>OY288269.1:10715404-11915404 GCA_958450335.1 Hibiscus tridactylites | reverse complement strand
TTATAGATTTTGCCATAAATCATCTTGCCAGTGGACTTGTTTCAGAGCCAGACTCCATGGTCGCCATCTCAATCGATTTTCGGGGTTCATTTTCATGGCCACTTCTGGTCGTTCTATCAATCTGGGACGACAACACACACTCGGCTAATTCCGTGACAACATAGTTCATGGTTGGCCTCTTTATGGAAGCTCGAGACACACAAGCCATTGCTATTTCGACAACTCTCCATGCGGAGTTGATGTCGAAATCTCCTTGTAATCTTGGATCAACAATGCTTTTGATATCCCCATTGGACAACATGAAACCAACCCAGTGTTTTATGTGAGTAGCCTCATCTCTGCTTGTTCTATCAATCACTGGTCGGTTTGTGACGATCTCCAATAGAACAACTCCGAAGCTGTAAACATCGCTTTTCTCCGATAACCTGTTTATTGCAAACCTGCAATGCCCAAAATTATCAATTTTCAATTTTTCAATGCTGTGAGACACATAAACTAGTCCAAGATTAAATGAGCTTACTCTGGGTCAAGATATCCGAGAGTACCAGCAACGACTGACGAAACAGGAGTGTTGGAACTTTCGGTTGGAAAACTTTTTGAGAGACCAAAATCAGCTAGCTTGGCTTGCAAGTTCTCAGTTAACAAGATGTTAGTACACTTCACATCTCGATGGATTATTGGTGGTATGCAACCATTGTGTAAATACTCCAGTCCTACGATTTCGATTTCGATTTCGTTACTCATTACCAAAAGTACTTTCGTACAATTACAGACAACAGTACAAATGCATGCTTACCTTGGGCTGCCTCCAGTGCTATGCTTAGTCTTTTTTCCCAACTCAAGATATTGCTACTGTTTCCTGCATCCAGAAAGAGGTATTCATGTAGGAGTATGTATATGAATTCCGTAGTATCGAAATTAAACAAGTGCATGTAGGGTGAAGAACTCTGCACTCAAATTAACCTGACAGATGCTCGGATAAGTTTCCTTTGGCCATGAACTCGTATATTAGCCCGAGGTTGGTTCCATCATCACAATAGCCTATAAGTGTTGTCAAATTTCTATGATGAACTCTCAAGAGAAGTTCAACCTCTGCATGAAACTGCTTGTATCCTTGAGCAGATGATTCAGAGAGCATCTTAACCGCCACTTGATTGCCATCGAAGTTTCCGTGGTAAACCGTTCCGAATCCTCCTTTTCCGAGAACCCTCTCGAAGTTGTTTGTCATCATTACAACCTCGGAGTATTTGACCTTCCTGTTCTTTGATTCTATCGACTGGTATGCATTTTTGGAGCCAACATCCATCTTTCCTGCTGAGAAAATTATAACAGGTGCATTTAGCCAAATTTAGTGAAATTAGTACTCATTTCATTCATTCATACCTAGTGATTTTCTCTTTCTAATCCTCCATAAGATAGCCACTACAGTTACAAGGACAGCAACCGGAACAATTGATGCTACGACGGGTACGGCAGCATTCTTCTTCTTTACACATGAAGCCTTTGAACACAGATTCGGATTTCCTTCAACACTTCAATCAATTCAATACAACAGCAAAAAATGAGTAAAAAAGTCAGATTGATGGTGTAGCAGGTAAGGTAAAATAAAGGGAAAGGGCTTACCTTAATGCCAAGCCATTCCTTGACCTTTCAACCAGTTCTGCTGGCACTGAACCATTAAGACTGTTATCATTCAGGTTTCTGTAAACATAAAACATTAATCATCCCTCACTTATAAAACAAAATCAACAAAATGCACAGAACTTAATAATTTCTAATCCAAAATAACTTACAGTAGTGTCAAGGATCGCAATCGAGAGAGAAACTCAGGCACCGGTCCGGTCAAACTATTGTTTGACAAGTCACTGGTATTTTAACAGAAATTGTTTAGCCTCCATTTCAATAACTACACAATTTCTCAAATCATGTAGATACTTACAGATATTGCAGTTGAGTAAGATTTTGTATGTAAAGAGGTATCCCTCCTGTCAACCCGCTCGAGGACAAGTTCCTGAATTCATAGTCAATAGTTTTATTAACAAATGTATGAAGGGACCAATTGAAAATTATTTCCATATATTCCACCAACTTGACAGGGGGGGGGGGGGGGGGGGGGGCATGCTTACAAAGATACAATTCTGGGTGGACTGTTATCATCATAGGTACAATTAAGACCTTCCCACAAGAAATCTTGAGGTGTGCATGGATCTCCTTGCCAGTTTTTCTTCAATCCATACATGGATTTTATGTTCAAAATAGCATCAACTGCCATGTAAATACGAATCAGTTTTAGACCAACTGTTGCGCGCACATGCGCGTGTGTGTAGATATGTTTCAAGTTTTAGAGAATATACCCTCGGTATCAACTGTCTGCGACCGTAGGAACTCTTTTACTGTATACACTTCAATGGCGTTGAGAATAGGTGGAAGGGTTGAGTTTGCCGTTCTTACTAAGGAAATCACACCAGCTCTGAAGGCTGATGTGCTGTAAAAAGTATCTGCAGACAAATTATTGGGACTATAAGGTCCTAGTATCAAAGTTTCATTGAAATAGATATTGAACTCTCGGAACTGATTAGCTTCAAGCACTTGAATTTCAGCAAAGTGCAGGTAGAAATAGTATTGAGCATTTGGATCCCCGCTGTTAATGGGAAAAACAAATGGCTGACTCGCATTTGCCGGTATGCAGGCACTTCTCATGGCAAGCAATGGTGGCTGGTAATCGTTGAAACCATTTATAATATTGGATGACGTAGTTATTTGTGTCCAATCAGTCGTTTGGTAAGGCCACCAAGCACGATCATATATGTCTTGGCCAAACCTGAATGCTCTGCTTCCTGTCGAGCAAACATCGAGTCGTTGACGGAACGCCATTGATCCGGCAGTGTAAGTTGTGTTTTTCAAAAGCCTCAGCTCTAAGGCAGATATGAATGGTGTGCCTTTCCCTGTGTTCACAAGACAAATATGCAGATAATTGGATTGGAGAGTATAAATCAACTCCCAGGACGTATCAGGAGATGAATTTTGTAATATCACCATAGTCCATAGAGAAGGTCCTAAATACAAATCGAATTCGGGTATCTCGTTCCGTTCGTCGTAGTTCCCATACATGAAAGATGCTCTAATAAGGTACCTATCTCCCTTTCTGAGCGTTAAGTTGTAACAGTTTCTTTCACCTTCAGGAAAGCTTCTAACATAAACCACCTGCCGTTGCATATTGGTCCTGAATTCGGGCAACACCGTCCGACTTACGCCGGTTTGCGTGTAAGCTTCGTCGGAAATATAGTTTATGCCTGTTGTAGCTTCAGTGTAACGTGTATCTTCTGGTGATCCACAGTCCAAGCTAATGAATCCTGAAAAATATAAACATAGGGAGTTGATTATCACAATTCAAATTGATACATACCTACATACACATACATATGGTCGAAAATTCAGATAGCCAAACCTGATTGATCCTGAGCATAAATCACAACTATTGCCAGAGAAAAGGTGCTAACAAGCACAAGGATGCTATCTTTTATCATATCCATCATGCAAATTCCTGACTGAATCTGGGATCAATGGTGGTCTTATAACTTAGATGATCAGACCAATGTCTATTATGAAAGTTACATTATCATAGTTTATTTGCTCAATGCAACCTAGTCGATGGCTCCGGAGTAGTTCTGGACATGTGCCTGGGAAGCGGTAGGGACATTAATCCCACGTCGAAAAGAAAAAAGAGAGGTCTTGAGATATATAAGCGGTGACGCTGCACATCTTATTGCACAATTCTTAAATATAAGTGGATCTCAACTTATATATATAATTGTTTTCTAAACAAGTATTTTTTATCTTGTTTAAGATAGTAATCTAAACCTTATCTCTTTCGTATTATAAATTAAATGCCTCGTTTTTATAAATTACATATGACCCCTTAAATCTTTAAATCAACCCTAAATAGCTAATAGAGTATATGATTTGAAGCTTTGTCACTTTGATCAAGTTCATATAAATATAACATTTTCCAAAAGTTTAACAAGTGCAAGTCTATAACAACTTGAACTTTTTTTATATATAAATTTGACTTTGACAATTGTGTAATAACATTTTTAATCAGTTTGATATTTATAATTATCAGTTTACATATAAATATAACATTTTCCAAAAGTTGAACAAGTAATATATTGATGATGCTGCCTACTGTCTAGTCCATATCAATTGCACTCAGTGGGTCTCAGACTGAAAGAAAAAGAAAAATAATATTCCGTACAATTTCTGGTGTGCTACAACGGGAAGATTTTATATTTGATATATGAAGTTAGTAAAACTATACATATTTCTTAAATTATTATATTTAAATATGTGATGTAGTTAAACTCAATGAGTGGTCTTAAAGGTAAAGAGTAGCGTGTTTCAGTTAGGTGACCCGAGTTAAAGTAGTTTAGTTTATAGATGTGCATAAATTTATTTAAATTTGAAAACGGACAAAGATTTTACCTTGTGCTTGAATAAAATGGAAAAAAAAACATGTCGTATAGTAACGAACATGGACGTAGTTAGGATTGAGAAGCCAAAACATAAAGGTTAAAAAGTGGGATTCATAATTAATCTATTTTTTATAAAAAAAATTATAAAACAAATGTAAAACATTTGGTGCATATTTTACATTTTATATTGATCAGGGAAATAAGATCCATATCCCTTATTGATAACTAAGTTGGGGCATTTATTATATTGTGTTTTAGTTATTTTTCCATACTTTATTCACATTTTATCTTATACGTCATGCATGATTTACTATAATGATTCAATTCTTAAAAAAGATGTCTTAACCCATTCCATATTTTACATAATAATTCAATTTAGAGAAAAATCGATATGCTCGTATTATATTTATGTTCATGTTATTTTTGTGTATTAATCAAAGTATTAGAAGTTCACATAACATTAATAATTCATTGTGTGTATATTTCGACATGAACATACATTCTTGTCATATTTTATGTTTTTTTTTTTTCATTTCGATTTTATATCGAAAATCTCTGTCTTTATGGCACACATTTTTTCTGTCCTTGTGACACACATTTTCTCTTGTCCTTGTGACATGTTTTTGTTTTTGTGGTTTGTTTCATCTATCCTTGTGGCATGATTCAACATACCTTAGCGATCGATCATGGCTCGCATAGAGTTTTTAATCGGCGCTAGTTCCTGATTATGATTTTGTCGCTGGTCACGCAAATGTAGATCCTCACTCGGTTGATGGTTGTTTGCCGATGTAATCGGTCTTGGGTAACGGAACATTCTGCCTGATGGTTTGGATCGCTCACCACTCCTTTTTCGTCAATTATGAGTCTCGATTGGATAGAGACAAGGAGATTCAAGAAACATCTGAATTTTGATGGTATGTTTATCTCCATAAAAGTTTTTCACTTTTCTTTGTTTTGGGTGTAAGAAATTTAGGTAGATTAGTCCCGTTATTTTCCTTTCTGGATCCATTGTAATTGTGATATCTTCTATGATTATAATAAAAATTCAGTGGCCATAATAATAATAATAATAATAATAATAATAATAATGATAATAATTCTAGACTCATTTTTAATTAATTTTATTTTTTACATTAATATGTTTAGACTTTGCACAAAATTTGGAAATTGATTAAAAAGATGACTAGGTTAACAAATACTTTTTTTTGGTAAGTTGTAATTAGCAAATGACATTGGATTGTAATTAAGTACAAGTATTGTATAACTCGTAAATATTTTATAAAATTGACTTTGAAATTGTGTAATGAGATTCTAAATCAATTTAATTAATGCAAAGTATCTTTCAATTAGTTTGTACATTTAGTGGAAAATGATGGAATTATATATGTATAATTATCAATTTCTCAATAATATAACATTACGAAAAGTTGAACAAGTAAATATTGATGATGTCGTCCTAGAATACGTCAATGCTAGTAAAATCTAGGGTAACTACCTTTATAATTATTTAGTTATGAGAGTTTTTTATTTATATATTTTGACTGCTATTCTTTCAGGCTTATCAATCAGATGACTTAATTATTTAAATGAAATGCAGTAAACCATCAACTCTTGAAAGTTAACGAAAATACTAGTGGAAGTTAAATAAATTTATATAATTATACATTAATTATCATTACATACAAGTTTTATTAATTTACTTGTAATTATAAATTAATTTAATAAATTTAATTATCTAATTAAGTGATGATACATGTCATCATCTGATCAGATAAAAAATTAAAAAAAAAACAAATATGAATATGGTGGATCAAACCTAGGTCTCTAATAACAATTCACCATCCACTAGCCCAAGACCAATCCTTGAGATAAAGGTTTATAATATATCCTATTAAAAGTTATCATTTTGGTGAAAAGTGAAAATCAAAGTGAAGAAAAATGACTTTGAAAGGATTCAGATCCAAGTCATTTGGATGTATATAAGTAGACCTGATAAATTTGACCCGAAATTTGAGAATTCAATCAATTTTTTTGAATTAAGACCCAAAATCGGCCTGAATATGATGACCTAAATTTGATCTGAAACTTGAAATAAATCGAACTAAATTGAACTAAATTTTAGTTGAATCGAAAATGAACCCAAATCAATTTTCAACCGAACCGAATCGACCCGAACCGATTTTCAACCGAACTGAATGGAACTGAACTGATTTCACCCGAACCGAAGGCAACCCAAGATAAAGAAAATATATTAAAATAAATAAATAAAGTTGAGATGTAAATTGTCGCACAATTCACTAAAAAGTCAAATATACATGTTATATAAATTCATATATAGGATGGAAAAACCTAACTCGGTCTGAAAACCCGACTAAGGCCCTGTTTGGCAATTAGCGGATAGCTGTTAGCGGATAGCGGATAGCGGATTGCATTAGCTGATAGCTGATTGTATTAGCTGATTTGACTAGCAGATTGTATTAGCTGATTGTATAAAAGTGTTTGGTAAAATTAACTGATAGCTGATAGCGGTTAGATTATTTAAACAAGCAAAATGACATATAAGGACATGATTATATTCAATATTTTGAATACTTTATTAGTCATCAATATTTTGTATCTAATTATTATTAATTAGATCTATACAATTATTTTTAATATAACTTTTCTAAACATATTCAAATTATTTATATATTAATTTATTATTTATATAATTATTTTAATATAATTTAATTAATAAATAAATTTAAATACACATATAAATATGTGATGATAAAAAAATAAATAGGATTAGCTTATAAATAGGGTGAGAAATATTTAATTTAGGTTATTTGAGATTTTTGGTAACTGGTAAGGGTAAAAGAGTCTTTACAACTCTAATATCAAACCTCTAATCTCAAAAAGCTCCTATTGTGAGCTTTTTCAAAATTAGCGGTTTCACCCCAATCCGCTCTTTCAATCTGCTGTTTACCAAACAAAAATATTAGCGGATTTGACTAGTCAAACCTCTAATTATGTCTCAAACCTCTAATTTTTGCCCAAACCTCTCTTTACCAAACAGGGCCTAAAACCGATCGATCTCCTATTAACCCGATATTGACCCAACCCGAAATCAACCAAACCGAAAATTAACCTAACCGAAAATTAACCGACTCGACGTCCTGACCCAATACCTGAACCGAAATTACCATAGACGAACTAAAACTGAACCAGATCCGAATCGATCTGACCCAAACTTAAATTAAATGTTGTCAAACCAAAAATACCCGAACCGAAATAACTAGTATTACCCGTTTGCCACACCTCTCTCTATATAAGAGTGTATTACCAGTAAGTCAAGTTTAATACTCAATTAAAATTAACAACATATCTGTATAATTTAAATTGTAGTTAATAAACTATAAATATAATAAAATATCAATATATTTTAAATCGTAGTTAATAAACTTTTTTTTGTCCATATTAGTACATGAACTCTACTTTACACCCCCAAATGTTTTTAGTTCACATTGATATTTAAATTTGTTTATTTTTTCACATTAATATTTTTTTGTAACAATATTAGAAAAATGATGTGGCTGACACTCTAAAATCGTGTTATATCATTATCCAATACGGAAAAAATAGATAAGCTTATATACCGATATAGACAAAAAAATTAAGAAATTATTGAATTTTGTTCAATGTTCTGCAGATACATACATGTGCAGTGCCATATGGTACATTTTCATCATTCTTTGTTTAATCATGTTTATAACAATATTTGAATTGCGATTAATTAACACAAATTTCCCATTTTTTCTTCGAAAGGATAAACAAATTTTATTTTCTGGAAAGCCTAGGACAGATTTCTGCTGTATATACAAAGTATTCAACGACGGCTATTTAAAGATTTAACGGGATTATATACAATTTATTAAATTAGGATCTTCAATATAAAAAAAGTAAATATCTTTTTATTTAATGTGTGTTGTATGATGATTTTTAAATAGAAAATGAGTATAACAAAATTCAAATGTACGTTGACTTTCGAATAAAAGTGCTTCTTCATCCTAGCTTTGAAGGGCTTCCCTAGTGAGCCGGTGTCGGCGAGTCTTGTTGCAATAGTTTACAACAACACCCGATAATATTTCTAAACTCAAATCATGATCCTTGGTGTTTAACAATATCTTTGCATCTTATTCAGATCACCTAGTTAGAACACGTCACCCTTTATTATTGGGAGCACTTGGTTTCCTTGAGACAATTTTTCAACAGCTTCATTAGCCAATCTCAGATTAGCATGTACGTACGTCGTCTTTTCATTGGTTCTCATGCATTGGACTTTGTCATCACCACCAACAATGGTTTCCATTAACTTATACTATTCATCTTCTGACCTAACCCTACAATTCTTTATATGAGTACAAATTTTCTTTTATTTATACAAACAACCTCTTAGTCAAATGTTTTAACAATTTTTTTCATGAATAAAACAAAGTAGATATACCCAAAGTTAAATCTGCCTTTTAAAATCTGCAGCTGATTTAAGAAAAAGAAACAGCAGCTGACCCAGAATAAGTTTCAATATGTGACCTATGTTTAGTATAGAAAAATAGTAGTCTTCATTGAATGTGTAAATAAGAAAATAATGAGTACAAGTTCACAATATTTGACTGGAGAATTGGTACTCCATTAACCACAAATAAAGTGCAAAGTTGCAGGCGACTTTCAGATCTATGAGCAAGACTTGATTAAGAAGTGCATATAAATAGGGTCCATTAGTACCAGTAAATCTAGTGTCGCACTGTTTATAAACTTGTAGGCAAATATGGCAGGGGACTACACAAGATCTGTTGTGATATGCCTTGTTATTTTCTCTCTGGTTTTGTCCCCCATGTTGCCCTGTGCTACGGCTCGTCCTCCTCGTGGTACAGACCCGTAAATCGCTGCGCACACACACATATTAACTGACATGTATTTTTCAAGCAAAATTGTTTTATGAATTTGATTTGTTAATCTTGGTTTTCTCTGTTGCAGGTTACTGTCCTGCTTGTGTATGCTGCGCTCCGCCACCGCCGGGAGGAGGCTGCTGTAGCTGCCGTTGTGTTTCGGTTGAATCTACAACATCCCATACGGGAACTCCTTGAGATTACTGGATTTTAGTGGCTTCAGGGATGCCAATTAGGACCTCCATACATAAATACAAAGGATACCATCTTTTTCATTTCGTTTTCAATGTGTTTGCTTCTTGTTTCTTTTCGGGTTTCTCAAATCTGGAATAAAATGGTAGTCTTAAATTGAATATGCTACTATAATCTTTCACAGACAATCATTGAACTCTCCCCTAGTGAATACAAAGATGAGAATTTATGTTACAACTCATATTAATGTTCTTACCTAAAAAAAGACTTGTATTTATTACAAATGAATAATATGAAAAGGCTGGTTGTGCGAAGCATGTAATATTCTATTACCACTGAAATTTTTATCATTGATTGTGGGGCGGAGGATGATTATTTCGACGATCCAACCGGGATATGGTTCGAGTCAGATAAAGAATTCATCAGCACAGGTGAAAGTCAGGAGACATTACGAGAACATGATTAAAACAATGATCAATTCGGGAAGCGTTATAATCAAGTCCTTTCTGATGCATTGAATGTTCAGGTCAATTCCCTCATTTGATTCACTAGAACACCATTGTCCACTTGCCCTTTGTAAAGCGTACTAGGCCTGCCATTACTGCTATTTACTATTACCTTAATCAAAAACTGACTCATGTTGCAGTAGCTTGTATTGTTTTACAATTCCCAAATGGTGTATCTTTGGACAAAGAAAAATGAAATGATACAAATACAGTCTTGGGGGAAAGAAAAAAAAAGGAATTTTGGGGATCCCAGCAATTTTTGCACAGAGTTGGATCCTAGCAATTTTGGGGATAAGAAAGTGGTTGAGCAGCAGCATCGACATCAGAATTCATCTCCACAGGCTGTCCTGAGCTTCTTCGCGGCATGTTTTAGGCTGAGAGATAGATAGTTTATTAGAAAAAGCACAATACTAAAACGAAACAAAAGCATTCTCCTAAAATACAAGTTCCAAACCTTAAGATTCACTGCAGTAACAGATTGGACTGCGGGTAGTGCTACAGAATAGTTCTCAGTAGGCTCACACCTTTTGATCCCCCTCCTCCTGAAACCTACTTTCTCAGTCCCAAAATTGCTAGGACCCAACTCTCGGATCCCAACATTAGAGTTATATGCCATAGTCTGTTTTATAAAAAAGTCCATTAGCAAATATCTCGAGTATACAAATTAAGAATCTATCCAATATTAAAGGAAAGAGGTAGCTCATACATGTTGACTGTATATACTCGGGTGTACGTGTCTCATTTGATCCTGTTAAGTCATGAACAATACAAGATTAATAGTCTGAACGGAGCTGCAGACAAAACATATATATAGTTTCCAAGAAAAACCAGACATGCTTACATATGAGAAGTTTTGCTGTTCATGTGTTGTTGAATACGGATACTGAATACCGAAGTGCTGATATAAGGATGGCTGGAACAGGAATGGGGAAACAGCAGGGCAAGGCGGAATTTTGAAGTAAAATGGGTGGAATTGAGGGGTACCGCCATTGCAACTATATTGATATGGGGATTGTACTGGGGTGTGTTGCATATAGTACTTCTGCAATTCCTTGCAGCGGTCTTCTTTACGTTGAGCAACTGCCACATATAGAAACCTCCCCTCAACGAATTCCCCTGGCAATTTCAACATTCAGATTAGCAACCATAAACTGTACTCAAAAGTCTAAGAAAGAAATCTAAACTCAAATCATTAGGACAGAGGTAAAAGGGCAAAGAGAACTTTGCCTCACCATTAAGTCCATGTAAAGCTGCCATTGCTTCTTCGGGAGAGGAAAAGCACACAAAGCCAAATCCCTTACTCGTCCCATTTTCAAGGCGCATCACCCTAGCCGAGGTTATTCGTCCAAAGGGACTGAAAAGTTCTTGTAATCTTTTGTCATCGATGGATATATTGAGGTTCTTCACGTAGAGATTCGAAGCCTTCAATTTCTCAAAACGGCGGCCAAACGCATCCTTGTACTTCTGTTTCAATAGCTTTGTCCTCTCAACCTTGCTTTGAGCCATTCCCACAAACAAATTCTTTGAACCTGATTAACAATTCAATTCCATACATGTAAATGATAACTATTTTGGATGAACTACTAAGTTTTTTAAAAGTGAAAAACACCAAAAAGGCCAATTTTACCAATTTGTACACCGTCCATTGCCTCCAGAGCCGCCTTAGCATCATCCGGGGATTGAAAGTTGACGAATCCAAAACCTCTTGAGATCCCCTTATCATCCTTCATGATTACTGCACTGCAGATCTTCCCATATCTAGAAAACATTTCTTTAAGGCGATCCTCAGTCATGTCACCTAGCAGATTTTTCACATAAAGATTAGTGAACTTGTCTTCTTCATCAGCAGTTGTCCTCTTGCTCCTCCTGACAAATTTGGACACATATCTGCCATGGAAGTGCAACAACCAAATCAAACAAAGCAAATAGGGTAGCCATTCATCTAATCTAATGAGGAAAAACTAAACAAAAAAGAATGTACGTACAACTTCTTTCCTATAAGCATAGTATCATGGAGAGAGGTCATGGCAGCCATGGCTGATTGCTCTGAATCAAACTGTACAAACCCAAATCCTTTACTCTTTCCATTTTCTTCAGCGACTTTACACGAAAGAATATTCCCAAAACGGCAGAAGGTTCCCTCCAATAAAGTGGAGTTTATAGAAGCGTCCAGGTTCTTGACAAAAAGATTGCCAATTCCAGTCTTTCTTGGGAAAGGATCTCTCTGAGACCACATTATTCTCACTGGTTTTCCCTTCAGGTCAGTGTGGTTTAGAGCGAAAGCTTTAAGTGCTGATAAAAAAACAGAGGATAAACGTAAATAACTACTCAAGATTCATCAAATAACCAAAAATACAGTGGAAGCAAGGCAAGAAGCCAAGAACAAACCAGAACATTGAACGGAACGGAACGGAACGAAACGAAGAGGAAAGAAACAGTTCCAAGAAACTCGAGAAACAGAGCTTTTCAAAAAAAGAAGGCAAGAAAAAGTAGAGGAAAGAAAGATACCATGATAATTGGAGTAGAAATTGACGTAAGCGTAACAAAGAGACTTTCCGGTGAGGAGGCAACGGCAAAGGCGAATAGAAACGACGGTAGCAACGGCAGAGAATTTGTTAAAGAGGTCATCCTCGGTAACATTCGGGTCCAAATCACCAACGTACAATGAAGTTCGTTGCAGCGGATTCCTCCCTCCTACGGCAGCGGTAGACGGCGGTTGTGGCGGAGGAAGAGACCGAAATGGAGGCGGCGGTCGGGATGAAGCCATTTTGCTTAAACCCCGAGAGAGAAAGAGAGAAGAGGTTTTTGGTTATAGGGTTCGTTATAACGGTGAGGGGCTGAGGGCTAACATATATATACTAGGAGTATTAGCATTTGGAATATTTGTTCGTACGTACGGCCCCTCACGTGATTTAAGGTTTTCTTCGCTTTTCCTGTTGACACGTGTCCCCTACGAGCTGACTTGGCATGTTTTGGGCTTAACTTTTATCCTCTTTTTACTGATATGCCAATTAACTTATCAACCCCTAAACCACGATAGTATTGATATAGTCACGTCTCCTTATTTTTTAAATTTGATTTTTTACGAAAGATTATTCTAAATTTTAGGGTTTTATTTAAAGTTTATAATTTAAGGTTTTAAGCTTTAGATTTAACGTTTGATTTTAGATTTTATAGTTTCCAAATAAATGATTCATTTAATGAGAGCCTCTATTTTGTTTATCTATTTTACAATTCTACCAGTTCTTTTTTATTATATTGGTTAATTAGGTATCCAGATATAAAAATATATATTTTAAATATAAAAATATTTTATTAGTTTAATATATATATATATATATATTAAATATAAAAATATTAAAAAATAATTTTTTATCAGTTTAATATATATATATATTAAATATAAAAATAAAAATTTCAAATATATCCGGCAACTTTGTGACCCTGGCCCGACCCGAGAAATGGTGGGTCAGGTACCCGTCCCGGGCAAAAAAAAAAAAAGAAGCTAAATACCCAATTATTTAGTTTAAGTTGTCGGGTCGAGTATTTTTGAACACCCTTAGTAGACACTAGCAGTGTCACTTTTTTGGGGGCAAAATACCCCATTGGTACATGAACTATACCCAATTCATCAGTTTAGTACATTTATTTTTTTCGTTCCAACTTTCATACATGAACTTTTATTCTGTCAACGGTTTTACACATTTCTGTCACGGAGGATGACGTGGCCTACGCAGACTACTAATCTTTCGACACATGTCACTTTTTTTAAAAATAAAAAATGCCCTTCCTTTTTTTCACGTATAATATTATTCCTTAAAAAATCCTAAACACCCCTTCCTTATTTTTACCGTTTAACTCACCTTTCAATCTAAAAAAATTCAGTCCATTGAAAAAAATAAAGCTTTTTTCACGATAGAAATTTGGGATATCAATCGAGTTGAGTTCGTGTTCTCAAAAAATGGGTTTAAGGTAATTCTAAATTTAAGTGGGTTTAGTGATTCGTGTTTGAGTTTAGGGTTTTGTGTAATCGCGTTTGAGTTTTTCTGAGTTAAATCGTGTTTGAGTTTTCAAAAATTAGTTGTTTCGATTTATCTTGTATGTGTTTCTAAACTAGGGTTTATCTTTTTCATTTCTTTCAAAAAGGAGATGTACCTTGTAACACCCGGGTTTAGGGGTCGGGTGAAAATAATAATTAAATAAATAATATAATGTCTCGATTTTATTTTGCAAAATTTAATTGAAGAGTTGGACCAAATTTGGAAGACAAAGCCCGATAGCCATTTTAATGGCATTTTTGTAAATAGATAACCTTTTCAAATAAGCCCATTTCCTTTTATTATATTTCAAACAAACAAAAGAAATTTCTATCTTCTTCTCCAACCAAAGCCAACGACAAACCCCTCCCTCTTCCATGGATTTAACTATTCCATCTCCTTTCTCTCTCATTTTGGCTCGGTTTTGAAAGGTAAACGCATCCCCATCTTGCTCACATCTCCCTCTACTTGAAAGTACAAATAGTTTTCATTTTCATCAAGGTTTTGGAATTTGAGTTTTTAAAGGATTTGAATAAAAATGGAAGCTTTATTGTGTTTAACTTAAAATTTTGATTTAATAGTGTTAGATATGATGTTTGTGAATCAAATGGTCCAACATATATGATTTTTGCATGGTTTTATACACATTTCCGAATTTGGGTTTCTAAGGGGTTTTTGAGGGGTTTTGGGATGAGTTTTGGGTATGATTTGTGTTGGAAATTGTGGGCTGAGGATAGTATTATAGTTGGGGGTCGTTTTGGAATCATTTGGAAGTAGTAAAAATGTTGAAAACATGAGTTTTGGTTGAGGTTTATGGGCTACTCGAGTCTGGTAATTTTGGGGGTTGTCCATGGCTTGAATTCTTGTGTTTGATGTTTGAATAGTATTCCGGGTTAGCTACTTTGATGTTTGAGCTGATTTGAAGTTGTTTAGATTGTGTTGGGATTGTTTAGAGACAAGGACGTGTGTTGGTGAAGCCTCGCGAGTGAATCCGGAAAATTGAAGGTGTTGCTTGCTTGGTAGTTGAGCTTGGAAGTGAAGGTGAGTGGTTAATGTTTTCAAAGTGGTTTTTAAGTGTTTGGTTCAAGCATGTGGACTAGGTTGGACTTGGTAGACCCACTTAGAGTTAGGATTAGGGTGGTAGCCTAATCCTAAGCTTTAATTAGAGACATTGGTTGAACTTTTAATTGATGTTTATGCCTCGTGATGCTTTGTGATATGATGATTATATATAATGTGTTATACATGTATGTTGAGGCATGGTTGAGATGCATTGTTATATGCATAAGATATGGGCATGATGCTAATCATGGTGAGTAGCACGGAATTGGTTGTAATTGATATTGTGGATTGTGTTAGTATTGGCACTAGTATGCTTGGGTACAAATGATCGATCATAATTAGGATGTTAGTGTGCACACGAGAGTGAAATGCGTGCGTGGTCTTAATGATGGTAGTCATCAAGATGGAGTACGGGTTCGCCCGGAAATTCTTCTTATATATTGTGATAGTCGGTGATGAGTGTAATCCCATCGACGGGGTGTGAAGATGAGTGGAATCCCCTCCGCGAGAATGGTGATGAGTGTAATCCCACCGTGAGGTAAAGTTGTTGTTGGATGTGAGTTCCAACGTGTTTATCCGCATATTCGAGTCATAGCTAGGTGCCAATATGAGTTGAGATGTGTATCAATGTGTTTGGAATGTGATTTCCTATTTGGATTATATATGTGTTTACAGATGGTGTGGAATTGAGCTTGTTAAGCATGACATATTAATGGATAATTGTTCATGCATCATTGATATTTTGGCTCGTGAGGATTGAAGGTAAGGACATGCATTTACCTTGTTGTGCTCGTGCTTGGACCCTGCATTGTCGAGGTTTGTTTTTAAAGAGCTTACACTCACTAAGCTTTATGCTTACGCTCTCTCTTGTTCGACAATGCAGATCAGTAGCTCGTGGGTTGCTAGTGCAAGAAAGGGCCTCCAAGTGCGCTTCGTGGTGCTAGCTTAGCTACCAAGTATGAGTATTTTAATTATGATGTAATGGTCAAGCAATGGAACATGTAATTGTGATGTGATGCCTTGAAGTATGTTGAATGTTGTTTTGTGTAGGAGCATGTTAGACTCCCTTAAAGTGCTTGTGGTGCTTTGGCTTTTGGATGCCATGCTTGGCCTGTAAAACTATGTTTAGACTGCCTTGTATGAATGTTTTTATGTTTGGTTGCCAAGGCATGAACTTCATATATGCTATGTTTGCCATCTTTTGAATTAATACATGATTTCCTTGGTTGAATGATGTATGTTCATGTTGGGTGCCTTGTATGACTAGATCTTGGTTAATAGATGTTGTATGAATGCTTGGATGTGTCTAGGGAGGTCTTAAATCGCATCTAGGTTCGAGTCTTGTGTTGTTTTGCTGAAAATTAGTGATTTGCAGTGCAGGGCGTATCGATACGCCTAAGGGCTGTATCGATACGGTCTTGCCTGCAAGACTCAGTTTTGGCTTGGCGTACCGATACACGGGGGTGTATCAATACGCTCTTTGCTCACTAGAATTCTGAGAATTTAGTGAGTTTTTGGCGTATCGGAACGGGGTTGAGGCGTATCGGTACGGGTTCATCTCGTTGACCACGAGATGTTGACCGAGAAGGGCGTATCGATACGTTCAAGGGCTGTATCGATATGGTCTTCTTGTGTTGACCATAGGGTGTTGACCTTGGTCAAGGCGTATCAATACCCTCTGCATGTGTATCGATACAGCCTGCTTAAAAAGGGAAAATGGGTTGTTTTAAAGTGCTGTTTTGGATGGTCGTTGATGTGTTGCTTGTGTTTCCGCTGTCATGTCCCATATAAGACTTAAATATGCATGTAGACAAGATATAAATAAAAGAAATTTTTAGGGTTGCTAACCGAGGGGAAACCTTAACGGGTTTCACTTTGGTTTTCCCCGTGTAGCCTACTCGGGCCGGTCATCCGACCAGACCGGGACGAGGGGGTTACATTTGTTGGTATCAGAGCCTAAGGTTACTGAGACCTTGGGCAGGTAAGTGAGGTAAGTTAAGTTTTTATATTGATATGCACGGTGATTGCTTGCTTGTCAAGTATGCTTGATGCATGTTACGTGCTTATCAAGTATGTTTGTTGATTTACTTGAAACATGATGTTTAGAGTCTCATTGCTACTATTACATCGGAAAAAGATTTTTTTTTTAAAGTGAGGGAACATACTTGAGCACTTGGAAGCCTTGCCTTGCTAACCCAATCTTGTATGTTTTGTTGTTGTGGTTGTAGTTATTGTTTGTGAGCGATGTCGAGGCCGAGGGTGGTTCGTCAGGAACCACGTGTTGCAGCTCCTGTTAATGAGTCGGTGGCTGGAGTTGAGGCTCATGTATTGGAGCCGAGGATGGAGCTGAAGGAGAGGGACCTCAGGGTGGCCAAGGTCCGACCGGAATTGATATGGCTCCGCTTGTGCAAGCAATAGCGGGAGCATTTCAGGCCGCAGTTGCGGGAGCTCAGGCTGCAGCTCAGCCTAGGGGTGACGATGCTAGTTTACCATTGGAGAGGCTCCGTAGTTTAGGGGCTGAAGAGTTCAGAGGATCTACACCGGAGAGGTCTGAGTTGTGGTTAGAGAAGACCGTTCGCATCTTAGCTCAAATGGGTTGCGTGGGTGCATGTAGATTCGGCTGTGTGATCTCTTTGCTTCAGGGTGATGCCTACACCTGGTGGGTCACCATTACTACCGGAGTTCCAGAGGCTGAGATAGGTTGGGATTTCTTTGAGTCTGCATTCAGAAAGAGATACTTGGGTTCGAGGTATCTAGGTGAGAAGAAGCGAGAGTTTATGTCTCTTGTTTAGGGAGATGCTATTGTGACTGACTATGAGATCCGCTTTGTTCGTTTGAGTCAGTATGCTCCAGAGTTAGTTTCCACTGAGAGGGAACGTTGTAACCGTTTAAGATATGGGCTGCATGAGGAAGTTAATATGTACACCTTAGCTTCAGACTATTCAGATTTTGATGTCTTGGTTGCTAGAGCCAAGGACATTGAGCATAGCTTGGGGCTGACCAAGCGTTCTGGAGGTTCTAGTTCTGGTAAGAGGCATAACAACTTTGACCGTAGAGATGCTAAGAGGCATAGGGGCGATGGGCAGCAGTTTGCCATAGACGTGGCGGTGGCCACCATGGTAGAGGCCACTAGGGCCATAGAAGTGGAGGGCGTTTGCCCGAGTGTGCACGTTGTGGGAGACAGCATTCTGGTGAGTGTTGGGGTAACTTCCATGCCTGTTGGAACTGTGGTTCGAGGGACCACTTTAGGAGGGAGTGTCCGCATCAGGCGGCACAAACACCAAACGTAGCTCAGGCTCCTGCGAGGGCCAATGATTTTTAGAGAGGCCGTGGGCGCGGTCGTGGCTACTTCCAGCCTAGGGCTGATGCACCTAGGGTAGATGCTCAGAGGAACCTTGCTCATGTTGTGGCAGTACAGCCAGAGGCAGGAGGACCAGCGAGAGTTTATGCTCAGAGAGAGGCCGAGAATGACACTGATGTGATAGCAGGTAATTTTGAGTTACAGTCTATGTCTTTGCTTTCTTTGGTTGATTCGGGTTCTACACATTCCTACATTTTGAGTGAGCATGCACGAAAGTTAGATATACCTGTTGAGATTTTAGATGTAGGTATGCATGTGACTAGTTCTTTTGGTGAGACAGTTGTAGTTAGACGTATGTATAGGAGGTGTCCGCTGAAGATTCAGGGTCATGTGTTTTCTGTTGATATGATGGAGCTTCCTTTTTATGGTTTTGACATTATTTTGGGTATGGACTGGTTAGTTGAACACCGAGCTAGTGTGGATTTTGAGACGAAGTGGATTTCCTTGAAACTTTCTGATGACTACGAGGTAGTATGTAAAACCTATGTTTGATTTTGATATAATTAGATCTTTAAGGATCAATTTAAAAACTTAAAATTGTTTTTTGTAAGTCCCTTAATAAGTTTTAAATCACCAACTCTTTAAAACTGATTTGAAAAACTCAAACTCAAAATATTTTCTAAGTGTTCCAAGGCCAAACTATTGAAAAACGTTCAGGTGTATCGATACACTCCCAAGCGTATCGATACCTTTTTACCAAAGTTGGCTACTGGAGGAATACATATCGATACGGCAAACCCTTGTATCGATACGTCCCTGTGTTAAAGTCTAAAGAGTTTGAATGGCGTACCGATACGGCAAACCCTCGTATCGATACGGCCTTAATAATTTTTAAATATAAGTCGGTTTAAATTTTGTGACCGTTGGTGTCAGTTGGTTGGTAACCAAATTTTAAATGGTCGTTGACCCGTATCGATACGCAAAACCCTCGTACCGATACGGAGATCGACAGTGAGCTAAGTTGAGAAAAAGGTATCGATACGGCAAACCCCCGTTTCGATACCCCGTACCGATACGCTTACGCGCGTATCGATACCCCTTATTTATTGCACACAATGACTCTTTCTTTTCTGAGACAGGTATCGATACACCTCCCTGCGTACCGATACGCATAGCTGCAAAAGTGCATTTATGGTGGTAAGAGAGGGTTCCAACGGCTCCATTTATGTTCCCAACCACCCAAACGGCTAGAAATCAATGAGATGATATAAAAGAGACATCCAAAAGCTCCAGCAACAACTATTGATCATCAAGAAAACATCTATACATCAAATCCAAGCAAATGTGCAAAAATCCCATATTGTCTAGAAACCCCAATTGTAATTTTCATTCTTACCTTGTTCAATTGGGTTGAGTGCTTGTAATTGGGCTACAATTTGTATTGAGAGATACTCTATTAGCCATCAAATTTTTTGTTACCTTGTTGTGAGGATTGGGTTAAATTTTGGGTAGAAAATTTAACCGAAATTGTAAGGGTTGCCTCCTTAGCCTAGAAAAAGGGAAGAGCAATTAGTGGAATTGTTGCAAATCCTTAGTGAAGCTAAGGTAGTGGATGTAGAGTTCATTTGAAACTTGAACCACTCTAAAATCCTTTGTCAATCCTTTTAATTTGCATTTTCCACCACACAAACTTTAAATTTCCAATTCACCCCCCTCTTGGTTCATATCGATCTTTCGATCCACTCAACAATTGGTATCAGAGCCTACCTCTTTGAGGATTAACAACCACAAGAGGAGTTCATTGGAAGAGTGTGATCATCAAATATCAAGAGATGGCTTCAACCTCCGGTTCGGGCATGTATGAGTCTCAATCCACTACAAAGCCTCCCTTCTTTAATGGTGATAACTATTCTTTTTGGAAGAATAGAATGTGTCTCTTCATCAAGTCAAATGACTACCTAGTGTGGGATGTCATTGAAGATGGCCCTTATATTCCATTGAAGCAAGATGGTGAAGGCAAGATGGTCTTAAAGAAAAAGATGGAGATGAATGAAGAATAAAGGAAAAAGATTCAAGTCAATGACAAAGCTCTCCACATGCTCTTTTGTTCTTTCGGTCCAAACATCTATTCTAAGGTTTCATCCATCGAGAGTGCCAAAGAAGTGTGGGACACTCTTGAGACTACTTATGAGGGCACCAATGATGTTAAAGAAAGTTATGAAAATTTCAAGATGGAGCCTGATGAGACGGTATCCAAGATGTTTGATCGTTTCTCCACTGTTGTCAATTGGCTCAAAGGTTTTGGAGAAATCATACCGGAAGACAAGCTTGTCCGGAAGCTACTCTATTCTCTTCCCGAGTCTTGGGATGGGAAGAGAACCGCTATCATTGAAGCTAAGAATTTGAAAACTTTAAAGCTTGATGAGCTTGTGGGTTCTCTCCTTACTCATGAGATCATGAAGCAAGGAAGGGAAGAAGAGAAGAAGAAAGAAGAGAAAAGGGTAGAGAAGCTTGAGGTTGAGAAGAAGAAGAAGATGGGAATAGCTCTCAAAGTTTCACAACATGAAGAGAGCTCTTCTAGTGAGGAGGATGAACTAGAAGAATTGACTATGATAGCCAAATGATTCTCACGTTTTATGAGGTCCAACCGGGGAAGAAAAATCCAAAGAAAGATGGACTTCAAAATCAAGAACAAAGAAAAAGGAAGGGATCCTATCATTTGCTTTGAGTGCAAACAACCCGGCCACATACGTTCGGAGTGCCCTCAACTCAAGAAGAAGGGCTTTGAGAAGAAGAAGAAGCTCAAAGCCAAGCTTGCTACTTGGAGTGATGAGGAGTCATCAGAGGATGACAAACAAGAAGTGGCTAACCTTTGCCTCATGGCACTTGAGGAAGATTCCTCCATGGTAACCTCTAACTCATCTACTTTAGATTTTACATATGAAGAATTGAATGATGCATATGATGAGTTACAAGAGGTCTATGATGAATTAGTTGAGAAATATAAAGAGTCGGTCATTAGGAACAAAAAGATTATTTTGGAACTAAATGAGAAAAATGACTCACTCACTCAAGCTAATTCAAAATTTGAGAAAAAGATATTAGGGTTAAAAGATGAACTAAAATTCTTTCAAGATGAAAATGTTGACCTTAATAATCTTTTGTCTCAATGTAATAGTAAACACCAAAAGGTGTTGGATGAGCTAAATGAGCTCAAAAAGTCTTTGAAAAATGTTGGTAGTGTCAAGCATGAAATAGGTGAATCCTCAAGAACACACCAACCTAAGAAAAAGACTAACTACTACAAACAAGGTAGCTATCCTAGACATAGTAGAACTAAAAGAATTAGAAGTGTATGGGTTCCTAAGGAACTTGTAAAATCTAACAATGTTATTGCTATGTCATCTTGGATTCCTAAGGGAACCAAGGTTTTGGGAGCTAACACTCATGGACCCAAAATGATTTGGGTACCAAAAACAAAAGCTTAATATCTTTGTTTGTAGGGGGAGCATTGCTACAAGGCCAAAGCACAAAGTTAAAACTCATGGTACCTTGATAGTGGATGCTCAAGGCATATGACCGGAGACAAGAGTAGATTCATGGATCTAAAGCCAAAAAGTGGAGGAGTAGTGACATTTGGTGAAAACTCCAAATGCCACATTAAAGGTATTGGCTCCATAGGTAATCACTCTACTATTCTCATTGAAAATGTCTTATATGTCGATGGTCTTAAACACAATTTATTGAGCATAAGTCAATTGTGTGATAAAGGATTTAATGTTTTATTTGATAAAAATGGATGCAAAATTGTAGACATTAAATCTAATAATATTATGCTCATAGGTCATCGCATAGGAAACATATACATGGTGCATCTAGATGACATTCATACATCTCATGCATGCTTAGTTGCACAAAATGAAAATGATGTATGGTTGTGGCATAGGAAACTAGGACATGCTAGCATAAGTGTTTTAGAAAAACTAGTCTCCCTTAATCTAGTTAGAGGTTTACCCAAGATAAAATTTTCAAATGATAAAATTTGTGATGCATGCTCAAAGGGTAAACAACATAGATCTTCCTTTAAATCCATTAATGATGTTTCTACTAGTAGATGCTTACAACTTATCCATATGGATTTATTTGGGCCAATTAGGACTATGAGCTTGGGTGGTAAGTCTTATGCTTTTGTACTTGTTGATGATTTTTCTAGATTTACTTGAGTTCTATTTTTAAGTACTAAAGATGAGGCTTTGGAAAAATTCATCACATTTTCAAAACTAACCCAAAATGATCTTGAACTTAAAATTTCACATATTAGAAGTGATCATGGAACCGAGTTTCAAAATTTAGGGTTTGAAGATTTTTTAAATGAAAATGGTATTAGCCATAATTTTTCGGCTCGTCGAACTCCTCAACAAAATGGGGTAGTTGAGAGGAAAAATAGAACTTTGCAAGAAATGGCTAGAACTATGCTTTGTGAAAACAATTTACCTAAATATTTTTGGGCGGAAGCCACAAACACCGCTTGCTATATTGTAAATCGAGTAATGATTAGGCCAATTTTAAAGAAAACACCTTATGAGATTTTAAAATCTAAAAAGCCTAACATTAGCTATTTTCACCCTTTTGGTTGCAAGTGTTTTATTTTAAATAATGGAAAAGACAACTTAGGTAAATTTGATGCAAAAAGTGATGAAGCTATTTTCATAGGTTACTCTTTAACCTCTAAAGCCCATCGAGTATTTAACAAAAGAACTTTAGTAGTAGAAGAATCTATTCATGTTGTATTCGATGATAACCTCCTTCCTAGGAAGGATTCTTGTGATGATGATGATGTAGGAATCATAAATGCCTTTGATGGAGGAAAAACTTCAAAGGAGGATGAGATTCCAACAAAAGAAGAGGACACACAAGATCCACCTCTTGAAGCCTTGAAGGACTTGGCTCTTGAGGAAAAGAAAGTGAGCTACCCAAAGGAGTTGAACTATGTCAAAGATGGTGAAATCTTGGGTGATCCATCCAAGGGGATAACCACTCGATCTTCTCTTAGATTAATGAATCATGTTGCATTTATCTCATGCATAGAGCCTAAGAATATTAAAGAAGCATTGAAAGATGACTTTTGGATTATGGCTATGCAAGAAGAGTTAAATCAATTTGAGAGAAGTAACGTTTGGACATTAGTTGATAGGCCTAGTAATCAATCTACAATAGGAACTAAATGGGTCTTTAGGAACAAGCTAGATGAGAGTGGTAACATTGTAAGAAATAAAGCTAGACTAGTAGCACAAGGTTACACTCAAGAAGAGGGAATAGATTTTGATGAAACCTATGCACCCGTAGCTAGAATGGAAGCCATTAGGATGTTGCTTGCATATGCATGTTATCATAATTTCAAGCTTTTTTAAATGGATGTTAAAAGCGCATTTTTAAATGGTTTTATAAATGAAGAAGTGTATGTGGAACAACCACCGGGTTTTGAAGACTCAAAATTTCCAAATCATGTTTTCAAACTCACCAAAGCTCTTTATGGTTTAAAACAAGCTCCTAGAGCTTGGTATGAAAGACTTTCAAACTTTTTAATTGAAAAAGGATTTGAAAAAGGTAAGGTGGACACTACACTTTTTATAAAAATGTATAAAAATGACATCTTAGTAGTTCAAATTTATATTGATGATATTATTTTTGGTTCTACTAATGAATCTCATTGTCAAGAGTTTGCTAAGTTAATGCAAGGTGAATTTGAGATGAGCATGATGGGGGAGCTCTCATTCTTTTTGGGACTCCAAATCAAGCAAAAGAAGGATGACACCTTCATCAACCAAGCAAAATACATAAAGGATATGCTCAAGAAGTTTGGCTTGGGGAATGCAAAGCCTCAAGCCACACCTATGAGCTCATCTACAAAGCTTGACAAAGATGAAGGAGGTAAGTGTGTTGACTCTAAGCTTTATCGTTCCATGATTGGATCATTGCTTTACCTTACCGCAAGTAGACCGGATATCTTGTTTAGTGTTTGCTTGTGTGCTAGGTTTCAAGCTAGTCCTAGAGAGTCTCACCTTATAGCCGTTAAGAGAATCTTTAGGTACCTTAGAGATACTCCTTGTTTAGGTCTTTGGTACCCTAGAGACTCTACCTTCAACCTTCATGCTTACTCGGATGCGGATTATGGGGGTTGCAAAATCGATAGGAAAAGTACTTCGGGAACTTGTAAATTCCTAGGTAGTATGCTCATATCTTGGTTCTCGAAGAAACAAAATAGTGTAGCCTTATCTACCACCGAAGCCGAGTACATATCCTTAGGGAGTTGTTGTGCTCAAGTCCTTTGGATGAAGCAACAACTCTTAGATTATGGAATTAAAGTTGAAACCATACCCCTAAAATGTGACAACACTAGTGCAATATGTCTAACAAAAAATCCCATCCAACACTCTAGAACCAAACACATAGAGATAAGACATCATTTCATTAGAGATCATGTCCTTAAAGAAGATGTGGTTATAGAGTATGTAGACACCTTAAATCAATTAGCGGACATATTTACAAAACCTTTAGACAAAGAGCGTTTTTGGTCCCTTAGGAGAGAGTTAGGTCTAGCTAGCCTATCTTGACCTTTTAGGACCTCTTTTGTGCTTAATTTTGCTTGATCTTGTGAAATGCCATGTTAATGTGTTTAGACTCCTAATTTCATCCATGCCTATAGTTAGGGGGAGTATGCTTCTATTAAAATATGCTTAGAACTGCTCATTCATCATTTGCATACTTTTAGGAGATGTTAAATTCGAGCCTATGGTTGTTCTTAGAACCAAATATGCATTTTTGGGCATACGGTATCGATACGGATCTACGCGTATCGATACGTGTTCTTCATTCAGTTTCCCAGAATTTATTTCGCTTACACGGGTATCGATACGATTAAACTCGTATCGATACGGGTCGTTTCGATACGGACCTCATCCGTTTCGATACGACTCTCCAACGGGCATTTTTGCGGAAATGACGATTCTACCCCCGTATCGATACACCCTCAGGCGTATCGATACTCGATTGCGTAGACAGCTTTAAATTTGGCTTTTAATGTGTTACACTTTTACCAAAATTAAAACTCTTCAAAACCTAAAAACCCTAGCCGTTTTTGCCTATAAAAAGTCTCTTCCTCCTTCATATTTTTCACACCTCAACTCAAATCTAAAAGAGTTTTTCAATCAAGCAAAGCTTTGAGCTCTCTCTCATCACAATTGTGCTAGAATTTTCTCCAATCTCTCAAGTTTCTATCAAGGTAATCTTTTCTTTCTTTTTCTTTTTCAATTTTTTTTTGTTTTGTTTTGTTGTTTTGTTTCATCTCTTTTTTAAAACTTTTGTTCTTCAAAATTTTTCTTAAAATTTTACTTAAAATTTTTTTTACCTTGGTTTTTACTCAAAATTGAAGAAATCATTTTGCATAATTTCTCTTTTAGATCATGGCACCAAAGGAACCATCGAGGAAGCGTACAAGGGTTTCTCAAACCGGTGAATCATCCACCCTTGGAGCGATTGCTCGTCCGAACTACTCAACCATCTATGAGCAATCCTTTGAAAGTCCCACGGGTCTAACTTATTTTCATCAATTTGAGAATTATAAGATTCGTGTGGAAAGTGTAACACCCACATTTCCGTCCTAGAATTTAAACCCGTAGAATTTAATTATTTTATTTATTCTTAGAAGCAAATTGAGCTTGCGAATTTGTGAATTATGCAATTTGGTCCCTAAAGTTCTCAATTGGGCAATTAGTGCACCAATTCGGATTAGAAAGTAAATTAGATTCGAATTAATTAGTCTAGCCGATTGGTAAACTAATGAAATTGAGTTAGTGATATCAAGATCTAAAGCGTGGAATTAAAAGAATACAAAAAGAAATTTTAATAACATTGCACTCCTTGAAAATCGGATGAAATTGATAAAATTCAATAAAGCATGTAACAAGGCAATTTGGTGATTAAATTAAAAGACTTATAAATAGTAAAAATTGCATGTTAAGGATAAAATATCCTTGGAACTGCCCTTAGTAAATTAAGAATAAAAGAGTTAGTAAAAAGGGCTCATAGGTAATTTGGAGAGCCATCAAATCATCCAAATGATGGAAGCTTGTCTTCCTTCCTCATTTTTCTCTCCTTTGCCGTGAAGAAAAGGAAAATATGGGGGAGGAGAGAAGCTCAATAGTCAGCCATTTTGAGAGCTAAAAATAGTGAAATTTTTGGTTGCATGGTGGAGGATTAAGCTAAGAAATTGAAGAAAGTAGCTAATGTTGTCAAGAAATTAAAGAAAGTAAGTTTCCTACTCTTTGTAGTTTTCGGTTGTGTTAAAAACCATGCATGCAAACCTAAAATTTGTATGAACATGAAGATATATGAATCTTGAATGAAGTAACAAGATGAAATATGGAAATATGTGAAAACTTTTCAAGAACACATGAATAAAGTAAAAAGGGGACTGTTTTGAAAGAAAATATAAAATCTTGAGCATTTAGAAAGTTTGCTAGGGATTAAAATATGAAAATTCTCATTAGGAGAAATTTGTGAAGGAATGAATATTTTGTCATAAAAGCTCATTGGTTGCTGGAAAAATGAGTTAAAAGATAATATTTTGATTAGAATTAAAAATGGTCATGAAATCGAAAGTTTGGAGATTAAGGACTGATTTGGAGAAATCGGTAAATGAATGCTTAAATGTTGAAATTGGAAACTTATATGGACTGTAAAATATCACGGAAAAGTAGAATAATTCATACCATGAAGGAATTTTAGATTCAAGTGTGTGATTAAATGTATTTTTAATCTAAAGTATAAGTTAAGAAAACTATCCAGTGATGTTCAATGTAAAAACAGTAACTTTGGAAATTCACCAAAAATCGGATATAAGGTATTTGAAGCTGAAATTTATACTGTAAAAACTTTGATATGTCTAGAATCATTGAGAGAAAACGGAACTCAATTTCAGTATGTAAATTGAAAGATATGAATTTTTAACGTTGGGCAGTGCATGCTGTCCAGATTTACCGAAATGAGTGTAATTAAGTAATAAAATGTATTAATTCGAATAAGATAAAAATATGAGATTTGCGTGACTGTAAAATTGGGTTTAATACCTTTCCAACGGTATATGATAAGTTAATTTTGGATTAGTAATTAAAAAGTTATGATTAAAACGCTAACTAGTCCTCGAACTAGCTTAAAGAAAAGTCGGAATTGAAATTAGGAGTTCATGCTTGAATTGTGAAGTAATTATGGTTGAATTGCTTCCTAATATAGTGTGTATTTGTTTAATGTTGAGAGTTAAGATCGGAATAGCGAAGAAATTTCGGAAGAAGCTAGGATCGATCGTTCGAAAGGAAGAAACAAAGACATCTCAATTCGAGATCAAGCTTAAGGATCGTGAGTGTAATTTCGTGAGTGTAATTTTGTCTTAGGGTTGGGACTAGTGTCCGAACCACTTTAATTATCTGTAATTTATGTTTTATATGCATGGAATCGGACTAAATGACATTCGGTAATGCGTTTAGTAAGGGAAGGAGATATAAAGGAAATTGGATGCATGATTTGAAACTTGTGATATATGTTTGCTTGTGCATTATGTGGGCTGTTTTATATGATGTTAAATGCCATGAATTTTATGTCGATTTGGATTTTGATAATTGATTGAGTATGTGCAAATGTGGACTGCCCATGTGAATGATTGTATGATGAAAAAAGCATGAAATGGATTCTTGATAATACTCGATAAAAATGAAAATGTGGACTGCCCTATAGTATGATTATGCTAAGCTTGAAAATGCATATGATTATGTATGAATGATGTTGCTACCATGCATGATGTATGATCGAATGAGCATGCAAAGTAAATTCTGAAAAATGTACATGTTAAAT
Source organism: Hibiscus tridactylites (assembly GCA_958450335.1). Taxonomy (NCBI): domain Eukaryota; kingdom Viridiplantae; phylum Streptophyta; class Magnoliopsida; order Malvales; family Malvaceae; genus Hibiscus; species Hibiscus tridactylites. The sequence goes on along the minus strand of OY288269.1, from coordinate 11,887,000 downwards.
GAAATAATGAACTAATCACTTAACAAGATTACGCCCTTGGTCGTTTGGACGTTCTAGATAAGAACGACATGCCTAGAGTCTGAGCTCACCGTCCGATATTGCTTTGTGCAATCTTTGATAGTACTTTGTGTACTTTTGATATGACGTGTGTTCTTGATTGCTGTTCGAGACACACGATGCTATGGGCATCCCCTTTGACGTTACTTTGTGCAATATTTGACGTTGCCACGAGCAACAATATCCGTTATATGTTACCGTTTCGATGGCTCGAATTTCTGTTACGACTATTCTACCATGGGCAAAAACATTAAATAAAATGCTTGGGCTATGAAACCAAATTAAAGAAATGAAATGAATTACAATGTGATATGAAGTGCATGAATTTAATGGAACTTGCTAAGTTAAATAAGCTTATGAAGTGGATAAAAGATTGTGTGACTTAGCATGATATGATATGATATGAAATGCTATGCCATGTGGACATTGATCCTTTCCGATTATGATATGAAATGAAGTGCTATGCTATGTGGACATTTGGTTCTTTCCGAATATGATATGAAGCACATGGATTGCTTACAAGCTCGATTATATGAAATTTGGGTAATGACCCCATTCGAATATATGTGATTAAGAAATGAGAAATTCTGATTTTTGAATGATAATATGAGATCATTCGAATGACATGCTATGGTGAATTTGTGATTTCGATTTGATAAGTTAAAATGCTATGTATGGTTTAGCATGAGATCTTGATTTATTCAATTGCTAAGCATGATATTGAGTATGCTGAAATTGGATTGAATTATGCTATTGATCGCATTATGTGCAAGCATGTGATAAATTATTGTGATATGCTATGTATTCGAGCATGTGCTATGAATGTTGATATGATATGTATGATGCTATGTGTATGAATTTTACATGAGCTTAGTTGGGTGCAATTGAATTGTTAATAAACCTAGCTAAGTAATCTCAATGCTTGAACACGCTAAAGCTCAAGAATGAATTAGTTTTAGTATTACCTCGCTAAGTACTTTTTGTACTTACCGCTCCGTTGTTTTCTTCTTCCCAACCTTAGCAGGATCGTTCAGACCCTAAAGCTAGCTTTCGTTGGATCAAAGTTATCAAGTTCTCAAGTTCACAGTTCTGAAATATGTACGATCTAAGTCTTATCTTTAGACTCCTAGATGGTGGCTTTGAAGTCTGTTTAAGGATTCGTTTTGCTATGTTTGGTCGTAACTTAAGTTTGAAATGGTGTTTGAAATTATATGCTCCGTGATGCTTGGTTAGGAGGCTAGAATCATGTTTTGTATTTAAGTAGGTAGCCTCATTATTTTATGTATAAAAATGTAAGTCAAGCTAGTGGTTGTGTCGATTCTTTTTGTTGTCCATGGTCGATAGCTTGACATGTTTAGGGGCATATAAATCAAATGCCATGAAATGGAAATATATTATGTGTTGCATGAAACTGAATTGATTAATTATTGGTAATTTGGATTAATTCGAAATTCACCTAGACCATTTAGTTAAGTTTTCGAATGGCATGTAATCGATTAATTAAGTGTTCGACATTATGACCTACTTGTAATAGTAATATGAAAATAAATATAAAAGTTTTAAATTGGCTCGTAAATTAGTAGCAAGAATAAAAGAAAGTATGTCTAAGTTTTTGTTAGCCCATTTTCCGCGTGCGCATTAACATGATTAACTTATTGAAATAATATCACGTTTTCTGAAATGCTTCCGCTTTTGTCTGATATGTTCCGTTTGTCCGTTTTCTGACCTCCGGCAACGCCCCCGGCTCCCGGCCCGGGTTGGGGGTGTCACATTTGTTTGGTATCAGAGCGTTTTAGGTATTAGGTCATATAGACCTCGAATGTGTTCTGTGTGCGTCATTAGTTGAGTCAAGCAACCAAGGGATCATACATATTGTTACTTGTGACTTGATCCTAACTTGAATTTTGTTTGATCTGAATTAGAATGAAAGAGACACGTTTAGCTCGAGACGATGAAAGTCCTCGAGAATCCTCAAGTGAAGGGGATAGTGTTCGTATGAAAGAAAACCCTCCGGATAAGGGGAACCCTCCTGTACCAGATAACACTCGACAACAATCTCCTGTTCAGCCTCGGACGAACACTGACAATCCGACTGTTCATAATGTTCAAAGAGATTGTCTTCTGAGCATGAAAGAAATGTTCGATCAGCTTTTGACGAACATGAGACATGAACAACCTGTTCCGGTAGATGCTGCCCCTAGCAGAGCTCCTATTGAAAAGCTTGCTCAACACCGAGTCTATACTTTTGCAGGCTCTATTGAAGAGAAGCCTGAAGAAGCTGAGTATTGGTTAGAAAGAACTACTCAGATATTGACTAAGCAACTTCAGTGCTCCGATGAGCATAAGCTCGAATGCGTTGTAGCCTTACTTGTTGATGAAGCCTTGAACTGGTGGGAAACTACAACACTAACAGCTCCAGTTGAATCTGTGAACTGGAAATTCTTTGTAGACGAATTCAAGAAGAAATACATCAGTGAACAGTACCTGGCCGATCGAAGAAAGCGTTTCTTGCATCTGAAGCAAGCGGGTCGACCAATAGAGGAATACGTGGCTGATTTCTGTAAGTACTGCAAGTATGGTTCTGAGTACATCAAGTCAGAGAAAGAAAAGTGCCGTATGTTCATTGACGGTCTGAATGATGAGCTGAGTCCGATGTTTACCACCCTAGATATCACGAACTTTCAAACTCTCGTAAATCGAGCTATTGCTACAGAATCCAAGTTTCGGACCGCAGAAAAGAGGAAAAGCGGTTACCGTCATGATAAGAAGCGTAAGGGTGACGACAAGTCTCACTGGAAATCAAAGAAGTCTAGAAGCTATAAAGAAGGTACTTCTTCGTATAATCCAGCACCTCGTAGTAACTTCACACCGAAGCCTCATTATGTGAGTAGACTTTCTGTCCCGGTCATATCTGTTAATAGCCCTGGGAATTCAGAAAAGGTTGCCGTTTGTCAGCATTGTTAGAAACCACATCCTGGTCAGTGCCGAAAGCAGGCTAACTTATGTTTTGCTTGTGGCAGAAGTGACCACTATATCAGAGACTGTCCAGTGATGAGAGATCAAGCTCCTGCTCAAAACTCTGCTAATCCGAGTCATGTGCAATCCAATCGGAACAAGAATATTAGACAAGATCAGTCTGGGAATCAGGGCAAAGGCAGAAGCAATCAGTCGAAAGCCACCACACATCAGGAATCACGAGCTCCAGCTCGAGTCTATCATATCCGTGGCAAGGATGAGGAAGAGTCTCCGGATGTTATTGCGGGTACGGTTGAACTAAACCTTACTCATGTTTATGCTTTAATTGATTCGGGATCAACTCATTCTTTTGTGTGTTCTCACCTAATCGACAAGTTACAGTTAAAGCCTGAATTTGTTAAAACTGGGTTAATTGTCTCAAACCCTATAGGAGATGACTTACCAATCAACCTGATCTGTAAGAATAGCCTTGTGTCTATTCGAAATGTACCTTTTCCTTGTGATATGTATGTTCTACCTAATTGTGAGTTTGACCTAGTATTAGGTTTAGACTGGTTGGGTAGACATGAAGCCTGGATTGACTGTCAGAATAAAAGACTGTACTTAAGGGGATTAGGAAAAGAGTCAATTCTGCTAATTGACAAGAAACCAACATCTATTTTTGCTGCTATGGCCTTGCAAGATGAATTAGATTTTGGCTTAACAGACATGCCTGCTGTATCTGAATTTGTTGATGTTTTTCCTGAGGAACTCCCTGGACTTCCTCCAATTCGAGAAGTTGAGTTCAAAATTGAAGTTCAGCCTGGGACTAATTATATGTCCATTACGCCCTATCGTATGGCACCAATTGAATTGCAAGAACTAAAGAAGCAAATTCAAGAATTAGAAGATAAGGGTTTCATTCGACCAAGCACTTCTCCCTGGGGTGCTCCTGTTCTCTTTGTGAAAAAGAAAGACGGAACGATGCGACTTTGCATTGATTACCGTCAATTGAACAGAGTCACTATCAAGAACAAGTATCCATTGCCCCGAATTGAAGATCTGTTTGATCAGCTGAAAGATGCTGGTGTATTCTCTAAAATTGATCTTCGATCCAGTTATTATCAAATGAGGGTGAAAGATGAAGATATACCCAAAACTGCTTTCAGAACTTGTTATGGTCATTATGAATTTCTGGTGATGCCATTCGGGTTAACGAATGCCCTTGCTGCATTCATGGATCTGATGAACCGAGTATTCAAGCCTCATCTTGACAAGTTTGTTGTCGTATTCATTGACGATATTCTGGTCTATTCTCATAATAGAGAAGAACATGCTCAACATCTTCGGATTGTACTCCAGACACTCCGAGAAAATCAACTATTCGCTAAGTTCATTAAATGTGAATTCTGGCTTTCAGAAGTGTCTTTCCTCGGACATGTTATTTCAGCCGAAGGAATCAAAGTTGACTCTAAGAAAATTTAGTCAATTCTTGAATGGCGACCTCCGAGCAATGTAAGTGAGGTCCGAAGTTTCCCTGGTTTAGCTGGGTATTATCGGAGATTTGTGAAAGGATTTTCGGTAATTGCTGCACCACTAACCAAATTGCTCAGAAAAAGTGAACCGTTTAAGTGGTCCGAAGGACAACAAAGAAGTTTTGACCAACTTAAACAAGCCTTGACTTGTGCTCATGTTCTTATTCAGCCTGAGTCTGGAAAAGAATTTGTTGTTTACAGTGATGCATCACAATCCGGCCTTGGATGTGTTTTGATGCAGGAAGGTAATGTGATTGCATACGCTTCTCGACAACTTAAGCCTCATGAGCTAAACTATCCAACTCATGATCTTGAGTTAGCAGCCGTTGTTTTTGCACTGAAAATTTGGCGGCATTATTTGTACGGTGAGAAGTGTAAGCTATTCACCGATCACAAAAGTCTGAAGTACTTTCTTTCTCAGAAAGATCTGAATCTTAGACAAAGAAGGTGGTTGGAATTACTCAAGGATTATGATCTGACCATCGATTACCATCTTGGAAAAGCTAATGTGGTTGCCGATGCTCTGAGTCGGAAACCGAACCTCGGTACGTCTTTCAAAATTCTCAAAATCTAAAAATGTTCAATCTTGAAAATTCTCTAAACCATTCGAATAATGTCTTGCTTTCCAAGTAACATCTTTGATTTGTTTGTTCATAGCTTTTTTGGCCATCAATGCTCATTTCCGACTATGTAAAGCTCGGAATTATCTGAACGAACTCCAAGTTCAATCTATTCTGATTTCTAGAATCAAAGAACTCCAGCAAGTTGATCCGAAACTTTAGAGAATCTTGTCTAAGCTTGAATCTAATCCTGACTTTTCTGTCAAGTCAAACGGTCTTCTATATTTCAAAGATCGGATTTGTGTTCCTAATAATAAGGAATTACAAGCTGAAATTCTGCAAGAAGCACATCAAAGTTCTTTTTCAATCCACCCTGGATCTGTTAAGATGTACAAGGATCTCAAGCCCTTGTATTAGTGGTCAGGAATGAAATCGGCTATCAATGATTTTGTATCGAGATGTCTGAATTGTCAGCGAGTCAAAGCTGAACATCGTGCTCCTACTGGATTACTTCAACCTCTTGAATTTCTGCATTGGAAATGGGAACGAATTACGATGGATTTTGTAACTGGTCTTCCTGACTCTCCTAGAAAGTGCGATGTTGTCTGGGTAATCGTTGATCGTTTCACTAAATCAGCACATTTCATTCCGGTACGGATGAATTATAGTCTTGAGACCTTAGCAGAACTGTATGTTCGAGAAGTTATCCGTTTACACGGAGTTCCAACTTCTATTGTTTCAGATCGAGATCCTCGATTTACAGCTAGATTCTGGAAAGCTCTACATAAGGCTCTTGGAACTAAGCTGAATGTTAGCACAGCATTTCATCCTCAAAGTGATGGACAATCTGAACGAGTAATTCAAATTCTTGAAGATATGCTTAGAGCTTGTATTATCGATTTCGGCAAGAATTGGGAGAAATCACTGCCATTAATCGAGTTCGCTTATAACAATAGCTATCAGTCTTCTATTCAGATGGCTTCTTTTGAAGCATTGTATGGAAGAAAATGTTGAACTTCTTTGTGTTGGTCTGAACTCGGAGATAATAAAGTGTTAGGACCTCAACTACTTCAGGAAACTGAAGAACAAGTTCAAATTATTCATTCCCGATTGAAACAAGCTTTTGATAGGCATAAGTCATACGCTGATCTGAAGCGTAGGGACATTCAATATGAGATCGGAGATAAAGTATTTCTCAAAGTTTCTCCGTGGAAGAAAGTTTTTCGTTTTGGCAAGAAAGAAAAGCTTAGTCCGCGTTTCATTGGACCGTTCGAAGTAATTGAGAGAATTGGTCATGTCGCTTATCGCCTTGCACTACCACCTGAATTCGATAAGATTTATAATGTCTTTCATGTTTCTATGTTGAGGCGTTATCGCTCTGATCCGTCTCACATTCTCGAACCAGAAGAAGTTGAACTTAATCCTGATCTCTCCTATGAAGAGGAACCTGTTCAGATTCTCGATCGAGAAATTAAAAGGCTTCGTAACAAGAGCGTCCCTCTTGTTAAAATTCTCTGGAAGAACCATAACGTTACAGAAGCAACTTGGGAACCCGAGGATACGATGCGGAAGCAATATCCTCATTTATTCAGTTCAGGTAATAATTCGAGGACGAATTCTTTCTTTAAGGAGGAGGGAATTGTAACACCCACATTTCCGTCCTAGAATTTAAAGCCGTAGAATTTAATTATTTTATTTATTCTTAGAAGCAAATTGAGCTTGCGAATTTGTGAATTATGCAATTTGGTCCCTAAAGTTCTCAATTGGGCAATTAGTGCACCAATTCGGATTAGAAAGGAAATTAGATTCGAATTAATTAGTCTAGCCGATTGGTAAACTAATGAATTGAGTTAGTGATATAAGATCTAAAGTGTGGAATTAAAAGAATACAAAAAGAAATTTTAATAACATTGCACTCCTTGAAAATCGGATGAAATTGATAAAATTCAATAAAGCTTGTAACAAGGCAATTTGGTGATTAAATTAAAAGACTTATAAATAGTAAAAATTGCATGTTAAGGATAAAATATCCTTGGGGCTGCCCTTAGTAAATTAAGAATAAAAGAGTTAGTAAAATGGGCTCATAGGTAATTTGGAGAGCCATCAAATCATCCAAATGATGGAAGCTTGTCTTCCTTCCTCATTTTTCTCTCCTTTGCCGTGAGGAAAAGGAAAATATGGGGGAGGAGAAAAGCTCAATACTCAGCCATTTTGAGAGCTAAAAATAGTGAAATTTTCGGTTGCATGGTGGAGGATTAAGCTAAGAAATTGAAGAAAGTAGCTAATGTTGTCAAGAAATTAAAGAAAGTAAGTTTCCTACTCTTTGTAGTTTTCGGTTGTGTTAAAAACCATGCATGCAAACCTAAAATATGTATGAACATGAAGATATATGAATCTTGAATGAAGTAACAAGATGAAATATGGAAATATGTGAAAACTTTTCAAGAACACATGAATAGAGTAAAAAGGGGACTGTTTTGAAAGAAAATATAAAATCTTGGGCATTTAGAAAGTTTGCTAGGGATTAAAATCTGAAAATTCTCATTAGGATAAATTTGTGAAGGAATGAATATTTTGTCATAAAAGCTCATTGGTTGCTGGAAAAATGAGTTAAAAGATAATATTTTGATTAGAACTAAAAATGGTCATGAAATCGAAAGTTTGGAGATTAAGGACTGATTTGGAGAAATCGGTAAATTGGATGCTTAAATGTTGAAATTGGAAACTTATATGGACTGTAAAAGATCATGGAAAAGTAGAATAAGTCATACCATGAAGGAATTTTAGATTCAAGTGTGTGATTAAATGTATTTTTAATCTAAAGTATAAGTTAAGAAAACTGTCCAGTGATGTTCAATGTAAAAACAGTAACTTTGGAAATTCACCAAAAATCGGATATAAGGTATTTGAAGCTGAAATTTATACTGTATAAACTTTGATATGTCTAGAATCATTGAGAGAAAACGGAACTCAATTTTAGTATGTAAATTGAAAGATATGAATTTTTAAAGTTGGGCAGTGCATGCTGTCCAGATTTACCGAAATGAGTGTAATTAAGTAATAAACTGTATTAATTCGAATAAGATAAAAATATGAGGTTTACGTGACTGTAAAATTGGGTTTAATACCTTTCCAACGGTATATGATAAGTTAATTTTGGATTAGTAATTAAAAAGTTATGATTAAAATGCTAACTAGTCCTCGAACTAGCTTAATCAAAAGTCAGAATTGAAATTAGGAGTTCATGCTTGAATTGTGAAGTAATTATGGTTGAATTGCTTCCTAATATAGTGTGTATTTGTTTAATGTTGAGAGTTAAGATCGGAATAGCGAAGAAATTTCGGAGGAAGCTAGGATCGATTGTTCGAAAGGAAGAAGCAAAGGCATCTCAATTCGAGATCAAGCTTAAGGATCATGAGTGTAATTTCGTGAGTGTAATTTCGTGAGTGTAATTTTGTCTTAGGGTTGAGACTAGTGTTCGAACCAATTTAATTTTCTGTAATTTATGTTTTATATGCATGAAATCAGACTAAATGATATTCGGTAATGCGTTTAGTAAGGGAAGGAGATATAAAGAAAATTGGATGCATGATTTGAAACTTGTGATATATGTTTGATTGTGCATTATGTGGGCTGTTTTATATGATGTTAAATGCCATGAATTTTATGTCGATTTGGATTTTGATAATTGATTGAGTATGTGCAAATGTGGACTGCCCATGTGAATGATTGTATGATGAAAAAAGCATGAAATGGATTCTTGATAATACTCGATAAAAATGAAAATGTGGACTGCCCTATAGTATGATTATGCTAAGCTTGAAAATGCATATGATTATGTATGAATGATGTTGCTGCCATGCATGATGTATGATCGAATGAGCATGCAAAGTAAATTCTGAAAAATGTACATGTTAAATGAAATAATGAACTAATCACTTAACAAGATTACGCCCTTGGTCGTTTGGACGTTCTAGATAAGAACGGCATGCCTAGAGTCTGAGCTCACCGTCCGATATTGCTTTGTGCAATCTTTTATAGTACTTTGTGTACTTTTGATAAGATGTGTGTTCTTGATTGCTGTTCGAGACACACGATGCTATGGGCCTCCCCTTTGACGTTGCTTTGTGCAATATTTGACGTTGCCGCGGGCAACAATATCCGTTATATGTTACCCTTTCGATGGCTCGAATTTCTGTTACGACTATTCTACCATGGGCAAAAACATTAAATAAAATGCGTGGGCTATGAAACCAAATTAAAGAAATGAAATGAATTACCATGTGATATGAAGTGCATGAATTTAATGGAACTTGCTAAGTTAAATAAGCTTATGAAGTGGATAAAAGATTGTGTGACTTAACATGATATGATATGAAATGATATGCCATGTGGACATTGATCCTTTCCGATTATGATATGAAATGAAGTGCTATGCTATGTGGACATTTGGTTCTTTCCGAATATGATATGAAGCACATGAATTGCTTACAAGCTTGATTATATGAAATTTGGGTAATGACCCCATTCGAATATATGTGATTAAGAAATGAGAAATTCTGATTTTTGAATGATAATATGAGATCATTCGAATGACATGCTATGGTGAATTTGTGATTTCGATTTGATAAGTTAAAAATGCTATGTATGGTTTAGCATGAGATCTTGATTTATTCAATTGCTAAGCATGATATTGAATATGCTGAAATTGGATTGAATTATGCTATTGATCGCATTATGTGCAAGCATGTGATAAATTATTGTGATATGCTATGTATTCGAGCATGTGCTATGAATGTTGATATGATATGTATGATGCTATGTGTATGAATTTTACATGAGCTTAGTTGGGTGCAATTGAATTGTTAATAAACCTAGCTAAGTAATCTCAATGCTTGAACACGCTAAAGCTCAAGAATGAATTAGTTTTAGTATTACCTCGCTAAGTACTTTTTGTACTTACCGCTCCGTTGTTTTCTTCTTCCCAACCTTAGCAGGATCGTTCGGACCCTAAAGCTAGCTTTCGTTGGATCAAAGTTATCAAGTTCTCAAGTTCACAGTTCTGAAATATGTACGATCTAAGTCTTATCTTTAGACTCCTAGATGGTGGCTTTGAAGTCTGTTTAAGGATTCATTTTGTTATGTTTGGTCGTAACTTAAGTTTGAAATGGTGTTTGAAATTATATGCTCTGTGATGCTTGGTTAGGAGGCTAGAATCATGTTTTGTATTTAAGTAGGTAGCCCCATTATTTTGTGTATAAAAATGTAAGTCAAGCTAGTGGTTGTGTCGATTCTTTTTGTTGTCCATGGTCGATAGCTTGACATGCTTAGGGGCATATAAATCATGTTATTTTGTAAGGTCCTAAGTAAAGGAAATCAAATGCCATGAAATGGAAATATATTATGTGTTTTATGAAACTGAATTGATTAATTATTGGTAATTTGGATTAATTCGAAATTCACCTAGACCATTTAGTTAAGTTTTCGAATAACATGTAATCGATTAATTAAGTGTTCGACATTATGACCTACTTGTAATAGTAATATGAAAATAAATATAAAAGTTTTAAATTGGCTCGTAAATTAGTAGCAAGAATAAAAGAAAGTATGTCTAAGTTTTTGTTAGCCCATTTTCCGCGTGCTCATTAACATGATTAACTGATTGAAATAATATCACGTTTTCCGAAATGCTTCCGCTTTTGTCTGATATGTTCCGTTTGTCCGTTTTCCAACCTCCGACAACGCCCCTGGCTCCCGGCCCGGGTTTGGGGTGTTACAGAAAGGGTAATATCCGTTCCTTTTCTCGACTCGGAGCATTTTAAGTTTGAATATCTTCATTTGTTTCGATGTTGGAATTTCATGGATTTCATATCTATTCCCGGTTTTATTATTGTCTTTTGGTTTTGATTTTCTACACTAATGCCAAATGTATTACTCGTAATAGGAAAGTTGTTGCCATTAGCTCTTATCTCATGGGAAAGAAAATCATCCTTGATGTCAAATCCATTTGTGTAGTTTTTAAATTAGAGGATGAAGGCATTGATGATGAGCATGCTTTGGGGCATGTTCTTAGTGGATCCGTCACCGCCCTAAATGCTCAAGACCAGATCTTACATTTGATGGTGTCTTGGTGGTTTCGTCCCTCCAGAGGAAAATATTCCACCATCCGTCAAGTGGATGATTTTTGGATCCATTGCTTCCGTGAGCGAAAGCGTCCAAATCTTGCTCGACTCATGTTCGCGGAGATCGTCTACCTTGTGCAAAATCGTCACACAACTCTCGTCACCTCCTTTACATATGCTACGGCCTTAAGTTATTTCTTTGTTAAAAATGATATTGATTGCTCTTTTGACTACCCAACTCCCCTCACCGATCCCATTGATGAGCGATCTCTTGCACGAGCAAAGTTCCAATATTTTAATGGTGAATGGGTACGTCTTGCCGAGCTACCACCCGAGGCCGCCGCCGTATTTGAAGAGCCTCAAGCTCCTCAAGTCCCACAACCCTCCATGGATGCTCTCATGAATTACCTCAATGAGCAATTTACCGGGTTGCGCACGGACATGAACATTCGTCTTACTTCCCTTGAAACAACTTTTGATACAAGGATGACGGGTATGGAGAATCGCCTCACATCCCTTGAAAGCGGTCACCATTCTTTGAATATTTCCATCTTCGCTTTCCATGATGAGTGGCGAAATAGCATGAGGGACAATGCTCCTATGGGAATTGATGACGAAGATGATGAAGACGATGAAGATGATGCCTAGACGTTTCTTCTTGCATCTCATGCATATCATTTAGGATTTTCTTTCTATGCACCTTTGCTTTATGTTCTTAGGATTAAGTTTGCTTTATGTTTAAACCTATGCTTTGATTTTCTATTTTTGTTTGGATTTTAAGTTTGATGCTATGATCAATAATAAATGTTGCTTATTTATACCTTTACCTATGTTTATGCACTTACTTGTCTCAATATTTTTGATCTAACAAAAAGGGGGAGAGAAACTAGCTCAACACTTCAAATATTTTGATTTTAACTCAAAGGTTACCAAGCTTATATTAAGGGGGAGTTAACTTTGTAAAGAATTTTAAGTTTGTCAAAAAATTTAAGTTTTAGTTTTGTTATATCAAAAAGGGGGAGATTGTAAAACCTATGTTTGATTTTGATATAATTAGATCTTTAAGGATCAATTTGAAAAACTTAAAATTGTTTTTTGTAAGTCCCTTAATAAGTTTTAAATCACCAACTCTTTAAAACTGATTTGAAAAACTCAAACTCAAAATATTTTCTAAGTGTTCCAAGGCCAAACTATTGAAAAACGTTCAGGTGTATCGATACACTCCTAAGCGTATCGATACCTTTTTACCAAAGTTGGCTACTAGAGGAACACGTATCGATACGGCAAACCCTCGTATCGATACGCCCCTGTGTTAAAGTCTAAAGAGTTTGAATGGCGTACCGATACGGCAAACCCTCGTATCGATACGGCCTTAATAATTTTTAAATATAAGTCGGTTTAAATTTTGTGACCGTTGGTGTCAGTTGGTTGGTAACCAAATTTTAAATGGTCATTGACCCGTATCGATACGGAAAACCCTCGTACCGATACGAAGATCGACGGTGAGCTAAGTTGAGAAAAAGGTATCGATACGGCAAACCCCCGTTTCGATACCTCGTACCGATACACTTTTGCGCGTATCGATACCCCTTATTTATTGCACACAACGACTCTTTCTTTTCTGAGACAGGTATCGATACACCTCCCCGCGTACCGATACGCATAGCTGCAGAAGTGCATTTATGATGGTAAGAGAGGGTTCCAACGGCTCCATTTATGTTCCCAACCACCCAAACGGCTAGAAATCAATGAGAAGGTATAAAAGAGACATCCAAAAGCTCCAGCAACAACTATTGATCATCAAGAAAACATCTATACATCAAATCCAAGCAATTGTGCAAAAATCCCATATTGTCTAGAAACCCCAATTGTAATTTTCATTCTTACCTTGTTCAATTGGGTTGAGTGCTTGTAATTGGGCTGCAATTTGTATTGAGAGATACTCTATTAGCCATCAAATTCTTTATTACCTTGTTGTGAGGATTGGGTTAAATTTTGGGTAGAAAATTTAACCGAAATTGTAAGGGTTGCCTCCTTAGCCTAGAAAAAGGGAAGAGCAATTAGTGGAATTGTTGCAAATCCTTAGTGAAGCTAAGGTAGTGGATGTAGAGTTCATTTGGAACTTGAACCACTCTAAAATCCCTTGTCAATCCTTTTAATTTGCATTTTCCACCACACAAACTTTAAATTTCCAATTCACCCCCCCTCTTGGTTCATATCGATCTTTCGATCCACTCAACATAGTAGTAGTAGGCGAGAACATTAAGCTCTTGTCTAATGTTGTGTCAGCTTTAGAGGCTCATAGGTTGATGGATTCCGGATGTGGGGCTTACTTAGCTTATGTTATGAATCCGAATAAGAGTGAGGCTAGACCGAAAGATATTAGAACAGTTTGTGACCTTCCGGATGTGTTTCCTAAAGAGTTGCCGGGTTTACATCCTGACAGAGATGTTGAGTTTGTGAGACTGTTTCAGGGTCTACTCCAGTTTTGATAAATCTGTATCGTATGGCTCTGAAAGAGTTGAAAGAATTGAAGAGTCAGTTGCAAGAGTTATTAGACCGTGGTTTCATTAGGCCTAGTAGTTCTCCTTGGGGTGCTCCTGTTTTGTTTGTAAAGAAGAAAGATGGCAGTATGTGTATGTGTATTGACTACATGTAGTTGAATCAGTTGACTGTGAAGAACAAGTATCCGTTGCCTCGTATAGATGATTTGTTTGATCAGTTGAGATGTGCTTCAGTGTTCTCGAAGATAGATTTGAGATCAGGGTACTATCAGTTGAAAGTAAAAGAGTGTGATGTTCCGAAGACAGCTTTTAGGACTAGATATGGTCACTATGAGTTCCTTGTAATGCCGTTTGGGCTCACGAATGCACCTGCAACATTCATGGATATGATGAACATAATTTTTAGAGACTATCTAAACCGCTTTGTAGTTGTGTACTCAAAGACAGAAGAAGAGCACGATGAGCACTTGAGATTTATTTTACAGAGATTGTTGAGCAATCAGTTGTATGCGAAGCTCAGTAAATGTGAGTTCTGGATTCGAGAGGTTGTATTTCTTGGCCATGTTGTTTCGGCCGAAGGCATCCGTGTTGATCCATCAAAGATTGAAACTATTATTGAGTGGAAACAACCTAAGTCTGTGACTGAGATTAGGAGTTTCCTAGGATTAGCCGGTTACTATAGGAGATTTGTTGATGGTTTCTCTAGGGTAGCTGCTCCTTTGACTAAATTGTTGCAAAAAGGAGTTAAGTTTGAGTTGTCTGATGCAAGACAGAAGGCCTTTGAGAAATTGAAAGAAGCTTTGACAAATGCTCCAGTGTTAGTGCAACTAGTTTCAGGTAAAGAATTTTTGATTTATAGTGATGCTTCCTATATAGGTTTAGGTTGTGTTTGGATGCAAGAAGGAATAGTTGTTGCCTATGCTTCTAGACAGTTGAAGGTTCATGAGAAGAACTATCATACTCACGATATAGAGTTAGCCGCAGTTGTGTTTGCATTGAAGATTTGGCGTCACTACTTGTATGGTGAGAAGTGTATAGTTTACACCGATCATAAGAGCTTGAAGTATTTGATGACACAGAGAGAGTTGAATTTGAGACAGAGAAGATGGCTTGAGTTATTGAAAGATTATGATTTGACCATTGAGTACCATCTGGGTAAAGCCAATGTGGTAGTCGATGCTTTGAGTAGAAAAGTTGCAGTTGAGTTGAGAGCTATGTTTGCTTGATTGAGTGTGTCCGATGATGGTGGTCTGATCACCGAGTTGCAAGTGAAGCCTTCTTTGATTCAGTTGATTAGAGAGAAGTAGTTGCAAGATGTGTCTTTAGTTCCTCATATTCAGGACATAGCCGAAGGAAGACCGACTGAGTATAGTTTCAGTGGTGAGAATTTGTTGTGTTTTAGAGATAGAGTTGTGGTATCGGAAGATGTTGAGTTGAGACGTCAGATTCTGAGTGAAGCACATTCGAGTCTTTTGTCTATGCATCTGGGTAGTACTAAGATGTACCGCGACTTGAAGAATGATTATTTCTGGGTTGGTTTGAAGAAAGATGTAGTCGAGTATGTGAGTCATTGTATGGTTTGTTAGAGAGTGAAGGCATAACATCAGGTTCCTTCAGGTTTGTTACAACCTTTGAAGATTCCGGAATGGAAATGGGAGAGGATCACCATGGACTTTGTGTCAGGGTTACCATTGTCTCCTTCGAAGAAGAATTCTGTTTGGGTGATAATGGATAGATTCACTAAGTGTGCTCACTTCTTAGCAGTGAACACTATGAATTCTTTAGACAAGTTGGAAAACTTGTACATCCGTGAGATTGTGAGACTTCATGGAGTTCCGAAGTCTATTGTTTCAAATAGAGATCCTAGATTTACTTCGAGGTTCTGGGGTTGTTTGTATAGTGCTCTAGGTAGCCGTTTGCATTTCAGTACTTCTTATCATCCGCAGTTAGGGATGGGCACGGGTCGGGTCGGGCCGGGTTTTTGGCCCACCCGAACCCGACCCGAAAATATTAACCCTAAACCCGAACCCGACCCGACCCGACCATATCTTTTAAAAAAACCCGACCCGACCTGAAAATAAATACCTTAAACCTGACTCCGACCCGACCCGACCTATATAAAAAAATCAATTTTAGGGACTAAATTGTAAAAAAAAAAATTTAAGAGACTTAATTGTAAAAAAATAATAAATTTAAGGACTAAATTGTAAATAAAAAATCAATTTTAAGGACCTAATTATAAAAAACAATATAAAAAATGGGTATTATTACAAATATCCCTAAAAAATTTAGGGGAAAATTACACTATTAGTCCCGGGTCGGGTTGGATTTTTTCAGCCTAAAACCCGAACCCGACCCGACCCGACCTCACCCTACACAAAAACCCGACTCGACCCGAACCCGATTTTTTCATAAAAATACCCGACCCGATCGGGCCGGGTCGGGTCGGAACCCGTCAAGTTCGGGTTCCGTACCCATCCCTATCCGCAGTCCGATGGACAGTCAGAGCGAGTGATACAGATTCTAGAGGATATGCCCTGTTGTTGTGTGATTGACTTCCAAGGTTCCTGGGAGAAGCACTTACCCTTAGTTGAGTTTGCTTACAACAACAGTTATCAGTCTAGTATTCAGATGGCTCCCTATGAGGCATTGTATGGTAGACGATGTAGGACTCCGATTTGTTGGGCTGAAACGAGTCAGAGGTTATTACCTATGCCGGATTTGCTTAAGGGGACTACCAACAAAGTGAAGTTGATTTGTGACCGTTTGAAGGCAGCTTCCGATCGTCAGAAGTCTTATGCGGATTTGAAGAGGAAAGAGATTGAGTTCTTCGTGGGTGAGAAAGTGTTTCTGAAAGTATCTCCGTGGAAGAAGGTAATGAGATTTGGTCGGAAGGGCAAGTTGAGTCCGAGGTTCATTGGTCCGTATGAGATAGTTAAACGGATTGGGCCCGTAGCGTACCGTTTGAGGTTACCTTCTAAGTTAGAGAAGATCCATGATGTCTTTCATGTGTCTATGCTTAGAAGATATAGATCAGATCCTTCTCATGTTATGCATGTTGAGGAGATAGAGTTGAATCCGGATTTGTCTTACAATGAAGAGCCTGTTGAGATACTTGCTTCTGATAGCAAGGTGTTGCGTGGCAAGACCATAGAGTTGGTCAAGGTGTTGTGGAGACATAGAGGTGTGGAAGAGGCCACATGGGAGAGGAAAGCTGATATGGTTGAGCAATTTCTGTACTTATTTCCGTCAGGTAATTTCAGGGACGAAATTCCTTAAGTGGGGAGAGTTGTAACACCCGGGTTTAGGGGTCGGGTGAAAATAATAATTAAATAAATAAAATTATGTCTCGGTTTTGTTTTGCAAAATTTAATTGAAGAGTTGGACCAAATTTGGAAGACAAAGCTCAATAGCCATTTTAATGGCATTTTTTTAAATAGATAACCTTTTCAAATAAGCCCATTTTCTTTTATTATATTTCAAACAAACAAAAGAAATTTCTATCTTCTTCTCCAACCAAAGCCAACGACAAACCCCTCCCTCTTCCATGGATTTCACTATTCCATCTCCTTTCTCCCTCATTTTGGCTCGGTTTTGAAAGGTAAACACATCCCCATCTTGCTCTCATCTCCCTCTACTTGAAAGTACAAATAGTTTTCATTTTCATCAAGGTTTTGGAATTTAAGTTTTTAAAGGATTTGAATAAAAATGGTAGTTTTATTGTGTTTAACTTAAAGTTTTGATTTAATAGTGTTAGATATGATGTTTGTGAATCAAATGGTCCAACATATATGATTTTTGCATGGTTTTATACACATTTCCGGATTTGGGTTTCCAAGGGATTTTTGAGGGGTTTTGGGATGAGTTTTGGGTATGGTTTGTGTTGGAAATTGTGGGCTGAGGATAGTATTATAGTTGGGGGTCGTTTGGAATTATTTGGAAGTAGTAAAAATGTTGAAAACATGAGTTTTGGTTGAGGTTTATGGGCTGCTCGAGTTTGGTAATTTTGGAGGTTGTTCATGGGTTGAATTCTTGTGTTTGATGTTTGAATAGTATTTCGGGTTAGCTACTTTGATGTTTGAGCTGGTTTGAAGTTGTTTGAATTGTGTTGGGATTGTTTAGAGACAAGGACGTGTGTTGGTGAAGCCTCGAGAGTAAATCCGGAAACTTGAAGGTGTTGCTTGCTTGGTAGTTGAGCTTGGAAGTGAAGGTAAGTGGTTAATGTTTTCAAAGTGGTTTTTAAGTGTTTGGTTCAAGCATGTGGACTAGGTTGGGCTTGGTACATCCACCTAGAGTTAGGATTAGGGTGGTAGCCTAATCATAAGCTTTAATTAGAGACATTGGTTGAACTTTTAATTGATGTTTATGCCTCGTGATGCGTGATATGATGATTATATATAATGTGTTATACATGTATGTTGAGGCATGGTTGAGATGCATTGTTATATGCATGAGATATGGGCATGATGCTAATCATGGTGAGTAGCACGGAATTGGTTGTAATTGATATTGTGGATTGTGTTAGTATTGGCACTAGTATGCTTGGGTACAAATGATCGATCATTAGGATGTTAGTGTGTACACGAGAGTCAAATGCGCGCGTGATCTTGATGATGGTAGTCATCAAGATGGAGTACGGGTTCGCCCGGAAATTCTTCTTATATATTGTGATAGTCGGTGATGAGTGTAATCCCATCGACGGGGCGTGAGGATGAGTGGAATCCCCTCCGCGAGAACGGTGATGAGTGTAATCCCACCGTGAGGTAAAGTTGTTGTTGGATGTGAGTTCCAACGTGTTTATCCGCGTATTCGAGTCATAGCTAGGTGCCAATATGAGTTGAGATGTGTATTAATGTGATTTCCTATTTGGATTATATATGTGTTTACAGATGGTGTGAAATTGAGCTTGTTAAGCATGACATATTAATGGATAATTGTTCATGCATCATTGATATTTTGGCTCGTGAGGATTGAAGGTAAGGACATGCATTTACCTTGTTGTGCTCGTTCTTGGACCCTACATTGTCGAGGTTTGTTTTTAAAGAGTTTACCCTCACTAAGCTTTATGCTTACGCTCTCTCTTGTTCGACAATGCAGATCAGTAGCTCGTGGGTTGCTAGTGCAAGAAGGGGCCTCCAAGTGCGCTTCGTGGTGCTAGCTTAGCTACCAAGTATGAATATTTTAATTATGATGTAATGGTCAAGTAATGGGACATGTAATTGTGACGTGATGCCTTGAAGTATGTTGAATGTTGTTTTGTGCAGGAGCATGTTAGGCTCCCTTAAAGTGCTTGTGTTTCTTTGGCTTTTGGATGCCATGCTTGGCCTGTAAAACTATGTTTAGACTGCCTTGTATGAATGTTTTTATGTTTGGTTGCCAAGGCATGAACTTCATATATGCTATGTTTGCCATCTTTTGAATTAATACATGATTTCCTTGGTTGAATGATGTATGTTCATGTTGGGTGCCTTGTATGACTAGATCTTGGTTAATAGATGTTGTATGAATGCTTGGATGTGTCTAAAGAGATCTTAAATCGCATCTAGGTTCGAGTCTTGTGTTGTTTTGCTGAAAATTGGTGATTTGCAGTGCAGGGCGTATCGATACGCCTAAGGGCTGTATCGATACGGTCTTGCCTGCATAACTCAGTTTTGGCTTGGTGTACCGATACACGGGGGTGTATCGATACGCTCTTTGCTCACTGGAATTATGAGAATTTGGTGAGTTTTAGGCGTATCAGTACAGGGTTGAGGCGTATCGGTACGGGTTCATCTCGTTGACCATGAGATGTTAACCGAGAAGGGCGTATCGATACGCTCAAGGGCTGTATCGATACGGTCTTCTTGTGTTGACCATAAGGTGTTGACCTTGGTCAAGGCGTATCGATACCCTTTGTAGGTGTATCGATACGGCCTGCTTAAAAAGGGAAAATGGGTAGTTTTAAAGTGTTGTTTTGGATGGTCGTTGATGTGTTGCTTGTGTTTCCGTTTTCGTGTTCCATATAGGACTTAAATATGCATGTAGACAAGATATAAATAAAAGAAATTTTTAGGGTTACTAACCGAGGGGAAACCTTAACGGGTTTCGCTTCGGTTTCCCCTGTGTAGCCTACTCGGACCGGTCATCCGGCCAGACCGGGACGAGGGGGTTACATACCTAAGATGAATGTGCAAACTAAGAGAACAAAGCATAGTCAATATGTACCTACACAAAGATCTGCACCAGTTACATGTTCGACTCTAAATGTGCAAGCCAAGGCTAAGGGCAAAGAAAAAATTGATGCACCGGCTGGAACACTTCAACTTTCTAGGACTGAACCTCTTATGTTGAAAAGAAAAATTGATAGTTACACCAAAGAAAAGGTACAAAAGAGAAAACAAACTGTAAAGTGAAAAGTGTTTGTAAAAACATATAAGACATTGAGACTGGTGGTCTTATTTTGTTATTATGTTTTGTTATCGAATGACATTTGAATATTGATTTAGGGCATGAGACCAAGTTATTTTGTTATGTTATTATTGTCTCTAGGTTCATTTTAAAATATAACGATTTTTTTGATGTATCAGCTTAACTTATATTTTGTTATTACATTATCTATATGTTGATTCAACATTACTTTTAATTGTTATTACATTTACATTGATATACATTATTCTCAACTATAACTAACTAACTATGAGTAACTTACACCGGTGTAAATTCTGCTGAACTACATCTAACTAATTGAATATGACTAACTTACACTAGTGTAAGTTCTACTAAACTACAGCTAACTAAATGTGACTAACGTACATCGGTGTAAGTTCTACTAAACTACAGCTAACTAAACATGACTAAGTTACACATGTGTAAGTTTTACTAAACTACAACTAACTAACTAACTAGCTAACTATTTGCGATAAACAACACAAATTCACTTTTACTACAAGGCATAAACTATTACAACAAACAATACAATAAAATTCAAACCTAAACCATATTGGTAAATTATAGACTTCACATTGACAAATTTATAAAAGTACATAAGACAAATGTGCCATTATCCTAATGTAAATTTACAACTTCCAAATTACATTAACCATTTAAGTTTATTATAATAATTTACACATCCATCATAACTATTTTAGTTCATCCTAAAAACACATTTCCGAGTACATGTTGCAAAATTTTTCTTCAATTACAATTTTCTTAGACATTACTCATAGGGTAAATTACAGCAACAAAAAAGAAGAAACCAATTTTATACAAAAAAGCTTCAAATTTTATACTTAATTTTTTTTTCCAATTCCAATATTTTTGAAGAATTTATATCCCCTCAAAACCACAACAATTTTTTCTTTGCATTTCATCAATACTTCATAAATCTTCAGTTCTCGATTCTCCTCCAAAAGCATGTTATTTTCACTAATAACCTCAATAAGTTAATTCTTTTCATATTGGTCTCCATCTTTGTCATCAACCTAACAAAAAAAAGTACACTCATCTTTCTGCACAAACGTCAAACAGATTTTTGTCTAAAAATATTTTACAAAAATATAAAAAAATAATAAATAAAATCATTTACCTCAAACCACCTTAGGCAATCAAAGAATCTTTGTTCTTTTATTAATTTTTTTTTTGAAGTTTAGATTTCAGCCTTATGCTTACAATCGCAGTAGATTTCTCCTTTAAAGGAGTATCCTTTTGAGTTTGAAGAATATGAAGACATGATTTTTCTCTATGAAATAAAACAAAACCTTAAGTCAGTCCTAAATACAAATGTTATTCGCTCTAAGCTCTCATTGTTGTTCGCGGAAAACTTTCTATGTTTTTCGCCCTAAACTTCTGATGTTCTACGTTAAATCCCTATAAGAGTTTGAGTTTAATCTCGGATGTTATCAATTTTGTAAGAATTCAAATAAGAGAATGGTAATAATAGGGAAATTGTGTTTAAGACTTTTCAAAGGATAATATTACATGTGGAATAAAAAAAATGTTTTTTTATAAAAAAAGTGACACGTGTCAAAGGATTAGCGGTCCGCGTAGGCCACGTCATCATCCATGACGAAAAAGTGTAAAACCGTTGACGGAATAAAAGTTCATATACGAAAAATAAGAACAAAAAGAATAAATATACTAAACTGATGAATTGGGCATAGTTCATGTACTAATGAGGTATTTTACCCTTTTTTTGACCATGTAGTGTCACTATTTTAATCAAGGCTTATATATCATATTAGTACCTAAAGTTTCCACAAGCGCTTGTGTATAAAATAATTACCCTAATTAAAAAATAGATTATGTGCCTATTTTAACGAAAAAAAATATACTTTATGTACTTATTTTGACAAAAAAATATACTTTAGGTACTTACTCTGACGAAAAAATACTTTAAGTACCTATTTTGACATACCTAATTTAACCAAAAAGTATACTTTAAGTATTTATTTTGACCAAAAAATACTTTAGGTACCAAAAAAAAATAGTATACTTTAAGTACTAATATAATAAGGGTAAACTACTGCAGGGGTCCCTTACGTTTAGCGTCTGTACAGAGTTAGTCACCACTTTTGAAAAGTGCATATTAGTAGTCCTCTACGTTTTCGATGTGCAAATACTTGGTCACTCCGACGTTAACTCCGTTAGTCCCCTAACGGATTGCTGATGTGGCGAAAGGATAAATTACTACAATAGCCATTAAAATTTATCTCATGTACATTTTTTCTCCTCAATTTAAAAAAGTAAACATTATAGTCACTAATAAAAATGTTTCTTTATAATTTCACCCTTAATTTTTTAAAAATTCATTTTTCAATCCTAAAACTTTACAATCAATTAACACAATAATATTATAAATGCTTAGATGAAAAATAGGTGCCCAAAGTATATCCTTTGAAATTTAGGTGCCCAAATTGCTCCTATTTAATAACTCAAACTTAAAAATTTAGTCCACTAACTACTAAAAAATTCGAGTTATTGGAATTTCTATTTTATAATTCAAACTTTATTTTGAATTTTTGAGTCGAGTTTATGAAATTATGAGTCGAGTATTTTCACATCAAACCAAAAAATTTAATTTTTTCGAGTCAAGTCGAGTTATTGGAATTTCTATTTTATAATTCAAACTTTATTTTGAATTTTTGAGTCGAGTTTATGAAATTATGAGTCGAGTATTTTCACATCAAACCAAAAAATTTAATTTTTTCGAGTCAAGTCGAGTTATTGGAATTTCTATTTTATAATTCAAACTTTATTTTGAATTTTTGAGTCGAGTTTATGAAATTATGAGTCGAGTATTTTCACATCAAACCAAAAAATTTAATTTTTTCGAGTCAAGTCGAGTTATTGGAATTTCTATTTTATAATTCAAACTTTATTTTGAATTTTTGAGTCGAGTTTATGAAATTATGAGTCGAGTATTTTCACATCAAACCAAAAAATTTAATTTTTTCGAGTCAAGTCGAGTTATTGGAATTTCTATTTTATAATTCAAACTTTATTTTGAATTTTTGAGTCGAGTTTATGAAATTATGAGTCGAGTATTTTCACATCAAACCAAAAAAATTAATTTTTTTGAGTCAAGTCGAGTTATTGGAATTTCTATTTTATAATTCAAAATTTATTTTGAATTTTTGAGTCGAGTTTATGAAATTATGAGTCGAGTATTTTCACATCAAACCAAAAAATTTAATTTTTTCGAGTCAAGTCGAGTTATTGGAATTTCTATTTTATAATTCAAACTTTATTTTGAATTTTTTAGTCGAGTTTATGAAATTATGAGTCGAGTATTTTCACATCAAACCAAAAAATTTAATTTTTTCGAGTCAAGTCGAGTTATTGGAATTTTTATTTTATAATTCAAACTTTATTTTAAATTTTTGAGTCGAGTTTATGAAATTATGAGTCGAGTTTATTGAAATTATACAACTTGTGAAGTTGGAAAGTCTGAAGTTTGAGAAATACGGATGTGTGTCAACCTGAAACCTTATGTTGTTATTGCATTTGCACAGCACAAAGTTCCTCACATTACATATAACAATCATTTATGCTCAAATCTTAGGCACCGCGGTAACCTTTAAGATCAGGTCTAGTATTTAAAAAATTTAATTTTTTGGTTTGATGTAAAAATACTCGACTCATAATTTCATAAACTCGACTCAAAAATTTAAAATAAAGTTTGAATTATCAAATAGAAATTCCAATAACTCGACTTGACTCGAAAAAATTTAATTTTTTGGTTTGATGTGAAAATATTCGACTCATAATTTCATAAACTCGACTCAAAAATTCAAAATAAAGTTTGAATTATAAAATAGAAATTCCAATAACTCGACTTGACTCGAAAAAATTAAATTTTTTGGTTTGATGTGAAAATACTCGACTCATAATTTCATAAACTCGACTCAAAAATTCAAAATAAAGTTTGAATTATAAAATAGAAATTCCAATAACTCGACTTGACTCGAAAAAATTAAATTTTTTGGTTTGATGTGAAAATACTCGATTCATAATTTCATAAACTCGACTCAAAAATTCAAAATAAAGATTGAATTATAAAATAGAAATTCCAATAACTCGAATTTTTTAGTAGTTAGTGGACTAAATTTTTAAGTTTGAGTTATTAAATAGGAGCAATTTGGGCACCTAAGTTTCAAAGGGTATACTTTGGGCACCTATTTTTCATCTAAGCATTTATAATATTATTGTGTTAATTGATTATAAAGTTTTATGATTGAAAAATGATTTTTTAAAAATTTAAGGGTGAAATTATAAAAAAAATATTTTTATTAGTGACTATAATGTTTACTTTTTAAATTGAGGAGAAAAAATGTACATGAGATAAATTTTAATGGCTATTGCAGTAATTTATCCTTTCGCCACATCAGCAATCCGTTAGGGGACTAACGGAGTTAACGTCGGAGTGATCAAGTATTTACACATCGAAAACGTAGAGGACTACTAATATGCACTTTTCAAAAGTGGTGACTAACTCTGTACAGACGCTAAACGTAAGGGACCCCTGCAGTAGTTTACCCATATAATAAATAAGACTTTAATCAATGACAAAACAAGGATTTACATCAGCTCTGTTACGGGTTACAAGTTGAATGTAGATTATGCATTTGTTTGGTTGAAGAAAAAAAATAATTAAACAAAACTTTGGCTTAAATTGCAAGTTTCTGTTTAATTAATCCCATAAACGACAACTTTTATTGAATACAGGGGATGGTATATTTTTCTTCAAACTTAACAAAGTCTACTATGCAATTAAACCGATGTAAGGCTAATTTTTTTAGCACCAATTGGGACTTAAATACACATGGATTGAAATTTTAATTTATATTATGGACGCAAATTCGGTTGTCCATAATTTTAATTTTAATATTCACCTATGTACAAATTGAAATTTACTTGTATAGCATAGGGGTTTTCTTATAGCTCTTTGTTTTGTAATTATTGGATTGTGGCAATTTTTTTTTTATAAATAAAACGACACTCCTTTTTAAATAATTAACTCTCTTTAAATACTATTGAAAGAATGACATATCTTGAATAAATTTTTGGCTCTGACTCCGCCTCTGCATGTTTAAACATACAATTACCTCTAATTTAGGATTTGAAATGTTTTGAGAAGTTTAAATATTGTATAAATTATATATAAAATTAGTTTGATTGTTTTATATTTAGGACTCTATATCTTATCTTTTAGAAGATGGAGTTTACACCTATAAACTTACATTTTAATATAATTCAAGATAAAATCATGTTTAGGTTGAGTTCTTATGGCGTTAATGAATTTGGACTCCTACACTTTATAGATATGAAAATTAATGCATGAATGTCTTACTTAATATAATTTTATGTATTAATTGAATAAAGATAACTATAGCATAAATTCCGATTAATAAATCTTGTTTAAACATGTTAAATGAGAGTTTATCATTTACTAACAAGGATTGAGTGTAATGACAAGATAAATTTGAATTTTGAAGACGGTATTATTAAGAGAAAGGTCCATAAATCTCGAACATTAACTATTAAATGAACATATATTATAAAAAAGAGAGCTTACCTTTTGTGATTTTTTTTCACTTATTTTTAATCACCATGATTTGGGCATTTTAATTATTTTTATACGAAGATCTTCAAGTGATTTTTTTATTATTAAATAGAGATATTATATTTCTATACCGAGATTCGAAATCATACAAGATGAGGCAATATGAGCAATCTCAGTCACTAGGTCAATTAGTAAATTTCAAAATATTTGAGTGATTTTTGTGGAAAAGGGAATATTATTATCCAATTCAAACAGATTTATCTATTACGTGTGTGTACATTCTCAAATAACTAAAAACAAACGTTACTTGAATTATCATGTGATCGCATCCCGAATATTAAAAAGTATTTTTATATGTAATCTTCGAACAAAAATCTTTTGTCCTTAACTATGCCCCTTTCTATGACTCACACTAAAAACAATAAAAATTAAATTCACATATTAAACCCTAAATTCACATATTAAACCATAAATTCTATACCTTAAAAATACATCATAACACTAATTCTCTAAACTCTAACTATAAATTCTAACCTAAACTCACCCTTTTAAATAGAAACATAATAAGTTAAAGGTAGACGATTTTTATCCGTAATCTTCCGAGGCGTGTGGGCCCAGTTCACAATGCGAAGGCGGGTCGGCGGTTATATTTTAAGTTGACTTCATTTTGCAATCCTAGAATTCCGGAACACACATTTTGATATTCTCATTAGTTTTATATATATTTGCAATTCATGGGACGTGTAGAATTAATCCAATTTTTTAAAGAGTCGAATAAGATCACTCGCAGGATTGAGTAACAAAATTCGATAAATCAAAACGACTTTAACTATTGTATTTAGATAATGAGTTATGATCTATTTAAACTCATAGTTCTACACGATTTTAGATCGTTAAATGAAAAGATGAAAGGCCGAGATTAATTTTTTATTTTTTTAACTGATAACTTTTACATAACTTACTGTTAATCTCAATCATCCGTTTTACTGATGCAACAATCTAAAAATGTGTAAAACTTAAAAATTCTTATATTGTGTAAACGGATCATATCCATTAGATAGTATATGATTTATAAATTATGGTTATTCTAATAGAACCAAAATTGATTTTTTTAAAATTTAATTTATAGTTAGTTTTAATTATTTTATTATGTAAAAATAAGTATTTATACTTAAAAATACTATAGATGTTGTGAATAAATAAAGAAGAACAAGAATAAGAACAAGAAAAACAAAGGGATGAAAGAAAGAGGGAGATTTGTATTATTCTCAAAATATAGAATTGTATACAATGCCTTCAATGAATCATCTATTTATAGGCATAAGAAGTACATAATACATTAAACTCTAATTCATAGAGATAATATTCCTAATAATAAATAAATCAAACTCCTTTGATAAAGTTCTAATCATGATAGACATCCACATAAATAAATATTCATAACACTCCCCCTTGGATGTCTATGAAGATAATGTGCCTCGTTAAAACCTTACTAAGATAAAAACCCAGTGGGAAAAAAAAATCTTTAGTGGAGGAAAAAGAGTACACACATCTTTGATACGCATAACTTATTGCCTCATTAAAAACCTTACCAGGAAAACCCATTGGGACAAAACCTCGGTTAAGGGAAAAAGAGTGCAACGCGTATTTACTCCCCCTCATGAAAACATCACAGAAGAACTTTGAATCTTCATAATTTAATCTTGAATATCATTTTCTAAAGATCGCGAGGGATGAAACTTTGGAGTAATATGTTCCATGATGTATCAACTTTCAAACTGAGATATACATCTTGCTTTATCTTCACACAAGATAGCTTTTATCATATCTTGTAAAAGTAAATCCACATATCTTTTGGATATGTTGGGTCAATAATCTTAGCCAAACACATTTTTTTTTGACTTGCCTCGTGCATAACAATTATTTCTACGACATTTGAAGAGGCATCAACGAATGTTTGAAGATCTAAATGTAATGATCTTTGTATATTCATAGATATTTCTTGACCAACTAATATATAGTGCTTCAAGACCAAAAAAAGATATAATTATCTTTATTCACATCCAACAATCTTACAACTATTGGGATACTCAATAGATATGCTCTATTCATATTGAATCTTCTTTAAGATTCTTTCAGCTTATGTCTATTCATAGACAAAAGAAATATATAAAAATGCTCGATCTTTAGGTCGAGATAAACTTGATGTCAAGATTCAAGTACTTGTATTGAAAGTACTTCATGAGTTTCCAATTTGAAGCTCTTTAGGAGTTCTAAAATTATCATAATGGATCTTGATCCAAACTCCTTTATAAAATACATAAGAAAATCTGATCATTCTTATAGTATTTTCTCAATTAGTATTCACTAAGGCGATTATACCAATTGCGCCAAAATATTCATGAGACATGTCTAAATAAATTTCCTCAGAAATTTCCAAATGCTTATAGCATTTTAGATCCTTCAAGGATAAATATGGATCCACAAATAATTAGACGCATGTAAAATTTTCAAAACTGCCAAAGTAATTGCATCCACCATGAAGTAATTAAAACTTTTCATAAATCATAGTTCAAGTCGTATTTACGACTACTTATTTGTGCCTCACTTGCATTACACATTTAGGTGTTTGGACTGCTGGTCCAAATACTTCTATTTTAGAAGTTCAAAGCGTCTTTCAACATCGGCCAATTCAATATCTATACTTCTGGATAGATTTTATACAAGATCCTCGATTTCTTTCTTTACTTCTATAGAAGTATTTTATGTAAAATTGTTTGTAAAATCGTTGTCGACAACTTTCCAATTTTCTGGTTCCATTCCCGTAATGACATAACTCATCGAGATCTCTTCAAGATTTCAATCTTTATTTCAGGTACCTGAAACTCTTATAGAGTTTTATTATTTGTTATGTCTTAGGTCTCTTCAGGAGCACCCGCCTCCAATATATGACCATCTCATATTACTTTCTATTTACGAGAATTTTGATCATTGGAACCATTTCAACTATCATGCTTCAGGCATGATTTACATTCTTTCGCTCTAACATGTAATTTAAACTTAGAGCATTTCAGCTGGTATATGAGACTTAATTACTCTCATTGGGTCAGTAAATATGTCTGGCAGTTGACATGTAATAACATGAATTATCTTATGAACTTCTAGTTCATATACGAGGATCTAGATAATGATAATTCATTTTCCTCTATCCAGTTGATTATTATCTCTCCCTGATGTTGAGAAAAATCATGTCATAAATGATTCTCCAATTAATGTTTAAGAATTTAAACATAAAAGGAGACTCGTACTCGATATATATTCTCAACCCTTTTTATTTACCCATTTTGTGCGTTGTTTTGGAGCAATTCATATCGCACGTTCAAAAATCATTAAATTGGGAAATGTATGGTTTCTGACCAAAAACCAATCATAACGGGGAGTTTTATTATAACTTGTTGGCTTGATGCGTATAAGTGTTGCTATATGGAAACACCATATAAATAATAACTCTTTTGTTCTCATAGTTTAGCTATTAAATAGGAGGCATCCAATTGAAATTTTGCTAAACTATATTTTTCATAATCAATAGGCTTTGTAACAACTGACATAGCCTAAAATATAAACCCACTAGCTTTTCAAGACGAATAGTCTAACTGCATAATCTGAATATTTTTAGAATCAATCTCACAAACTTCTAGTTGTAAGTCGATAAAACAATGTAGATGCATCTACTAAAATCATATAAAACTTTCCACATTTGTGGATATATGGGCCCATATTTCGTTCAGATATCCAAGACATACAGTCTCAACTTCAATGCAAGAACTTTAAGTTCTAATTCTTTTGGTAAGTGGGATCATCTATATCCTTTGAGAACAAACAACACAAGAACTTCAGGTTCTTTTAGTAAGTGGAATTTAATCAATTCCTTTAAGCAACACAAGAACTTCAGGTTCTTTAATAAGTGGAATTTAATCCATTCCTTTGAGAATAAGCACCACAAGAACTACAAGTTCTTTTAATACATGTGCATGTAAATCTCAATAATTTCTGCACCATTGATCAGGATGGTCTAACCGATCATGCCAACTATATATATGTGTGTATATATCTCTGAATTTGTAAACTCCTTGTTTACCATAACATGTAATTCAATCTCACTCGTACATGTCTAGTACGGCCATCAAAATTGTTCCTTTAAATAGGAATATATTTAGCTCTTTCGAAGCTTTCAATTGAAATTATCTTTTGGTAGTAATATATAGCTCTTCTAGAGCTTTCAACTGACTTTTTGGCTACCAAAACTTATATCAATATTGGCTTATTTCAAATGCCAATTGATAACATATGTTATCTATAATTCTCAAAGAGATAGTTTGCGAACTCATATTGTTCTCTTTATAACTTTGACGAGTATAACGCACTGTGAATATGGAATAAAGTTCCATTTGACAATAACATATTTGCTCAACCAGAGCCTTTTGTGATATTAGTACTTCCGGATATAGTACTCACATTATTCCCTTGCATTTTAATCGAGAAATGCATAATTGTGCACCTTTCAAAATGTGCTTTGTTTCATTTACTTCAGGTAATGAAAATATGTACTTTGTATCATTCACTTCGAGGAATGAAAAATATAAAATATAGCACATCATATCAAGTCGATTATCTATCAGAGATAGACTTTCAAGTGCTCTTCCGAAGTATTGATATTTTAGTACTTTGAGAAATACTACTCATATTTTCCCTTGCAGTTAAATGGGAAAAATATTTCTTATGCTTAAGTACAATATGAGTACTTGCATTATCTGCTAGGCATAAATAGCTACAATTCTAGGCATAAATAGCCACAATTTATTGTATATTTTATTCCGGAAGTAATCATATTCTTCAAATAATAAATTAACATAAAGCGTAAATAAATAATATGTGAAATAAATAAAGATAAAGCAAACTAACATAAATAAATAATAAATAGAACGAATTAACATAAAAAAAATAAAATAAAACCAATTATTCATGTTAGAGGTTATAAGGGAAATAAATAAATGGTAAATTATTCCCTTCAAGGGTTATTAGAAAATTAACAATATCCAATTGAGTTGGACCAATAACGCCATAAACAAATTTTGTTTATATTTTATTTCATTTATCATTCATGATTATGGATAAAGTCCATAATACTTTGGCGTTTGACAAGTACGAAACCAATGGTTTATAACATCACATTGATAAAAGGATTTCACTTCCTTAGAATGATCTTTATCACTCTTGCCATCCTTATAACTTCGCTACCAGCGGGTAGAAGTATTCTTAAAATGACTATATTTTTCATGTGTATATTCATAGCCTCGACCATGACCACAACTTTTAATGAGATTTTTTATTCCTTCCATAATATAATCTCACATTCACTTCAGGGAATGGAGTAGAGCCAGTGGGCCTTTAAAACTTTTTTCACATATCCTTATCACAGAGAACAAAGATTTAATCCTCGTACGCGGCATTGTTAAACCTGTCCACAAGGTCCTTTAAAAACCTCCTTTGAGACCAGTAGCCTCGCAGAACGGGATGTCCAGCCAATTATACTTGGATTATATCGAAATTATGTCTCTAATTGAATAATGATTTACCATGTTTGCATTCACTTCAGGGAATGAAACAGATCTAATAATTGCATGGAATAAACATCATGCTTGCATTCACTTCAGGGAATGCCCCATCATTGATAATCGCATGGAATAAACATCATGCTTGCATTCACTTCAGAGAATGCCCCATCATTGATAATCGCATGGAATAAACATCATGCTTTGCATTCACTTCAAGGAATGCATCCCATAAAACTTTTTGGATCAAGAAGAATTTTCGTAACTTGAAATTGGGAGAAGTCTATGGTCGAGGTTTTCGACAAAGAAGAAAAATTGCTTTCGAGCAAATATAGACTTTATAACAATCTTTTTATAGATTGAAATTCACCATGATTTATCGCACATTAAAATCATAATTTAAAGAATAAAAATAAAATAAGAATTTACCAATATTAGTTTTCCTCTCGAG
The DNA here is from genome assembly GCA_958450335.1 of Hibiscus tridactylites. Taxonomy (NCBI): domain Eukaryota; kingdom Viridiplantae; phylum Streptophyta; class Magnoliopsida; order Malvales; family Malvaceae; genus Hibiscus; species Hibiscus tridactylites. The sequence goes on along the minus strand of OY288269.1, from coordinate 11,855,164 downwards.
GAAAATGGAGACGTAGCAAATGACCAAAACATCTTCTCATAATGTCGTGTCTCTTTCCAAGTCATTTAAATACATGTAAAACTCAATACATGGTTATAATATCAATATCATCAAATAAAATATTATAAACACATATTGATCTTAATACAAAGTTCAACCATTGTGTAAAAAATAAACATTTATGAAACCATAATAATAAGATCTATATGTATGGGTTAAATTGAATATATTAGAAATCAGAGGATCTATGTCATAATTCTCTCTTAAAAAAAATAAACCAACAAAGGTGTTTCATTAATGTACAGATCTTTGTTACTAAAAAAACCTTAAACCAAGAGTACGTATTTTAATGAATTTATATGAAAGACTATCATAGTTCTACGTACATAACTTTGTTATTCATGATTACAAAGTATAGTCAGTAAATCGAACAGGCTTTACATGCACCATCATCAAACTTCATGAATTTAAAAATATACAAACACAAATAATAATAATTAAGTATGAAAAGCATAAGGAGTTGAGTACCAAAAATGAAAAACCCACAAATACTTTCGCTCAACAAACCTTAATCGATTCCATCATTTCTTGCTTTAAAAGCCGAGGAGGCAGATAAGGAAAACAGCGCGACATTATCGGTTTTTTTCACTAATTAACCCTTTTAGGAACACGAGAAAACACACGTAATTTACACCAAACACAACCTCTTCGTCTCTGTCGATTCGTCTTTTGGTTTGTGAGAAGCCACAAATTTATCTCTTTCCAATGTTTGAATAAAATCAAACATACTTCCAAAATTTTCAAGAATTAAAACAAAGTTAAAATATAAAAAGAAAGACAATCGGTAACTAAATAAAATAAGGAGAAAAAAAAACTTATCTTTGGTTTATTCTATAATTGAATTCTTCCTGGTAACTTCTTTTGAATTATAACGATGAAGACCTCGGTTGATTAGAGTCTCGTGCTGATAACGTGTTGTGAATAAATAAAGAAGAACAAGAATAAGAACAAGAAAAACAAAGGGATGAAAGAAAGAGGGAGATTTGTATTATTCTCAAAATATAGAATTGTATACAATGCCTTCAATGAATCATCTATTTATAGGCATAAGAAGTACATAATACATTAAACTCTAATTCATAGAGATAATATTCCTAATAATAAATAAATCAAACTCCTTTGATAAAGTTCTAATCATGATAGACATCCACATAAATAAATATTCATAACAATAGATGACTTATTTTTAGTGAAAAATACTATAATTAGTTTTAATTGTTTTATAATATAAAAATAAGTATCATTTTATTTTTTAAGAAATATTTATGAAAAATTTTAAAACTTTATCACTTAGATTTAAAATTTATAAAATAAAGTTATTTTTCTAAAATAAAATACAAAATTTCAAAAACTAACGTTAATATAAAAACTGAAAATCACGATTAACCTAACCGAAAATCGACAAACTACTATAATAACTTACCGATCGAATTGAACCTGACCGAATTGTATACAACCCTAATTAATCACAAGTAAGACTCAAATTTTAATATTTATCAAAATATTAATACATATCCGATTGATTAAATGAACTCGAATTAACTATAATATTAATAGAACTATATATATTCTGGAATTAACTTCAATTTTTTAAAAGAAAATGAGACGATGTAAATAATGTAATAATATTGTTTTAGGGGACGGTGGCTGCTAGCTGCCATGCAACTAGGAATCGGGTTTAGATTCAATGACCAAATCTGTTGTAATCTTAAGTCGGGCGAATTTTTTAATGGGTAAACTACACAGTTGACCACCAAACTATGGGGTTGGTGTCGATCTGACCACTATATTATTTTTCGTCTCAAATACACCACACAACTATTTAAATGGTGCCACGTTTGCCACACGCCGTTAAAAAAACGAAAAAAATTGACGGAACTGTTAAAAAAACGAAAAAAATTGACGGAACTGTTAAAAAAATTGGTATAATTACACATTTTGTCCTCTATATTTATACAATATATCAAAAAATTGGTATAATTACACATTTGGTCCTTTATATTTACACAATATATCAATTTAGTCCTAAATTTAATCTAATAAAATAAATTAATTATTCAATAAGATGGTGACATGTGTCACCCAATTGGAGATGGAAAATTGAAAGGAACAAAAATCACCCCTACCAGGATTCGAACTCAAGACTTCTAGGTAGAGAGGCTATGTGCTTGCCACTGAACCAAGCACACTTTCGTGTTATAGGGTCATTAATATATGTATTTAATGATTGTTAATGCCCAGAAAATTAAAGAGAAGAAAATGCAATTGCAAGGATTCGAACCAAGGACCTCATGGTTGAAAGCACATGTGCTTGCCACTGCACCAAGTGTATTTTTTATGATAAAAAAGTACAACATTTAATATATGTCTTATATAGATTTTAATGCTTGAGAAAAGGAATGAAATGTGGTTTTAAGAAATTCGAATGTAATATTTTTATGATCAATAAAAAAATCTAACCCAATTAAATAAATCTAATAACTAAATTAATATTATTTTAAAATTTTTATATTTTAAACTAAATTTAATATATTTTTAATTAAATAAAAATAATTAAAGACTTCCAATAAGGTGGTGACACGTGTCACCATCTTATTGAATAATTAATTTATTTTATTAGATTAAATTTAGGACTAAATTGATATATTGTATAAATATAGAGGACCAAATGTGTAATTATACCAATTTTTTTAACAGTTCCGTCAATTTTTTCGTTTTTTAACGGCGTGTGGCAAACGTGACACCATTTAAATAGTTGTGTGGTGTATTTGAGACGAAAAATAATATAGTGGTCAGATCAACACCAACCCCATAGTTCGGTGGTCAACTGTGTAGTTTACCTTTTTTAATTATAGTTCTTGACTCTGCAAAGTCGTATGTTAAAATAATTATTTCTTATTTCCTAATTTAGATAAAAGTCCTAGCTGGCTACTAACCCATATTTTTATACATATTATATGGAATATTACTAAATTAAAATGACCATTCTATATACTAAAATCCATATTTAGGATGTAGTAAAGTCCACGTGTAATATGCAATTCTTTGTTTATTATTATTATTTTTTATTAAATAGAGAAATATTACATTCACATACTAAAATTTAAACTCATACAATATAAGATAAAGTGAACATTCTTAGCCACTAGACTAATTAATAGATATCATTATTTGTTTATTATTATCATCTTATAATCCACAGTCGGAATTAATAATATTTATGAATTATTATTTGTTATACTAGGCAGAGACAGAAGTAGAATATATAAAAGGTATAATAATATTAAATTTTTTTAGAAGATCATAATAAGACTTTAAAAAAATTGAAGGAATTATAAAATAATTTTATCGTTTTCTAAATAAATATACTATTATTATTAAAAAAATAGTAGGGGTCCACACCCCAAAATCCCTTATGATGTTCCGCCCTTAATACTGGGCTTACAAAATCATCAAGAAACCTTAACATTTATTAAAAAACGAACATTTATTTTTGATTAAGTAGAATTATAATAAAAATAAAAAACAAATATTAGAATATGAATTTATAAAAAAAAAAATAAAGCAAATGAGCATCTATGACTATTAAACGAGTCATTGAATCTTAGAAGTGAACATTTATTTGATAGGCTAGTATCGTACACATGACGACTTCTGAAATTTGCTTGTGAGATTTTTTTTATTTCACCACATAAAACAATTAATTTTAGAGAATAAAAAAATAAATAAACAGGACAATTGACAAATTTATCCCATAATCATCATATATTCACAAGAAAATTTCACCACAAATTAAGGTCATTGATCCAAAGTGTCTTCCCTTCTTGACGGAGCATCCATCGAGAAAACACTGTGAAAGAAAATAATCATTTTTTTTATATATGTATATTTTATAAAGGATTTATATCTAATAAAGTAGCGGTTAACTTTTAATTTTCACAAACGTTTTAATTTTAAAATTTAGAGACTTGGTTTAGAGTTATGGTTAAGATTTAGGGATTAGAGGTTAGAGTTTAGATTTTAAGATAATATGTCGAGGATTAAGATATTAACTTATAAACTCTAAATTCTAACCATGCGCCATAAATTCTATTCACAATCTTTAACTACTAAACCTAAACCTCTAAACCCAACACACTAAATTGAATCTCTAAACCCTAAAACTGAGACGCTTATGAAAACTAAAACTTTCTACTACCAGATTATCAAGTAATTATTTTTTTTTTATGAATGGTAATTTGTTTATTAACATAATGATAAATTCAGTTATCAACCTTTACATTTATTTTTTAAAACTGAACTTAGTCTCCAGTATTTTAAAAAGTCAAATTTTGATATTCAATCTTTCAGAAAAAAAAAGTAAAATCATTTTTTTAATAAAACATTAACTAGAATTTTAATATTCTAATGACGTGGACATGACCGCTCACATAATATTACATGTGTAATTCTTGTTTTTTAAATTATTTTTTGAATTTTAATTTTTTTTACCTGGATTTGAGCATATGTAAAACAAAGTCTTCTGAAAAAAACTGTAATTTGCATGAACTAGTTGGACTAAACACAAATTCGCGAATTCATTGTCAATCGGGGACGGATACAGGGGTGTTGGCAGCCGCACCTCTTAAAAAATTTAAGTTCTCTTGCATTTTATATATTTTTTTGTATTTTCTATTGATAATTTAATTATGCACTCTTAAAATTTTGTAATTTTGCACCCCTATATTTATAATATAACTTTTAGATAATCCACACCCTTTACATGAAATTTTGTGTACGTCCCTGTTATAATCAAATATAGAGATAGGGATGGCAATGGATCGGATTTGGATCGGATTGTATAAAATCCAAGTCCGAATCCGTTACAACCGGACTCTGATATTTTTTTTTCGGATTTGGATTCGAATTTTTTTCAAACGGATTTGGATCAGATTATTTTTGGATCGGTTTTTTCGGATTGGATTCGGATTTGTTTCAACCGCATATAGATCAGAGTTTTTGGATTTAGATTAATTTGTCATCACTAGTCTTGACCCAAGTTTAGGGGGTAGATTCGCGAATTTTAGCGTCTTTAGGGTATATTGTATGTTGGCCCTATACTAATTTTATTTTAGTGCAAACAAGTCCATAATTTTGTATATTTAATTTCTTACGCATTTAATTTATGCTATTTAATTTTACACTTGTTCATTTTCATCCCTTATTTGTTGACTACATTTCATTTTTTGTGTTTATTGTTTATGCTTTTAATTTGCTTTCTATTTTAATTCATAATTTTAGTATAATATATCATAACTTTATCTATTGATTGCACATTACTTACTATTTCATTCACTAACTTCCTTAAGTTTTAGTAATTCATTGATATTTACCTTTATTTGTTTCCCCCATTGTATTTATTTTATTGTTTGTTTATCTATTACTTAATATATATATATATATATATATATTACACTATATTAAGGTTAATTAATATATATAAATCATAATAAATATTATTATTATTATTATTATTATTATTTAACTTACATTCTTAAGACATTTATATTTTTATTATCACTTTTAATATATATATATATATATATAATTAATTTTGTTTTTACCATTATTCCAAATTACCTAATATATACATTTATGTCCTCGTTTAAAAAATATATATAGTTATGTTTCTTTTAATGTATTTAGTTTAACTTTTTACTTTATTTATGTTGTTTTCTTGTTTTAATGTAAATATTTTATATGATATTTTGTTTTAAGGAATTAAAAGTCCTAAATGTTTTGATTCGGACTCGGATGCGTCAGATTCGGATCGGACATGGATTTGGATCGGATTTGGATTCGGATCGGATCTTGGCATGATCCATATCCAACCCATCTTCTATTAGGACTCGGGCATTTTCCTCGAATTCATATTTTTTTCAATCGAATATGAATCGGATAAATTTCTTCGGATCGAATCGGATTCGGATCGGACTCGAATTAAATTGCCATCCCTATATAGAGAGACTTGACGTTGATTTGAGCTCAAAATTATAAAAGCCGGTTTATAAGTAGAACTGACCTGGGCAAAATTAGTGGAATAATCCACTTTCAATTTTTATTTTGGAGAATATGGTTATTTTAAAATTATCAGGGGGAATAGGACAAAATCTACAAGACCTCGCCGTGTGGAGGTGACGAGATCGGACCTCATCATGTGCAAGTGGTGAGGTGCAAGTGGCAAGGTGCAGGTGCGATCAGAAAGGGCTCAGCTGGTTGGTAAGCGTGCTGGGCAGCTCGTGATGAGTCATGGACTGAGCTGCAGAGACCACGGCGTGTATAGCTGGTGAGGTCTTGTACGCCAGTTTTACATGCAAAAGACCAGCTTTCACATGAAAGTTGGTCACTCACCCTTTTTTTTTACATATTAGTATAATATTAGTATACTATTAGGTTATATATAGAAGTGTATAGAGATAGAGAAAAATTCATTCTTACGAGTGTTTGTGAAGAGAAAATTTTAACAGAGTTATAATTGCAGTGTATTTGAGAGAGGTTGAGACATCAATTTGGGTGATAGTTTTTGAAGATATATTTGAACACGGTGAAGGTTGTTGAAGTGTATTTTTCTGTAGATCTTTTTGATTTCTCAACAATAAGTAACTAATTTTTTTAATTAATATGTTGTTGTTTTTTTTAATTATAGAGGGTTTGCATATTTTTTGTGTGAATAAAAATATATTCAAAAGATAATTATTTTTTTATTGTTAAAGGCTTCTAGAGCACATTTACACGGTTTCTCTTCGAATCCCGTAAATTTTGCATTTTCGAAATTGTAATTAGTTTGTCGTTTATTATTTTTAAAATTTTAATAAGAAAATTAAATTTTAATCTTTGCTTATGTTTTTTTTAATATTTACAGAGAATGAGTTCATCAAGATATCATTGTGACACCAAACCCACAGTTGGTCGTTGGGGCGAATCGCTTTACAATTTTAGTGAGGATGAAGAAAATATTGTGTCTATTACGGAAGATGATGGCGTGCACTTACTCGATGCTGATGATGTTGAGGTTGTTATGGCAGATGCGTCTCAAGGTAATGGTATCGATATTAAAGATGATGTTTGGGCCACGACTGTTGCTAGGCTTAGGTTGGGAAAAGAGCAACCAGTTTGGAGTTATGTTGAACTAGAGCCCCAACATTCGGAACTCATTTATCCAGCCTATGAACCTCCAGCAGCCCGCATGTATGAGGTGGACTATACAACAATGTGAGATCCGGAACATCAAGCCCATGTATTTGGTTCTTCATCATCTTCGAACTTAGGAGAATTGGTAATGAAGGCTGAATTCGAAACAAAAGAAGCTGCCAAGCTGGCAGTTCAGGAGCACTGCATCAAACGTCATACATCATTTTTTTGTTGAGTCTAATAAAATTACCTATTGTGTAAGGTGTCTTCATTGGAAGAGAAAATATCCTTGGTGGTTAAGAATTTCATACAACAAGAGGAGTCAGATGTGGGAGGTGTCACGGTTCATTGAGCAGCACACTTGTTCTAATATGACTTTATCACATGACTACATTAATTTAGACTCTGATCTAATATGTGCTTACACTATGGCGTTGGTTGAGCATGAACCAAGAATTTCGATTGCAGTGTTAGTAGCATCCATCCGGACCCAGCTTAGATATATTCCATCTTACTACAAGGCGTGGATGGCAAAGCAGAAGGCGATGGTGCAACTGTATAGTGATTGAGATAAATTGTATAATGAGCTACCAGCTCTTTTATGAGCAATGTAAATATTCATCCCAGGAATCATGGTAGAATACGAAACAAAATCGGCGTTCAACTTACAAGACGAGTTAATTCTTGGTAAAAAAATTAGTAAGTTATTTTGGGCGTTCAATGCATGCATTGAATGATTCTCATTTTGTAAACGCATGATTCAAGTGGATGGTATCTGGATGTATGGGAAGTACGGTCATATATTACTCGTGTCTGTTGAACAAGATGGAAATAATAATATATTTCCAATTGCTTTTGCCATAGTTGAAAAGGAAGACACAGATGGATGAAATTTTTTTTTGAAGTATCTACGTAACCATGTAGTAAAAGAAGATGAGATTTGCATGATTTCTGATAGGGGGACTGCGCTCTTATCAGTAATTGACAGAGAGGAGAGTTTATGAAAACCTCCACATGCATATCCAGCATATTGTGTATGACATATTGCAGAAAATGCGAAGACGTGGTACGGAAACAATCAGATCCGAAAAGAGATTTTAGGCGCGAGTAAGTTGTTATTCGTTGTTTATAAAAATGTGTAATTTTTTAAAGTTGATCATGTTGATTTATTTAACTTATTTTTTTAAAATAGGGTATGAACTAGTTTAACCAAAATTCGAAGCGATGATAAGAAGGCTGAAACGGCACGATGTAGATGTATTTAATTTTACAAATGACATCCCAGGGAAAGATGGTCACAAACCTATAAAGAAGGTCGACGTTATGGTCATATTACAATTAACCTTGTAGAGGCTATAAAGTCGGTGCTTAAAGGAACACACCATCTCCCAAATGCCAAACTCATATGCATTATACTTATTTTCTCCAACCAATGGCTTCTCATTTGTTGGGACATTAAGTTGTACTGCTACATCCTCTAGAGTTATTGTGCGTTCACCAAATGAAAAATGAACTGTGTGAGTCTCTAGTCTCCACCGTTCAATCAATGTGGTAATTAACACAGGGACTATCTTAAATCCACGGAGAAATGAAGCATTATAAAAACCAGCGCGATGTAGGTAATAAACTAAGCGATCAAAAAGTTCCTTGATCTTCAGTCCTCGACGGCGGATGTTATGCTCTACACCATATAATTAATTTATTATAATAAATTATTTTGTATTTTAACCATTACACACGATCTAATAAATTTTAAATTACGGCAAAATTACTTACTTGCTTTTCGTGAATATGAGACAAAATGTGCTCACGGTCACGGTACAACAAAACTCCTCCAAATGTCATTTTCTATTTGCAGATCTGTAAAATAATTATCATTCGAATATATATACAACCAAAAAATGTATTAACTTCAAAAAATTTAAAAATACAAAAAATTACCGAATTAGACGAAAAACCGTCTATATGTGCTCTAAAGTCTTCAACAATAAAAAAGTAATTATCATTCGAATATATTGAACACAGAAAAATCTACAAACCCTCTATAATTAAAAAAAACAACATATTAGTTAAAAAATTCCCTTACTTACTTTTGAGAAATCGAGAAGATCTACAAAAATATACTTCAACAATTTTCATCGTTCGAATATATCTTCAAAAAATATCACCAAAATTTTCAACTAAAATTCTCTAAAATATATTGCAATTCTAACTCTAAAAATTTTCTCTTCTCAACCTTAAACACTCGTAATCTTCTTCTCTTCTTAATTTTTCTCTACACACTCCATGGAAGCCTATATATGCAAATATTATACAAAAAGAAAAATTAATGTTTCCCACCACCTAACCATTTTTCACGTGCCTGCCTACTTGACATGCATGTAACACAAGACCTCGCCACCTTTAGATGGTGAGCTTTGACTCGCGCGCGTTTAAAGTTGCTTTCGTGCCTGGCAATTTAGCCTTTTAACTTGACTAGTTAAGCTGTGTAAGAGTATCTCACTAGACAACGCCATGTGGAGACGGCGTGTTGAAAAAAAAATATTTTAAACTTTTCATGAATAGGTACAACTATTCATGAACATATGTTAATGAATGGATGCAACCATTCATCATGAATAGATGTAACCTTTGTATGATGAAAGGGTGCAAAATGAAGAGATGTAATTTTTTGAATAGCCACTAACAAGCCTATATAAATGATTGTTAGTGATGGAACAAATCATTCAATTTTTGTACTCTTGTAATAACATTCTTACTTCTCTTCCTCTCTAAAAGTCTTACAATTCTTCCACCTATTTCTAACAAAGTGGGATCAAGAGCTTGGTTCGATAGTTAAAAAAAGAGAGAAAAAGATGGCCAACAATGGTATGTTTCCATTTCAATCTCCTCGTCTTACAAAAGACAACTATGAAAATTGGTGTCTCTGTATGAAGGCTTTACTTGGAGCACAAGATGCTTGGGAGATCACTCACAAGGGTTATGAGTCTCCTCAAAACGAAGCGTCATTGTCACGACAAGAAAAGGAGGCTTTGACGAAAACAAGGATGAAAGATCAACATGCTCTCACCCTCATTCACCAATGTTTGGATGATTCGATGTTTGCAAAAGTGGCAAATGCCAACACCGCAAAGGAAGCATGGGAGATTTTGCAAAATTCTCTCCAAGGAGTTGACAAAGTGAAGAAGGTTCGACTCCAAGTATTACGAGGTGAGTTTGAAACCTTGCGGATGAAGGAATCCGAGTCCATTTCGGATTATTACTCAAGGGTGATGACTATTGTTAATCAAATGAAGAGATATGGAGAAACCATAGAAGATGTTCGTGTGATTGAAAAGATCCTTCGTTCTTTGACTCCAAAGTTTGATTATGTCTTTTGTGTCATTGAGTCAAAAGATTTAGACTCTATGACTATTGAAAATGTTATGGGTGATTTGCAAGCTCAAGAAGATAAATTAAATAGAAGACAAGAAGAGTCCATTGAACAAGCCCTCAAAGCCAAGGTATTTTTGAAAAATAATCGAGAAGAAAAGAATCAAAAAGGACGAGGACGCGGATGAGGTCGAGGTTATGACCAATGAGGATGTGGAAGAAGTGATCGTGAAGATCGTACATCATCAAGAAACCGAGGAAGATCAAGAGGAAGATTTAATTATCAAAGACCGAATGAAAAGAAGCATGACAAGTCCAATATTGAATGTTATAATTGTCAGAAATTTGGTCATTTTTCTTGGGAATGCCAAAATGAAGGTAGAAATGAGGAGAGAGTCAATCTCATTGAAGATCAACAAGATATTGAAGAGCCAACCTTGTTGCTAGCAATGAAGAATGAGGAGAAGAATGATGCAAGCACATGGTACCTTGACAATGGAGCAAGCAATCACATGTGTGGAGATAAAGAGGCATTTGTGGAACTTGATGAGAAAGTTAAAGGCAATGTTTCATTTGGAGACTCCTCGAAAGTCCAAATTCAAGGGAAAGGTACAATCTTAATTTCTCTAAAGGATGGGAGCCATAGCCTTATTACTGAGGTTTATTATGTGCCTAAGCTAAGAAGTAATATTTTGAGTTTGGGACAACTCCTTGAAAAGGGTTATGAAATTCATATGAAAGATTGTTGTCTTTGGCTAAGAGATCAATGTGGAAACTTGGTGGCTAAAGTATCAATGTCGAAGAATAGAATGTTCATGTTAAATCTCAAGACGATTGGTGCAAAGTGCTTGAAGGCTAGCGTGGAAAATGAAGCTTGGTGTTGGCATATGAGATTTGGTCACTTGAATTTTGGAGCCCTCAAAATGCTTGGAGAAAAAGAGTTGGTAAATGGAATTCCAACCATTAGTCACCCTAACCAATTGTGTGAAACCTGTCTTCTAGGCAAGCATGCAAGGTCAAGTTTTCCAAAAGAAGCAACATCAAGAGCGACCGAGCCCCTTCAACTTATTCATACTGATATATGTGGACCCATCAAGCCGTTATCATTTGGTAAAAGCAGATACTTCTTATTTTTTATTGATGATTACAGTAGGAAGACTTGGGTGTACTTCTTGAAGCAGAAATCTGAAGCATTCGTTGCTTTTAAAAATTTTAAAGCACTCATTGAAAAAGAAAGTGGCTACGAGATAAAATCTCTAAGATCCGACATAGGAGGCGAATTTACTTCTAATGAATTCAATGCTTTTTGTGAAGCAAATGGAATTCGTCGTCCTTTGACAGTGCCCAGATCCCCACAACAAAATGGCGTTGCAGAACGAAAAATAGAACCATTTTGAACATGGCAAGAAGTATGTTGAAGGCAAAGAATATGCCTAGTGAATTTTGGGCCGAAGCTGTTTCATGTGCAGTTTATCTATCCAATCGCTCACCAACAAAGAATGTGGATAATGCAACTCCTCAAGAAGCTTGGAGCGGAAGAAAGCCAAGTGTAAGACATATTCGGGTGTTTGGAAGCATTGCCTATGCACATGTACCTGACCAAGGTAGATTAAAGCTTGATGATCGGAGTTCTAAATATGTTTTTATTGGCTATGATTCAAACTCCAAAGGCTACAAGTTGTACAATCCAAGCAATGGAAGGATTATCATAAGTCGTGATGTTGAGTTCGATGAACAAGCAAGTTGGAATTGGGAAGCACAAGAAGAACAATCTTATAATTTCTTTCCATACTTTGTGGAAGAACAAGATGTGACTCCAACACAAGTAATGAACCATCTGCCAGACATGACTCCTCAACAAGACATGACTCCTCCCCCTTCACCTGCTCCGGTCCATGAAAGTTTTGAAAAAAAACTCTAGCTCTGGAGAAAGCTCAAGTGAAATGCCACATAAATTCAGAAGTGTCGAAGATTTATACCGCTCCACTGAAGCTATCAATAACTTGTTTTGTCTATTTATAGATAACGAGCCACTTAACTTCGGTGATGCAGTGAAAGATGAGAGTTGGAGACTAGCCATGGATGAAGAAATAAAATCAATTGAGAAGAACAACACTTGGGAGCTATCAGAACTTCCAAAAGGACATGAAGCTATTGGGGTCAAGTGGATTTTCAAGAAAAAGAAGAATGCAAGAGGAGAAGTGGTGAGATACAAAGCAAGACTTGTTGTTAAAGGCTATAAGCAGAAGCATGAGATCGATTATAATGAAGTCTTTGCACCAGTTGCTCGAATTGAAACTATTCGATTGATTATTTCTCTAGCGGCTCAAAAGAAGTGGAAAATCCATCAACTTGATGTGAAATCGACATTTCTTAATGGTTTCTTAGAAAAGAAAGTTTACATTGAACAACCCATTGGATACAAAGTCAAAGGGCAAGAAGATAAATGTCTAAGGTTGAAAAAGACATTATATGGATTGAAGCAAGCGCCTCGTGCATGGTACAGCCGCATCGACAAGTATTTTCAAGATAAAGGTTTTGATCGTTGCCTACATGAACATGCACTTTATATTAAAGTGAAAGATGGTGGAGATATCTTGATAGTTTGTCTGTACGTGGATGATTTGATTTTTACAAGCAACAATCACAACCTAATTGAAGAATTCAAGAAGGATATGTCACTTGTTTTCGAGATGACTGATGTGAGTCTAATGTGTTATTATTTGGGCCTAGAAGTGGAACAATCCGATGATGAAATATTCATCTCACAAAAGGGCTATGCAAAAGAAGTGTTGAAGAAATTCAAAATGCTCGATTGCAATCCTGTTAATACTCCAATGGAATGCGGAGTAAAGTTGTCAAAGTTCAATGATGGAATAAAGGAAGATTCAACACTCTTCAAAAGTCTTGTGGGAAGTTTGAGATACTTGACTTGTACAAGACTCGATATCCTATTTGCAGTTGGTGTAGTAAGTCGCTACATGGAAGCTCCTACATCAACTCACATGAAGGCTGCTAAAAGAATTCTTCGTTACTTAAATGGTACTATTGACTTTGGGCTATTCTACTCCTTTTCTCATGACTTTCAACTCATGGGATTTTGTGATAGTGATTTTGCCGGCGACATAGATGATAAAAAAAGCACCTCTGGATTTGTGTTTTTCTTGGGAGATTGTTGCATCTCTTGGAGTTCAAAAAAGCAACCCATTGTGACTCTTTCCACATGTGAGGCAGAATATGTAGCAGCAACTTCTTGTACGTGTCATGCTATTTGGCTTAAAAGATTAGTTAAAGAACTTCACTTGCCACAAGAAGGGCCTACTAAAATTTGCATCGATAATAAGTCTGCACAAGCACTTGCCAAGAATCTGGTGTTTCATGATCGAAGCAAACATATTGACACCCGATATCATTTTATTAGAGATCATATTGCCAAGAAGGAAGTGGAGCTCAAGTTTGTAAAGACTCAAGCTCAAGTTGCAGACATTTTCACAAAATCTCTCAAGTTTGAAGATTTTCGAAGAATGCGTGAAAGCCTTGGTGTGATAAGAAAAGTTAAAATTAAGAGGGAGTGTTGAAAAAAAAATTAAACTTTTCATGAATAGGTACAACTATTCATGAATAGGTACAACTATTCATGAACATATGTTAATGAATGGATGCAACCATTCATCATGAATAGATGTGACCTTTGTATGATGAAAGGGTGCAAAATGAAGAGATGTAATTTTTTGAATAGCCACTAACAAGCCTATATAAAGGATTGTTAGTGATGGAACAAATCATTCAATTTTTGTACTCTTGTAATAACATTCTTACTTCTCTTCCTCTCAAAAAGTCTTACAATTCTTCCACCTATTTCTAACAGTGCTCTCACCTCACCATTTGCAGGTGGCGAGATCATGTAAATTTTGACCTATTCACTCAAATAATTTTAAAACAACCCTATTCTCTGAAATAAAATTGAAAATAATTATTCCACTAATTTTGCCACTGACCTGGTATATTCATCATCAAATATCTAGTCTTTCATTTGGACGGAGATCTTGTCTGGTTTTCTTTAATCACCCGGAAGAAAAGTCAGAGATACATTTCTTTAGTCTCACGGCGGTTAAACCACCCAAATTATATACAAGGGGCGGCGGCCGGAAAACAGGAAACCACCTTTACATTATTTTAATTCATAATCAAATGCAACCCCCCTCGTCGTCTATATAAGCAAATCAAATACAGGGTTCAGCCACATGCAACAAATATCATCTCAAACTATTCCTACGACAGATATTTCTTTCTCAGGCTCGGCAGAAAACTAAGCTCTGAGAATGGCTCACCTGCAATCAGCTGCTATGCCTATGAAGGTGCCCGTCATCGATATTTTCGATGAGAGTTCGAACTCGAAGCCCGGTAGCGACGCTTGGATGTCCAAATGCAAGGACGTTCGAGCGGCGTTTGAGCAATACGGGTGCTTCTTGGCTACGTATGACAAAGTTTCCTTACAACTCCAGGATGATGTCTTCCTCTCTTTGCAACAGTTGTTCCATCTTCCTACAGAGATTAAGGTTCAGAACACTTCTGAGAAGCCTTACTTTGGTTACTTCAAGCACCCGTGCATCCCTCTCTCTGAAAGCATGGGCATTGATAACCCCACCATTCTTCAAGGAACTCAGAGTTTCACCAATCTCATGTGGTCTAACGGGAACAAAACCTTCTGGTATACATGCGCAATCTCTTTTCTTTCGCAGTTCAAAGTCTTCAAACGCTATATTATAAGCATGATTACTAACTTTCTTTTTTATGTTTTTGGTTTGAAAATGGTTGATTAGTGAAAGTATACATGCGTACTCGAAGCTGGTGTCGGAACTGGACCGAATGGTGAAAAGAATGGTGTTTGAAAGCTATGGAGTGGGGAAGTACTACGATTCCCACATCGAGTCTACTGAATATCTTCTTCGAATGCTCAACTACAGGGTGCCCCGTGAAGATGAACGTGAGATAGATGCATGTCCTGACCACACGGACAAGAGCTTCATGACCATACTCCATGATAATGAAGTTGCAGGTCTGCAGATTAAAACAAAGGACGGAGATTGGATTGGCGTCGAGCCCTATGGTTCTACGTTCCTTGTCATGGCTGGCGATGTACTCTTGGTTAGTCCGTGCCACAATTTTTTTTACGACGTTTCGAAAAAAAAGTGAAAATCCTATAATAAAATAATTGGATTGTTGTTGTAACTTGTACAGGCATGGAGCAATGGAAGAATTCAGTCTCCAATCCACCGTGTGATCACAACGGAAAGTGAAAAGGAAAGATATAGCCTTGCTTTCTTCTCTTTCAGTGGGGAGACTATACGGACGCCCAAGGAGCTTGTTGATGAGGCTCATCCACAGCTGTTTAAGCCCTTTCAGAACATGGACTTACTACGACTCTATTCACTGGATGATGTTCAGAAATATGTCGACTTTATTTCCCAAGCCAAATGCGGAGCATGACCTGATTCGTGTTATATATAAAGAGATATATATTTTCTTCCAGGAATTGAAAGGCCTAACGACTTCTGATGTTTTTTCCCCCTTAAAAATGTCTTATTTTATTGTTTGTACGTTTATAATATGTAAAAATATTGTTCATAAGTCGATTATCTTAATCAATAACTATGACAATTGTGAAGCAAAAGTGGGTGTTGATCGAGATAAGTTCCTTGTTGCATGGTGGTGATGTTGATTGAGCTTTGCAGAGGCTGTGTTGCTTACTCTGTGTGTTCAGTATTTGTTGTTTGACCATGTCGTATGTTTGTTTGATGTTGTATTTGCTAATCATTTTCAAAATATAATTTCATCATTACAAACCCATTCCTAGAACACCAGCAAAACAGAAGAAGAAAAAAACCCCATAATGTTTGCTTTTCTGCTTTGTGTTGTCTGTGTTAAATATTTAACATGATAATAAAAATACCATTAATAGTATCAGTATTTGGTAGGATAAAATAACTTGCATAATTTATAAAACTTTAGGAGGTCTTGAATGAAATATTCTCCTTCTTTTCTTCTTCTCTTCTCTCTAACACCAATTTATGGGTGAGCAAAAAACCGATGAGCTCGTCAAGTTTGAGCGTCTTGACGTTATTTATTTCGATGATCATCGTCTTTTTAGATTTTCATGACTTCGAAAGTAAATAAATTAACTTTCGAACTAACTTGTCTTCCGGGATCATTTCTTTATAATCTTTAAGTCCATTAACAATGGTAGAGAATTGATTGGACATAGCTTTAATGTCTTCCGTTGGGTTCATCTTGAAGTTCTCGTACTCAAGGTTGAAAAGACCTATCTTTGTCTCCTTTACTTCTTTGGTGCCTTCATGAGTGACTTCAAGCTTGTCCCAAATCTCCTTGGTATTTGAACAAGAGAAGACCCTTCCATACTCATCGGGATCAAGTGCACAAAAGAGAATGTACATGACCTTGAAATGTGTTTGGAATCCCTTGTTCTCCGCATCACTCTAATCTCTTATCTCAGAAGCTGGAGTGGTGTAACCTTTCATGATGCTCATTCATGACTCAAGATCACAAGCGTGTATGAATAGCATCATCTTATTTTTTTTCAATAAGAATAGTTAGCTTCGTTGAAGAACATAAGCTTATTGATCAGTTGGGAGTTCTCTGTGTAGTAAGCACCAGAAATGGAGGTCATTGTTTCAGTTGATTGGAAATGACTTGAGCTCTTCGAGGATCGGCTCTAGAATGTTAATCCGATGATAGACCTCTATGATACCAATTGTTGAGCTCGTATATCGTCAACCGGATTGTCAAGATGGGGTGAATTGGCTTGAAAAGAATTTTAGTGGAAACAAAGAAATTTAAAAATTGAACACAAAGATTTATAGTGGTTCGACTTTCTAACCAAAGTCTACATCCACTACCTTAGCTTCCCATTAAAAATTTTCTCGAATTCACTGTTGAAATCCTTTCTTTTTCAAGAATCAAGAATAACATTTACATTACTTTAAAGCTTATACCCCAAAGTTTTGAGCAACTCTATTCCAAGAGAAAATGCAATTTAGCAAACAAAGGAAAAATATCTCAAAGGCAAATAGTTTGCACTCTTAATAACTCACCCAAAATTTTAAACACTTCAGCAATATTGACAATTTAGCTCACAAATATTTTCTACAAAAAATATGATAAAAATAAGCACAAAAATTTTTTCTATACAAAGAATGTTGTTGTTGGTTTTCTTGTTATTCCAAGACTCCTTGAATGTGTCTTTTAATCCCTCTAATGAATTTGTGGCCCTTACTAGCCGTTGGGGTTGATTTGGAGTCATTGGAGACTTTGATTCCAACACTAAATATTTTTCTGGTGCAGAAGGTATCGAAACTCGAGATAAGATATCGATACTTGCCTTAAATAGAAAAAGTCATTAGACACAAAAACACAAGGCGTATCGGTACTCCACACCATGGTATCGATACTCGCCCTTGCGTACCGTTATAAATACTTCTGAATCTCTACGGAAAGAAACTACTGAAATTTTTAAAAAAAAAAGTGTATCGGTACACGGCTTAGTCGTACCGGTACGGGCTATAGGGTATCAGTTCTAGGGATAGGGTACCAGTACTAAGGGCCAATTTTTTACTTTTAAAATCTTTTGAAAATATTTATTCAAGTAAAAAATTCTTTAAAAATATTTTAAACATATTTTTTAAGTTATTTAAACTTTAAATAACTTTTGTAATATTTGAATTAAGTCAAAAAATATTTTTTAATGTGTTATATCAAAAATTTTAACTCAACAGTGACGCATCAAATTTGTGCTGAAACACATATGCCACATCCATATATTAGATTACTTTTGTTAACGCCGTTAGCAATTTTATCGGTTTGCTTCCATTTACTGGGACTTACCGACTTATTTTTTCTTTTCATCTTACTTGGTTGATGGTGACATTAATCTTAATGCTACGATATTCTTTATTTTTCTTTGTTTGTTTTATACTCTGTCTTTATGTTTTCTTCGTTTTTTTATTTTTTATAAGAATAATTTTACCTTTATAATATGTTTTTTTAGTCTTTCTGTCATGTATTCATCTGTTTTATAACACATTTTGATTTTCATTTGTCGGTCGTTTGACTGTTCTTTTCGGGGGTTTCAGGGTTAAATTTGACGTCGTCTCGACTGATCAAGATGACGTTGATTTGTTATCACGTTGATCTTTCCTACTTTGGACCCTCAGATTGGATACCCGGTTTGCGTTCGTGGATAGCGATTGTATGTGGTCTTTCAGTAGTTTGGTCCTCTTTTGTGGTTCTTTTGCCAATATAGTTAGATCTGTTCATATTTATCTTTTGTTAGAGTCTTTTGATTGAGTTTTTTAATATTTTCATTGTATGATCTCAAGTGGTTAGTTTCTCTTAAGTTATAGAAAAATGTCTGAATTAAGTGTTTAGTTTATAACTATAATTGTAAATTCTTATTGTAATATTGTATATTTTTTATTTTTTTAATAAAACTAATGGCTTCTATAAGAAAAAAAGTACTGAGACTTAATTGGTCCATTATTTAGTATAGGGACTTATTTGCTTTCTTATGATAGAAGGGGGACTGTCCAGATTCTTTTTCCAGGAGGTGATATCACATTTTCAATTATTCTTCATATGTAAGAAATTAATAATGGTAGGAGCACGTGGACTTAGCTGACAAAGCGCGGGCGGCCCAGCCGTCATAGTTTAAGGTTGATTTCATTTCACAACCTAAGCACCCTTGCATTTCTCGAAGCTGATATTTTCATTTTTTTTTTTTTGCAATTGTCGGGACATGTATACACAATTAATCCATTTTCCACACACATAAAGAGAGAGAGTAGAAAATTAAATCAATTAAATATTCATATTTAAATTATTAAAAGAAGTTTCACGCCATCAAATATAATAATTTAAACAAATTAAATTAATAATAATGTTTTACAATATTTGAATGTCTCGTGTTCATCCTAGAGTTTTTCAAATTAAATTAACTTAATAATTTAAATAAAAATCTATTAATCCGACGGTTCACTTAGTGATAAATTAATTATCTAGAGTAATTATCAAGTGTTTGGTGCATTGGTAAGACAAATTGCATTCACAAGGAGATGACATGAGTTTAAATATTGGAGAACTTTGTCAGGATGAGCAGACTTGCACCCCGAACATGGACTGTAAGGCAGACATGCATATCACAAAATATTAATTATCTGGAGTATAATGGGATCAATTGATGTAATCAAAGACAGACGTATAATTTTATGTTAGAGTGGGAAAACCTATAAAATTCTGAAGGGGGTGAACTTATAAAATTTTAGGGGGACGAAAATAAATTTTTAATAAAAAATTTAAAAAAGTTAAATCATGTAAAAAATTTAAATTTTTAGGGGCGACCCTTGTAAGTTCACCCGGAATGTAATTGTTGTGTTTGATGGGGACGGTGGGTGGTAGCTGCAGTGCGAGCAGGAATGAAGTTTAGATTCAATGCCCGAATCTGTTGTAATCTTATTAAGTCGGGCAGTCTATTTATTTTAGTGTTGACTCTGCATTGTCACATGTTCAATTAATCATTCTTTAATTTAATAACTGTTACCACCCCCACACGCATAATATATAATACATACAGTTAGGCACAACCGTGTATAATACAGTTATTATACAGTTAGGCCAATCCAAATATGGAATGTAGCTACATCTCAAAAAAATGTTGTACTAAAATCCATATTTAGTATATATCCACTTTAATATTAACATGTAATATATGAAACCCTTTTTTTAACTTAGTGTGTTTCCAGTGTAAAAGATGATAATGTTTATCTTAGGAGGTATGAGTTCAAATAATTTTGTTGCAAGATGTGTGCACGTTATCAAATGGTTAAGAAAAAGTATAAATAGATGTTACCTTGTAATCACTTTTGGCAATGACGAAACTTGAGGTAAGAGTTTGGGTGACAATTTAAATGCTTAAAAAATTTTGAGGGTTTAACTAAATTTTTTAATTTTGTGATATTTAATAAGAACTTTTAAAAAATATGAGAAGGAATTTAATTAAAAATATTTAAAATTTTGAAACTTAATATGAATTTTTAAAAATTTAGAGGGGCCAATTTAAAATTTATAAGCGTTATAGGGGTTAAATTCTATTTTTTCAAAATTTTGGGAGGTCATGCCCTTGTCCCTAGTTCTCTTATACCTTCCGCCACAAACCTTAAGACTATTAAAAAATTGTTTCTTTATTATTATTTTATATAAAAAGGTTTTTTATATAAGAAAAAAATTATATGAGATCGAATTCAAGATCTATTATCAATCAAAACTTCATTTCACAGATTTTATTGACACTATAAAAACTAATTAAATGAAACTTGAAGCTAATAACATCTTACATACATATTCACAATGACAAGGGAATTTTAATATTAGCATTTAGATTAAGAAAACAATTATGGACAAGATCTAGTAATTGGCGTAATAACTAAAAATACTCATATTATTATATTTTATATGAATTTGAATATTGATATAGGAATGTAATATTTCATATTTTAATAAAAAAATAATTCATGGTGTGAAGGAGTGATTATAATGGGATAAAGTTTAGGGGATAATACTAAAACAACATTCCATGGATGTTTTTTCTTTTATGATGATTGCTAATTATTTAGCTGTCATTCAATTTAGTCATATTTTAAATGAATGGTATTGTTTTATTCCACCAAATTGGTGATTACTTATGCATAAGTAATGACTATAAAATATTGTTAATGACGGTCCATCTCTCTCTTCTTAATGATTGAAAAATCAGGTTGACATTTAATCTATTATTTGTATGGGTAAACTACACCTAAGGTCACGTAATTATATGTTTTATAACAAACATATTATTTTTCTTTTAAAAATTACAAACATGTCACTCAATTAACGTAGATAGATCATTCAATAAACATATTGTTACAAATAGGTAGCTATACTTACAAACATGTCACTTTTCTTTGGTATAATAACATTATTAGTCCCCAAAACTTATATATTCTATAAATTTTGTTCTAATTCGAAACAATTCAATAAATTCAATCCTTCATATTAAAAAAAATCATCAATTTAGTATTTTTGGTGATACTGTAAAAGCATGTGAGTCCATTAGATCAAATCAGTAGTTCGATGATTGCATTATGTCATAAAGCATCAAGTTATTGTTAAGTTGTTATTATACTAGGAAAGTAACGAGAAAATAATATAAATTGGGATATGAATAAGCACTTTAGGAGAATAATGAAGATTAAAATGATGAAATTTTTAAATATTAAGAGTTAAATTTATTGAATTCTTTCAAATTAAGATCAAATTGATAGACTGTATATGTTTTGGGACTAAAAATGTTATTATACCATGTCACATTAGAAAAAAAAAGTGACATGTTTGTAACAATATGTTAATTGAATGATCTATTTATAATAAATTTTTAATTGAGTGACATGTTTGTAAGTTAAGTGACCTATCTATAACATTTTTTAATTGAATGACTTATTTGTTATTAAATCCATAGTTAAATGACCTGGATGTGGTTTACTCTATTTATATCTATAAGACCTTAGAAATTTCATGATCATTAAATATTATGTTTTAAAAAACAGAGGGACGGTGGGAACTAATTGATAGTTAATTAAAAAATTACCTAGCTTTTTTTCTTCTCAAATAGCTAAACCACTACTGCACTTTCTTCACTTTTTTCACTAACCGGCGATGACAATTAATTAATTTTTAGTTTTTAATCGTCGGTGTACTAGTGATAAAAAATTTTTATTTCTATAACCGTGTTAATTTTAGAGGTAAAAGATTCAGTTTAGAGGTTTAGAATTTAGAGATTATGTTTTAAATTTAGGGTTTATAGCTTAAAACTTAAAGCCCCAACATATTACTCTAATATCTAAACCCTAAATTCTAATCACATTTTCTAAATTCTAAACCCCTGAACATAAACTCCTAGACCTTAAACCTTAAACTAAATTTCTAAACCCTAAAATTAGAGCGCTTATGGAAACAAAATATTTCCACGCCCGAGCATGTGATATTTTCCCTTAATTGAAAATAGATATGTTAAATTATAGGAAACTTATTTGATGCACTCTAACCGTACTATTTTAGGGTTTAGAATAAACTCAAATCCTCTCCCTCTAAGGTGACCAATCAAATCAAATATTTATAGGCAAAGTTCTAAGTAAATTAAAGGTTTAAGAGTGTTTTAAGCTCTTGAACTTTAAAAAAAATTAATGAACTCCTTAAAAAAGTTTGTACACAATTAAGCTATTGAACCAAGAAACTGAATCAATTAAGTTTGACTAATTTTGATCATTAAATCTTGAC
Organism: Hibiscus tridactylites; assembly: GCA_958450335.1. Taxonomy (NCBI): domain Eukaryota; kingdom Viridiplantae; phylum Streptophyta; class Magnoliopsida; order Malvales; family Malvaceae; genus Hibiscus; species Hibiscus tridactylites. The sequence goes on along the minus strand of OY288269.1, from coordinate 11,832,178 downwards.
AGTTTTTTCTTTAGATACTACTGGCACATAATATCGTACAATTCCATCATGTTGTATTTACAAATTTTTCAAAAAAATATTATTTTTATAAATTTTATAAGTTTTTTTAGAGTTTTTAAAACTTTTAAATTTTTTTTAAAAAAATAAAACAATCTAAAAATATAAAGCAAAAATATTGTTACATGACGCAGTGAACTTATATATCCAAAATAATTATCAAAATTTAATGGTTAAAATTCAAACGCTTCTTCCACCCGTAAACCTAAACTAAAAAGAATTTCACTGATGATGCGCCTCATAACAATAAACTAAACAACCAGAATCCTACTTAAATTCGTAAGTAATTTGGACTTAGAATTACGGATTCTAATCCGCATGAAATAAAACCAGAATTTTAGATTCACAGCTAATCGAATAAAAGTTTGGTTTAATTTAGATTTAAAATTGTGAAGGTCGGTTTAAGTAGCAGTGAACTGTTATACGTTGAATCGGTGGTCATGGAATCTACTTCTTCATCTGGCCGGGGATTCTCTCTATTATTTTATTCGGTCCAAAGAAAGTCAGCTGCATTTCGACAACCCAATTATACACACAAGGGGCGGCGGCCGGAAAACGGTAAACCATCTTTACATTATTATAGTAATTCATAATCAAATGCTCATCGTCTATATATAAGCAAATCAAATGCAACAAATATCATCTCAAACCCTATTTCTTTCTCAGGCTCAGCAGAAAACTAAGCTCTTACAATGGCTCACCTGCAATCAGCTGCTATGCCTATGAAGGTGCCCGTCATCGATATTTTCGATGAGAGTTCGAACTCGAAGCCCGGTAGCGACGCTTGGATGTCCAAATGCAAGGACGTTCGAGCGGCGTTTGAGCAATACGGGTGCTTCTTGGCTACGTATGACAAAGTTTCCTTACAACTCCAGGATGATGTCTTCCTCTCTTTGCAACAGTTGTTCCATCTTCCTACAGAGATTAAGGTTCAGAACACTTCTGAGAAGCCTTACTTTGGTTACTTCAAGCACCCGTGCATCCCTCTCTCTGAAAGCATGGGCATTGATAACCCTACCATTCTTCAAGGAGCTCAGGGTTTCACCAGTCTCATGTGGCCTAACGGGAACAAAACTTTCTGGTACGTGTATACAGTCTGATCAACTCTCAAACCCTATATTTTGATCAGCTTGGTTTACTGACATTTTTTTTCTGTAGTGAAAGTATACATGCATACTCGAAGCTGGTGTCGGAACTGGACCGAATGGTGAAAAGAATGGTGTTTGAAAGCTATGGAGTGGGGAAGTACTACGATTCCCACATCGAGTCTACTGAATATCTTCTTCGAATGCTCAACTATAGGGTGCCCAGTGAAGATGAACGTGAGATAGATGCATGTCCTGACCACACGGACAAGAGCTTCATGACCATACTCCATGACAATGAAGTTGCTGGTCTGCAGATTAAAACAAAGGACGGTGATTGGATTGGCGTCGAACCCTTTGGTTCTACGTTCCTTGTCATGGCTGGCGATGCACTCTTGGTTAGTTCGTCTCACAATTTTCTTTACGACGTTTCGAAAAAAGGGTAACAATATAATTAAACAATTGGATTGTTGTTGTACAGGCATGGAGCAATGGAAGAATTCAGTCTCCAATCCACCGTGTGATCACAACGGAAGGTGAAAAGGAAAGATATAGCCTTGCTTTCTTCTCTTTCTGCGGGGAGACCATACAAACGCCCAAGGAGCTTGTGGATGAGGCTCATCCATTGCTGTATAAACCCTTTCAGAACATGGACTTACTTCGACTCTATTCCCTGGATGATGTTCAGAAATATGTCGACTTTATGTCCCAATCCAAATGCACAGAGTGACCTGAATTATGTTAACATATATTTTCTTCAAGGGAAGTGCAATTATTGTTTTGTTTGCTTAATCTGTAAAACTGTTCATGAGTCGATTGTGAAGCTAATAAATTTGCAGATGCAGAAGCTGTGTTGCTTACTGTGTGTTCAGTATTTGTTGTTTGTTTGATGTTGTATTTGCTGATTCTGGTTTATCCATTAATAAAAAGTTCATATGTACGTTGAATTCATATACATGTGGATCTCCACTCGAATATAAAAGCCTTAATTAGTAATATAACCTTGTGTTAACAGAAATCCAACGGGGTGGACCAGATTAATCGATTTAATCAAGAATTTTAATTGGATTGTCTCAACAGGTGACTCGAAATAAAGTAAATTATTGTGATCCGTCGGCCACTTTATTGCCTTCTCCAAGTATATGCCTAATCTCGATCTCCCAGCATGGTCAAGACATGCTGCTGTAGTGACGATGAGGTAGTATTGCCTCGGCATTTTAGACCCTCGTAAACACCATTACGCGTTCTGCCCCCAGACTTGGTGCACATTTTAGACCCTCGTAAACACCCCAAATTGTCTTTGTGAAACTCCTTAGCTATCACTCCTCCACAAGCAGCCATACCATCGCTCTGGCTCAAACGTCGAGCACCATCCGAGTTGAGTTTCCACCATCCAGGCGGTGGACACTGGACATGTCCAACATGCATCAGTTCTTGAGTTCCTTTGTGCAGGAACTAAATTATGAAGTGTTGCAGTAAGTGCATTGACTCCTCGCATCATACGGCTACTCCTTTCTAGGATCAATTCTCTATAGTTGAGTTTCCTCTATAATGTGCAACTTGAATGATCGGCAAGATGTCCGCGAACTCGTTCTCTACTTGTTAACAGTACCCAACACAGCAACCATAAGAACATTTTAATGCGCCGTTGTGCTCGAAATTTAACCACAACTGACCATACGTTTTCGTTACGTTGACTACCTCTGGCCAAACTAAGTCCTTTCCAGAGCCGAGAGCAATTTCGGCGATCAATCTTGATGTGTAACCAAAGTTCAACTTCTTTTTTCATTGTTTTACCCGAAGAACATCGATGTTCAATCACAATTGGATGTCTTATATCTTGCTGTTTTATTTCATCCAATTTCCATCACTGATTGTTAAAGATAATAAACTAACTGTTAAATCTTTTTTGAAGATGGAGGCCAAGGAAACATATTTAGGAATTGATTATTCGATTAAAGATGATAAATGATCATTTCCTACAAGATTAGAACAGAACACAACTATGGTCAGAGAAGACAGACAATTCTGATTCTACATTAGTTTTCTGGATCATGAAACAACAGAGATGCTGTTTCTGATAAAGCCCAAATTCTAATTTCTACTCCTCAATGCCTTCATGGAGATAAAACGTCTGCACGGTTTCGGATTCTGGCTGATCGCCTTAGTGGAGTTATCACCTCGTCGTTGCTTCCCAAATCTTTCCCTAAACCTTTCTTCTTGGCAGTCGATGTCGATCTTTCGGATGAACCGGAGTTCACAGCAGACGACCCTGAGAGTTTCTTCTTGGCAGTCGATGTCGATCTTTCAGACGAACCGGAGTTCACAGCAGACGACCCTGAGAGTTTCTTCTTGGCAGTCGGTGTCCATATTTCGGATGAATTGGAGTTCAAAGCAGAGAACTCTGAGTATCCTTGTTGATCCTTGCTGGTAAAATCCTTTTCTGAAAAATGCAACAATGGCATGGTGTTTATAGCAGAACTATTAATTCCACCGATCTCGAACTCAGCCAGCAACTCAACTGAAGGTGCCCGGCTCTCCATCACCGAGGTGGTAGTCAATGGCATGGTGTTGGAAATGTCAAGCTTTTTTGGCTCATCTCTTTCAACAGGTAGCGGCAAACTTGGCTTCTCCTTCTTTGATGCAATTCCCTTTCTCCTAATGTTAAAGCCAAATACAAAAGATGCAACAATGGCAGCAAATGCTAAAAACCCAAACACAAATTTGAGAAACATTTCAGTTCCCATGTGCTGGTTGAACCCTTTCAGTGGATCCAGTTCTTGAAATTTGAGAGCAAGGGATTTGCCCCACTTCTCCAGCATGCTCACTGCACTTCTGATTCGAATAATTAGGACTTGAACCATGTCTGTATCACTGGTTTCCATTGGAACATCCTTTATTTCCTCTAAAGATTCTGTTCCTTCAGACAAAAGACTTGTCTGATGTTCAATCTCTTCATCAGTTTGTGGCTCCTGCTGTTCAATGTCCACAACCATTTCTTCTTCAATTACATCTCGGGTTTCTTCTATCTGCTCACCGGTCTCTTCAATCTCCTGCAACTCAATTTTCACCAATTCATCTTCAATTACATTTTCACCTTCTCCATCTTCCTTTAATTCTCCAGCCTTCTCTACTTCATTTTCCCCCTCAGTTTCTTCCATCTCTTCTTCATAAGCTTCTACCATCGTAATCGATTCTTCTTCAACCGTCTCTTCGGGTTCAACTATATGTCCCATGTTAGCATTTTCTGTCATTTCTACTTCAATTACCTCATCTGCCATAGTTTCGGTAAAGCTCAATAAACCCAATTGCTCTTGCTTTCCATCCAAGAACTCGTACCCAATCTCGAAACCATCAGCTATTCGAAGCGATTGATTTTGAAAATAATGTGCAGGACCCTCAAATTTTGGAGCAGAGACTGGGGAGTTCATGGAGGAAATATATTGTGTACTTAGTAATAACACAACCGACAAGAGCAAATACTTCAAAACTCCTTTGAAACTCAATGTTGCTTCCTCTTCTATCTCTTCTTCTCTTTCGGTGTCGAATTCTTCATCTTCTTCCTCCGAAAGACTCTCGCTTTCATCTCCGGATTCTTCATCTTCTTGTGAAGAAGAAGAAGCCAAAGAAGAATTGTCAGCTTCATCAGATTCAGAAGTGGAATCATCCCCTTCTTTTTCTTCCATTTCAAGGCGTAAAAGGATCTCTTTTCGCCTATCGGGATTGTATCTCAGGAATTTAGGCCTCGGCGAAAGGTAATTCTTCAATGGGTCATAATGATCTTTGGAAGTGACATTGGGATCAATATTTGGGGAATTCTTCAGTGAAGCTTTTGAAATGATCTCCGGCTTCGAATCAAGACTCGGGGATTTGGAGAAATGGGTAATGGTGGAATTTGATTCCGGAGATCCATTTCTTTCACCCAAGACTTTCTTTCTCGGAAAACTGGCCTTTGAAGCTGCACAAACAGTGGGTGACATGAAAGTCTTCACAGTTTGTTTCTTCTGTGTCTGCAAATTCTCATCTGAACATATGAAAAAATCCAGAACTAAACAAATTAAAACAAAAACCCAAATATCCAGATAAATACTAACAGAAAAAGAAAGGAAGAAAAGCTTACCATTGGGAGAAGTATATGATTTGATAAGAGGAGACGAAAAAGAGGATTTTTTCTTAGACCCTTTCATCTTTTCTTTTACTCTTTGATCGGAAATGGTTTTTTTTCCTGGAAAATCTTTTGCTTGTATCAGGGAGAAAGAAAGCACACAATTTAAACCTGGTGACCGTTGATAGGAGATGTATTTTGAAAATTTAAAATCCACAGTATTTTTAAACCGTTGGAAGATATAGCCGTTGTGCAACGGTACAATAATGGAGACCCACGTTTTACCTACCTCCAGCAATATTCTAGAACCAGAGCCACGTATTAAATGTTAATGGGGCTTAGGCAAAGTAAATTACTTAGCCCGATTTTTTAAGGCATATTTTGACTAATCCGGATTGTTCGCGTCGCACATTTGACTGTGACGAGTAATTTTTTTTGCGAGAATTTTTTATATATAAGTAGGAGCGAACAAAACTCGACTTAACTCGAAAAAATCGAATAATTCGATTCAGGGCGAAAATACTTGACTCGTTTTGACTTGACTCGAAATTTCAAAAACTCGAACGACTTGAAAAAATTTCAAATAAAATTTGAGTTGTAAAATAGAAATTTGAATAAGTCGAAATTTTTAATAATTAGTGGATTTATTTTTAAATTCGAGACGAGTCCCTCAATTTTTTATGATATGTACATACCGATATATAAAAAATATGAAGAAATATTGTCACATGTGAAAATATATGAAGAAATATATATGTGCATATTTTATATGATTAGAGAATGTTGTTTAAATTGGAATCAAACCGTACTATAACATGATAAATAATTACAATTAAATTTTTATAGTAACTCGAATTACTTAAACTCAACTCGAATAAAAAAAATTCAAATAAAATTTGAGTTGTAAAATATGACCCGTCAACTCGAATAACTCGAAATTTTTTGACTCGACTCGATCGAACGCTCACCCACTCAAAACATGCTTAAGCAATACCAAGCTACTTACTACTTGGACCAACCCGTTAATTTTTTAGTTATATGTCTTAATATGATAAACAAAATTAAAATTCATAAAGAAGATTTTTTGTTTTATTTATTTATTTTACAAGTGTATTTTGCTATAAATTATAAGTTTACAGGTTCATTTGAGTGTAAATTAAAAAGTTAAAAGGCTTAGTAAAATATAAGGCTTATCTAATAAAATCTATTAGAGTTTTTTTTTTCCCACAAATTTGTATAATAATAGTTATCTTCTTGATGACTTTCTAATGCGTTTGATTCTATTTCATTATTATGACGAACATGATGCGAACGAATATAACGTTCTTTTTAAATATTATAATTTATTTTATAAAATAATGGTTTAAAAATTTTGATCAAACAATTTGGGGAAATAAAAAAATATAAATAAATTTAAAATACAATGTTGACACAACTTATGTAAATGTGACTAATATAACATATTTATGCTACATTTAGTAGAAATATTAATTTTCATATTTAGTGTATGAATTAGTGATAAACTAATTTCATTTAATAATTTTTAGTTACTTTATAATTTAATTTGAACAAAGAGAATGTATATAAATTTATTTTGACTTAAAATTCAAATCACCCTATAAATTTTAAAATTGTGACATAAAATGACGTCTAAAATTAATTGCATTAGATATTCTATCGACGTGGGCACTAAGATTGCGACAATGTCGCAAAAGAGGATGGTTTAAAACCTTTTCATGCAAAAATTAATGTGTAGGAACCATCCTGAGTTAGATTTTAAAGTTTAAAATATAAACTTGTCAAATTCAAGGGTTACTTTTGTCAAATTTATCAAGTTTAGGGTCAATTTGATAGGGAAAAAAGTTCAATGACAACTTGACTGAAGGTGTAAAGTTTAGGGGATGATTTGTGTTCTAAACCTTTTATTTTTCTTACTCATATTTTTAATTTTAAGTTTGATTTTATATTAATTCTTCTTTATCTTACAATAATTTTTAATATTTATATAACAATTAAGCTTTTATTTGTATTGGCACTTAATTAATAAAAATGAGACATCAGTGTTATATCTTAATTTGAAAAATATAATTTTTAATTATTATTATTATTATTTAGAAAAAATGCATACCAAATATTAGCCGAAGGTATTTTGTATTTATAAAGCCCAGAACCCAAGGTTTAAATGGGTTAAGAATCAGAAGCCCAGAAGCGAAAGCTTTCAACTTTGCATTATTCGCACAATGTTCTAATAAACCATTTTAGAGGTTAATACTTTTTAGCTTACAACATTTTGTTTGTTTGTCGAGATTCATAGCTGATAATAATGATTAATCTTTTTATTGTGAATATTTTTATTAAAAAATAAATAATTGACCATGAAATATACTTTTTTTTGGAATGGATTAATGTCATGTCCTCCTAATTAATAGATAAGGTGAACAACCATCACATCACGTCTCATGTTTTTTTTAACTCCTGACATTAAAAATAAGAAAACACATTTTTAACTCACTAGAAAAAAAACATGCACTTACTAAAAAAGTCTTTTTATATCCCGTCGACCTCAGTCAAACAAATAAACATTGTACTAGAATAATAATAATTTTTATTTATCCAATAATAATAATAATAATAATTTTTGGGTTTTGGGCTTTTGGTTAGGTCTGTAAGTGAATCAAACGTTCAACGAATCGTTCGTGAACCGTTCGGCGGGAAGTTTATTTATGTTCGTTTGATTAATAAACAAACGAATATGGACAATATTTTCTGTTCGTTTAATTAAACGAACGAACACGACAAAAGAGCTTGTTCGTTCATTTACGTTCGTGAACATTCGGTAATCCGTTTATTTATGTTTGTTCAAATTTATTTACATATATATATATTATTTTTCATAACAAAAATATTATATATTTTTTTAAAAATTAAATTTATTCACATATGTTCGTTCGTTTTTGTTCGTTTAAATTTATTCACATATGTTCTTTTATGTTCGTTTATCATTTAAATGAACGAACATAAACAAACACGAGCAAGCTACATTCCTTAACAAACGAACACAAACATAATTTAATATATTCTCGTTCGTGTTTGTTTGGTTCGTTTACAAGCCTAGTTCTAGCCTATATTTTAGCTTTATATGGTAGGGTAGAGTTTGCACCAAAATAATATTCATGATTTATAATTTGAACCTTAAATTTTGATTTCTCGGACGTAATTAATATAACAATATCACACCGGTCTGATTTGAATTTCTTCAAAATAAAATAAAATTTATTAATAATGCATTCACATATATAAAAACAATAAAAAATCATAAACAGTTATGGAAAAACTCAACCATGTCATCCTATATTATGTAAGTTGCTTCTAAAAAATTAATTTTGAAATATAAATAACATTAATGAGCATAAATTTGGTGCAAACAATACATCTTTTTAAATCGGAGAAAAAAAAGCTTATAAGTCATTGTTGTTCCAAACTTCCAATGTAAAGTTGAATCCATTGAAAATGCATTTGTAGAGAGAAAATACTTAATTTATCAAGAAACACTCAAAGTTTTATCCAATGAAGTTATTTGAACTTTAAAATTTTATTATCCTTAATATCTATTTTTTATTTTTATATTCTCTAATTTTTTTAAAAAATCTTATATTTTTATAATTTTTAAATTTAAACCCTCAAATTTTCTAAAAAACAATTAATTTTTTTTTAAAAAAATCAATTAAATCTCTCTATCATGTCAACAATCAATTATGTGGATCACTACGTGAACACAATAACAGTTAAAGACTATTTTTGTTGATCAAATAGCTTGATTTGTGTACTTTTCAAGTTCAAATGCTTAGTTAGATACCGTTTTTATAAAGTGACTACTCAATTGATTCTTTTAAATATTTTGGGAGCTTAAATATTCATGAGGGATTTTGTTTATTGTTGAGTTGAGTTTGATCGATTCAAATTATGTGACAAACTAAATTCAATATTATAATACTTGGATCGTGTAGTTTGTAAATCTGTTTTTTTTTAAAAGAAAAACTAAATACACGTTTTTAATTTTAATTAATTTGGAATTCTCAATATAGTTTAAACACAAACTCAAATATAAATAATCAATATAAAAATCATGCACCAAATTCAAACACGTATTTTTATTAGAAAAATGAATCTCATAAAAGGGAATTTATACCTTTTAATTTTAATCAAACTTAACTTTAAAATTGATAATAGATTAACGCTCTTAAATGTTTTTTTTTCTTTTTTAAAATTATAATTTTCAATTAGCAGAGTATCAATTACAATTAAAATCAATTACTATCATCAAATTATATAACTAATCCAGTAAATAAATGAACTCAAACTATAAGTAATTAAAACAAAAACAAAAAACATAGGTTTCATGGAGGTTGAGACTTCTTTTTCCTATAGTTTTTTAGTGTTTTACCTTAATTAATCTGGATTAATTTGAGTATTTTCGAAAAATTTTCTGCTCAAATTACTTATCACTTGGAACAATTCGTTGGTATAAAAGGCGAGACATGAAATTTAAATATTCTTTAATTAAGAATAGATATAATAATAATTAATTAATGATAAAATCAAAGTACCAAAGTAATGACATATCTAATACATTAAGATGAGACCCACCAAATCTAACTGGAGATGAGGATACAAAGTAAACATCGAACTTCACCATGTTTTATACGGACACGTGTGAATTCATGACCACTTTGCTACATTTTGATTGCTAATTTGCTTTTTTTAGTTTGTTTTTGTGCTGCTTTTGGATCTTCCAAAACCATTTCATCTCATTCTGTTAAAAACAAGAAGAATATGTCTTCACCATTGCTGTGATTGGAAACCAAAATCTTTGCTTTTTCTCTACTTTTTATTTGTTTTATATTTCCATCCCCACCAAACTCTAATCTACTGATTTAGATATTAACTCACAAAAAGAACCCTCCTTTGGTTTTCCAAGATCTTTTCTTTTTCCAGTTTTTTTGGATTATAGACAATTTTTTCGAGGTGGGAAGATGGGGAAGGTTGCAGTTGGAATCGCGGTGGCATGTGGGGTGGCAGTGGCAGCCGCCGCGGCCGTGGTGATCCATCGGAGAATGAAGAAGCCGGGGACATGGGTGAAAGTAATGGAGATAGTGAAAGATTTTGAAGAAAAATGCGCCACCCCGGTTTCGAGGCTGAGACAAGTGTCGGATGCCATGATCGTCGAGATGCATGCCGGCCTCGCCTCCGAAGGCGGCAGCAAACTCAAAATGCTCGTCAGCTATGTCGACAGCTTGCCGACGGGGTATTTCAATTCCTTCCCTTCGTTTGTAACACCTGAATACCTCTGTATATGTTGTTGATTGGAATCTATCCATTAAAGATCAATGTCCATTCATGTATTGCTTATGTATATGTGTGGATTCATGTGTTGTTGGAGATTGTAGGATCATGTTCGTGGACAATTTCGAATCGGTTATTCGATTATCATACTGATATGTTGATACAATATTATTATAGGATTGTGTCCACTGTCCAATAGGGACTTTGGTTGAGATTATAATGCATATTTCTGTTCCTAAATTAGGAGAGAGAAGGGATTGTTTTATGCATTGGACCTTGGTGGAACTAATTTCCGTGTGTTACGAATGCAATTCGGAGGGAGGGGTCGTGGTATCGTCAATCAACAGTTTGTGGAGGTTGCGATTCCTCCGAGTTTGATGACAGGGACTTCAGCTGTAAGTGATTCTGCTTTTCGATAAACAATGGGAAACTGGTTGAGGCATGATAAGGAGGACACTAATGTCTGATAGTTGATCTTGTTGATTTCAGGCATTGTTTGATTTCATTGTAGCTGAACTTGCGAAATTCGTAGCTCAAGAAGGCCCGGATTTTGAACCGATTCCCGGTAGGCAGAGGGAGCTTGGTTTTACCTTCTCATTCCCAGTGATGCAAACATCCATTGCTTCTGGCACACTTCTTAAGTGGACAAAAGGCTTCTCCATAAACGATGCAGTCAGTTCTAATTGCTAACTTTCTCTTTTCATGCTTGTTATGAGTTCGTGTTCCGAGAATCTTAAAAGTGTTCGATTTTTAAAATGATTCATATGTACCACCACAATGCACTTCACTGCTCTTTGGGTTCAGTTTTTTATCCTTGACTTATATCTTTACTGTTTTTTGAGTGCTGAATTGATAGGTTGGCCAAGATGTGGTTGCAGAATTGACCAAAGCCATGGAAAGACACGGCCTTGACATGCGTGTTTCAGCTTTGGTATGTTTATGTTATGTACCGTTGTATACTTGAAATCGAGATGTGAACGATTTTCATTATCGTTACTCTACCAGGTCAATGATACTGTTGGCACACTAGCTGGAGGTCGGTTTGTCAACGATGATGTTGTTGCTGCTGTGATACTTGGTACTGGATCAAATGCAGCATATGTTGAACGTGCAAACGCGATACCGAAATGGCATGGTCCACTACCCAGATCTGGAGAGATGGTTAGCTGTTCTTTAATTGCTATTACAGAACATTCTATAGCTTCGAGATCGTTTCTTTCATTCTTGACGTCCATATAAGTTCATGACTGTTTATTTAGGTGTAGGATGAAAACTAAAGTCGGTATTCGTATTTCTCTGAAGGTCATTAATATGGAGTGGGGTAACTTTAAGTCAGCACATTTGCCATTATCAGAATATGATCTTGAATTGGATGCTGAGAGTTTAAATCCTGGTGATCAGGTAAGTTCGTAATTCCGTTCTGTTCCGGTCCGTTTAGCTTTTGCCTTAGGTTTAAGATTATTTGTTCACCTTATATTCCTTTGATTTGCCACAGATTTATGAGAAGGTAATGTCTGGTATGTATTTGGGAGAAATCGTCCGCAGGGTCCTATGTTGGCTGGCTCAGGAGGCTGCATTTTTCGGTGACATCGTTCCACCGAAACTTAAAGTGCCATTCATATTGGGGTAATTCCTTTAGGCTGTTTAAGGATTTGTTTCATCAGATGCAAATTTTGATCGAAACATTTTCAGTTACGGCCACAGGTTGTTTCCGGAAGTGGTAAAGAAATGTTTCACTAGAGTAGCCTCGTATCCCATCAATGGCTTGAAAACTAACTCACATTTTGAAAATTTTATCAGATATTATTGCATTTTCTTTACTGAAAGCTGCAATTTCGTATTGAGTTCGAGATCTGCAGACTTGTAATATTCAAGCCCTGTTAACTTGCAGAACACCTGCCGTTTCTGCCATGCATCAAGACACTTCCCATGACCTCAAAGTGGTAGCCATTCGCTTCAAAGAAATTTTCGAGGTATACTTTAATCTTACAAAAATTATTCGAATCTTATTCATGATCATCGAAACATGGTTATCGAAGTGTGTAGTATTAGGCTATTAGCAAACTGTGTTGTGTATTTTAAGACATTTATATATCTTTTGTATTGCAGATATCAAATACCTCCCTGAAGATGAGGATAGTAATTGTCCAGATTTGCAACATTGTCGCGACACGCGGGGCACGTCTTTCGGCTGCCGGTATACTAAGTATTCTGAGGAAAATGGGAAGGGATACGATCAAGGAAGGGGAGAAACACCAAAGGACGGTAATAGGTATGGACGGCGGACTATACGAACACTACACGGAATACCGTAAGTCCTTGGAGAGCTGCCTAAACGAATTGCTCGGAGAAGAGGTGTCTGGAACCGTTGCACTTGAGCTTGCAAGTGATGGTTCTGGCATCGGAGCTGCTATTCTTGCCGCTTCCCATTCGCAGTATCTCGGAAGGGATGACTAAGAGCTGGTTCTGCAATTTATATTTTCTTTTTCAGAAGTTATTTTTGAGAAATTCTTGGGAATTTTTCATTCACCATTTTTGTTTCCTTCCGGTGGTTTAAAAGTGGCTAATGCTGCGCCATGAAAATAATTGCCAACTCTTATTCTTTGTAATGCATGCGGCTCGCACATAATTTGATTTATTTATCATCCACGTGATTGCTTTAGTTGACATTCTTAATGGTACATTAATATATAGGTCGAATATGTTTAAACGTTCAATATCTACCGATTTCAGGATGGAGAGGGATTTGAATAGTGTAGGGATTATATATATAATATGTTTTTACTAGTAAAATGGTTCAATAAGTTGATCTTTGGGGATGTATTTGGTTATTGGGTATATTTTTGGGATGTATTTTATTATCGGGTATGTATTGGACAAGAGATTCTCTAGTCATTCGTGTTTAGTTGGTTTTCTGGCACATTTTAATTGGTTTTGACTTCAGTTGCGGGAGCTTTGTAAACCATTTATAAGTGATTTTTATTATTTTTTACTAAAATAAATGCTTAGCTAAAAAATTATCAGTTTAATCCTTGTAATGTCATGGTGTTCTTCAATGTCTTTAAGAAAATATATGTAGAGTTTTCTTCAAGACAACTAGATGTGAAAATGAAAAGAAAAAAAAAAACAGGGTTTTCTTCAAGACAATTATGTGACAATCTAAGAAAAATTAGGGATTTTTCAGAAGAAAAAAAAAACTGTAATAAAAACCAATATTCTAAAAATCTAATCGGGGGTTTAACTGATGAGGTTTGGAGTTACTAGTTCAAGTGGTTTCAATTGACTGGGGTTGTACTAAAAAAATAATTTAAATATTAAATAAGTGCCGCGAGAATTGCTGCTGAATCAAGCGCCGCAACAATTAGCGACGTTTGTGAACAAAAAAATATCGTAAAAAGTCGATATTTATAGCGGCGTTTGATATTAAAACGCCGCAAAAAATTAATATTTATAGTGCCGCTAAATAACCTTGTCTTTAGTGGCTTTTTTTTTAGCTAAATCTGTTTTGGAAAGCGGAGTACAACAAAACAAGTTTAGAATCAATTTTCAAGTACTGATTTAACTGGTTCTTAGTCGATTTAACGGTTTTCGATTAAATGATATATTAGTTCTCAATTCAACCAAATAGCACGGTTAAAAGTTAATACTAGTTTTTTCCCTCAAAATAAACTAATACATCTTATATTATAGTATCGAGCTAAATCGAGTTAATTGAAACATAAAGAAAGTGAAATTAGAAGGTTCTAAAGTTGATTATGAGAGTGATGCCTGCTCAATTTTCATGGACATGGTTGAAAATTCAGCTCAAAACATTCATGTAATAAAACTAAGGGAAAACTACATATTTAGTACCTCAACTATGCCAACATTATTATTTTAGTACCCCAACTATTATTTTTGGCAAAATGGCACCTAATATTACTTTTTTATTTTGTTTTGGTACCCCAGCCGTTAGAAGCTAACAGAAATAGTGACGTGGCTTGGAATAATAATAGTTTTAGTCCAAAAACTTATACAATCTATCAATTTAGTATAAAATTCTATCAATTTAAACATTATTTTAATTTTAGGATTAAAATTTTAAATTCCTCATATTTCTTCTTCCAGTTGAACGTAATTTATAATTTTACCCCTAAAAGTAAGATGATGTTTTAAATTGATGGATTTTGGACCAGATTAATCATCTATATAAGTGTTTTAGACTAAAATTGTGATTATACCAAGTCGCGTCATCATCTTTGTTAGTTTTTAACGGCTAAGGTACCAAAACAAAACAAAAACGTAACGTTAAATATTATTTTTGTCAAAAAAATAATAGTTGGGTACTAAAACAGTAACGTGGGCACAGTTGGGGTACTAAATATGTAGTTTACCCTAAAATGAAATGTAGTTAAAGTGGAGGAGACTTTAGTGAGGGACAGCGACACCGCTGTGTCTTGAGTGGTCCGTCCGACAAATATAGAGTAAGAAGCAACCTTTGAATCATATCATCTTGAAACAAAAATATTCTCACCACTTTTATTTCTTCATGTCTTAATCTTTGGTCCGTCCGCTTAGCTTAAAATATTTTCTTGATTTCATGGTGCTGCATATGGATTTATTGTTATAAAAGTTGTGTCATGAAATTTGAAATATAATTTTTCTTGGGCTCCTTTGAAATATGTGACGAATTGTTGGAAAATAAAGAGATGCCTCAAAAGAACTATCCCGCATCACTTAGGCAAGCTTTTGGCCTATTGTTTACAAGTCATAGCGCCTTAAAACTCTCTTAAAAGTCAACTGTGAGTATGGGCTCGTGATTTTGTGAAGTTCTATGCTTTTATTTCATTGAAGTGGATGATACCTTGTTCCACTATCATTCCAATACCCGATTCAATTTTTCAATCGAACAAAACGAACCCGAATCGCTTTTATCCAAATCGAAAGTAACCTGAAATGAAGAAAATATATTAAAATGTCGCGTAACTCACTAAAAAGTCAAATATATTGGCTTTATAAAATGATCTCCTATTAAACGGATCTTGACCTGATCCGAAAATACTCGACTCGAAAATATACCAAACCGATGTGACCCAATTCGGACTCATACCCGACCCGAATCACTATAGACCCGAATTAAAACCGAACTAAACCAGATCCGACCTGAACAGAACTGAAATCGATTGCAATCAAAATTGAACCTGACCTGAACCGAAATGACCCAAACCGAACTCGATCCGAATGACTCGTTTGCCACCTCTACGTTTGAGTCACTCAATTATGGGTAAGGTTACATTTGAGTCATCTTTCATATTTATAAAATATATATCAACTTATGTATTAGAATAATTAATGATTTCAAATGAAGTACTCTAGTATCAACAAGGGTATACAAGTGACTCAAATGTAACATTTAATAATTGGATGAAACAAATACAATCTTACCCATAAATGAGTGACCCAAGTATAACTTTTAATAATTGAGTGATTTAAATGTAACTTTACCCATAATTGAGTGGCCTCCGTTATAATTTACCAAAAATGCATATATTCTCTTTTTCCCCTCTTTCATTTTGCGGAGTATTTTTGGATGAAAATCCTCTTCCTCATTTCGGTGCCCCTTACTTATGCCCTCACGCTTAAAATTAGATTTAGAGTTTTAGGTTAGGGTTTAGGGAATTTAAGGTAGGGTGTATTTTTTTAGGGTATAGAGTGTAGGGTTTAGAATTTAGAATTTAAAGTTATGACATGAAATTTAATTGTGTAGTGTTTTTTAGTGTTGAGACGTAGGTAGGGGCACCGAAAAGAGACATAAAATTTTTATCCAGTATTTTCCTTCAAATGTCATTGTATCTTAAGTCTTGTTCTTTGGATATATAAGTTTGTTGAATCTAACGAATATGTTATACAAGGACGAAGTCGGGATTGAATTATAAGGGGTAAGATGTTTAATTTTAAAATGATCAAGATCATAAAGTAATTAAATCATAAAAAAATAAGGTTTATATTTTGATACACAGCCCATGTAATTTTTTTATATAACCCTTCTTTAAAACCTAAAACCCTAACACTCTAAATTTTAAACCCTAAATGTAAATTTTTTTAATAGTCCTAAGGTGATTTGTTCATATTTTTTCTTATCTCTTTGATAACGCACATGCACGCATTGTAAATAAAGATGTTTTAATTCAGATCTCCTAAGATAAATATCATTTTATTCATTAAGAATACTCATTAGATACTGAAAAATATAAAGTTAAAATAGTTATAAATGAGTCTGAATTATTTTATCCATCTCATACATACCAAATCCATTTATAAAAATAAAAAATATATTATAAAATATAAATGAAGGTAGAAAAGAAGAATAGAAGAGGAAAGAGGCATGACATATTGATTATGTTTTGACCAAAGTGTAGAGTGGAGGCTGCCTATTTGCCTTGACTTGCCTTCTCCCTTCCATGTTTTGTTTTGTTTTGTTTTTGTTATATTGGAGTCCAAAGGGTAATGAATATCCATGTTGAATTCCCTCAAACAATTCCCTGTCCTCTCCACTCACCACTCCATATTATTGGAGGTTTGAAATTTCTTATTTTCTACTTCCAACTCCATACTCCATGACTATGTTATAGTTATACTCAAACCTAATACAATTGAAATTAGATTTAATAAAAGATTATCAATAAAGAGTTAGCTAATTTTGTTCTCAATTTAACAAATATATTATGGATAATTATTCAATATAGTCTTTAGGTACTACACATTTCTTTCTGTTTTAGGGATTAAAGATTTAGATTGGGGTTTAATTTATAGGGATTAGAATTTATAGTTTAAGAGTTTACTTTATATGGTTTAAAATTTAGAGTTTATGATTAGAATTTAATGTTTAGGGATAAAGGTTATGGTTTTAGATTTTATTTTTCAAAGAGTAAATATGTAGACTTGTGTAAAAAAATTGCAGATCATGCTCTATATATTATGTAGCTTTTGCATGTTATATTTTTAGTCGTTATTAGTATTTTTTTCGTTTAATCATCGGTTTCAACCCATTGACCGGTTAATCTGAATTGAGTATTGTAAATACTTATTATAGTTAATCTTCTCAACTCAGTTTGATCAATTCTCAATATTAAGATTCGAACTCTTTGATCTTATACGTTAAGATTCTTTTACTTTCTTCCTCTAATAATAATTAAGTTTCTATCAGGAGATCATTGTCCAAGGCCATTCTTGTGATAATTTTAACCAAATAAGAAAAAACCTAACTTCCTAAAACCCCACCATTACGTAATATTAATAGTAACATGTAACATATAAAGAAGAGAAAATCATATAAAAAGAAATGGGATAAACTCACAAATATAAAAGAAAACGCAAAGCCTGGAAAGCTTTCATCCTTCCAATGGGGACGCATCAAGCTTTCCTCCCTGCAAATCCCCACCGTCGTCGGCGACACCGACGCCGGGTTCAGCAGAGCGTACGGTGAAAAATACGGCTCCGTATGTGTCTTATAGTTTCTCATACTATACGGCTTACGTATGTAAATGGCACGCAGGGTGAAGCCAGGCAGGGAGAAGAAAGAAATATATGTAAAGGTAATAACTGTTGTAAGCTTACATGTTCTAACATGTGTGTATTTTTTCCCTATTTTATAATTATCTTGATTTATTATTAAATTATCAAGAAACAAAAGAATTTGTGGGATTTATTTTGTTTCTATTTATTATGTATTTCTGATATTTGATGGGATCTTTTGGTAGTATTACGATGTATCGTGTTTGTGTTCGTTATTAGTTTCTGTTGATATTTAATTTAAGGTTTGAAGATGCCTGGGTTTGATATCCATTAATTGTTGATTTATTTAAACTAGTTAAACACTGTTGGTGTTTTTGGACAGTTTTTAATTAGGGTTATATTTTTCAGTCGACACTTTGATATTTCGACACAATATATTCTTAGAACGTTATGTCGTTAAAAAATTAAGAATCAAATTGAGTGTTTATCCTGTAATTAGTTGTAATTCTACAAAAATTAACAAATGAACAAGCATGAGTAAATTTTGTATCTATATATTTTATCCTTATATATTAATTTTAAAAATTTAATATAAGTCGAACAACGAGTTGAATATCAATGATTATAAAAGACTTTTAATGTAAAACCTTTGCAGTGTCGTTGTTGAGGTAAAAGTGAAACAAATTCCAAGTGGAAAATTTTCAATGGCTTTGAGGATCTCACCACTTGAAACTCTAAAACCCTATGCTTAAAGACAAACAGTTGGAGGACAGGAATATCGGAGGGAAATTGTGAAACCAATATTCCTCGATAACTCTCAATGAGAGAATGATGTTTATTATAATAGACTCGAATTTAAATAATTTTATTTTAAAAAAATTCTTTCGACTGCCAACAAATATTAAGTGCATTGGTAAGGCACATTACACTTTCAAAGATTTAATATAAATCGAGTAACGAGTTAAATATTGATGATTATAAAAAAAATTTAATGTAAAACTTTTGCAGTGTCGTTGTTGAGGTTAAAGTGAAACAAATCCCAAGTGGAAAATTTTCAATGGCTTTGAGGATCTCACCACTTGAAACCCTAAAACCCTATGCTTAAAGACAAACAGTTGGAGGACAGGAATATCGGAGGGAAAATTGTGAAACCAATATTCCTCGATAACTCTCACAGAAGAGAATGATGTTTATCATAATAGACTCGAATTTAAATAATTTCATTTTAAAAATACTCTTTCGACTGCTAACAAATATTGAGTGCATTGGTAAGGCACATTACACTCTCAAAGAGAGGGCGTGAGTTTGAATCTTGGAGATGATATTATTGGGAGGGGCAGCCTCACACCCCGAACATACACCGTAAGACGAACATGCATACATGCATATATTACCAAAAAAAACTCTTTCGACTATAAATTAGACTCTTTTTTTTGAGAAAATAAATTAGACTTTAAATCATGGGAATTCGGGAGCTGTAATTATGGACAGATTTTACGTAGTACTTTAGGCCCAAAACGCATATGGCCCAAAAGAAAAACTTTGTTTATATTTTGTCCATGTTTGGCAATTAGCGGATAGCTGATAGCGAATTACATTAGCTGATAGTTGATTGTATTAGCTGATTTGACTAGCGAATTGTATTAGTTGATTGTATAAAAACAATTTGGTAAAATTAACTGATAGTTGATAGTTGTTTGATTATTTAAACAAGCAAAATGACATATAATGACGTGATTATATTCTATACTTGTTTGAATAGTTTATTAGTTATCAATATTTTGCATCTATTAATACTAATTATATTATAAAAAATATTTTTTAATATAACGTTACTAAGCATATTTGAAGGATCTATATATTAATTTATTATTTATATAATTATAAACATAAATACAAATATAAAATATGTGAGAATAAAAAGAAAAAAATATTAGTTTACAAATGTCACAATGTAAATACGTGAGTGTGAAGAATTAAAATAAAATTGTTAAATTTAAGTTATTTGGAGATTTTTAAAAATAGAGTAAAAGGGTCTTTATAACTCTTATGTCAAAACCTTTAATTTCAAAAACTCCTATTAGTAGCTTTTTCAAAATTAGATATTTCACTCCAATCCGCTATTTACCAATTATCAAAATTATTGGATTTAATCGATCAAACTTTTAATATTAGCTCAAACATCTAATTTTAACTCAAACCGCTATTTGTCAAACATAATTTTTTGTATTTATACAATGTATGCTCGTGTTTTTTTTTTCGAAATTTTATACGCTTGTATTTTTATATACTTTTTTCGTGTTACTGATTCATATTTATGATTTTATTACATATATTAATGATTTGTATTATGTGATTTTGATACGTCTCTCTATTTGTAGTACTCTTATGCGAGAACATGCAAGTTCGGTTGGGAATGTAATTGCTCCGGCTCACAGGGACTTGGTTCGTTGGACGACTCCATCTTCGGGATGGGTCAAGTTCAATTCGGACGAGATTAGGGTTCAGGTGAATAGTCGGACGGAATGTGGAGGTGTGATTTGAAATAATAGGGGCGAGTGGTTATTGGGTTACTTTAGGTTCGTTGGAATTTGTTCGGTCCTTGATTTTGAGCTTTAAGGTGTGTTGGAAGGGCTCAAACATGCTTGGGATAGAGGTTACCATCGTGTTATCGTTGAGATGGATAATAAAAAAACCGTTCGACTTTTAAATATGCTGACTAGGGACGTTGGAGTTTCTTTGTTGATTTACCATATCAAGTTGATGTTGCTGAATGATTGGGAGGCTCGGTTTCTTTGTGTGTCACGTAAGGTCAATGGTGTGGGTGATAGCTTAGCAAAACATGGGTTGAACTTAGTAAGTGGGGTGGTTGTTTTTTGCCAACCTCCGGACTTTGTAGTAGATGTTTTCCACTTGGACATTAGTGATGATGTTAGTGGTGTTTGATTTCATGTAGGTTACTGGGTGCACTCTTTTTCCTCTAATTTAGGTTAGGGAGGTTTTTTAACGAGGTGCCCGGATAACTATTTTTCTTTTTTTTTCAATCAAAAAACAAAAAATATCTTCTACCCTTTTTGGTGTCCCTACTTATGCCCCAACACTAAAAAGTACTACAAAATTAAATTCCAAGTCTTGATCTTAAATTTTAAATTCTAAACCCTATACTTTATACCCTAAAAAATACACCATGCCCTAAATTTTTTAAACCCTAATTATAAACTCTAGCCTAGAACCCTAAACCTTATTTTGAGCGTGAAAACATAAGTAGAGGTAGAAAATTTTCATCCCTCTCTATTCTATTTTTGGTTCTATATATCATGTTCATGTTATGGTGTTTTTTTCCAGTGTACTATATATACTTATGTATAATTTTTCACATCGATGCTTTACTTTTTATAAATGATTAAATTTTAATTTAATTGACATTATTTTTATTAGAACAACATAAAGGTAGAAGGTTTGAACATACTTAAGCTCATAATATACTTTAATTTAATTCATACATATTTTTATTGTGTAACATATCATTTTTATGATGTCACGTGTTCCAATTATTTTTCATATATATTTGTCATAATTACATGGTGCTGTCATATTACTTCAATTTCAACTAAGATCAAATTGTATCATTATACTTTTCATTTATCAATATAAATGCCGTATTTAATTTGAATTCCCAAAGCATAGTGAGGATATTTTCTAATGATCCTAAAACCTAAACGCAGTATAATTGTTTTCAACATATAAAATATTATTATTAGTATTTTCTCTTTTTTAGAATTTTTTTTACAACCGAATATATTATAAAAGTATATAAATATAGGATAATTAAGGGTAAATATCACTATTCGTCACTGAACTATTCACACTTTCCCGTTTTGGTCACCAAACAATTTTTTGGTGCAAAACCGCCACTAATGTTACATTTTTTCCTATTGTGGCCACTAATGTTACGTTTTTTTCTATTTTGATCACCAATATATTACTTCTTTTCTATTTTGGTCATTAAACTATTCTCGCTTTTTTTGTTTTTTCGTGAGTTTTTTAATAGTGGGTGATCAAAACATGAAAGAAAAAATAGTGTAGTGACCAATGGTGATATTTACCCGATAATTATTATTGCTGTGTTAGTAAAAAAGTTATTAAATGGTACTATAATCGTGACAAATATAATTGTGGTAACTTTAAGAATTAAAAATTAAAAGAATGAACCGGGAAAAAATATTTTTTCATGACTAGTGCACCAGTTAATAATCCATAAGTATATATCTTTAAATCATAAAAAATAATTAAAATTAAGCAAATTCAACATGTATGATTAATTGGGTTAGTCTATAATATGATACGAACAAATATGGTAGTTGTCTTCGGACAAAAAAAGAAGTAAGCTTAGAACTAAGCATAAGACCATGAAATATTATGACATTATCCCTCAAGGGAGCCTCTTTCTATCACCTTCCTTCTCTTCGGACAAAAAATTTTGTGATTTTCCCCCAACAAAAATATTTTATTTTAAGTTTTAACCTTAAATTTTAAATCCTAAACTTTATGTCATACACTCTAAAAAATACACCTTACACCCAATACTTTAAACCTCTAACCTTAAACCATAACTTTAAACTTTAATTTTAAATCCTAAATTTATTTTTTTAATGATAGAGCATAAATAAAAACACCAAAAAAGAATAGATGATTTCTACTGTCTTTTCTCCCTTCTTTACTAAGTAAAAACGGTATATTTTCTCTACAATTATGTATCCTTTAATGATTTAAGCATCGAAGTGTCCCGAAATAAACTCTTTGACTTTTTTTGTTACCTTTATCTTATAAGAATCCGAAAACACCCAAGTCTATCTCCAAACTCGACCCACACCAAGGGGAAAAAATGTCCTAACAATTTGTATTATAAAAAATAAATTTATAATGAGATGCATATGGTCTAGGAATGTGGAAAGCAAACATAAACTTTATAGTGTTTATATTAGGACCCAAAGTTAGGCAGCTCTCAACGATGATGACCCTTCAACCCTAACCCCTTAACCCTCTTTTTCCCCCTTTTTTAGGTTTAAAAAGCTAAAATTTAGAGTGTCCCTCAAAGATTCATTGAGCTTGGCACCGACCCTAGACTCCAAATTATTCTAATCATGTATGCTTGACAAGTGTTGTGGTGAATCAATGGTCAATAATCAAATGCCCTCCCATGGGGCCTAAAAGGGTGTAGGATTTACCCTCTTGTGGGGTGTGCTCGTCAGTCACTTTGAACCAAAAAAGGGCAAAATTTCCCCCACTTTCTCCTTAACCCAAACCCAATACGACAACTTAATTTTGGGGCACTATTCCTCGGTTCCTGTGAAGCTTGAATGGAATCATGCATAAAAAAGGTAGTGCTTTCAACTTTACAACCCATCATTCTTCAATTTTCATCATACATGATCTTCTTGTTTATATAGATAGAGAATCGAGTGGAGTTAAGTCGAGTTAAAAAAATTAGAGAAAATCAAGTCGATTGAATTTATATTCTAATTTAATTGTAAACATATTTAATGTTATGGTAATGATGTATTTTTCATATTTTTAAACGTACGAGTAAGAGTTGTAATGTTTTTTAATAAATCAAATATCATATATAGGTCTATAAAAGAGTTAAAGAAATGATGGGTTTTGAGGAAAATATTAATAGGTCTATAAAGGAGTTAAATAATCGATGGAAAGAAAAATGAAATGCAAAGATATATAGTCAGATGATTAAATTGAATAAATTACAAATTTGAGAGACTAAATTACTAAAATATGTAATTTGTTTACAAAATATTGTGTTGAAGCTCCATAGTTATTCAGTCATATTCTATCCTTCAAACTTTATTTGAATTATTTAAAAATCAAGTTTATAAAATTCGTTTTTAAGTCAGAATTTTGATCAAACACAGTTATTTGAATTATTTTTAAATTGTATTTATAAAATTCAATTTTTTCGCGTCGAGAGAATCATTTATAGAGATAACATGATTACAACAAGAGGAAGCTTGTTATTGTCTTCCTTTTTTAATGGAAATTGTGAATTAATTGAACTTTCTTAATGATAATTGCTTAAATCAATTGAATTGAGGTCCAAAATAAGAACAAATTTGGGTTTTTGACCATCCCGAGATGGGTTCATAATGCAAAATACAGAACACAAAATTTATATATCAAACTCAACAGATATGTGCTATTAAGCATTGTTTTGCACCAAACGCCAAAAACACATCAAAACTTACATGTAAAACGGCTTATAAGTTACATTGCAGAAATAGGGTAGAAAAATGTCAAAACAGTGTAAACATAATTCCAACTTTGATGGAGAATCTTCAGAAGAAAACTCATTTTTATGGCGGCAATTCGGCAAAGAGATTCAAGCCTTCATCTTCCCTTGCTTGCTGCTCCCAACTGTAAATCAACAAACACCAATGTTCAATTTCATCCCCAAGGAAAAAGAAAACATATGTATAATGTATCTTGTAATAATAAACCGGCACGACACTCACGGCCAAGTGCAGATAGCTCGGAGCTCTTCAACGCGCGCAGCCTCTTCACGGTCGACACGAACATGCTGCAAATCGGATACATAAACCAGATAGTACTACAACATGGTATTAAATAAACCAAAATGCCAAGATCAAACAAAACCGGTTTCTTGTCGTATCTCGGTAATGCATACATTACTAGGAATATGCCTTGATTAAAGAAAGCATGCAAGATTTTGGTTGGGATATAAGGAATCTAATGCTGTTTTTCCGGGGAAAACTAGAAGACAAAAGATGCAGAAAAAAAGGGTATTCTACTATATTCTCAGTCACTAATATTGGGAATATAATATGGCCAATTGCATGATCAACAGTAATGAAAGATGCTTACTGCCATGGGACATCCCCAACAAGCATACTGTCTCCTTCGTTATCCTCATAAACAAGTGTATATTCTCCACTTCCGTCCAATATATTACCTTCTCCCTCTTGCTTGTTCACTGTTCCACCAGCACAGGAATCTCTTTGAGCTACAGGGTTTGAACAAAAAGACAAATGGATGAGATAAAACCATATCTCTCAATTAAGATCACATTAGCTTAGCCTAGGGGCTTAATTGCAATAACAACAAGCAAATGTGTCCAAATTCTTGGCCCTTGAAATATGCAAATCCCCACTCCCCCACTCCCATCACCTAAACAGTTGAAAATCAACACTGATGTGAACTGGGATGGACACCCCCGAAAATTTCAAATTCTCATATGGTTTATGTATTTTCTATCGATTATCTAAGTTCGCACCGCCATATTGAACAATGTGAAAATGAATTTACCAGCAAGGAGGCCTCTGAAAAGTTGATCCACTGCAGTTGAGAGCTTTTCATAGCTATCATGGGCTTTGAGATCCACTTTCCTTCCTATGGGAACACCATCCATGTTGATTTTCACAAACAGGGTTTTTCCATTAGGTTCAGCTGCTGGTTTTTCATTAGCCACCTTGTGAGGAGGGTCCACACTTGGTGGTTCAGAGGCTAGTTTTGAAGAACTGTTACAGGCAAGATTTTTCCTTATGGAACGAATTGGAGGCCATCCCACAACTGGTCCAGGTGCAGTTCTGGTTTCCATAATCATAAAAAAGTAACATATGAAAGATTAAATGGAGATTTTCAGGTTTAACATGGGAAACCTAAAGAAATGAAACAAAAACAAGTAACAAGAATAGCATGCATGAGATGATGGACCACACAAACATCATGTAAAAAAAAAACTTGTGACTTGCAGTGAATATCCTCTGTCAAAAAAAAAAGATTTCAAAAGGAAAAAAATAAATTTAAAGATATGCAGATTGCAGATAGACAGAGAGAGAGAGAAATGTAAAAAGGTGGAGCACCTTTTCTGAGAAGTATTGAGAGGCACAGCTGTATTTGCAGGAGGTTTAAATGCTTTTCTCTCAGCATCCTGCAAGTCCACCGCTGTGTTATTACAGCAGGGCTGTGAGGATTCCTTTGCCATAACAGGCAAGCTATTTGTTGATGGGAACTGGAGAAATGAAGAAGCTTTTGTCTGCTGCTGTTGGTGGTGGTGGTGGTGGTTTTTGCCCCATGGAGTGGACAAAACTGACCCATTGCTGTTCATTAAAGAAGGGAAGTACCAGTTGTCTTCACCTGGGGGAGCAAGACCAAGCCTGAGTTCAAGCTTCTTCTCCTCTGAAGATCCATCTTCTCTCTTCACATGATGCCACTCTTTTTCTTGAGGAATCAGATCAAGAAGTTGAGGGCGTGATGGTTCAACATTCTTTGAGCAACCACTCTCCATTCAACTTACCAAACTAAACAAAACAGATCACCTTTCCTGGATAACTTTGAAAACCAAGAACCAGCAACAAACTGAAAACATAAAGGTGGAGAAGTTAAAGCCATGCAAATGGATGAAACCAAGATGGGGAGTTTTTGTATTATACCTTAAAGGAAGTTACTCAAAGCAAGAAGTGTGGAGTTTTAGAAAGCCTCTTTCTCAACCAATAAATTCTTTAAAAAGGAAAATCACAGCTTTGGCAAGGTGAAAGGTAAGGTCCGAAAAGAACAAAGTGGTTTTAGTGGGAAAGGTTATAGAGAGAGCTATTGTAAGAGTTTTGTTGTTTCCCTTCTCTTTTTATCTCTTTCTAGGACTCGATATATAGGCCTGATGATTCTTTTTAGATGCGGGAGAATAATGTTTCACTATTTTATATGCATTGATAATCAATGAATACTACAATAAAAAATAATCCATAAATACAAATCAATATAATTGGAGAAAAATTTTAATTTAAAGTTAATAATTTAGAAATTTAGGTTTATGCGCTTATAATTTAGGGATTGTGACTAAGATATATGATATAGCGTTAAATTTTAGTGTTTATAGGTTAAAATCTAAATTTCTAACATACTACTCTAAATTTAAATCCTAACCTCTAAACCCTAAATTCTAATAATGGTTTCTAAGTTGTAAACCTTAAATTATGACCATGATTTTTAAATTATAAACCCTAAAGTAAATTGCAAAACACTAAATTTAGGACACTTGTGAAAACAAAAGGTTGAATCTTTAATTCTTAAATTAAAATCGTTTGTGAAAAACAAATATTCAATAGCAGGGTATGAAATATTTTTTTATGTTTAGTAACTGAATTTTAAATAAAATAATTCAATGTTTTTTTCTCTAAGTTGATAAATAATTAAATTAAATCTAAATCATTTATTTTTATTTAAATTAAAATTTAATTTTATAGTATTCAACATAATTGTAAAATAATTTATTTGTAATAATAATTAAAAACAATAAAATGAATAAAAATTAGAGTATACATGATAAACAATTAGGGTATAGTTGTATTTTTATTTGAAATTTACTTGGTACATATATCTCAAATTCTCAATAGCCTTTACGTCATTTTCTTTAAACTTTAGAGAGGTAAGTGAATATTTTTAAAAACAAATGTGTTAATATATTTTACCGTAAATATCATCGTTACTCACTAAATTATTATCATTTTCTTATTTTAGTCATTAAATTATTATTTTATGTAAAATCGTTATAAATGTTACGTTTTTTCCTATTATCTTAAACTTTAAATTGAGTCCTTAAACTTTAATTCTAATACACTTGTGAAAACTAGAAGTTTTAACAACCAAAGCATCATATATTTACCCTTAATTTTATTAGGAATAATGGCACAAATGCCCCATGTACTATACAAAATTTGTTAATGTAGGGTATGTACTTAGAAAATGTTCAATCAGCCCCACGTACTTTCTTTCTGTCATACAAAATGCCCCTTACCCCTAACGTCGTTAGGGTGAGGGGCACTTTCATTGACCGAAGAAAAATACAAGGAGTGATTGAACGTTTACAAAGTACAGATACCACATTGAAAAATTTTGTATAGTATAAGAGGCATTTGTGCCATTATCCCAAAGAAATAATTAGAAAGTTTATAGGCTTCATAGCAATAATTTTTTTTGTCCAAATAAATTTAAATCTTTTCTTTTTATTCATCCATTTCCAACAAGATTTGCGATTCTTCTCCACCTCCACTGCTGCCATATCCGTCAATAATAATAATAATAATAATTTTCTCTTCTCTTTCTTTCTTCTCCACCATAAAATTTAGAGTCGTCATCCATTACCGTCGTTTCTAAGTCTTAACGACCTTAGGATTCTAACACAAAATTTAGCATCGATGACATCAGTAAAAATTCTATATAGATGGAACTTTGGGAGCCACATAATTTGTTCAAGATGCAACCCAGAGAAAAGGCAAAACACAAACCAATTTTTCAAAAAAATTTCAATTTGAATTCGAACTAAGAAAAATAAGTAAGAGTCACAACAACCAAACAATAATAATAATAAGAACGCCTTGCACCAATAAGAAAAATACAAAAAAATCAAATTAAATATCTCATTATTTTAAACTCAGAAAGAAGAAGAAGAAGAAATTGAAAGAAATACAAATTAAAATTTTTTATTTTTACCTATCTTAGTTCATTGAGTTTGATGTTGTTCCACTCAGTCAAACAATGTGAAGTAAACAAAGCTCATGGCGAATAACATACTTAACTGTGGATCGATCTAACGATGATGCACATAGATAGGGATGGGCACGGCACCCGGACCCGACGAGTTTCGACCCGGCCCGATCGGGTCGGGTATTTTTATGAAAAAAATCAGGTTCGGGTCAGATTTTTGTGTAGGGTTAGATCGGGTCGGGTTTTAGGGTGAAAAAATCTGACCCGACCCGGGACTAATAGTGTAATTTTCCCTAAATTTTATAGGGATATTTGTAATAATACCCCTCTTTATATATTTTTATTATAATTAGGTCCTTAAAATTAATTTTTTATTTACATTTTAATCCTTAAAATTATTATTTTTTATAAGTACGCCTCTTAAAATTATTTTTTTACAATTAGGTCCCTAAATTTTTTTTATATAGGTCGGGTCGGGATCGGGTTTAAAATATTTATTTTCGAGTCGGGTCGGGTTTTTTTAAAGAATTGGATTGGGTCGGGGTCGGTTCTAGGATAATTAGTTTCGGGTCGGGTCGGGTGGGCCAAAAACCCGACCCGACCCGTGCCCATCCCTACACATAGATTTGTCGATTTTTTTTTTTTGAAATTTTAGATTTGATTTCAAGAGGTTTTTGGATGTTTTAGAGAAAGCTAATGAGACAGAACAACATAGGAGAAAACGCTTCAAATTAGCGGTGGTTATTGACCGAATGATTAGAAGAATCCTTGACGGCGAAGACAACAATGGTGAAAAAGCAAACTTGCAGGATTTTTTAAGAAAATGAATGAAAAAATATCGTCTAATTTAATCTAAAAATACACAACATAAATTATTCTCATGCCCTCTAGTTTATGTTATTTTGTTTTTTACACGTAAAAGAAAAAATGATAAGGTCACAAATACCCTTTGTACTATATAAAATTTTTCAATGTGGCGTTTGTACTTTGTAAATGTTCAATTAGCCCCTTATGGTGTTAGGGGCGAGGGGCATTTTGTATGACGGAAGAAAAGTGCAGGGGTCGTTTGAACATTTTAAAATTACAAACCCCACATTAGCAAATTTAATATAGTACATGGGGCAAATATGTCATTATCCCAATTTATTGTCACGCCCATTTCTCTGAAAAAAAATATGCATAATAAATTAATAATATTTGAAGTTAGAAGGCGCGTGGGTGGTGGAACCTGGAATCCTAGCTACCTTTGAATTTAATGGTTCTTTGATAAATAAAAAGAAAAGAAAAGAATTTAATGGTTCAATCGAGTACATGAGGTGTTACAGCAATTCGAACGTATTCCCAGTTTCCGACATTCTCAAAAACACATCTGGACCGTACATTGATCATACTTCACGATCCCAGCACGGCGTTCAAGGTAATCGGGGTCCAAAGATGAAACACCAGCCGCTCCCGTTGATTCCCTATCCAACGGTTATGATGGCAGAGGGAAACATCCCCGTGAAGTAAACGTCGTATCAAAAACAGTTAAGCTTTTTGGTCAGTGGAGATAATCATAGTTTTTCATTTTTTATAACTCAGAAAATATAAATGACAAAAAAAACTCAGATAAGGCGCACTCAAGGGTAGCGGTCTAATCATGGTACTCTGTTTGTTGGATAATCACTACCGTCGATTAACGATGCTGATCTCTGGCCATGATTTGTTGTGTGATTGAAATTGGGACCACCAAGGGTAGTCGGCAGCATAAGCATTGCTTTTTAAGGGATAAATCAATTTTTTATTTCTAATTTAACAAAAAATTCAACTTAAATCTTTAAAGTTTTTACTTTATATTTTAATTTTTTATCTAGTTTTAATATTATAACACTTTCGTATCACATCATGACATATCATAAAATGCCACGTAATCAAAACAACAGAATGAAGTTAAAGAAATAATATGAATACAATAAACGAGGTTGGTTCAGTAATAAGCAATGAGGTTGGTTAAAGAAATAATAGAAATACGTTAATTTTTTATCGCTAAGCAAGTCTCGAGTTCGAGATCTTATATATGTAAAAATCTCCATCAGAAAACTCACTCACCAAAAATGAAGTAGTTTGAAAATAACATTTTTATATTTTAAGGGGGCGTTTGGTTCGCGGAAAAGATCATTACCAGGGGGAATAATCTTTTCCGGAATCACATACCCACGTTTGGTTCAAGAGCATTCCCTCTCATGGGTAATAAAATATTCCCAACAGTAGTTATTTTTGGTCTTTTCCCAGGAATGTCATTCCCTCCCTTTTCTTAGGTATTAGACAATTCCCTCCCTTTTGGACAAAAATACCCCTAAATTATATAGTTATTTTAAAATGATCTTTCCTTTTTTATATAGTTACAAAAGTATAAATCTATTTTATTTTTAGTGGTTTAAGGTTTTAATACTTATTATAAAATAATACGATGCATATAAAATAAAAATATATCAGATTTTTATTTTTATTTCGATTTTTTATATGTGTTTGATTCAAATTTTATTATTGGTATGTATTTTATTACATTTATTATTTAGGATCAATTTTCATAAAAATAATTTCATATTATATTTTTTACATTTTCTATGAACTTTTATGTAAATATTTTGACTTTAATCTTAAAACTTCAGTTGGTTAAAAAAGAAAATATATTTCAAGGACAATTTGGTAAAATATGCATTTTTTTTATCTTATATTCCTTCAACCAAACAATGTAATCTTACATTCCTGCCAAACAAATCAAACAAGGTAATACAACATTCCGGTAATATGTTAAGTAATGTAACATTCCGGTAATCTCATTCCCAAAGGTAATCTTATATTCCATGAACCAAACGACCCCTAAGTGTTTATACTTTACACTTTAATATTCTAATAAATTATATTGTATAAATTTCGAAATACTTATGTATTTACCAAATTACTCAATACCTTTAAACCAATATATATATATCGTGTTTAATCCCTTCAAACTATCGTTCTCAAATAAATTATGATTCGATCGACTATCTACTTGTAAATTTTAAAAAAATACTATAGTTATATTTTGCCAATAATATGTCAATGATTATGACAAAAAAAGTCAATGATATGCTTAAGATAAATAATCCATGTTGTTATATATATATATATATATATAATTTATAATCAATTTAAAAACTAAAAGTTTCCATAAGTTCTTTAGTTTTAGTGTTTATGCATGGGTTTAGGTGTATGAGTTTATGATTTAGGAATAATGACGGAAATTTAGGGTTTAAGGTTTATTGTTAGGGTAATATGACGAGAATTTAGGTTATAACCTATAAACCTTAAATTATAACCATGCAACCTAAAATTAACCACTATCACTGAATTCTAAACTCTTGCACCTAAATCTTAAACCATACACCTTAAATCAAACTTATAAACTCTAAAACTAAGATGCTTGTAGAAACTTTTAATTTTCACCTGCATGTATATGAAATAATTATATATATCTATATATATTATCTCCAAAGGGATTTGGGTTTTTGTCATACTCATGGAGATAAATTTTGGGCATATTTTTTTCCCAATATTAAAGCTAAGTGCTACCATGAAAGATTCCCCTAAAGATGTTAATTATCGGCTAAGCAGGAATCATCGTACTCGCAATTATCATGGATTCGATATTAAAACCCATGCAAGAATCATTTTTATACTAAAGGATTTTAATGTTTATGTGTTATGCAAATTTTATTATATTCGAAGTCGTGTCAAATTTTCAACCTTAAATTTTTTTTATCTCTGGTCTAATAAAATGACGAGTTTTAGTAATAATTCTGATATGAATCGATTTGCATTGAAATCTGAATTGGATACACACATGTGAAATTTGCTTTAAAAATGGGCACCAAATGCTTGTTTATCTACCATGTGCTCCTCTTGTTCCCCTCTTCTTTTGGCATTTCCTTTTTTGCAAGTGCCTTCTTCTTTTTCCTCACTTTCATTGATTTCTTTATGACTCTTTTTAATGGGTTTTCATTTGTGTCTTGTCTTGTTTCCCTTTTTCATATAGTTTTCATGCGCAGCTATTAATGTACTATTTGGGTACACATAAGGATGGTCATGAGTCGAATTTTTGGTTGACTTCTACTCTAATCTAAAAATTTAATACCTCTACATAAAGTTGACCCGAATCGATCCAGCATTTTATGATGCTTCACTTGAACTCGAATTCGACTTAAATTTTAGAAGAAAATTTTAAACTCAGCCTAACCCGCCATAAATAAAAAAATATTTTTTATTTTATTCGATAAAATAAGGAGTTAATTGAAAAAATACAAATAGATATGAGGCACTATAATAATTATTTTGTTTTTATTAGACAAAATATGGAGATAATTATATATATATATATATATATATATATATATATATATATATATATATATAAGAAATAAGCATTATAGCAATTATACCTAAATATTTAGAATAAAATTAAACTATTATTTCAGATTGAATATTCCCCAAACCCAACCCTGTCTCATCCTAAAAAAAACCCGAACCCGAATTTATTTTAAAAAACTCGACTCAATAGGATCGATTTGAAACTCGTCGAGTATGGGTCAAATGACCATCCTTATGTACAAGAGTGATTTAAAGACTTAAAGGGTTGTGTGAAATTTATTAAATTACAACTCTTTATTGCAAAAAATAAATGAATGTTGACTTATGTGTATGGTAGACTAACTTTTTAATAAAAAGAATAAATTTAGAAAGACTCAAAACTCATGAAATACAACAACAATTTGTTTTTCTCAATGCTTATATACTTATGCGACCGCTCACATTATACATGTCTATAACTACTACGGTCTATCTACAATAACCCCACCCATCAATGACCTGATCACAAACGTATATTTGAATATGTGGTTATTTAAGGGGAAAAAATAAAATTTAACATTTTTTATCATTACAAATGTGGGGTAGAAAATGAGTTGTAAAAAGTTCGATTCGAGCACTAACTAGACTTGAAGTTAAGAGGTTGGTTTAAGTTCCAACGAAAATGATGAAATTACAGGTTAATATTGATAAAATAATGTTTTAACGCCGTGCAATGATAAAATTGTGATTTAAACTTTATAAAATTGTATAGTTATAACATTTTTTTTGAATTGGTAAAGTTATAGAAAATTATTTCGATAGTAAAATTATATTTTGTTTGTTATGCTAAAATAAAGAGATATCAAACAAGGGAGCTAAAGACGGTAGACTAAGGTGATTGTGACAAATTTAGGCGATTTACCCTTATAAATTTGAAGCTGAGATTCATAGACAATTCGATGGTCGGAGTTAAGAAGACGAAAGTAGAAGGAAAAAGGTACAACCCTCTTAGCTTACTTTGTCTAGATGCATTGCGTATTTATAGAAAATTCGATAGAGCTAAACTTAACTTTCAAGTATTAGGCTTTGCATGTTGGTCATGTGAATACCATGCAAGGGCATCTGGTTGTACTTGTATCTAATCCTAAGGCAGCATGATGACTCTGATTATGCTAGTTTCCGGAGGATTTGTCTCTGAAAAAATTATTGCTATTTCCGAAGTTTATCAAATATAGAGATTCTAAAAGCTATTTTTAAAATTAAACAGATGCAGAAAATTTAAGTGTAACAATTTAATTTTAACCCAAAAAAAAAATTATAACTCTACCCTTGACTTTAACCTTGTTTAAATCACTACGTTTAAATCTATGCATTAATTTATGGGAACGTGTTTGATAAGGTTTCAGAAAACTAATTTCAACCTTGTCAAAAAAGAAAAAAAATTAATTTCAAAACCCAAAAGAATTCAAACGATTTAATTCAACGATCATTACAATTTTTTTATTTAAAGAGCTAAATTCTAATTTCCATCCTAAAGTTAAGAAAATTCTTAAGTAAAATATTCATGATAGAATCACCTTCATGTTTACATGGGGTGCGAGTGAAGTGTGATACATACCATTTTTACTATGAATGTGTGCATGTCAAGAACTCAAGGTTCAAAGAGTTTATAATAATAAGAAAGCGACGCATAATTTTATATTAAGAGTGGGTATTTATATTTAATAAAATTATGTTAAAATTTAAAAAAATTGAAAGGTATAAAATTAAATATAAAAAAATACAAAAAAAATTAAAAATAAATGAGAATTTAAAATTGTCGAGAAATGCGACTGCTTCCAACATCCCTTGGTCTATCATGTCAATAATTCTAATAAATGCAAAGAAAACTTTTAAACTTCTAAAATAATAAATGGATCATAAGCTCTAAATTACTAATAAAATAAAAGCATGATCATGTTTGTGATTATTAGAAGCATGAAGTTGATAGCTAAAAAAAAAAGTAAGATGTTGATAACAACCATCATAACTTGAAGAGCCTTTATTTTTGCCAATGGATCATGCTGATGAGCATCATTAGGATGTCTTTTAAAAGCAACATAATGTTATAAATAATTCACATTTAATTTAAATATTTAAAATTGTTGTTATAGATTACAAATTATCATTATATATATATAGTAGTCATAAAAAAATAAATTGAAAGGCACTCAATAACAAAAATATTTTTTTTAATTATTTTTATTAAAGGTATCATAGTTTATTAATTGATTAATATCCATTATGAACTGAATGGGTAGATTTTTAAACAAATAAAATAAAAATAACAAAAAGAGAGTCCCGAACCCAACAAGTATTCTAGTGGAAAAGTGGATGATGTTCATCCTAGAAGACACGGGTTCAAATCACTCTATTTGCAAGGTGCACCTTTATTGTCAAAGGGTTAAAAATGTATATGAACAAATACTATCATGTAATTACAAATTAAATATTAAAAATTATTTGTTGAATTTAAATTATAAAACCTTTTTGATGTTTTTCTTAAAACTAAATGGTAGATAATTAAATTGTTTGATAAATGTAAATTTTAGAAGATAATATATTTAAAAGAAATGAAAAATAAAAATGTGTTTAAAAAATTATTCATCAAGCGATAAGTAGAGTAGGTCATTGTCTACTTAACATTTTCCACGCCTTTTCCATTGAAAACTATAAACGATAGTTTTAATTTTAAATTATCAATATGTTTAAAAATATTAAATCATTAAAATTATTAATTTGCAATGAATTAAAATTTCCCAAACAATTATCAAACGTACACTTAATGAAGAATCGTTTACAATTAGGGTGTAGGGAGTCTACTTTGAATTTAATGATGACTTTGTTTAATTAAGAGGTCTATACTTAGGTTAACTCAAGATTATAATAAAAAAAAGTGCTTCCATTTTTTTTTACTTTTTATAAATATTTTCATGCACGCGCAAGTATATTAACTATTAGATAGGTAACCGTGTAATATATCTTCATCCACTACAAAAAAAATGACATATAGCGACGGACGCTAAACTGTCGGTAAAACACCAAAAATCCGTCGGTATAGACTTTAAAACCCTTTATCGACGGCCAAAAGAGATATTCCGACAGATAAAGTGCCGTCGGTAATATGCTTGTCGGTATAAATCTATAGCGACGGTAAAAACCGTCGGTATAGATGTTGAGACCCTATATTGACGGCGATATCCGTCGGTATAGGTATGGACTACTCCGACAAAAAAGTGTATCTATACCGATGGTTTGTCCGTCGCTATAGACTTTATCGTTACCGACGATGTATCTGTCGCTATAGCCTTCATCTTTACCGACAGTTTTGTCCGTCAGTATAGATTTAATTGGCATTTTTATTTTTAAAATATTAACAATTTTTTATTTAATATTATTTTTTATTTTAAATATTAAAATTACTAGTACTATTATAACAAAATTTGACTAATTTTGTAAAGATAAAAATATCTAATTTAATCTTCGAATAAAAAGTATGTAAAGATAATCAATAAAATATGTACGAGCATATTACAATAAAAAGAAGTGTGCAAGTTGGAGTAATAAGAAAGTAAAATATTTTGTATACCTCTGTATCAACCATACGAAGCAAAGCTAACATATCAAGCTGACCTATCAAGTTGGACTTCAATTTTTAGTGAATCTATTCTTATACAAGACTGATTCAAAGTATATGAATTAAAACATATTCATATTTCAGACTTACCAAATTCTTTTTATACCATGATTTCTCACCAATTGATTCGTTCTGTCAACAAGAAAATAATCATATTATGTAATCAAACAAAGAAATCCAATGAACTTGAACAACATTTCTTCCCCATAGCGGACATACTTTGAACACCCTAGTAAAAAATGTTGAATAAATTAGCATGTCACTCATATCCAGAGCTAAAAGAACCATAAAGGTATCTAGATTTTTGCAACTACCTTTACATATACTTTAACTATGCCCCTAACGTAAAGGTATTTGCAACCTTCATAAGCAACTTCTATGTGTGTACTTAGTATGACCACAAAATCAGACAGAATAAGCAATGTCCAGCATTAAAAGTTACCAACCATCCAATCTTAATATCATGACAAACATGATGGCACATGCAAAATGACAGAGTTTACATGATCAACAAGGGGCAATTACAGCAGCCACTATAATTTCTTTTAGTGAATTCATAATTATATATGATTTCATATTTACAATAGCATAAAATTCAGATTTAAAAGGGAAAAAATAGTATACAATGAAAAATATAGGCATGCCTGATAAAGAGTATCTAACTCTACAATGTGAAAACTCAATGAGAAAAATCAAAGCCGCATACATACAACTAAGTCGTTCTCTCACTAACCTCAGAAAATGCGATT
Organism: Hibiscus tridactylites; assembly: GCA_958450335.1. Classification (NCBI taxonomy): domain Eukaryota; kingdom Viridiplantae; phylum Streptophyta; class Magnoliopsida; order Malvales; family Malvaceae; genus Hibiscus; species Hibiscus tridactylites. The sequence continues at coordinate 11,794,789 of OY288269.1, read as the reverse complement.
TTACTTATCACATCGAGTTTGCATACAGGGCAAAATGTCCCCCATTTAATCAGCCATGACTCCACACAGCTTGATTGAAAATCTGCAAGCAACTATCATGTTGATTAGCTAATATCCGAAATGTAATGCTAAAGCATGGAAACAAGAACTCAAATAAAAATGATAGATGAAACAAGATTAGAATGTGATATATTCATCTGTTTACAAACGACAATTTATCTACCTTTTTTCCAATTGCCAATGATAGAAAGAACAAATTCATTTCTTAGTAGAATGGTTGAATACGTGCATTACTACAGAAACGACAATGCATGCTTTGATACAACCAATGGTCTATAGCTCTATGAATTTAAATGTTTCCTCTACATCATTCTTTCTGTAACCCCCTCGTCCCGGTCTGGCTGGATGTCCGGTCCGAGTGGGCCACGCGGGGAAAACCGAAGCGAAACCGTTAAAGTTTCCCCTCGGTTAGCAACCCTATTTTTTTCTTTCATCTTGTCTAGAGGAGTATTGAATCCTAAGTGATCAAACAACGGAACAACATACACGAGACAATCATTCGAACCAAAACAACATTTAAACATCCCAAAATTCATCTTTTAAACAGGCCGTTTCGGAACACCCTTGAGGCGTATCGAAACGCCTTGACCAGGTCAACAGCCCCTGAGCCTATACAAGGGGCCGTATCGAAACGGTGGTCAACCTTTTCGAAATGCCCACGACGGTCAACTTCTCGTGGTCAACGAGATTTTGACCATTTCGAAACCTTCAGGCCCGTTTCGAAACACCTTCATCTCGGGAATTTCTCAAAATTCCAGTAGCCAAAACGTTCTGGTACATGTTTCGGAACAGGGGTTTCAGAGGCCATACCGTATCGAAACACGTTCCGATACGGGGTCCCTGAAGCCTACCCGTTCCGAAACGACCCTTCCCGTTTCGAAACGCTGGCAGTCTGCAACCTTTGAAATTTAGATTTAGGTGAGTCTAGACAAGTCTAAAGGTCCCCTAGGACCCCTAAAGGCACGCCACACAATCAAACAAGGTCTAGAGGCATACATCCTAGGTTTAACAAACTCAAGCACTCACAAGACATGGATTCAAACAACCATACATACATGACAAATATACCTTAGCCTTTCATACAAGTCATGCTTGAAAACATTGATAAGTAAAAGCGTCATTCATCCCATAAGGGTTTACATACCATATAGCAATATTAACATTCAAAATGCATACGTCAAGAGCATTTGGCAAGGTAAAACATGCTTACAAACCAAGTCAAGCATATGCATCAAAATCACAAATGAGTCATACAAGCTCATACAAACACACACTCTTGCCACATTGTTTAACTACTACATAATTAACGACCGTACTTGAGCCACAAACTTGGAAAGCCCTTCTTGCCTTGCTCCGAGCTAACACCACGCTAATGATCTGCATTGTTGAAAATGAGAGCGTAAGGCATAAGCTTAGTGAGGGTGCTCTAAAACCGAAAACATCAACAATGCAGGGTCCAAGCATGTATTCCCTAAACCTCATATCTAACATGCATAGATAAAGTCACGAGTAGACCTAGCTAGTCTTTCAAGAGTCATGTATGGCATATCACATCATATCAAGCTCAAACATTAATAACATTATCATACCTCAACATCATATATCACAATCGTATGAACAAGTTTAATTGGTCACTATTAGTTACCCGGATGTGCGGATTTAAAACTCAACAACCACTTTACCTCGGTGGGATTTCACTCATCACAGGACCTTGCACGGGCGGGATTCCACTCATCGCCACATGCCCTACGGATGGGATTCCACTCATCATCCCGTAGAATATATAATAGCTTCCGGTGGAATATTACATCACCGTACTCCTCCTTGATGACTTAATGCCATCAAGGTCACGTACATTTTGATTCAATTTGTGTGCACACTAATCCTAATGATCGATCATTTACACCCGGTAAATTAATTAGTGCCAATTTACATTTATCACATCACATATCCATCAACCATATCTCATGCTCATCTCATACACATATCATGGTACACATGTGCAAAGCAACCACATTTTACAAGAGCATAAATAGGCAATACACATAACGTTTAATGGGAATCAATGGCTTAATTGACAACTTGAACTATATGGAAATGGCCTACCAAGCACATTTCACTCACACACTACACATACTCGAACCAAACTTTAAAACATGATTAAAACCACTCACCGCCCTTCCTTAGCAACCAAAGCGAATCTCTTACGAGCTCGGATTCGATCCCAATGCTCCTTCGACGTCTCCTCTTGCTTCTAGCCAACAAAAAACATAACCATTAATCCCAATCAATGCTAACATTTCATCAACACTCAACCCTTGAGCTTAAAGTAACTCCAACCAAATTTCTAAATCAAATTAATCCCCAAATGTATCAATTTTCGTGCTCCCACAAACCCTAGCTGAAATTTCCATTTTCAATCATCCAAAAGACCCCCAAAAGGTCCCAAAACATCCTCCTAACATACACAAACCATCAGCCATTTAATTTCCACTTAAAACCCACCCAAAAATCAAGTTTTGACATCCCAAAAATTGCTCCAAGAACTCATTTCGGGTTTTCAACAAAACTCAACCATTTTGGCATATATAATACATCTTAATGTGATTAAAATAAAACTTAACTTTATATTTCAAAACAAAGTGAAAATCACCATAAAAACTCAAGCTTTAGCAAAACCTTAACATTTCAAAAGTTCATAGTTTTGAAATCTATGACTATGGGGAGATAGGGGATGAAAAGGAGAATTAGAAAATGCCCTTACCTCTCAAAATGGTCTTGAAATTGAGTTGCAAATCAATGGAATAGTAACTTTGAACTTGGGGGAGTTTTGAAGAAGAGGTTGGGCATCCAACGTTGGAAAAGGGGGGAGTGGGGAGAGAAGATGACAACTTTTCATTAAAGTGGTCTTCCTTTTAAATTCTTTTGGGTCAAATTACCTCTTTGGTCCCTCCCCCTTTTTAAAGCTCAATTAGATCTTAATTAAGGTTGAATTGATTTTATTTTATTTTACCGACTCGAACCGCAAACCCAACTAACTCCTAACTCCAAAACACGGGCGTTACACTTTCTAACATTTTTAATTCTGTGCAAATCTTTACACTTCTCCATAAAGGAATTTGCCATAAACTTAACATAGAATATCTTTCCACTATCTACAGTTAAGCCACATGAGCAAATCCTACCGTGTTGACAAGGGAGAAATTTAAGAACTTCCCCATCCTTATAATCCTCAAGGCAAATTGCACAAGTTTCTCCAGTATGGCAGTGACTCAAACGAGAAGAACTAAACGTAACACGAGGAAGAGCTTCAACTATCTTATTATCCACGCTTTTTACTAAATGTTTTCTTCGCCAAATCCAAAAAATTCTGGGAGGAATCAAGGCTGTCACCAGAAAAACTGCTAGAACGACAAGTGATAGGAAGCATATGGCAAAAACTGTCAATGGATTCACATTTGGCCCCAAATAAATGCAGCATTCCTCTTTTTCTCCTTTAGCATGATCTTTCAAAAATTCACCAGCAAATTTAGAAACAAAAACTGCCAAAACTTTGATTCCTTTAGGGTTCACCATCACTTCAAACAAAATATACCTCAGTTACTACGCTATTGAATAATTCTCTAAATTGTACTAATAATACTTAATTCTATCAAGAATGACAAAACATAAAGCAAATTAACTTACTGTATACTAAATTGCCCATATCGTTATCATCGTAAACAATTGCAGCAGAAAAACCACCGCTTTGAGCTTTTTGAATTTTTTCCTCGAAAGAACAATTGCCTCTAATTATCAAAGCAAACCTTGTGGAGTCAGTTTTGTTGGACCCGAATTCATTACGGAGTGGTGTACAAGCATCCAATGGATCCGCTACTTCAATTGCACCGCAAAGCCCCGTGTTATTCCCCCGAGCTAAACCAAAAAAATGGAGAATTTTTAGTTCAAAGTAGAGCATACAAGCAGTGTAAGCTTACTCGTTTGTTTTGTCAAGTATTCTTACGTTTCTATCATTGCAAATCTTCAATTCTTTTTCCTTCCACTTTTCAGCTAAATAAAAGTATGGGAGAATGACGGTAGCACTGCAATCTGCATAGAAAGGTTGTCGTTTCAGTATTGGTAATGCGGTGCCTGCCTGCCTCGCTGTTGATATTTTCAATTTGGCCGTCGTCATAATAAAGCTCGAACCCCCTCCCGTTCCGTTCAACATTTGAATGCTCCCCGTCAGAATATCACAACGAAGAGGGGGGCAGCACTGCACCGGAATATTGCCGATGAGTTGTCCGATCGGTGTACAGAGTGAGAGGCGATTCAGAGCAATTAGGGATTTTAATTTTGGTTTGAGATCGACTGAGATTTTGAGTGAGAGAGAGAGAGGGGTTAAAACGGTGAGTTTTAATAAATTAATAAAAAAATATTAAAAATATATACATACCGACAGACATAACCATCCGTCAGTACATAGAACACCTATATCGACGGTAATTATAAAAATCTTTGGTATACATAATATATATACCGACAAACTAACTCAACCATCAGTATATCTTTCACCTATACCGACGAATAGATTTAACCGTCGGTATAAAGTAAATCTATACTGACACACTAAATCCACTGTAGTTATAAACTATATCTTTACCGACGGTTTCTTGTCATCCGTCGGTATATCTAATGTCTACACCGACAAATATTGTAACCGTCGGTAAAAATCAAAACGTGTACCGACAATTTCTTTCTCCGTCGGTATATAGGGTATATACCGACGACTTTTGTCCGTCGGTATAAATAAGCGTTGGTATATGTACATTTTTTTGTAGTGATCCTTTGATAACGCCCATATATTTCGGACAAAACTACTTAAATATGAGTCTTTTAAATTGATCGAAAACAATTTGATGGGATTTTAATTCTAAATAGTGGGATTGAAGAATTGTTATGCGTATTTATTTAATAGTTTAAAAAGTAAAAAATAAAAATAAGGTATATAGCGATTTATGGGTGTTCAAGGTCGGTTAACCGTACTGTTTAGCCTAAACGGTTGATTAATCGTTACATCGTTTATTGAATTTAACTCATCATAGCCTAACCATTACAAAAGTTAACCACTAATGGTTAACCGATAGTTCGATTACATGTTAACTTGTAACCTAATACAATTTTTTTTCACATGTTCACAACTTCTTTTGAGAATAATGAAACTATATTTTTTATAAATATTATATTAAAATGTTCATAAAAAAGCTTAAATAGAGATTCTAAACACTAAGTTCATACTTAATTAAAAAAGGTACATACATATTACAAAGTTTCAACACAACACAAAATATATAAATTTCATATTTCGTTTAAAATTCTAAGTTTTAATAGCGTTCAAAAGATAGCAATAATACACCATCAAAGTTTAAAGAAAAATCTTTAACTAACATAAAACAAACATGAGGTAAATGAAACTTCCACGAGTTAGTATCACAAGCCAAAAAAATTAACATGTAAAATAAACTAACCAACAAAAATCACTGATCCAACGTTCGGTTAATTAAGTGTAATACACCTTAACAATTTGGTTAACCTGTAAAATATTACGGTTATACCAATTAACGGTTACGATTAATTATGAACACTGATTTATTAATATGTATCGGTATTTGATTTGATGATAAGTGTATACCCATTTTTTTATAATAAACTAACCAACAAAAATCATTAATCCAACCGTATATGAAATTGAATATAGCATGTTCAGAGTAAGAAAATGTAAATAGCATGAATAAATACTTTTATATCAAATTTATCACATATATATATATATATTAAATGTAAGTGGTTAGACTGAATGAGGCGCTAAGTCATTTAAATAAGGCTAAAGGGGTATTTTTGTCCCTGAGTTCGACCAAAAAATGTAATTTCGTCCCTCGCCGAAAAGTGCACTCAATGTGGCCCTCCAGTTCATGAAATCAATCAAATTGACCCTTTGACCGACGTTGATCGTTACGGTGCTGACGTGACAGTTAACAGTGATGACGTGGCAATCCATGATGCTGACGTGGCAGTACACGTGGGATGATGACGTGGCAGGAGGGGCTAAATTGATTATTTTAACTGAATTCGAGGGCATAATTGATTTTTTACTGAGTTTAGGGGCATAATTGATTTTAATTAAAAGTTCTATAACTTATTTAATATTTAAGTTGAAAAATAAGAATTTATGAAATTATTAAAATTTTAAAATATTAAAACTAGATAAATAAATTTATTAAGTGAGAATAATTTTAAAAAAACAAAGTGAAGACTCTCACAGAAGGTCAAAATATTCTTCAATTTATTTTATAAAAATTCATAAAGTTAATAAAAATAAATAAAATATTCTAAAAGTTACTGAAAATAAAAATTATATAAAAAATTAAATTATATTATCAATTAAAAAAAGATTAAATTTAATCTAAAAACTTAATAATTTTTTTTTATAAATTATTAAAAAAGTAAACACTTTTATCGAAAAAATTTGACTTCGTCATTTTGAGTATTACTATTCGTTAGATTGTTTTTAGTGGAAACAACATTGTACTAGAGTAACAATAGAATTCAATTTTTTTTTTCGCTTTTTTACATCAAATTGATGCTCATTAATATTTGATGTACAGAAATGAAAGAGAATTTTGGCTTTATTAATACTTTAATACAAGGATGTCTCAATTAATACTTATATTTAATTCATTATGGTATTTTTATTTTTTAATATTTTATGAATATTTAAATATTATTTAAATATTAATAGTTTTTATTTTTTTTAGTTTAAAGATTAAATAAGTTATCGAACTTTTAATTATGCCCCTAAACTCAGGAAAAAAATCAATTATGCCCATAAATTCGGTTAAAATAATCAATTCAGCCCCTCCTGCCACGTCATCATCCCATGTGTACTGCCACGTCAACATCGTTGACCACCACGTCAATATCATGGACTACCACATCATCACCGTTAACTGCCACGCCAGCACTGTAACGGTCAACGTCGGTCAAAGGGCCAATTTGATCGATTTCATGGACTGAAGGGCCACATTGAGTGCACTTTTCGACGAGGGGCGAAATTGCATTTTTGGGTCGAATTCCGGAGCAAAAGTACCCCTTTAGCTTTTAAATAATATCAAATATTTAAATCCTAATTTATGAATGAAGTAAATTGAATTGAAATGATATTTTCATAATATGAACTAGTCAACTTTTTGTTCAAAGGTTAACTTTCATTCAAAATTAAAAGGAGAAGACATCAGGGAAAGGACCAGACAGTGTGGATTCAAGGTCCCACACCTTAATTCCCCCAAAGTCCTTTGCAAGCTTGGCAAGCCGATCGGCTGCCTGATTACAAGATCTAGGAACAAAGGTAAAAATACAAGAACTAAAGGAAACAGAAATCATTCTAATGTCCTCCTCCACAGCAGCTGTAGTCCAATCAGCCGGGGCATCCTTATTGATCCTCTCAATTATAGCTTTGCAGTCAGATTCCACAATGATGTTATCGAAACCGCAGTTGGTAGCCATGGTCATACCAAGCCGAATGGCCAATGCTTCCGCTGTGACAGCGCTGGAAGCAACAAAGGAATGAGAGAGCCCTTGAAGAAAGGATCCGGAGCTGTCTCGAGCTATAGCCGCCGCAGAAACAAACCCGAGGGTTTGGTCGAAAGCAGCATCGCAATTAATCTTGACTGTTCCCATAGGTGGTAGTGTCCAAACCTTTTGTTCCGGAATCGACCTAGGTGTCCTTACTTGGCACAATGGTGACATGTTATTAAATTCAGTAAAGGCTCTTTCGGCTCTCAGCCATACCTCCCAAGGTTGATCCCTAAGATTCTCATGGATCAGCATGTTCCTAGACTTCCAAAGAGTCCACAGAATGAAGGCTATCAGCGCGCATCCATCATTGGCCATACCCAGCTTATGCAGCTCATTGATCCTGTACCACCACTTCGGGAATCCCGGAAAGCCAATTAAGGATGGGGAATAGCTGAACCCCGAAGCCTTCCAAACTCCCTGTGCAAAAGGGCAGAAGAACAGAAGGTGTTCGACCGATTCTCCTTGCTCTCCGCATCGTGGACAGCAGTCAGAGTCTTTGAAATTTCCATGGAACCGAGCTGCTAGATTACCTTTTGTTGGGATGATGTTATGACATAACTTCCATAAGAAGGATCGTATCTTTGCAGGGACTCCCAGCCTCCAGATGGAACTCCAAAATCTTTTGATGTTACCTGGTTCCTCACTTGGAGAGGGTGTGTCTTGAGTCCCAAAGGAAGCCTCAATGAATCTGTAACCCGATCGGGTTGAATAATCACCATTTTTTTGTCCCGGACCAGATGAGTGAGTCTTGAATCTGTAGCCCTCCAATCGGGATGGAAAGAATTGCCTTAGCTTCACTTGGACTAAACAACCTCCTAATCTTAGGTTCGTTCCATGATCGGCCATCTGGTTCCATTAGGCTGCTGACTGCTGGGGAAGTGTTGTTTTGCGGGATAGGAGTTGAGAGTCTGAAGGTAGGAAGATCTGGGATCCAGTTGTCCTTCCACGTGGCTATATATCTACCATTTCCAACTCTCCATAAAGCCCCTTCCTTAACGATTTTAACTCCTTCCCTAATTCCAGCCCACGCCCACGAGGGATTTGTGCCTCTAGGTGCCTCAAAAATATTCCCGCTTGGGAAGTAAATTCCCCTAAGGGTCTGGGCTAGAAGAGACTCCGGATTCTTAATCACTTTCCAAGCAACTTTTGTGATAAGGGCTTTGTTGAAGATTCTCAGATTCTTGAATCCCATACCCCCCTGGTCTTTCGGCTTGCAAAGGTTTTTCCAGCACATCCAGTGAATGCTTTTTTCTTTTTCAGAGCAGTTATTCCACCAAAATTTTGCAACCATTGAGCTCAGCTCGTCACAAAATGTTGCAGGAAGGAGGAAGCATTGCATGATATAGGAAGGAATAGCCTGTGTTACTGCTTTGATGAGAACCTCTTTACCCGCAAGATTCAGAAGTTTTGCTTTCCAACCTTTCAATTTGTTTTGCAAACGCTCTCTTATGAACCCCAAGGCTTCCTTCTTACTTCTTCCCCATATAGACGGTAAGCCCAGGTATTTAGCATCTTCCTCCATTGGTTTGAAGCCCAGGATGTTGTGAAGCTGAGCTTTCAGAGTAGCACTTGTATTTGGGGAGAAGAGAACTAAAGACTTCTGAAAATTCATGGATTGACCTGTTGAAGATTGAAAGAGTTGAAGGATTCGTAAAACGGTCTCGCAGCTATCTTTATTCGCCTGAGAAAACATGAGGCAATCATCGACGAAGAGCAAGTGACTTAGTTCTGGGCATCTTCTCTTGATTTTTAGCCCTATAAACTTATTTCTCCCAGATTCTTTTTCAATGATCCAAGTGAGGATACTGGATATGAAGATGAAGAGAAAAGGTGATAGAGGGTCTCCTTGCCTAAGCCCCCTTCCAGCAGGGACATCCCCAAATCGTTCCCCATTAGCAATCAGAGAAAAGGAAACCGTTGTGACGCATTGCATAACTCTATTGATCCACCAATCGTCAAACCCCATCATGTTCATAACAAATCGGAGTAGGTCCCAATCAACTTTGTCATAGGCTTTCTCAAGATCGATCTTTAGAGCCATCATCCTCCTGTCACCTTTTCTTGCTCGTTTTATGGCATGGAAAGCTTCATTGGCAAGGATAACACTATCATGAATTGAGCGGCCATGCACAAATGCTGACTAAGAGGGGGGGATAATGTCTGGGAGAATAGTTTTCAACCTTGTTGAGAGGATCTTTGTGATGACTTTAAAGGAGAAATTGCAGAGGCTTATTGGTCTGAAATGTGAGACTTCCGTGGGGTTCGATATCTTGGGAATGAGGACAATGTTTGTTTTATTAAGTCCAGCTACCAGTTCTCCTCCCCTAAAGAAAGCTAGCACCATTTCAATAAGATCATCCTTCACCGTTTCCCAGAAAGATTGATAGAAACAACCGGGAAAGCCATCAGGGCCGGGGGCTTTTGTTGCGCCCATAGCGAACACATCTTTTTTCACTTCTTCTGGAGTGATCTCCTTTGTGAGCTCTATGTTCATTTCCCCTGTTATCATTTTCGGGATATACTCATGAAGGTTTTGAAAATCAACAGAATGATCTTTTTTGAACACCTTCTGGAAATGATTTTGAAGGTGGAGAGCAATGTGGTCCGGTTCCTCAATCCATGAATCATCCTCGCCTTTCAGCTTGATTATTGCGTTAGTTCTACGGCGTTGAATTGTCGTAGCATGGAAGAATTTGGTATTCTTGTCTCCCCATTTCAACCAGCTAATTCTGGATCGCTGGTGCCAATATCTTTCCTCGCCTTCCCATTCAACATCCAACTCCTTCCTCAGGGTCTTAAGCTGTTCCAGTTCAGCATCTGAGAGTCTTCGTCCCTGCAATTCCTTGATGGCGGTTTCTAATCTCTGTTTCTTCTCATTCCTCCTTCTCTGGTTATCTTTGCTCCACTTGATAAGAGTAGATCTGGTGTTACAGATTTTCCTGCCAAACCTAGAGGTAACCTTCTCCCCAGATGAAGTCCTCCATCCTTCTGTCACAGTTTGGGAACAAGTCTCTTCGAGAAGCCATTTCGACTCGAACTTAAAGTCTTTCTTATACTTCCTGGCGAGTCCTTTGGTGAGGAGTATAAGTGGGGTGTGGTCTGAGGCAACCGCTAACTCCATTACTCCCAGAGCTTTAGGAAAGCTAAGACTCCATTCAGCAGAGCACATTATGCGATCAAGTTTCTCAAGGATGGAATTCACCACACCTCTCTGGTTGAACCAGGTGTAGTTGCCGCCTTTAATGGGCAGCTCAATTAGCCCCTTGGAGTTCATTAATTCATAAACGTGCCTCGCCTCCTCAAGGTTAACCGGTTTACCACCAGCCTTTTCTTCTTGTCTTAGTACCACATTGGAGTCCCCAATTATGAGCCATTTGCTTTTGCTGGAATTCTTGAGATTAGCAAGCTTCTCCCAGAAAGGTTGCTTTTCGTCTCTATAAGGGGGTCCATAAATGAAGGTACCGAACCAATTATCTCTATTTTGGAACACCACCCGCGTGTCAATGAAGTTCGTGGTATGTTCGAGCACAGAGATGGATACTTCATCATTCCACCATATCGCTAGTCCACCCGCTGTGCCTTTTGGATCAACATAGAAGGATGAACTAAATTTCATCTTCATTTTAATCTTTTCTAGGTAACGTAGTTTTTGCTTTGTTTCACTGAGGAACACAATGTCTGGCTTGTGTTTAGCAACCGAGTTCCGTAGAGCTCTAACCGTACCTTGGTTCCCCAAGCCTCGCACATTCCACGCAAGGATTGACATTATTAGGCAAGGAAGAAGGACCCCCCCAAAGAACAGACGGAGGAAGAAGGCAATGCAACCCGCAAGAGCCCTGACCTTCTCGATCACCGGCTGTCGCGAACAGGAAGTTAAGGAGGAAACAGAGCACCCCAGCAAAACAGCCTCCTCCGGAAACACCGATAATCCAACAATAAAGAAAGAGTGCTCACAGAGGCTACCCTCCCGAAGCTTACAAGTGACCACAAAGATGCATAAACCAACCCGCAAGGATTCTCTTGATCAGATAGACATCACAACCAAAGTTCATAAACCGATGAAAGCCAACCAACCACAGACCAAACCAGAGAGAACCGCAAAGAACAAAACAACACACCAAACTCACGAAACAAATCAGATAAAAGCAAACCACAACATGAACTCAATCCAAGAAAGCATTCAAAACCAAAAAGAATGGGATTCAGCCACCAGGAGTCGGGATAAGACGGGGGAAGGGAAAGTAAACCAGAAGCGGGGGAGCGCCAATAGGGGGATGAAAGAAAAAAATTACCGAAAATCAACTCCTTAGGATGCCAGCAGTCAACCGAGCCCTCAAGAACCTTCTCGCCTAGCAAGCAGCGAAGATCCGGCGGGCAGAGCCGAAACTTAGGACTCCGACGTTGATTAAAAAGAGGCCAAACAACCGCAGTAAATCTGGATCACGACGCTAAACCACCCAAAAAAATCCGCAGCCACCGCAGCTCCATCGAGCAAACCTCCAGGCACCACCGTCTTCTAGTGCTCCGGCAACCGATGACTTCTCACAGGGACCGAGTCACCCGTATCGACAGTCAATCAACAAGACGAAGAGGAAGATCGAAGAAAGCGCCTGAGGCTCGTGAACTGGTTAGGAGAGAAAATTTGGGGGCGCGTGTTCCCTACACCTCTTACCCTAATGTTTACTTATTTATTTACTGAAATTAAAAACACAAGTTTGATATCAAGCATTATATATGAACTAGTCAACTTATGGGGCGGATTATAAAAGGATTAATATTTAAAAACTGAATAGATATTTTTAACATCAAGGGTATAATTAGATCTTTTCAAAGAGTTGGGTCGGCGGCTGAAATTATTCTATTTTGCTAACCAAGATTTGGTTCTTGTCACTTAAGCCAGCTAGAAAGTTAAATTCATTATTCACTAAAACAATACAATATTAAAATAATAAAATATTTTTTATATATTTATAATTAAATTCAAATAAAGTAAAAATATTTCTATTACCATTAAATAATAATTTAAATTGAATCAAGCCAATCAATAAATATATTTTTTATTATTCAAAACCTGACATACATAGATTAAACATATCGAATGGAATCGGGTAATTTAAAACTTGTATAAATATAATTTCATAATGCCAAAGAAATTATTTTCAAAATGTAAGCCTTTATTCTACCTTTTGCCTTTATATATCAAACGACAAAAGCCCATATGCTCGGAATTGTTGGTGTATTATTCCTGTCGAATAGACGTTACATGCGTTAAGCCGTAATACGAGTTTTGTTAAAAAAATTATTTAGACCTAGATAGATAAAAAAAATACATCATATTAAGCTTGTGGTAGGAAAATCTAAACTCACTCTTGCAACATATTTGAACTTACAACATAAGTAAACCATTACCAGATTACACAGAAGAGGTCATGTACCTAAAGTTATTATCTTTAGCCTTTTCCCCCTAACCCTCAAAATTCTTTTACATCTTATCATTTCTTTTCTTTTTAAAATTTTATAAATTAAATGCATGCTTTTCACATTTGGATATGCTTGATGATAAAAAAGAGAGAGAAATAAATGATAATTTAAATAGAGAGACTTTCAAATAGAATGTTCTTTGTTGATGCATAATTATATAAATCATAACATTATCTACAAGAATAATACAATTTTATGATATTTTTTTGATTAATTAGAGATATTACATTTTTATATAGGATTCGAACTCATATAAAATGAGATAATATGAGCATCCTTGACTACTAGGTCAGTTAGTGAATCTCTAATCTTATGATTTTTTCTTAAAAAATTAATTAACATGTGTATACTTATCTATGGCTATAAATATAGACTAGGATTCACTTATATAATTTAAAAAAGTTTTACACGTTTTGGATTGTTGAATTAACATATTTTAATGGTTGAGATTAAAAATTTTAAATTAAGAATAATTCAGTCTATTTTCCATAAAAATCTCTCATTACCTACCGCTAATCTTAATCATCCGTTTCTATTAATAAAAAATAGAAATATGTAAAACTCTTATATTTCACATTGTGTCGAAGGATCCTAAATATATAATACAATTCTTAAACCATTCAAATCTCATTCGACCTCTATAAATAATAGAATAACGTTTAAGTACGTTCAAACTCACATTCTTTTAAATATTATAATAACAGTATGCCTATTGGCACGTTTTCCCTGTCTGCCTATTGGCACGTTTTTGTCCTTTTTGCTCTTTCTCTGTTTTGCTCTTACGTCGGTTCCTGGTCATGGCGGATGTCACAAACCATCTGGCAAACCTGGCCATCGTGGATGAGGAGGATGAGGCCATCCAAGTTGAGTCTGGGGATCAGATACCATCCATTTCGTTTCTGCACTGTTTTGTGGGGATCTTCCTGACGTCAAGCATAATCAATTTTGATTCGATGAAGAACACTTTGGCGAATCTGTAGAGGCCGCTGGGTGGCATTTCAATCTCGGATCTTGGTGACATGCGATATTTATTCCGTTTATATCACTCTGTTGATGTGGAGAGGATTGCAAATGGATGCCCTTGGTTCTTCAACTCCCATATGTTGCTTCTACATCTACTTGGTGATGGTGAGGACCCTTTGAAGGTTTCAGTGCATTTTGTGAATTTATGGGTTCAGGTGTTTGATCTACCTTTCGGATTCATGTCGGAGGGAGTTGCAAAGCAATTAGGTAATTTTATTGGGAAATTTGTTGAGTATGATACTAAGTCACTGGCCATGGGGCCTTGTCGGATGATGCGAATCCGGGTCTGTTTTGACACAAGATTGCCTTTGAAGCGCCGGAAAAAGATAGCCCTTCGCAATGGTGGGCAGGTGTATGTGAGGTTTCAGTACGGGAGGATCCGTACCTTCTGCTTTCTGTGCGGTAGACTGGGCCACAATGAAAGTTTTTGCCTTTTACGGCTGAACCTTGATCCGGGGGAATTGGTCTTTAATTGGGATATCACCTTACGTGCTCCGCCACGGCGTCTGGTGGCAAGCAGCGTATGGCTTCGAGAGGATCCGATAGCCTCGTTGGGGGAGATAAGGGAATCACGGAGGATTTTTCGGGAATCTCTATAATCAAGCCAGAATAACAGTTGCTCAAATCACGCAGCACAATCTCCGGGATCAGACATGGGTCCACGGGATTTTCCTGGCTTGGGCCAGCTGGGTACCACTCCATCATCATCAGGTCCAGGGAGTGGGCTGGGTATAGGAGGAGCAACTTTTCCCATTATGGATATTCAAATGGGCCTAGACAGTGAAGACAGCCCTATCGAACATTTGGATGGGAATAAGCGTTCGAGGAAAGTTGCGGATGGTGGTATTATGGGCTCAATTGGAGGGCCTTCTGCTGTTTTATCGGCCGACCTGGTGGACCAGGTCCGCCGGGGCCAATCAAAATGCTGAGTTGGAATGTCCGGGGACTTGGGAACCCTCGGGTCGTTCGTCGTCTCCGGCACATGCTGCGGGACTTAAATCCTGATGTAATCTTTTTTATTGAAACTAAAATAAATGCGAATAAAATGGCGAATATACGCCGTAGTTGGGGTTACTCTTGTGGTATTGAAGTAAGTTCTATTGGTAGTAGTGGGGGTTTAGTTCTTGGGTGGAAGCCTCCTTGTCGCATTTCTTTACGTTCTTTTTCAGCCCGTCATATTGATGTCATTTTTGATGACGATTCGGATGGAAATACTTGGCATTGTACATGCTTTTATGGTGCTCCAGAGGAGGCTCATAGAGGCGAAGCATGGAATTTATTACGTAGTTTAAACGATAGCCCGGATATCCCTTGACTTATCATAGGTGATTTTAATGAAATCCTTTATGGCAATGAAAAACAAGGAGGAAGAGTTCGGAGCAGCAGGCAAATGGAACAATTTCATGAAGTCTTGGATGATTGCGGGGTGTCGAATTTGGGGTATTCAGGAGTGTGGTACACATGGAAAAAAGGGAATTTTTCAAATACAAACATCAGGGAGAGATTGGACAGGGGTGTTGCCACAGACCCTTGGTGGTCTTTGTTCCCTTTCTTCAAGCTATCCCACCTAACACATAGTTTTTCAGATCACTGTCCACTCTTTCTTGACACAAATACGCAAGCTTCTTCGCATACTGGTCGGTGGTGCTTCAGATTCGAGGCCTCTTGGCTTTTGGAATCCTCATGTGACGAGGAAGTTAAGAGACTTTGGGAGAGCTCTACGGGTCACTTCCTTTCCCGATTGGAGGAGTTAAAAAAGGGGTTGTTGGCGTGGTCACGGAAACTCCGTAAGGATCAGCAAGCTACTGTCTCGAGCCTTAAGCAACGCATCCGTGATCTATCCTACTTATCACCAGCGGATGATGTCCTTGCGGATACCGTGGAAGCACATATGGAATTTAATTTCGAACTTGATAAGGAAGAATTGTACTGGGAGCAGAGAGCAAGAGTGAATTGGCTCCATAACGGTGATAGGAATACTTCTTTTTTTCATAAGTTTGCAACGAAGAAGGAATAACAATATTTCTAGACTGTTAAATGATAACGGTGATGTGGTTGAAGACACGGTGGAGTTAGGGAAAATTGCTCGGAATTTTTTTGTCGATCTCTTCTGTTCTGCTGGTTCTTCTAGGTTGGATCGGGTCCTATTGGGTATTTCGCCGAGAATTACGGGCGAAATGAACTCCAGTCTGGATAGTGCCTTTGATGAAGAAGACATTTTGGGGGCTGTTAAGTCCATGAGCCCTTTAAAGGCATCGGGTGAGGATGGTCTTGGTGCGGCGTTCTACCAGCACTTTTGGCACATTATCGGTAAGGATGTTACTAAATTTTGTATTGATGTTTTAAATGGGGTGGAGGATATTACCAGCATTAATAATACACTCATTGTTTTGATACCGAAAATTAAAGACCCCAAGTCCATGAATCACTTTCGGCCTATTAGCCTTTGCAACGTTCTCTATAAAATAATGGCAAAGGTCCTTGCTAACAGGCTGCAGAAAGTTATTGGTTTCTGTGTGGATGAGGCGCAGAGTGCTTTTATTCCGGGACGGTTAATTTCGGACAATATAATAGCTGCGTATGAAATCTTGCACTCTTTGAAGCTGAGGAGGGGAGGTAGAAAAGGTTCATTTGCTCTGAAATTGGATATGAGCAAAGCTTATGACCGAGTTGAATGGGCTTTTTTGGAGGCCATTATGGTGCGGTTGGGTTTTTCTGATACTTGGGTGACTCGTGTTCTTAATTGCCTACACTCGGTCTCGTATTCGGTCATTATGAATAAGATGGTGGGTTATAGCTTTACTCCCACTCGTGGTATTCGACAGGGGGACCCTTTGAGTCCTTTTTTGTTCCTCTTATGTAGCGAAGGGTTGTCATCCTTGATGCGGACGACGTTCTCCGAGGGGAGACTTGAAGGGGTTCGGGTAGTGAGGAATGCACCATGTATCACGCATTTGCTCTTTGCAGACGACTGTTTAATCTTCGGAGAAGCAACAACTGGTGGTGCTGGCAGATTGAAAAATTTTGGACGACTATTCAGCAGCCTCGGGCCAGATCATTAACTTTGATAAATCAGATATATTTTTCTCGTCCAATGTTATTAGCTACAATAAGAATGATGTCCAGCGGGTTTTAGGTGTGGCTTGTACTACTGGGCTGGAAAAGTATTTGGGCCTACCTACTATTGTTGGACGGGACAAGAGGGGTGCTTTTTTGGGCCTTCGTGACCGGTTCAACAACTGCTCGGATAGTTGGAATACCCGGTTTTTATCGGCCGGAGAAAAAGAAGTATTCATAAAGTCTATCTTACAATCCCTTCCCACGTATGCGATGTCTTGTTTCCTCCTTCCGAAGTCGTTTTGCAAGGAGTTTAAATCCATCGAGGCAAAGTTTTGGTGGAAAAAGTCAAAGGATAGAATGGGTATACATTGGTGAGAGTGGCAGTTCATGTGCAGATTAAAGGAAGATGGAGGCTTGGGCTTTCGAGATTTGGCGAAGTTCAACATAGCATTACTAGCAAAACAGGGTTGGAGGATTTTGACTAATCCTAACTCTCTAGTGGCTCGTCTGCTCAAGGCAAAGTACTATAGGGGCTCAGATTTTCTAAACTCTAGGCTCGGCTCTAGACCTTCTCTAATTTGGAAGAGTATTTGGAGCGCGAGGGGTCTCCTCTTATCTGGTCTGCTGTGGCGCATCGGATCTGGTAATAATGTCTCAGTCTGGGAAGACTTCTGGTTACCAGGTGGCGAACGACGGTTAATCTCTTCCCCGTCAGTTCAGGGGATTCATTTCGTATCGGATCTTATGATGCCTAGATCCAACAGATGGAATGCAGATTTCATTACTGAAAATTTTAATCATAGGGATGCTCGTGATATTCTAAGTATTCCTCTACCTACTACGACGGTGGATGATACCCTAGCGTGGATTGGAGAACATTCAAGTCAGTATACGGTTCGTAGCGGATATAAATTTTTAAGTTTTAATGCGCAATCTAGTACTACTGATAATTCAGTGTTTAAAAACCTTTGGAATATCGATTGTCCCTCAAAAGTACAGATCATTATATGGAGATTTATCCACAACCTAGTCCCTATTAAGCAGAACCTTTGCAAGAGGAAAATTGCACATAATTCTTTGTGCATAAGATGCAACCTGGAGGTTGAATCTCAGTCTCATATCGTTAAGGATTGTCAGTATGCTACCAAGCTACGGTCTATGCTAAGTGTAAAGTGGCCTCAAACAGTCAACAGCATGGTTTTCAAAGATTGGCTAGCATGGATTTTTGCAAATTACCCAAAGGCTAAGCACAGCGAAATAGCTATAACAATTTGGGCATTGTGGTATTCTAGGAATAAATTTCTACATGAGGGTAAGCTGCAATCTACCTGGGAAATTGCCAGTTTTGTTCGCGGCTACTGTAGAGAGTTAGAATCTCTTCCGGTGCAGAGGCTACTACAGTCAGTTCAGACGCCAAACGTTAAATGGAAACCACCCTTGGTCCCCTTTGTGAAGATCAACTTTGACGCCGCCTACAAGCAAAATGAGGGGAAGTCATGTTCGGGGATTATTATTCGGAATGAGAATGGGTTGGTTTTGGGCTCGTGTTACCGGATCCATAACGCAAAGGAGAAGGAATAACAATATTTCTAGACTGTTAAATGATAACGGTGATGTGGTTGAAGACACGGTGGAGTTAGGGAAAATTGCTCGGAATTTTTTTGTCGATCTCTTCTGTTCTGCTGGTTCTTCTAGGTTGGATCGGGTCCTATTGGGTATTTCGCCGAGAATTACGGGCGAAATGAACTCCAGTCTGGATAGTGCCTTTGATGAAGAAGACATTTTGGGGGCTGTTAAGTCCATGAGCCCTTTAAAGGCATCGGGTGAGGATGGTCTTGGTGCGGCGTTCTACCAGCACTTTTGGCACATTATCGGTAAGGATGTTACTAAATTTTGTATTGATGTTTTAAATGGGGTGGAGGATATTACCAGCATTAATAATACACTCATTGTTTTGATACCGAAAATTAAAGACCCCAAGTCCATGAATCACTTTCGGCCTATTAGCCTTTGCAACGTTCTCTATAAAATAATGGCAAAGGTCCTTGCTAACAGGCTGCAGAAAGTTATTGGTTTCTGTGTGGATGAGGCGCAGAGTGCTTTTATTCCGGGACGGTTAATTTCGGACAATATAATAGCTGCGTATGAAATCTTGCACTCTTTGAAGCTGAGGAGGGGAGGTA
This sequence comes from Hibiscus tridactylites, assembly GCA_958450335.1. Taxonomy (NCBI): domain Eukaryota; kingdom Viridiplantae; phylum Streptophyta; class Magnoliopsida; order Malvales; family Malvaceae; genus Hibiscus; species Hibiscus tridactylites. The sequence goes on along the minus strand of OY288269.1, from coordinate 11,775,368 downwards.
GAAAAGGTTCATTTGCTCTGAAATTGGATATGAGCAAAGCTTATGACCGAGTTGAATGGGCTTTTTTGGAGGCCATTATGGTGCGGTTGGGTTTTTCTGATACTTGGGTGACTCGTGTTCTTAATTGCCTACACTCGGTCTCGTATTCGGTCATTATGAATAAGATGGTGGGTTATAGCTTTACTCCCACTCGTGGTATTCGACAGGGGGACCCTTTGAGTCCTTTTTTGTTCCTCTTATGTAGCGAAGGGTTGTCATCCTTGATGCGGACGACGTTCTCCGAGGGGAGACTTGAAGGGGTTCGGGTAGTGAGGAATGCACCATGTATCACGCATTTGCTCTTTGCAGACGACTGTTTAATCTTCGGAGAAGCAACAACTGGTGGTGCTGGCAGATTGAAAAATTTTGGACGACTATTCAGCAGCCTCGGGCCAGATCATTAACTTTGATAAATCAGATATATTTTTCTCGTCCAATGTTATTAGCTACAATAAGAATGATGTCCAGCGGGTTTTAGGTGTGGCTTGTACTACTGGGCTGGAAAAGTATTTGGGCCTACCTACTATTGTTGGACGGGACAAGAGGGGTGCTTTTTTGGGCCTTCGTGACCGGTTCAACAACTGCTCGGATAGTTGGAATACCCGGTTTTTATCGGCCGGAGAAAAAGAAGTATTCATAAAGTCTATCTTACAATCCCTTCCCACGTATGCAATGTCTTGTTTCCTCCTTCCGAAGTCGTTTTGCAAGGAGTTTAAATCCATCGAGGCAAAGTTTTGGTGGAAAAAGTCAAAGGATAGAATGGGTATACATTGGTGAGAGTGGCAGTTCATGTGCAGATTAAAGGAAGATGGAGGCTTGGGCTTTCGAGATTTGGCGAAGTTCAACATAGCATTACTAGCAAAACAGGGTTGGAGGATTTTGACTAATCCTAACTCTCTAGTGGCTCGTCTGCTCAAGGCAAAGTACTATAGGGGCTCAGATTTTCTAAACTCTAGGCTCGGCTCTAGACCTTCTCTAATTTGGAAGAGTATTTGGAGCGCGAGGGGTCTCCTCTTATCTGGTCTGCTGTGGCGCATCGGATCTGGTAATAATGTCTCAGTCTGGGAAGACTTCTGGTTACCAGGTGGCGAACGACGGTTAATCTCTTCCCCGTCAGTTCAGGGGATTCATTTCGTATCGGATCTTATGATGCCTAGATCCAACAGATGGAATGCAGATTTCATTACTGAAAATTTTAATCATAGGGATGCTCGTGATATTCTAAGTATTCCTCTACCTACTACGACGGTGGATGATACCCTAGCGTGGATTGGAGAACATTCAAGTCAGTATACGGTTCGTAGCGGATATAAATTTTTAAGTTTTAATGCGCAATCTAGTACTACTGATAATTCAGTGTTTAAAAACCTTTGGAATATCGATTGTCCCTCAAAAGTACAGATCATTATATGGAGATTTATCCACAACCTAGTCCCTATTAAGCAGAACCTTTGCAAGAGGAAAATTGCACATAATTCTTTGTGCATAAGATGCAACCTGGAGGTTGAATCTCAGTCTCATATCGTTAAGGATTGTCAGTATGCTACCAAGCTACGGTCTATGCTAAGTGTAAAGTGGCCTCAAACAGTCAACAGCATGGTTTTCAAAGATTGGCTAGCATGGATTTTTGCAAATTACCCAAAGGCTAAGCACAGCGAAATAGCTATAACAATTTGGGCATTGTGGTATTCTAGGAATAAATTTCTACATGAGGGTAAGCTGCAATCTACCTGGGAAATTGCCAGTTTTGTTCGCGGCTACTGTAGAGAGTTAGAATCTCTTCCGGTGCAGAGGCTACTACAGTCAGTTCAGACGCCAAACGTTAAATGGAAACCACCCTTGGTCCCCTTTGTGAAGATCAACTTTGACGCCGCCTACAAGCAAAATGAGGGGAAGTCATGTTCGGGGATTATTATTCGGAATGAGAATGGGTTGGTTTTGGGCTCGTGTTACCGGATCCACAAGCAGATAGCCTCCTCGTTTGCAGCTGAGGCTGTAGCTGCCGTGTCGGGTCTCCAGTTTGCCCTAGATCTGGGTTTCTCCAATGTCATCCTTGAAGGTGACGCTCGACAGATTGTGCAGAAGTTACAAAACCCCTTGCCGGACACATTCGTCATCTGGGCCTACATAAACGATGCAAAAGAAATCAGCCGTCACTTTGCATCTTGTCGGTTCCGTTTCACACATAGGAGTGCTAACACGATCGCAAACAATATAGCCAAGCTGGGGTTACCTGGAACGGAAGATAGGTTCTGGGTCGAGGAGGGGCCGCCGTCGGTCATGCATGCAATCGGAGAAGAAGCTGGTTTCAATGGCGGTCAGTGATTTTAACCTTTTGAAACAGTTGATCTGGGGGTTTCTTTCTTCATCGTCTTCCCCCGTCGTCTCTCAGCAATCCCGTTGTGCCTGATAGCCAAACCAAGTCAGTGATGGAGTTGCTGCGCCGTGGTGATGCTCTCTGCCGTTTCGTTTTTACTATTTTAGGTTTTGTTGCCTTTTTTCAAGTACTGAAACCCTCCTTTTGTTTCTCCCGAGGGGTCTTTTACTTCGGGAGTTATCTTTATTTTAATATCAATAAATGCATCACACGGTTTTATTTCAAAAAAAAATATTATAATAACAATCATGTCAATCGGAGAAGATCCCATCCTTATCAATTGTACTTAAAGTTACACATTGTTATTTGAATAAAACCAAAAACAAAATCAAATGCTTTAATTTGGTCTTTGATTAAATTGATTTGAAATATTTAGAAAAAAAATTGAGTTTGGTTTTGAAAGTAAATTGATTTTGTAGTAAATCAATCTAAAATGTTAAATTAAAACATAATAAATGATAATATTAATATTTTTAATAATTTTTTTATGAATTAATAATATTTTATCAAAAAAAATATGTAGACTCTCTTGTTAGCTCTGGATTTGGGCTTCGAAATTTTAGTTGTAAGCCCATACTAAAGTACAATTTTAATTTGTTAAGGGCCCAAGCTTTCGTTAATTTCACAATATTTACTTATTAAAAATATTACTCAAAGTTTCCAAAGTTCCACAATATTTCCAACATATATATGTTAGCAAGTCTAGAGTCTGTGTAACAATGTGAAGTTCCTCTTATTGTTAATGTCATTTGCAACAGTCGGTCATGCTGCCCTCTTTATTAGAGCGGACAATATTCGATTCGAAAAAATTATTTTTTTAATTCGATGTAAATAAAACTTGATTCAATTTATTTCGAATTGTAATTTTTTAATCTCGACTGAAAAAATTTCAAATAATATTTTAGTAGTAAAATAAGACTCAAATCAATTGAATAACTTGAAATTTTTAGTAATTAGTCTATCAGTTTTCAAGTACGACTTAAGTCTCTCAACTCTGCCCAATATATGTTTTTTTAATAGTCTAAAGATAATTACAAGGTAGAATTTGTTCATACATATTCTTAACCCTTTGACAATGAGCATATACCATGTATACATAACGATTTGAACATGTGTCTCCTAGGATAAACATCATCCTTTTTCACTGGAACACTTGTTGGGTTCTGCCCAATATATGTTTCCTATGAAAAGTATGAATATATATATGGTTATAGAAGTCGTTTAAATTAGAATTAATCAATATCATAACATTATAAATATTTTCAATTAAACTTAAACATAAACTCGAACAATTATAAATAATTTAAATAAAATTTAAACTATGAAATAAGATTCGTCAATTTAACTTACACGAAATTTTTTAACTTAACTCAATCGAATAATCACCCCAACCAAATATCAATCTCAAAACTCAAGATCAAATCATCAGAAACAAAGGCCTTAAATTAGTCGCACCACACTGATTTTTTTTTCTTTTTAATTCAACAAACACCTTAATCGATCGATGTGTTCTTAATTAATTTTTAAATAAATAAAATAAATGATTGTGGATTTAAGCTGTTTATAAAGACTGAAAATTTCAATTATAGTATATCAAATAATTCTTTTAATTGAAACTTAATGTTTGTTTTGCCCTTGTATTACAGTGAAATTTCCACTTCGACCCTTTTATTATTATAGTTAATTTAACTCTTTTATGTTAATTTAATTTTCGCTTTAAACTGAACCCAACAAATGTCTCAGTGAAAAAGCGGATATTGTTCATCCTAAAATATACGTGTTTAAATCGCTATGTTTACATGGTGTATGCGCATTGTCAAAGAGACATTTTCAACCTGTAATGAAAAATTAAAAATATAAAAAATTTAAAAAAAACATAAAAATGTGAATGCAACAAGTGGTTTCGGTGAAAACGAGGATGATGTTCATTATAGGAGACTCGAGTTCAAACAATTTTATCAACCAAGTGTGTATGTGTTATCAAAGTATTAAAAAATAAATAAATAGATATTGCCTTGTAATCACCTTAAAACTATTAAAACATAAAAATACAAAAATAAAAAATCTCAAAATTTCATAATTACAAAGACCAATTTGATATTCAAGCCTTTTATTTTATTTCATTTGAGTGTGATATAGAAATGAAAATAATAATTTGATCTTTTTATTATATATTACGTGATTTAATTGTTAAAATTATTTATTTCACGAAAAAAGTACGAATACGACATATTCTAATTTTTTTTTGTACTCGAATGAAAAATGTCAATCAAAATAAATTTTTAGAATTATATAGACTTTATCTTTTAATAAAATTCAAGAAACTTTTTAGAACCTGTTTCGATTTTTTTTTAATTGTTTAATGATTTTTAAAAGAAAAGAAAAACAAAATTTTGCCACTTCATCAAACTTAACGAAAATAATATGATTAACAGCAATTTTGTTTAGAGGAGTTCAATTGATCACATTTTTTCATATAAGTGCTCAATTGATATGTAATTGAAAATATAATGACTCACTTGAATTTTGGATACAATTAGAGGGGTCAAAAAACATTTAAGCCGAAAAAAATATGAACTAGATTTTATATATATATATAAAATAAAAGGAATTACAAATATTTAGGTGCGTCAACGGTAACCCGCTTAACCAAGAGCCAGAGAGAAATTCAAAAATCAAACGGCACAAAATCTAGATTGAAGAGAAAAAGAAAGAAGAAAATTCTAGAACACAAGAAGAAGCTCAAGGATGCGGAGAACGGAATCGAAGACGAAATCAGTAAGGAAACCGCTGAAAGATTTAACGAACAATGAAATCACAAAGAGTTTCTCCAAATCAGAGATTCCGATGAAGAAACTGATCGCCAAAGACGGTGGTAATCAGAACGACTCCTCCCTCGATCGCCTCCTCCTCCTCCACTCCGATCTCTCCTCTCACCTTCGTCAGGTAGCGGATTAGATTTTTTTTTTTTACGTTTTCTCTATACCTATTTATGTTTGCTGCATTTCGTTAGGGTTTATCTTTTGTTAGTTTGGATTTTCATTTATTTATTCATTTTTGTTTGATCGCAATCGGTAAACATAATCCTCGAATTATAGTAAAATCGATCTACGCTCGATGACATTTCTGATTTCTGCATTATTTTCCCTTGAAAAATGTGACTGATAATTATGCCTAAATCTCAATTTTATTTGTGAACTTAGCAGATTGATGAACTTGTTGTGCAAGCTTTCAAGCTTAAGGCAACGGAACAGGGGAGAAAAGAAATCGAATCTTTCATGGATGTCATTTCCGATATGCTTTCCTCTTTAAAGGTTAATCCTCTTAAGTTAATTTTCTAAAATGTGTGTTACTTGAATTTGAATGTATTTGTGGCAGATTTAACATAGATTGTTGTTTCCTACATTTGCAGCCATGGATCCCCAGATTTCAGAAGGCAATTTCGAGTCCTTCTGCTGGGGAGCACGAAGATCAGCCTGGGAAAAACTCGGAAGCTGAAATTGTGCCTTTTGTTGATGCAAATGACAAGGAATGCTTTGATGCTGGAAGTCCGGAAGAAACGACGTTGGATTCGTTAATCTCCCCCTCTCCCCTTGTGTCTTGGCGTGCTGCCGACTGTAGTGTCGAGAGAGGTAGACAGCTGTTTCTGCTCACACCTCTTCCTATGTCGAAAGCAATGTCCACCAAGAGGCGTGATTCGTCTAGGTCGGTATTCAAAGGGATTGCTTCCAAATCTAATGTTGGGCTGGCATCTTTTCTCAACATTCCTAGGGATGAAAATGATGACTTGCTTGAATGTGTTGAAATGAAGGCAACTCCAGTTAAGCTTTCTGGTTCAGTTGTGGTTGAAATGAATCATACATCTGAGTGCAGGGTCGTTTCTTCACCGGTGTTTTCAAAAAGAGACCGTTCCGTGCTTGTCATGACGCCGTGCTTAAAAATGTCACCTCCTAAATCTTGTGTGCTGCTTGAACCTATTCAAGAGTCCTCGGACATAAGCAAGTTTTTAGTTCGCAAGTCTACCCCGTATCCTCTTCGAATTAACAAGAGTGGTTTTTCTGAATCATCCGGAAGTGAAGAAGCCCCTGAGGATCTGACTTTGAAGTATCCAGAACTACGAGGAATACAGCGAACGCACGTACCGGAAATCAGGAAAAACGAGTGGGAGTCCTCACCAACATGGTTATTCTCACCTCCTAAAAGTTGCATTTTGTTGGAGCCACCAGATGAGAAATCCCTGGACAATGTTGGCAATGACACTGATCACCACTTGCCTACCACTGGTGCTTTTAATCGACAACCAGACTTGGTTTCCTCGAAAGGAAATGCTTGCCAAGAAACCAAGACAATTAACCGAGGTATCCATCGTTATGCATATGCTTGAGTAGATTAATTCACCGATGTTTCAGGTTTGAGAAATACATTGACAATGAATTCTTTTGTTCTGCAGAAAATACTGGCACTAACTTGGCTACTGTAGAAAGTACTCCAATGTGGAAGGAACCTCAGAGCACAATGCGGAGAGGGAAACATCCGGGCGAGAGTACTCTAAAGAAAGAGTTATGGACAAAATTCGAAGCAGTGTCGACTTATGGGCTTCGCTACAACACGTCTGCAGTTCAAAGAACAGCTAGAAAGGGATTTCTTGACATGCTGGATGAGGTTTCATGTGTTGAAGAAAGTTCGATATCAGATGGTTTGAGATGACACCGTTCCCCGTGTCCGCAAAACTGCAAAAAATTCCGATTTGTAGTCATTGGTACTTGCAGAGATGATTTTTACCCCACATCTATTTTCTAATACATGAGCATCTCTGGAATTTCTCTTTTGGATTTTGCATACAAAGAGAGGTTAAGAACATGGCCAATAGCCCAATAGAGTTGGAACGGGTAAGTTATGGTTAGACATGAGAAACTTGACCCGAGACTCGAAAATCGAACCGATTTATCCGAACCGAACGGAACATGCTTACCCGAAATTTGACCCGAAAATGAATTGTTTTTTAGTTGAACCGAGATGGACCCGAACCGAAGACAACCCGAAATAAATAGAAGATATTAAAAGAAATAAAAAAGATGAGATATGAACAATCGCACAACTCACCAAAAAGGTTAAATATATTGGCTTTATAAAGCCATATAAAAGGTGTAAAAAAATTTGATTCAAATCGACCGATCTCCCATCAACCAAAAATTGACCCGAACTGATCCGAATCGAACAAAACCAGAAATCAACCGAACTGAAAATTAACCGACCTGAAAATCAACCGAACAATAGAACCAGACTAAAACCGAACCCGAACCGAATAATATCAGACCTAGTGGCGGATGCAAAGGTTAGTTTGGGTGGGCTCGTGTCCACCCTGAATTTTTTAAAGTACACACATTTGCCTTTATTTTTAAAATTTTATGAATTAGTCCTTAATTTTTATTACTTGTGCCTACCCTGAAATTTTAATTTTTTTATTATTGTGTCCACCTTAAAAAAATTTTAGCTTGTGCCCACCCTGAAAAATATTTCTGAATCTGCCACTGACCAGACTCGAAATAATCGAAACCAAAATGACCCGAACCGAACCTGAACTAATTGACCCGTTTGCCCCCTCTAGTTATGGTTCACCGGTGTCAGTTTAAGCATCCATGAGGAAAAATTATATTATGGATGATTCCCACCACGTCATCCATGGGACCAACTAATGAAAATCACCCACTTCACCATAATTTTTTATGTCATTTTTTCCAACCAATGAATCTTCACTAAACTTTTTCCATGTCATTTTAAAAATTGTTTTTTTGGAAGTTATTCTATTATTAGATTAATGACATAAAAAATAATAATTAAGTGAGTGGTTTCTATTGGTTGGTCCCATGAATAACGTGGTGGGAATCACCCATAATATAATTTCTCATCCATGAGGAAAAGTAAATTTAGTAGAATTTAAGCTTTGCTTGGATGGGTAAAAAAAAATGGAAGGATGGAAGGGGAGGAAAAGCGAAAAGAAAATAAAACATGAACGAGCCTTGGTATGAAAGAAAATTGGAGGGAAAGAAAATGCGAGATAAAGCATTTTCTATTCTCATGCGTAAAAACATATCACTCCAATTTGGAAGGAAAAGATGAGAGGATACGGGAAGAGATGTAAATTTGTTCAAAATTTATTTTCTTTTTCAAAGTTCAATTTTTTCCCCTTTCATTTTCAACCCAAGTAGCAAATGTAAAGAAGATTGTATTTTCTTCCAACTTTTCCATCTTCTTACCAAACACACCGGTAGAAATAAAAATTAATTTCTTATGAGTTAATTTGCACAACACATCTCCAAACTATATCACTCATTTTAAATTAGTCCCTAAACTTTTAAACATTCTAATTTTATCTTTAAACTATGACCATCATTCTGAGTTGGTCCTCAAACTTTTAAGCATTTCCGTTGGCGATGGGCATGGGTCGGGTCGGTTTTTTGGCCCACCCGAACCCGACCCGAAAATAAATATCCTAAACCCGCACCCGACCCGACCCGAACATTTTCTTTAAAAAATCTGACCCGACTCGAAAATAAATATACTAAACTCGATCCGACCCGAATTATAGAAAAAAAATTAATTTTAAGGACCTAATTGTAAAAAATAATTTTGAGGGACTTAATTGCAAAAAAAAATTGAAGGACTAATTTTTAAATAAAAATTTAATTTTAAGGACCTAATAATAACTAAAATATATATAAAGAGGGGGTATTATTATAAATATCCCTAAAAACTTTAGGGAAAAATTACACCATTCGGGTCAGATATTTTTCACCCTAAACCCGAACCAGACCGAACTCACCCTTAATAAAAACCCGACTCGAACCCGATTTTTCATTAAAAAATCTGACCAGATCGGGCCAGGTCGGGTCGGAACCCGACCGGATTGGGTAAAATGCACATCTCTAATTTCGGTTTCATCCTCAAACTATGATTTTCATTCTAAATCAGTCGTCAAACTTTTTGAGTGTTCTAATTTCATCCCCAAATTATTAGTATATGCTAATAATATCTTAAGTTAATAAAACCGTTATAAAATTGTTATTTGTCATGGAGTACTGATGTGTCTTATGCAATAATATGATATGGTATAAAAGATATTTTGAGAATGATTTTGGAATATTCAAAATGTTTGGGGACCAATTTAAAATGAAAATCATAGTTTAAGGGCGAAATTGGAATGCTAAAGTGTAACACCCAAAATTTTAAGGTAAAAAAAATATATAGAGAGAGAAGTGCAGCTTGGGAGACTTGAACATGCGACCTTTAGAATGGTGTGCAAGAGCCTTGGTCAACCGAGCTAAGTCAATCCTTAGTTTTAGTCTGCATTGTCTTAATGTCAAGCTTATAATCGACTTGAATAAAAAAAATGATGAATGAAAATGAAGCTCGTTTTACCTCCTTTCATCTGCCTTTTTTATGGAATTAAATGCCCAATAAAAAACGTCTCGTTTTCCCATTTTGTTGCATTTTCACCTTCTCGATCGGCCGCCGTCGATTTTCGTTATCGTCGGGCTGTGGTGGTCATCGCCTATATCACTTGAGGCGCCACGTCGTCGCGATCTCAGCCTTGGCCACCACGCGTCGTCGGGTCGCCTTCCGTCGACAAATCTCGATTGAAGCTCCGGCACGAAACCCAATCGACGCCACTGTTTCCCGTATTTTTCGATATCGATTGCAATCCGTTCACGAAACGGACACCAAATCTGGGCTCCTAACGTGGCGATGAGCAAGACCCTACCGATTGATTATCCGTCCGACACCGCTAATGACCTCACTGGAGTATTGCATGTTTCCGGTAGCTCACCTCTGTTTGGGTAAGATTCCTTGTATTTCCGGCCTAGTTTGTGTTGTCTGAAGATAAATCTGATCATTTGAATTAATGGGCCTTATTTTTTTCTAGGTAGAATCGGCATTTCGGCACTGTTTCGGTGACTTTCCGGTGATCGGCCGACGAAGCCAATTCGAAGGGTAAGTGGACCGGTCTGATTTGATATGAATCGGCTAGACCGGTTAAACCGGTCGACCCATGACCTAAACCCGACTGAGTCAACTTGCTGAGTTAACTCAATGAGTCAACTCGCTCAAGTTGACTTAGTGAGTTAACCCGCCGAGTAAACTCAGTTGACCCCATGTTGTCTGCTCACGTCAGCGTTGACTTTGACCCATTGACTTTGACCGTTGACCAAAAGTTAACTTTTCTAAAAGTTATTATTTTATGTTTTTCGACGTCTTGAGTCCGTTCTTTTAAGCCCGTTTCGCAAAATTCTGACTATAGATTTAGGAGAATCTATCCATACCCCTGAATTAAGCAAGTGGCTCAAAACTCTAAATTGATTGAAATGACTAAAAGTACTTGAAATATTGATATGGTTAAACTAATCGAAATGATCGTATTGACCAAAAAGGGCTGAAGTATCCTCGGACACCGGGGTTTGCAGATTAACCATAACAATGGATAAACCTTTGAGTTCTGAAATTGAATGAAGTGGTTGGAGGTATAGAAATTTCGTGAATGGCCGAATCACCCACGAGTACTTAAATGATTGAAATATTATATATAGTTCAATTGATGGGAACGATGGATATCCCGAGCATCAAAATAACTAAAATACCCCCATTGACTAGAATAAGTAAATTGCCTTTGATAGAATTCTAGAAATGCTAATAAAGCTGAAAATAACTAAAATGCCCCTAAGGGTTGAGGCAAGAATCACGTATGTCAATCACTCCTGATGTTAGTATAAGGTTGGAAGTTTTCCGCCCAAAATATAAGTTTGATTATTCCGTGCCAAGCCATGTGGTGAAATATGAAAGCAATCGTTCAGATATACGATACAACTGGGTGTATTAGAAGGGTTAGTTAGTACTGCAAGGTTGGAGATGTTAATTCGAACGGATTGGAGGCTCGAAAAACTTCTGGAAATCTTAAATTTTGTAAATCGTTATTTTATCATTATTGAGATAAATTACAAATCACCCCTGATAGTTAAATGACCGAAACACCCTCATTGACCAAAGTAATCAAAATAGCCCTGAATGTATCCGATATCACGAAAGATCTTATCATAGAAATCTCTAAATGCTTGGCTAGAAAACTGATGAGCAAATAGAATTTCCCTGAGCGACTGTTTATGAATCGTTGGTATAAATTACCAAAACGCCTATGTATGATAAAATAACCATAATGCCCTTGTAGGCTTAAATGACTAAAGTCCTCATGATATATTTAAACTCTTGAAGATCTTAATGTATCAACTCCTGAATATCTGGTTTGAACCGTTAATACGGATCCCCCTTTTTAATAGGGACCTCGTTTATGACATTCGTTCAAATTGTCAAAAGTTTAATGCGTTCCATTTTGTAGATGCCAAGTATCTTCGAGAAATAAAATATTCTATCTAGTGTGTTCCATGTGTGCTATATTCTATTGAATGAATTGTATAATGATTACATATTAGTAAACAATCTAACGATTTAATCATGAACAATGCTATGTTTGATGAATGTTCAAATGTTATTGAGATTGCATCACTATGTTAGAAAATGAGATGAAATGATGAATTGGATATATGATGACATTCTCTGCCTACTTGATGTATGTCTACTCAATATGTATACTTGATATGTGATTGCTTGATCTGTGATGGTATTGCATGGCTGTCTGATGAATTTGATATCATGATCTGTTAGCTTGACCTATGACGGTACAATCTATTTGCACGATGAATGATGAAAATGTCTGCTATGCTCAATGGTATGCCCATTTATCTGTCAAAATCATGAATCTTCTGTTTCTGATACTCTGAATAGAATATGTATGTCACATATATTCTGTTACTCATATTTGAAATCTGAATACCGATTGTCATCCGGGGTATAATGTTAGGTTATGTTATGAAGTCTCTGTTGGTACAACCCTAATCAAGATGGTAAATCCTTATGGACTCAAGGTCTCCCATTGAGTAGGTGCCAATGCTTCAGCACGGGTAAATCCTTATGGACCTAAGGCAGCCCTTTAGGTAGCACCTATGCCCATCCGACCTAGGGTAAGTCCTTATGGATGTAGTTCTAGGGGACTGCATATTGGTGTAAGGTTGGAGGGTAGTTACTAGTAAACCATTGTATGTACTTGAACATTTGTATTGAATTGTTATGTGTTCTCATGATATGATTGGTATGCATTTATGCATGTTTGATATACACCTATTGGAACACACTAGACATTAAACTCGTTGTTTCCATCTTCGTAATCTATCAGCTTGTATAATTCTCGTTTGTTTCTCGATGATTGAATGAAGAATAAGTATCATTATTCTCAAGTAGAATGTTACCCTGAAATAGTGAAAAAGAGATAGAGATTGTTACTACTTGGAACATCATGGAAATGTTATGCCTACCATGTATATGCATGAGCTTATAGCATCTTTTGGTAGTTCTGTATTACTGAGCTTTTCCAAGCTCACGTTGTTTTTACTATCGCAGGTTAAAAGATTATAGCAGGGTATAATGTTTGACATCAATGTTCAGAGTTCCCTCGGCGTTGCATCGGAGTATGGTGTTGTATAGTTAGTGGGCATGTATGTCACGTATTGTTTTATGATAGAGTCTGTAAAGCACTTTCTGAAATTTCTGTTATGTGTTTAAATGATTTCCTGAAATGGTATTTTAAACAGAATTTGATTTTACAGTTTAATCAGTGTTTTGAGGAAAGAAAAATGTTTTTATGTGTATTTTTACTGTGGGTCGCTCTTGTGACCCTAATGTGACTTCCTACGATCCGTTGTAACGCATAGGCGGGTCTAGGGTGTTACATTAAAAATTTGAGGACTAATTTAAAATAAAGGTCATAATTTGAGAATATGTGGTGCAGTTAACTTATTTTTTATCTGTCTATTTTTACACCTTTAATTTTTCATCCTTCTAATTTTCTTTCCACCTATTTAAACCGTGACAAAAACCATAGCAACAACTTTCAAAATCCCAGCTTGATAATTAGACAATGTGGGTTTGGGGGGGGGGGGGGGGGGTGCTAGGGGACACCTTTTTTTGAAAAAAAAAACATGTGCTTAGTGGCAGTAATTAAGGAAGAAAGTGAAAATAATGTTTAATGTAACTGATGAAGAAATGCTTCAATATATTATTAACACTTCTTATGACTTATGAGGAAATGCTTCAATATTCTTACATTAAACATATTATTTTGTGAATTTTCATAATAATTTGTTCCTATAACACGAGGTTTAAAACTTAATACGTATCATGTGCTTTTTTAATATTATGGATGTATGTACGTATAAGGTTAACAATGGCAACTGATGATGCAGATTTGAATGTTTGATTTATTTTTTCTAATATTATATAAGAATAATAATTCAAATCGAGTATTTCAAGCTCTGAATTGTGTCGAATAAATTCAATTCTTTTTTCTATCTTATAATTGTGAATGTATTCGGGGATGGAACTAGAGGGACGGTCGCCCCCTAAAATTTTAAAATTCTCTATGATTTTGAATTTTTTATAGAAATTGTCTATGTATTTCTTATCAAAAATCTATTTTTGCCCCTGTAAAATTTTATAAGTTCGCCCCCAAAACAAATTTTTGTGTCCGTCCCTGAATGGATTGGACTTTTACGTTTATAAATGCTGTATAAGCTGCAAGTTTGGACGTCATTGCATCATTGTTGAAGAACAATCATTTTAACAATAGAAACACTGGTATTCCAAATCTGCAAACAGTATCCGGTTTGTCCTAAAGGCACGACGACTGGGTACGAGTTTGTATACTTTGTAAAACTATATGTGAATTTAAAATTCTAGGTGTGCCAAATTATATTATCAATATAAAATATAAAAAAATTTAAAAATATATGTAAATTTAAAATTTTTAGGGAATGCGACTTCCCCTAACACCTCTCTATCCATCCCCTGGACATCTAGGTTCACTTTAACAGCACTGTTACTGTTTTACTATCAAATTGTGATTTTGCATTCAAAGTAATCATCCACATGACTTGTTGATTGATGTTTTATAAATTTTGTATGCTTGAAGGCAAGAAGCTATTTCAGATACTGTACATAGCATGCTGATATTTGGTAAATACAATGTGAAAAATGTTTTACTTTTATAAAAAAATCCGAACATAAATCATGAATATGGTAAAATTAATATTTGCGAAATGATATTAAAACAATATTATTAAAAAAGACCGTTACAATCCTCGAGCATGAACAATAAAATAGACATAGTAAGTAAAAAAAATACTAGTAGTAACTAAATTATGCAGCACATTGTTCTGATCGTGTATTTCTTCCACTAATCTTGCAGGTTTCAAGATGGTTACTTACAAGTAATTAAGTTAACCCAAGGTATCAATAAACTAAATGTTAATCTCGTGGTATTTACAAATGATATAAACCGGGTGTTGTTCATCTTAGGAGACACAGATTCAAATTGTGTCTACAAAGTCTATGCACATTGTCAAAGAGTAAGAATATGTATAAATAAATACTACATTGTAATCATCTTTAAATCATTAAAAATAATATAAAGCAGGATGAAAAACGAGGCGATACAACATAAATTCACATTGGTATATACATAAGGCGGAGTCAAAAAAAAAATAGGTTACGGTGTTAAAATTTTAAGTATTGACCATATTTTGTTAAAATCGGAGAGAGTCAAATGGTAGGTGTCAATTACTTTAAAAGAGCGCAATTTTTTTTAAGTCGGTAATTTTTTTAAGGGTTTTATTATGATGCACAAGCTGTGTAAATTTTTTTTACACGTTCCTTTTATAAAATTTAAAATTTAAATCACAAACCCTAGCAACCTAAAACCTAAGCCCTAAATCCTAAACTCTAAATTCTAAATTCTACCCATAAACCTTAAATTATATACCCTACATACTAAACCCTTAAACCCTAACCTTAAACCCTAAACCCTAAACCCTAAAATTAAAGGGCTTGTGTTTTACACAAGCTTGGCATCAAAGTATTTTCCTTTTTTTAAATGGTTTCAACTTTATATATATGGGTTATATATTGATACACAAGTTGTGTAAACAAAGTATTACACGGCCCTTTTTTAAAATTTAAATTTTAAATTTTAAATTACTAAATATAAAACCTTAAAACCTAAATTTTAAACCCTAACCTCAAACCCAAAACTTTAACCCTAAATCTTAAATTCTAAACCCTACAACTTAAACTCTAAACCTTAAATCTAACGAATTTTGTATAATTTTTTTTCATATATATATATATATATATATATATATATATATATATATATATATGGAAAATACTTTGATGCACAAGCTGTGTAAACTTTAGTTTACACAAGCCCTTTAATTTTAGGGTTTAGGGTTTAGGGTTTTATGTTAGGGTTTAGGGGTTTAGTATGTAGGGTATATAATTTAAGGTTTATGGTTAGAATTTAGAGTTTAGAGTTTAGGGCTTAGGGTTTAGGGTTTAGGTTGCTAGGGTTTGTGATTTAGATTTTAAATTTTATAAAACGATTGTGTAAAAAAAATTTACACAGCTTGTGCATCAAAATAAAACCCTATATATATATATATAGGTATCAACAGACACCTCATTATTCCAACCGGCTCCGCTAATGTATACTTATATACAAAGATTCACCCTCTAAGTTTTTTATATGTGGAAATGATGTCATGATTACCAAGTTAAAAGTTATTCTTGTAACAAAGAAATAATTTATATTTTGAAATGAGCATGCTCAAGGGTTGATTTACTCAGTTCAATGTAAAATTTCGATTGACATTTAAAAGGATTTGGATATAAATATTGGATTAAAGAAAAGCTAGAAATATAAACATTTGAGAAGGTTATGCTATCAATAAAATAAAATTTTAAAATGATTCATCCCTTTTAAAGAGATTAGTCTCGTGTGATAAGACACTAGATTCTTTAAGTAGGGTCAAAGTTTAAGTTTTACCGTTGTAAATGGAGCAAATTAAATTAGGAGAGAGTCACACATATCGATCAGGATTAGTAAGCCATGTAGATAAAATTGAAATGATAATTTCTGTTAAAATGGATACCAAGGGAGAAACAAAAGCATTAATTGAGGAAACTCAATTTAAAACATAGCTTACAGGCAAACTCTAAGCAGCCTACAATGCAGAAGAGGTGAATTTGGAGCATACAAACAGATAACAAATTCACCAACCCAAATATATATATATATATATGTATATAGGCATACTAATGCACTACTTAAGTTATTTCTGCATGTTATTTGGGGCGACATGCGGTCTCCATTGGCCCAGCTTGTCTTGCCAGCTGAAAATAAGCTTCAAGCTTCTTTCTCAATGTTGCATATTCTTTCTTCAGTTGCTGGAAACACCTCATGCATCTGCTAATCCCAAATCACCTCATTTTTTTAAAATATTCAAACAGTATTCTTTCAACCAGGCCCAGACTAGTTCTGGGTTTTGCTTGTAACCACAGCTGTCTCGGATCGGATGGGGAGCAACATGAGCTCCCGCTCAGGGCCCTAGTTTTTGCTTTTACAACTTCAATAATTTATGAAGTGGTAATCTTGTAAGTTAATGATTGCTATTTATTGTTTTAGTTGTATTTAAGTCGTTTTCTAAATAAAACAATAAAAATAATGTTTTTGTTCTACCGAGCCTATTTTTAAGTTGTAGCTCAGGACCTCGAAAATATCCGAGACAGCTCTGCTTATAACATTAGATTATACATAGGCTTTCATAATAAATAAAAGTGGGACTGAGGGTTTACCCTTCTCCATTCCCAGATTTGCAATATTCCCTAAATAGTGTGCTCTCAGCTTTCACCTTCTTTGCTCCAATGCTGCAAACCAATCAGAAGGAAAAAAATGAAACTATATGTATATGTATATGTATATGTATATGTATATGTATATGTATATGTATATGCATATGGTTGCAATAAAGCCAGCATGCATATATAGAATATGCTAGTGTCTCTATTGATAAATGTTACCTTGAACTGCTTCCTTTGAACTGGTGCATATAGGCATCCAACTTGTTAAAATTATAAGGCTTCCTCTCCCTAGTGAAGAGCATCAACATTCAAAGTTATATTGTTACTTAATGTTATTAGATTGTAAGTAGTGGAAACTCGAACTTACAGTGCCTGCTCTAGATTGAGGATTAATCTGGCTGAATCGCGGTAGTATAAGGTGACAACTTCTTCGACGAAATTCGGGTTCGAATCGTCTTGGAGTTCTTCCAACTGCACGAATTGTTCATCAAGATATCCCTGCAATCACCACATACTTGTGCTGAGTTTAGCAATGAACACAGTTGTACAACTTTGAAGGTTTTGTTATCTGATGGGGGTGATCTCGCTATGCATTTAAATAACGGTCACAACCCAAAATTATTTCGATAACATTTATAGTACAATACTGCAAAACGAGGCGTTAGCACAACCCTTGAGCATTACCAACACAGAACCACATAAACAATCATGGACTTGTTGAGGAAATGTTTAGGAAAATTGCAAACCTGGTCAAACAAGGATTTCCTCATGATCTGAAGCTGCCTACGCAAAGGGTTCCTCTCCATTATAAGAAAGAAGAAGAAGCTTGAAGAGTTGAGTGATGGGTTCAATGACAAGTGCCACGAAGGGGTTTATATAGCGGAGAAATTTGAATAAAATTTGTTTGTCTATTTTATGCCTTTTATATGTTCTAATAAAGATTTTATGTCACGTTTTTTATTAATAAAACTGAAATAATTAATAAAGTAGTAAAAAATAATCATTAATACACGTGACATAAAATAATAGACGATGTATATAAAAGAATACAGAAAAAGAATAAATAAATTTTATTCGATAAATTTTAACAGAAAGAAAGAGTTAAAAAAAAGGAGTAAAGAAAGAGCTAGAAAATGGAGATTATACTAGCTTTGCAGTATTGCACTCTTTCGCCATGTTATTTTCACATATCCGCTTATTATATTTTTTTCTCTATTTAAAGTTAAGAGAAATTTTAATGAGACGTACGTGAATATCTTTTTTTATAATTTATTTCGATAATAAAATCATACGATTCTGATAAAAAAACAAGCTTTGCAATGATGGATTTTCATTATTATGATTGGGGTGGATGGTATTCGGATTCTGTTTGTAAAAAGGAAAGTATTTGATTTGTTTGTTGTGAAATCAACTCTTGTGTGAGTGATGAATTAAAAAATTAATTATTGCTTTCAGCAGATTCTGTGATTTCCCACCTGTGACATGAGGTTTCACTTTCGGCTTTTAACTATTCACAGCGAAGAGACAACATATATTTTCAATATAAAAATTCGGTTGATTAACCGATTAATTCAGATCGAATTTTGTAAAGATCTAATATAAAGACAACTCTTTAACCTAATTTTCTTTACCCACAACGTTATAAATTGAACTACAAATCTCGCTTAAAGGGCCTAACGTCTTATCACATTAGACTGGTTAGTTGTTGGTGGGTATTCTTTTTCTTTTAAGTGTTTGTATTTGTTTTTTTTTTACTAAATACTCATTTATTTATATTATGTTTATTTTATATCTAAATCATGTATTATAATTTAAAAAGGACTATATACGCAATTTTGTAATAATATTGGAGTGAATCTACTTTAAAGAAGAGATATGAAAGAAATGATTTAAATGATTTAACATTAATATATATATATATATTATGATTGTTTAGATGATCAAAGATAATGTCACCTCATTTTGATGGGACGTGGATTTTTTATTTTATTTTGTTTAACTATATTAAAAAATTTCAATCTCATAATTTGATGTAGTAAGTTAAATGGACATTTTAGTAAAAATAAAGTTAAATGTACACAAATTTTGACACAAGTGTGGTAAAGGAACAAGCACACGGTTTTTAATTTAGTTTAGTACTTTATTATAGAATAAATGTCTGAAAATTATATTTTTTAGGAATTTATTTTTTTAAATAGGCTTTTAACGTTTTATTTCATATATATTTTTAGGTCGTTTGTTACTTTTTTTAATGAATATGTGGTACATGACCTTCAATCATCTTCTTTCTTTCCCTTTAGATTTTTAAGGAAATAAATAGAAAACTAATTGAAAATTTAAAAATTGGTTTGTTTTTAATAATCAAACAATCTTAAGCCACAAAAACTTCGATTTTTAAAATTCATCAATTCCCGGGGTATCAATTTGGTTGTGGGGCTCGTTTCTGGTTTAATTTAATTTGGAAGTATCTTTGGTCAAAAAAAAAACCTTCATTCTCATTTTTATGAAAATAAAAAAAATCACAGGTCCCAAAAAATGACCCAAAAACATGGGACACTTACTTTGACAAAAAAATAACATCTAAAAATACATAATTTGAACATCTATTTTATAATAAATCCGTTATTTTAGTGTCACACATGTTTACGAAATATTAAATATGAATTTACTATAAATTTCACTCATTTACATTATTATTATTTTATACAAAAACCACTCATTTACATTAAAAAAACTTTCCGAGTTGTTTCAATTTAATTAAAGTCTCAAAACATTAAAAATAAAATAATATTAAATATTTGATGGGAGAATTTTGTTGTCCTTTGACATATTAAAACCATTTTTATATCATAATTTAAGTAGAATATAATTGTAAAGAAAATATGTTGGTTCTTATATAAAATGATCTTGATTTTGTTTTTTTATTCGTCGAATTTAAGTAGTACAGGAGAATCTCAACGGTAGAAGCATTCATCCAAGAAGATAAAAGGTATAGTTTAAAATTAATCTCATCGGACGATCGCCGTGTGCTGATCGGGTCAATAAAAAGATGAAGTGCAATAACATTAGTGCTATATATATATATATATATATATATATATATATATATATATATATATCAATAATCAAAACAAAACACAAGCAAAAGTTAACGACTGTTTCAGTTTGTGTAATTTAGTGCTGTGAATGATACGAGACAGATCACGCGCTACTCGAGTTAGATTTGGTGAAAGTTCGATCAATACTCGACTTGATTGGACTCGACACGAGCTGGAATTCAGCTCAAGTTCTTAACGAGCCGAGCCGAGCTACTTGATACCCAACTCGAAAAGCTCGCGAGCTACTCGAAAATATAATAAACTATTTTTTAATTTTTAAAAAATTATAGTGAACTAAAATGTAAGTTAGGTGTTTTTGATTGCTATATTATGTTAGTTCAATTTTTAGTTTAACTTTCTTTATATTTTCATGTATACTTTTTTCCTCCTACTACGATAGGTTTTTAATGAGTCACATGAAAAATATTTCTTTTGTATGATTCTATCTACAACAAAATCATATAATTTGATAGATAACAACAATATTATTATCATTATTACTATTATTATGAAGAGGGTTGTAAATGAAATTAGACAGATCGCGAGCTACTCGAGCTCGACTCGCTCAAAGCTTGATCAATACTTGACTTGATTGGACTCGACTCGAGCTCGGCTCAAATTCTTAACGAGCCGAGTCGAGCTCAGCATACTCAAACTCGAGTCAAGCTCAAACTCGACTCAAATTCTTAACGAAACAAGTCGAGCTCAGCACTACTCGAACTCGACTCGTCTCGTTTACATAAATAGTGTAATTTACACTTAATTTTGTTTGCTCCAAATATTCTAAATTCTCTTGGTTATTTTGAAAAGAGACTAAACTACATCTAACCCAGTAACCCTAGAGTACAATAACCCGATGGGCATTTATTCCTAACATTTATAAATTAAGTATAAATTTCACATGATTTAATATAGCAAAAAGTCAACTAAAACCCCCTTTTCTTAATACCGTACGGACAATCTAATTTATAGTATTAACTTTTTTTAATTAATAACAAATTCTCTGCTTATTAAACTAAACCTATTTTTAAGTATAATATTAATATCCAAATCATTGATTAATGCAAATTAAATGTTATATAATTTATTATAGTAACATAAAGTATTGTATCACATCACATCACTATTTTTATTAATAGTGACATTGATTTGATATGAATACTGTTTATTGTGCCAATCTATAGTGGCATGAAATATTTTATTATTTGTCAATAATTTTTAAAATAAGTAATTAAAGAGTACCAATCGATATTATTTCTTCTTCTCTAGGCTGTAGGTTTATTATTCATTATGACTTATGAGTAATTTTTTTTCTCTCTTTCCTTAAGAACGAATTGTTAAAAAATATACTGTATTCACATCACTATTTTATTTATGGGTTAAATTTTTTTTACACATTCCTTTTATAAAATTTAAAATCTAAATCACAAACCCTAGCAACCTAAAACCTAAGCCCTAAATCCTAAACTCTAAATTCTAAATTCTACACATAAACCTTAAATTATATACCCTACATACTAAACCCCTAAACCCTAACCTAAAACCCTAAACCTTAAACCCTAAAATTGAAGGGCTTGTGTAAACTAAAGTTTACACAAGCTTGTGCATCAAAGTATTTTCCTTTATTTATTTGGATAAAACATATGAGATGTGACTTAGTTATATGTTTAGTGATAAGCATATCAATTTTCTTCTAAAAATAACAATTGAGTTATTTAATTATAGATTTAGAAACAAACATGCCACTATCAGTCACTATTCTTTTAAAATTAACAATTCAGTCACTTAACTATAGGTTTAGGAACAAATATGTCACTCAATTAAAATTTTGTGACAAACATGTAACCCCCTCGTCCCGGTCTGGCCGGATGACCGGTCCAAGTAGGCCACACGGGGAAAACCGAAGCGAAACCCGTTAAGGTTCCCTCTCGGTTAGCAACCCTAATTTTTTTTCTTTTAATTTAATCTTTTCTAAAGGCTCATTTAAATCTTATGTGATCATAACAGCGGAATAAAATGTGGAAGACAACATCCGAACCCAAAACAGCATTTAAACAGTCCAATTTTAATCCATTACACAGGCCGTTTCCAAACACCATTGAGGCGTATCGAAACGCCTTGGCCAGGTCAACTGCCCCAAGCCCATACGAGGAGGCCGTATCGAAACGGAGGTCAACCGTTCCGAAACACCCTCAACGGTCAACTTATCGTGGTCAACGAGATTTTGATCGTTCCGAAACCCTTAGACCCGTTTCAAAACGCTTTCATCTCGTCATTTTTTCAGATTTTCAGTAGCCAAAATATTCCGAAACCCGTATCGGAACAGGGGCTCTTAGTAGCCAAACCGTATCGAAACGCGTTCTGATACGGGGTCCCTAAAGCCTTACCCATTCCGAAACGGCCCAGCTTGTTTCGAAACACGGGTTGTCTGCAACCTTTGAAATGCAGACTTAGGCGTTTTTCAACAAATCTAAAGGTCCCAAACGACCCAGAAAGGCACTCAGCACAAGCATACATGAAACTAGAGGCATGGGTCCTATATTAAACATGCTCAAACACACAAGACATAGATTGAAACATTCATTCAAGGCATTCACACATTAGCAACATTTCATATAAGGCATGCTTGAAGACATTAAAAGCCAAAAGACACAATTCAACTCAAATAGGTACTCATGTCATTCAAAAGCAAATTAAACATCCATAAGGCATACATCACACAAGCATTTGACAAGACATATCATGTTTACAATCCAAGTCAATTTATAAACTTCAAACACATATATGAGTCATACATAGCTCATACAAAAACACACACTCTTGCCACATTGCTAAGCTACTACATAATTGTTTAACCGTACTTGAGCAACAAAAACTTGGAAAGCCCCTTCGCCTTGCTCCGAGCTAACACCACGCTAATGATTTGCATTGTTGAAAATGAGAGCGTAAGCTAGAAGCTTAGTGAGGATGCTCTAAAATCGAAAACATCAACAATGCAGGGTTCAAGCATGTATTCCCTAATTCTCATATACGATATGCATAGGTAAATCCACGAGTAGACCTAGCTAGTCTTCCAAGAGTCATAATATGGCATCTCACATCATACTAAGCTCAAACATCATATATCAACATCATACATTACAATCATATAAACAAGTTCAATTGACCACTATTAGTTTACCCAGATGTGTGGATTTAATCTCAACAATCACATTACCTCGGTGGGATTACACTCATCACCGGACCTTGCATGGGCGGGATTCCACTCATCACCACATGCCCTACGGATGGGATTCCACTCATCATCCCGTAGAATATATATAAATTTCCAGTGGAATGTTACATCACCGTACTCCTCCTTGATGACTCAACGCCATCAAGGCCACGTACGTTTTGACTCAATTTTTGTGCACACTAATCCTAATGATCGATCATTTACACCCGGTAAGTTAATTAGTGCCAATTTCATTTACCACAACACACATCCACCATTTACATCACATGCTCATCATATACACATGTCAAGATATACATATACATATCGAACCACATTTCACAATGGCAAATAGGCAAAGCATAAATAGCATTTAATGGAATCAAAGAGCTAGGTTACCAATTTAACTCCACATTGAAATGGCCTACCAAGCACATTCCAACTCATACACTACACACACTTGAACCAACTTTAAAACACATTTAAAGTCACTCACCACCCTTCCTTAGCAACCAAAGCAAGCCTCTTACAAGCCCAGATTCGATCTCGTTGCCTCTCCAACGTCTCCTCTTGCTTCTAGCCAATCAAAAACACATCCATTACTCTCAGTCAATGCTAAAACTCAGTCATCACTCAACTCTTAAGCTCAAGCCAAGCTTCAACAATTTTCCAATCGAATTAATCCCCCAAAATGCCCATTTTCGCGCTCCTTCAAAAACTAGCTGAAAATTCTATTTTCAAACACCCAAATGACACCCAATTGGCCCCAAAACACCTTCTTATCATACTTAAACCATCAGCCCTTCAAATTTACCCTACAACTCACCAAAAACCAAGTTTTAGACACTTTAAAATTGGCCACAAGAACCCATTTCGGGTTTTTACCCAAACCTAACCATTTTAACATATCATATGTATTTTAAGGTGGCTAAATCAAAACCCAACCTAACATTTCAAAACAAGTTGAAAACTCCATAAAAATCTATTCTTTCATTAAGCCCTAAATTTCCAAAAGTTGATAGTTTGAAAATCTATAACCAAGTAAAGATAGAGAATGAAGAGGAGAGTGAGAAAATACAATTACCTTTGAAAAATGACCTTGGGTTGAAGAGGAAATCAATGGAATAGTATTTTTGGTTTGGGGTGGGATTTTGAAAGGGTTTCACGTTGGGAGGGGGGAGGGGAGGAGAGAAGACGACTTTTATTTTTTTGTTCTCTTTAACTTTCAAAAAGTTGTCTAGCTTTTTAAAACATTCGGGTTAAATCACCAAGGTGATCCCTCCTCTTTATTTTAAAAACCAAATTAGCCCAAGCCAAGGTCAAATTGATTAAATTTAATTTTACCGACTCGGACCACTAACCCGACTAACTCCTAACCCCAAAACATGGGTGTTACAACTCTCTCCCACTTAAGGAATTTCATCCCCGAAATTACCTGACTGAAAGAGATACGGAAACTGCCTTTCCATATCCTCCTTCCTCTCCCAAGTGGCTTCGTCCACACCTCGACGTTGCCACCGCACTTTTACTAATTCAATCGATCTACCCCGCAACATCTTACTGTCAGAAGCTAGGATCTCAAATGGTTCTTCTTCATAAGTCAAATCCAGATTCAATTCAATCTCCTCTACATGCATAACATGCGATGGATCGGACCTATACTTACGGAGCATCAAAACATGAAATGCATCGTGTATCTTCTGTAGCTCGGATGGCAAACGCAACTGATAAGCAACCGGACCAACCCTCTTCACAATCTCATACGGTCCTATGTATCTCGGACTCAACTTCCCTTTTCGACCAAATCTCATCACTTTATTCCACAGAGACACTTTCAAGAATACCTTCTCACCCACTAAGAACTCAACTTCCTTCCTCTTCAAATCGGCATAGGACTTCTGCATATCCGAAGCAGCCTTTAATCGATCACAAATCAATTTTACCTTGTCAGTTGTCCCCTTGAGCAAATCCGGCATAGGTAACAACTTCTGTCCCACTTCGGCCCAACAAACTAGGGTTCTACACTTCCGGCCATACAAGGCCTCATACGGAGCCATCTGAATACTCGACTGGAAGCTATTTTTGTAAGAAAACTCAATTAGAGGCAAGTGCTTCTCCCACATACCCTGCAAATCAATAATGCAACAACGCAACATATCCTCTAAGATCTGTATAACTCTCTCTGACTGACCATCTGACTGGGATGATAAGACGTGCTGAAGTTCAAACGGGTACCCAAAGCTGTATGCAAACACTCCCAAAATCGAGATGTAAACCTCGGATCTCTATCGGACACAATAGACTTCGGCACACCATACAGTCTAACAATCTCACCAATGTACAAATCGGCCAATCTATCTAAAGTGTAAGTAGTATTGAGTGCCAAGAAGTGAGCACACTTCGTAAAACGATCTACTATCACCCAAACTGAGTTCTTCTTCGTAGGAGTCAAAGGTAAACCCGAAACAAAATCCATGGTGATGTTCTCCCATTTCCATTCCGGAATCCTCAACGGCTGTAACAAACCTGAGGAAACCTGATGTTCTGCCTTCACCCTCTGACACACTAAACACTTACTCACAAAGTCGGCTACATCTCTTTTCAAGCCAACCCAAAAGTACTCATTCTTCAAATCACGATACATCTTCGTACATCTGGGATGTATAGCAAATGGACTACTGTGTGCTTCAGTCAAGATCGTACGTCTCAAGTCACTGTCCTCGGGCACAACTATCCTATTTTTGAAACACAAAACCCCATCGGTACTAAAACTGTAGTCTGAAGATCTATCTTCGGCTATATCTTGCACGTGAGGTGCCAAAGATCTATCTAAGAGCTGCTTCTCTCTAATCAACTGACCTAAAGTAGGTCTAACCCGAAGCTCGGCTACCAAGTCACCATCTCCAGACAAGCTCAATCTAGCAAACATAGCTCTCAAATCCACGGCTATCTTTCTACTCAATGCACCGGCCACTACATTGGCCTTACCCGGATGGTACTCAATGGTAAGATCATAGTCTTTTAGCAACTCTAACCACCTACGTTGTCTGAGATTCAAATCTCGCTGAGTCATAATGTACTTCAAACTCTTGTGATCGGTGTACATTGTGCATTTCTCACTATACAAATAGTGCCTCCAAATCTTCAGAGCAAACACAACTGCAACTAACTCTATGTCATGGGTCGGATAGTTGCGCTCATGGTTCTTCAACTGTCTTGAGGCGTAAGCCGCCACTCTCTTATCTTGCATGAGAACACAACCTAGGCCTACGTAGGAAGCATCACTGTAAACTACATAGTCCTTCCCGGACTCTGGCTGAATCAAGATCGATGCTTGGGTCAAAGCTTCTTTTAATTTCTCAAAGGCTCTCTGTCTTGCATCTGTCCACTCAAACTGAACACTCTTCTGAAGTAACTATGTCAATGGAGCGGCTAACTTAGAGAAACCTTCTACGAATCTCCTATAGTATCCAGCTAAGCCTAGGAAGCTATGTACCTCTGTTACAGACTTCGGTTGCTTCCATTCAACAATGGCCTCTATCTTCTTCGGATCAAATCTAATCCCATCGGCTGACACTACGTGTCCTAAGAAGACTACCTCTCGGATCCAGAATTCACACTTGCTCAACTTCGCATACAATTGATGATCTAGCAAAGTCTTCAAAACTAGTCTCAAGTGTCGGCCATGATCTTCTTCAGTTCGCGAATACACCAAGATGTCATCTATAAACACAACTACAAACTGATCTAGGTACTGATGAATAATTCTATTCATCATGTCCATAAAAGCAGCAGGTGCATTAGTCAACCCAAAAGGCATGACTAAAAACTCATAGTGACCATACCTAGTCCTAAAGGCCGTCTTCGATACATCAACCTCTCTTACCTTTAACTGGTAGTAACCCGATCTCAAGTCAATCTTCGAAAAGACTGATGCTCATCTCAATTGGTCAAACAAATCATCAATTCTAGGCAACATATATTTATTCTTCACTGTTAACTGATTCAACTGTCTGTAATCTATACACATTCTCAAGCTTCCATCTTTCTTCTTCACAAACAAAACTGGTGCACCCCAAGGTGAAGAGCTAGGTCGAATGAAGCCTCTATCTGTCAACTCTTGCAACTGAGTCTTCAACTCTTTCAGTTCTTTCGGTGCCATGCGATACAAAGCAATCGAAACAGGAGCTGAATCAAAATAAGTCTCAATGGTGAACTCTACCTCTCTGTCCGGTGGTAACCCTGGCAACTCTTCCGGAAACACACTAGGAAAGTCACATACTGTCCGGATGTCTTGAGGTCTAACCTCACTCATGTTAGGGTTCATCATATATGCCAAGTATGCTTCACAACCCAACTCAACTAACCTCTTAGCCTCTAAAACTGAAACTACATTGGACAAGAACTTCACGTTCTCACCCACCACTACAATATCATAATCATCTGTGAGCCTCAAATATATCCTCTTAGTTTCAAAGTCTATCCTAGCTCTATGCTCCGTGAGTCAGTCCATACCCAGAATTACATCAAAACCATAGAAAGGAAGCTCCATCATATCCACCGGAAACACATGTCCCTGAACCATCAATGGACACCTTCTGTACATTTTTCTAACTATTACCGTGTCCCCAAAGGAACTAGTAACACTAACTCCTACCTCTAACATTTCACAAGGCAAATTCAACGACTGTGCATGCTCACTCAATATGTAGGAATGTGTAGACCCAGAGTCAATCAAAGAAAGCAAACCCAAGGACTGTATCGAGAAGTTACCTGCGATCACATCGGTGTCATGCTGATCCCCACGCTGAGCGTAAACTCTGGCTTGACCTCCGCCCTCCGGCTGAACTGCAACTACATGTGCTATGTTCCTCTGACCATTATTCCTCGGTTGGAAGTTACCTCTACCGCGCCCGCGGCCCCTCTAAAAGTCATTGGCTCTAGCAGGAGCATGAGCTGGTGCCTGCCCCACCTGATGTGGACAGTCACGCCTAATGTGGTCTCTAGCTCTACAGCTCCAACACGAGTGGAAATTTCCCCAACACTCACCGATGTGGTTCCTCCCGCAAGTAGCACATGTGGGCAACTTCCCACCAGCCCTCTGGCCCTGTTGGCCCCTACCGTGGTTGTCGCCACCACGCCTATGATCATAATGATGCTTGTTGTCCCGATGCCTCTTGGCATCACCTCTATCAAAGTCACTAGACCTCTTACCCGAAATAGAACCACCAGATTGTTTGGTCAAGCCCAAACTGTGCTCTAAGTCCTTGGCCCTCGCGACCAAGACATCAAAATCAGTGTAGTCTGAAGCTAGAGTGTACCTCTTGATCTCTTCATTCAGCCCATAACGGAAACGGTTACATCGTTCCACCTCAGTAGGAACAAGCTCAGATGCATACTGACTCAGTCTGACAAATCGGATCTCATAATCGGTCACGATCATACTCCCCTGAAGCAATGCCATAAACTCCCTCTTCCTCTCATCGAGGTATCAAGGACCCAAATACTTCTTACGGATTGCTGACTCAAAGAACTCCCAAGTAATCTCGGCCTCATCCATACCCGTAGTAATGGTGACCCACCAAGTGTAGGCATCACCCTGAAGCAAGGACTCAACACATCTTAACTTGCGCTCACCAGTACATCCCATCTGTGCGAGGATACGGACAGTCTTCTCAAACCACAACTCGGATCTCTCTAGAGTAGACCCTCTGAACTCTTCGGCCCCTGGACCACAGAGTCTCTCTAATAGCAAACCAGTGCCCTCTCCTTGATGATGTGTTGCTGCCTGACCCCCAGCTACTGCAGACTGAAATGCCCCGGCTATCGCTTGAACCAAAGGAGCTAAGTCTATTCCGGCCGGTCCTTGGACACCTTGGCCACATTGGCCTCCCTGAGGTCCCTCTCCTTCGGCCCCGGCCTCGCCTCCTATTCTCGGTGGAAGAGGTGGTGGTGGAGGTGGTGAAAGAGCTCCAACTCCAACCACATGCTCTCCCACTTGAGCCTCAACTCTAACTACTGGCTCGACTCCTAGAGCCGCTGCCCGTGGTTCCGGTCGAACCATCCTAGGCCTCCCACGTGGTCTCATGGTACAACTAGCAAGATAATAACTACAATAACAAACAGATAGGGATTACGTTAGCCAAAGCAAGGGTCCAATAGTGCTCAAGTACTCCCTTTACCATAAAATCTTTTTAAATTAAGTAATAATAGCAATGGGCACTCACTCTACACCAAACGCAACAACTCATGCTTCAAAACATCATACGAACAGTCAAATAATAAGAATTCATAGAAAGGCATGCATCGAACAATACAATCACTTAAAATATCAAGCTTACCTTACTTACCTACCCGAGGTCTCGGTAACATCAGGCTCTGATACCAACAAATGTAACCCCCTCGTCCCGGTCTGGCCGGATGACCGGTCCGAGTAGGCCACACGGGGAAAACCGAAGCGAAACCCGTTAAGGTTCCCCCTCGGTTAGCAACCCTAATTTTTTTCTTTTAATTTAATCTTTTCTAAAGGCTCATTTAAATCCCATGTGATCATAACAGCGGAATAAAATGTGGAAGACAACATCCGAACCCAAAACAGCATTTAAACAGCCCAATTTTAATCCATTACACAGGCCGTTTCGAAACACAATTGAGGCGTATCGAAACGCCTTGACCAGGTCAACTGCCCCAAGCCCATACGAGAAGGCCGTATCGGAACGGAGGTCAACCGTTTCGAAACACCCTCAACGGTGAACTTCTCGTGGTCAACGAGATTTTGACCGTTCCGAAACCCTTAGACTCGTTTCGAAACGCTTTCATCTCGTCATTTTCTCAGATTTCCTGTAGCCAAAATGTTCCAAAACCCGTATCGGAACAGGGGCTCTTAGTGGCCAAACCGTATCGAAACGCGTTCCGATACGGGGTCCTTAAAGCCTTACCCATTCCGAAACGGCCCAGCTCGTTTCAAAACACGGGCTGTCTGCAACCTTTGAAAGTCAGACTTAGGCGTTTTTCAACAAATCTAAAGGTCCCAAACGACCCAAAAAGGCACTCAGCACAAGCATACATGAAACTAGAGGCATGGGTCCTATATTAAACATGCCCAAACACACAAGACATAGATTGAAACATTCATTCAAGGCATTCACACATTAGCAACATTTCATATAAGGCATGCTTGAAGACATTAAAAGCCAAAAGGCACAATTCAACTCAAATAGGTACTTATGTCATTCAAAAGCAAATTAAACATCCATAAGGCATACATCACACAAGCATTTGGCAAGACATATCATGTTTACAATCCAAGTCAATTTATAAACTTCAAACACATATATGAGTCATACATAGCTCATACAAAAACACACACTCTTGCCACATTGCTAAGCTACTACATAATTGTTTAACCGTACTTGAGCAACAAAAACTTGGAAAGCCCCTTCACCTTGCTCCGAGCTAACACCACGCTAATGATCTGCATTATTGAAAATGATAGCGTAAGCTAGAAGCTTAGTGAGGATGCTCTAAAATCGAAAACATCAACAATGCAGGGTTCAATCATGTATTCCCTAATTTTCATATATGACATGCATAGGTAAATCCACAAGTAGACCTAGCTAGTCTTTCAAGAGTCATAATATGGCATCTCACATCATACTAAGCTCAAACATCATATATCAACATCATACATCACAATCATATAAACAAGTTCAATTGGCCACTATTAGTTTACCTGGATGTGCGGATTTAATCTCAACAATCACATTACCTCGGTGGGATTACACTCATCACCGGACCTTGCATGGGCGGGATTCCACTCATCACCACATGCCCTATGGATGGGATTCCACTCATCATCCCATAGAATTTATATAAATTTCCGGTGGAATGTTACATCACCGTACTCCTCCTTGATGACTCAACGCCATCAAGGCCACGTACGTTTTGACTCAATTTTTGTGCACACTAATCCTAATGATCGATCATTTACACACGGTAAGTTAATTGGTGCCAATTTCATTTACCACAACACACATCCACCATTTACATCACATGCTCATCATATACACATGTCAAGATATACATATACATATCGAACCACATTTCACAATGGCAAATAGGCAAAGCATAAATAGCATTTAATGGAATCAAAGAGCTAGGTTACCAATTTAACTCCACATTGAAATGGCCTACCAAGCACATAACAACTCATACACTACGCACACTTGAACCAACTTTAAAACACATTTAAAATCACTCACCACCCTTCCTTAGCAACCAAAGCAAGCCTTCTACAAGCCCAGATTCGATCTCGTTGCCTCTCCAATGTCTCCTCTTGCTTCTAGCCAATCAAAAACACATCAATTACTCTCAGTCAATGCTAAAACTCAGTCATCACTCAACTCTTAAGCTCAAACCAAGCTTCAATAATTTTCCAATCGAATTAATCCCTCAAAATGCCAATTTTCGTGCTCCTTCAAAAACTAGCTGAAAATCCTATTTTCAAACACCCAAATGACACTCAATTGGCCCCAAAACACCTTCCTATCATACTTAAACCATCAGCCCTTCAAATTTACCCTACAACTCACCAAAAACCAAGTTTTAGACACTTTAAAATTGGCCACAAGAACCCATTTCGAGTTTTCACCCAAACCTAACCATTTTAACATATCATATGTATTTTAAGGTGGCTAAATCAAAACAAGTTTAAAAACTCCATAAAAATCCATTCTTTCACTAAGCCCTAAATTTCCAAAAGTTGATAGTTTGAAAATCTATAACCAAGTAAAGATAGAAAATGAAGAAGAGAGTGAGAAAATACAATTGCCTTTGAAAAATGACCTTGGGTTGAAGAGGAAATCAATGTAATAGTGATTTTTGGTTTGGGGAGGGGTTTTGAAAGGGTTTCACGTTGGGGGGGGGAGGGGAGGAGAGAAGACCACTTTTATTTTTTTGTTCTCTTTAACTTTCAAAAAGTTGTCTAGCTTTTTAAAACATTTGGGTTAAATCACCAAGGTGGTCCCTCCTCTTTATTTTAAAACCCAATTAGCCCAAGCCAAGGTCAAATTGATTAAATTTAATTTTACTGACTCGGACCACTAACCTGACTAACTCCTAACCCAAAACACGGGTGTTACAAAACAAGTCACCATGTCATTAAAATTGAAACAATGACACGATATAATAATAACTTTAGTCCCCTAAAACTTATACATTCTATTAATTCGGTTCTAATTCGAAATAATTCAATAAACTTAACACTTCATATTTAAGAATTTCGACATTGCACCATCCTAACACAACCTTCGACCACTTATCACACTACATGCTATTGTCCACCAGTTCGATAATCAACATATGTGATAGCATGACAGACATAGTCACTTCACTACTAGACAATTGACAGACTAATGGAATAGATACATTATGACCTTAATGTCCCCAACTAGTAGACACACACTTTGCTAATGAAAATTTTAAATATGAAATATTAAGTTTATTGAATTATTTCTAATTATGACCAAATTAATAAAATGAATAAGTTTTGGGAACTAAATTGTTATTATACCAAACCCTTATTTTAGTTTAATGACAAAGTGACTTATTTGCCACAAATTTTTAATTGAGCGACATATTTGTTCTTAAACTTATAATTAAACGACTAAATTATTACTTTAAAAAAGTAAGATGTTTGTTACTGAAACTATAACTAAGCGATTTCTAGTGTAATTTACCCTATTTATTTTTCTGGGGGAGCTTTTAGATACTCCATTGCAAAAAGTCAGTCCCACGGAATGACAAACAAAAGTTGTAAGTTAATTACTTAAATAATTCTTCTTTACCTATTTAAGAAAAATCACAGCTTAAATGTTAAAGTCACTCCTCTAATTTATTTAAAAGATTAGTTAGAATCATAGGTTATTTGATATTTTATTTAAAAAATTGTAATTAAATAATTTTTTGGGTTGAATGAAAAAAATAATTTATTTTAATTTTAGTCACCGTTATCACACAAACAATTATTAAGTTTATTGACGTAACAACACCTAATTAGCTGAAATTTATTTTCTTAAATGACATTAATTTTTTTAAAATTCTAAATATATTGACTTTTATGTGAAAGTGAATAATTTTAACTATTTGATCGAAATAAAAATTGTGAGATAAATAAAATTAATTTTAAATTAATTTTTTTAAAATTTTTTATTTTTAAATTATTAATCAGATCTGTGACATGATCTCTAAGACTGGACGAGTGCAACCCTCACGGAACCTCCCGAATCCCAGATATCTATCTCATTATTTTTAAACTATAAGAATAACCTAAAAACCTTTATTACTCTAATAAATTTAAATTGAACCAAAAAATAATTAAGCATCTCTATTATGTACTCGTTCACTCCCTCACGTTAATATTGTAAACCACTACATCAGCACCATAAAGCTACCACATCAACACTGTAATGATTAACAATGATTGCCGTGATCACCGTAGAGATGTGCAAAATAAATCTTAACCGTTAATCGGTATAATCGTTAATTTTTTTCGTTAATTAATTTACCGTTATAACTTAAACGGTTACGGTTAACTAACCGTTAAAAATGACGGTTAATAGTTAATCGTTATGAAACTATTTAGACATCAAATAAAGTTTGTGGTTAGAACTCTTTTATTTAAATACTTTTTTGTCTGAAAATTTTAATACAATATTTATCAGAGAGATAATTTTATTATTCTTCAAAAATAGTGAATATTTAGAAAAAAAATATAATAGGTTACAGGTTAACATATAATCGAACCGTTAAGTAGCGGTTAACCGCTATAACGATTAACCGTTTAAAATTTTAATGATTAATCGTTTCTTAATGCTAGGTTACAGTTTAATAACCGCTATAACAATTAACCAACCATTTATGTTAAATGGTACAATTCATCTACCATGAACACCCCTAGATCAAAGGAATACATTGATTATTTCAAAGTTGGAGGACCACATTGGGTACTAAATAAATTCAAACGATCACATTAATTTTTTTTTTTTGAAGTACAAGAACCTCGGGAGCCAGTAAGATTTACGAATAGATCAATATGATACAAATAACTACACTCATGAGGAGGGGGGGGGGGGGGGGGGGGGAAATAATATATCAACTTAAGACTAAAATAAGTTTAAACTGAATCTACATTTATAAAACTTAAAATTGAATAAATTTAAGAAAAATTCACATATATTTTATATAAAACAATAATCAACCCAATATATAAAAATTCTCATACCTCAAACTTGTATGGGAATCCCAAAAGATGAGAATGTTTCTTGGTAATATAATTATATTATATATGTTGATCAAATATCTGTTGGCTAACACTAAGAAGGTATGGGGGAAAAATAGCTTTCTAGATGTGCTTTGTCTAAAATTATATCCAAAATTTTAAATTTAGTAATTTATTAATTTGTATTATAATTTAGAATCAATTTATGTTGATGTAATAATGTATTGATAACTGATAATAGTTGAGCAAGAAAACATGATTAGTTAAAGACATATTAAATAACTAATCCGTGTAAATATGTTTTAGAGATAAGAATTATATTACACAAATGTAATTCTGTTTTAGAGAGTAAAAAAACTTATTCTGGTGAAATTAAATACGATAGTGACAATTGTTGCAAGCAAACATAAGTTTTATATTTTAAACTCGATTTGGAGTTCTAAGAGTTAAAAAAAATACGAAATTAAAATTATTTTAGATTTAAATACTCAAATTGATTACAATTTATCAAAAAAAAAATCAAAAAAGAATTTAAGTTTCAAAGTGATTTGAACAAAAAAAAACCTTTACAAATGAAGACGATAACACAATTAGAAAAAAATTGATTTCATTATAGCTATTATTGTTAAAAAAGTTGACATGAAACGTCTTCTTCCACACAAAAAACATGCTAATTTTCAAGTTTGCAACCGTCACCAAGATTAAAATGTTTACATGAAATGTATTTTTTTAAAAGAAAGCTATTTTTTTAAGTTTATAACCATCACCAAAATCAAAATCCGAAGAAGAGAGACGTTGCCTATCAATTTCGACAGTGAGAATGATTCGTTCGGCTAAAAGGTTAATATAGTTTGGTTTGAAGCTGAACTGATAGTTAACAATAGTAGATCAAAAAGTTAATTATTAATTTCAATTGACATTTTTAATTTTGATTCATCAATGTTAACCATTAAATCAACTTGAAACTAAATTATATTAAACTTCTGACAAAACAAACTTTATCATTATTGGGATTGGTCGACGACCATTACGTTAATCAAAAACTTGTGCTTGCAATAGGTGCATATTTGAAAATTTTAGGTTCTTTTAAAAAGAAAATTTTAACGTGTCATATCAATATTTTTTAACAAAATTAACGACAATAGCTATAATAAACGTAAATTAAAAATTTAATAATTGCAATAAAAGATTTTCGATTTCATTAACTAAAGTGAAAGCCCCTAAAATATTTAGTGTCCTATTTTTTTAATGGCGGGTTACTTGACCTACCCTATACAATGATGAATCCGCCCGTGTCTAAAAACCGTCCATCTAACTACAGCAAATCGAGATCGAGGGAGTTCCATAGTGATACAAGAAAAGGAATAATTAACCTGTGGGGATTGATGCAATCATACACAAGTTAACTTTAAGGGCCTATTCTTCATGCAGCAGCATCAGTTCTGCTCATCTTTTCTTCTTTAGAATCTGTCTTTTCCAGTTTGGTTTTGGCCAAAATTTTATCCAAATAAACTGAATGAGGCATCATCCTCGTAGCATTCCTGAAAAGTAAATAAAACTAATGCAAGAATCGAATCAAATGATGACTAGAGACATCGACACAATTTCTGATATGATGGCACCACAGCAGCCACAGTGGATGTTTGAGTTTTTCACTTTCAGCTTCTCCCAATGGTTAAATAAGTCCCGATTGTTGCGACTAAAAATACTTCGGTGTCACTTAGAAGAACCGAATTTTAATGGTTTTTTGAAAAATTAGTCGGACTTGTATAAAAAATGGAGGAGTCGCCACCGGCCATTTAAAAATGGTAGACCGGACACCGAAATAAAACCAGAGATTCTTTTTCCTAAAATGGGTTCGGGAGTCGGTTACACGCGGGGAAGGATGAGCACCCCCGTCGTGCCCGAAAATCGGTACAAAAAACATTACCGCTTAATTAATATTAAATTTTGCGAATTAAAGTCATGATTTGTATCGAAATTTGGTTATACGAGTGAGTAAATTTTAAAGGTCTTAATATTCGAGAAGGAACGTCCGAACCACCACCACTACGACTGGTACTGGCCTCGTTCGTTCCCGAATAAAAAGACGCTCGCATTGCATTTTAAGATTCGAGATGCACTCTAAGAAACATACAAGAATAAATAAACGAAGCCCAAAAAAAAACAATCCGTACAAATAAACAGAGCGTAAAAAGGAAACAAATATTTAAGCATGGTATTTAAAATACATGAACAAGGATACATGAAAACTATATATTATATGCGTATGCAAATTCGTTATCACATAATCTTAGATAATAATAAAAAAACAAATAACATGCAATGACAAGGAATTAATACATGCACTAATGCATTCGCATGAATAAAAAAAAGTAAAACTAGATTAGATTAAATAGCAGGTAAATTAAAATCTAAACCTACACACATTTCAGGATTAATTACGTGAATATACCACTGACTTGGGGATGAAAATAAAAGATAAAAAAGACTTGAGGGTTTAAACGGGATTATCCCGAGAAAGGAAATGGATCGGTTAATTAAAAAGGGGTGAAATTGAAAGAGATTATAGATATGTAAGGACCAAAAGGGTGATTTCCCCATTCGGGTTTAAATAAATCGGATGAATGAGGGATGAAAATGAAAAACGAAGAAGCTATAAGAGACGACGGAGAGGATTTTTGAAAAGATGAAACGGCTGAAATGTAATTAGCCCAAAGCCTTTCCTTTATATACTAAATTAAGACAGAAAAAACCCTAAAAAAAAACTAACGAACGGCGGCCACACTTCCTCCTTATCCCCTTTTTGCGAAGCCAGAAGCCTACCCCCCTTTTCCGAGCCCTTTCGTTCGTCGGCTGCCC
Source organism: Hibiscus tridactylites (assembly GCA_958450335.1). NCBI lineage: Eukaryota > Viridiplantae > Streptophyta > Magnoliopsida > Malvales > Malvaceae > Hibiscus > Hibiscus tridactylites. Next base: position 11,737,701 of record OY288269.1, on the reverse strand, counting down.
TTCACCGGCGTCGGCAACGCTTCAGAAGAAAGACTAAAAAAAAGAAAACTTTCTCTATTTTTTTCAAAACCCGAATAAAAAACAAACCACTTTCGTTTGTTACTCTCCTCCCTTTGGGGGGAAGATATTCACATGCCTTTCTCCCTTCAACTCACCGAACCCGACCTTTGCACGGCCGGAGGCTTATCGTCGAAGAGAAAGCAGCGGTAACGAGAGGGAGGCAAAACGACGGTGGTGAGGACAAGGCATCGAGAGGGTAGGAAAGAAAGACTCTTGCTCTTTTTTGTTTTTTTTTATGCATGTAATCGAAAAGAGATGCCAATACCTCTGAAATTTTTTGTCTTATTGATTTTCTGGAATTTTTTGATTACAACCGATATTTCTGAAAAACTCTCTAACACTCCTCTCTCCTGTTTTTTGGCTTCGGTTTCCTATATAACAGAAGCTTTTACATTCGAAATAAAACGAAAATAATTTTCTCTCTGCCTCTCTGATTGTTGTCTGGTCGTCTTTTATTAATTGCCTCTGTTTTGTTGTCTTTTTTGCTGTTTTTGGGTCACTGATGCATTATTTTCTTTGTCTGTGCATGTTGAGTTTTCCCGGTTGGGAGAGGCAGCAGGGCGTGCCGGTGCAGGGGTGGCAGAGGAGGGGTCACGGGCATCTTCATCGTCCTTCATTTGGGGCCGTTAGATCGACTCGATCTAACGGTCGACGTTGTGCGGCGCTGGGAAAAGGGATGACCCTCTCTAGGGTTTTTCTCTGGATGCGATCTGGGCCGTTGATCTCGCCCAGATCGAACGGCAGTGGGCGTGCGGCGCGGCATCTTCAATGAGGGGCACCCTTAGGGTTTTTTGCTGGTATCGATCTGGACCGTCAGATCTTAGCAGATCTGACGACTGGGACTTGTGGCGGTTGCAATACCAAACAAAGGGATTAGGGTTTTTTTAAGTTTTGTTAGGTTGTATATTTTGTGGGCTTACCGGGCATTTGGGCTTAATGTATATTGGACTCTTATTTATTTTTAATCAAAGGGACTTTTTTATTTATGAACATTTTTTATTTATTTTAAGTTTTATTTCAATAATGATAATAGCAATACTAAGCGGATAATAAAAATAACAAAGTAAATATTAAGTACAATAGTAATAAATAATAACAAACCTAACAATAATGCTTACTAATAATATACAAATAATAATAATAATAGTAATATAATATGTAAGTAACTAAATAATAACAAATAATATTACTTAACACACTAATAAACCTAATAATAATTAATAATAATAATAATAATATAATATATAAGTAATATTTAGGGATTTTTGTGAAATGGATGATATATAATACTATAATGAATATATAAAAAATAATGATACTAATAGTAATAATATTATAATAGTAGTGACAATTATATATGTATATATATATTTTTCTTTTTTTTCTTTTTCTTTTTTCTTTTAAATACCTAACATCCCAATAAGCCCATTAACAACACAAACATAATGTGGTTCAAGGTCTGGACAAAATTAGTGATTACAGTTGTCCCTCTTTGCTTATACTTGTGGAACAAGAATAAAGCAAAGACAATAAGCACTAATTTTGTCCTACTTCCCTGTTGGATGGTTTGCCTTCCCAAAGTAGCCACGCGATTCCAAGTGATTCTTCTTCCCAAACCTTTCCATCGTGGATTCTCCCCTAGATGCCCCGAACAGAGAGACAGAGAGCTTTTTCAGTTTTTTGTTTGTTTGCAGATTTCCATTCTCTAAGTGCCTGAACGGATAGGCGGGTTCTATTCTCCAAGTGCCCGAATAGATGAGCAGATTTTAAATATCTTTGTCTTCGCTTTCCGTAAGAACAAGTTGGTCATTCAAACAACCTTGCTTTCCCTTTCGCGGTCTAAAAGCAAAACTGAAATTCCAAATACTTTTGCCTCCCCTTCGCGGCCAAAAGGCGAACTTGGGCGTCCAAGTGGATTTGCTTTCCCTTCACGACCGTAAAGCAAACTGGTCATAACTATATCTGTCCAACTTCCCTATTGGACGATTTACTCTCTTGGAGCTGCAACGCGCTACATTGAGTAATTTTCTCTTTGAAGCTTTAAGAATGTGAGTTCTCTCTCCATAGAATTCATTTCCTTGGCGTATTCCTCGAGTGACAGTTCTTCCTATATAGAACTCTCGTCCTCATATTTCTGAAATCAATGATCTCCAAGTCCTCTCTCTATAGGACCCTCCGCTTTCGAGATCTTGAAGCCTTAGGATTCTGAGTTCTTTCTCCACAGAACTCCTCTTCCTTAGTGTACTCTTTGAGTAGTAGTTCTTTCTCGATTGAACTCTCGTCTGAAATCAAGGATCTACAAGTCCCTTCTCCGTAGGACCCTCCACTTTCGAGATCCTGAAGTCGCAAGTTCCTTCTATATAGAGCTTGTTTGGACCCTTTCTCTGTAGGATCCTTCATCTTGAAATCTATCAGCAAGCTTGAGAGCTTTCATTTGAAATCCTTGAGTGGCGAATATGAAGACTTCGGCTGACATTCTGGAGCGGCGGCTTGAAAGGCTTCGCCTGAAATCCTTTTAGTTCTCGCTTTATCGTTTTCTCTTCGTCCCGAGAGGTATTCAAGTTGTCTTTCAAAAATGAAAGTCGAGGGACTCTTGACTCTTGTGAGACCTGCTTCTCCTCTCGTGAAGCCGTAGATATGTTCTTTTACCAATCTTTAAATGTCTGTTTAGAGAAAACAAAATGCTATGGTATGATTTAGTATGCTCCTAGCATGGGTGACATCTAGCTATCGACGATGCATAAGCATATCTCAGGATGCAATGATGCATGTGTTTACGAGAATGCAAAGATGCATGTGTTTACGAGAATGCAAAAGATGCATGGATTTAGTTTGTCATCATTTTCTAGGGTCGGTGGTCGTTATCTTGGGACTACAACCACTCATCAATCTCGTGTCTCGGCAAAACTGGCTCCCAAACTTCTGCCGCTCGTTCTTCGTTCAAATATTCGAGTCGAGTGACTTTCGTCGTATTTAGAAACTTCATCTACACTTTTTCTAGCCTTGTGTTATCTTTCATCAATTCTGATTCAAACTCTTATGTACAAAACCCTTGTTACCCCACGGACAATGATGCCCCTCTCGAGTACTACTAGACCCTTGTTCTTCTTCTTCTCATCCACTTCTGGAATTGTTTGCCTCAAAGTGCCACTCGGGTTTTCACTTTGAACCCTTTGTTCTTTTTTCTTGTTTTTCTTTTTTCTTTCTTTCTTCTGTTTTTTTCTTTTTTTTCTTTTTTTCTTTTTTTCTTTCTTTTCTTTTTTCCTTTTTTCTTTCTTTCTTCTAATTTTTTTCTTTCTTTTCTTTGTTTTCTTTTTTCCTTTTTTTACCGACTTTTGATTGCCTGAATAGATAGACAGATTTCCATTCTCCAAGTGCCTGAACGGATAGGCGTGTTCTATTCTCCTAATGCCCGAATAGATGAGCAGATTTTATATATCTTTGTCTCGAGCTTTGAGTATCTGTCTCCTTTGCTCTAAAATCCTTTGGCTTTGAGTTTCTGTCTCCTTTGTCACGAGCTTCGAGTATCTGCCTCCTTTGCTCTGAAATTCTTGGGTTTTGAGTTTCTGCCTCCTTCGTCATGAGTTTCTGATCTGAAGCGTTCCTCTTGAATTTTGCCTCAATCCCTATAGTGTCTTTTGGGTTTTCACTGCGTCTTCTCTTTTCTTTGTCCTTTTTCTTCTTCTTTTTCTCTTTTTGGGCACTCCTTTGAGTTTTCATCTTGAAGTCAACTTCTCTCTTTTTCGCTTCTTCTTGAAGGGAGGACTTACACTGATTAGGATCCCATTGCCCCCACTTGCTTTAGGCTTATGTACCTTTTAACTGACCTCTGATTAATGTCGAATGCTTTAACTGGTGTCTTCTGTCCAAAGATGCCACCAAATTTTGGCCCTTGTTCCTCTAAATTCGTGGCCAATAGCGCCTTTTCTGAATTTCGCTCATTTGCCCCAAAGTGCCTTTTGGGTTTTCGACTCGTCTTTTCTTCTTCTTCTTTTCTGTCTTCCTCCTTTTCTTAGGTATGTCTCTGTTGCCTTTTTCGAGTTGATTTCAGATCGTATTTACTGTCTCATCTTGGTGTGTGCCCTCAACGTGGCGCGCGTGGTCCTTCTCGGGATATTCCTTCCGGCAAGATGCTTAGGCTCCAAGGGTAACTTTTGTTCCCCGACTCTCAACATCAAATTTTATACCTTCATGTTCTATTTCAACATTTCTTAGCGAAGGTCGACTTCATAGCTTGACATTTTACCGAAGACGGTCTTGATATTTCAACTGGAGGTATTAGTAATGCTTGAACCTCCGAGGGTGCCCCTCTGGGTACTGATGGCTTCACCTCGGGCCACGGTCAATTCGCTTGTTCATTCCCATGTAGAAGACTTATGCAAGTGATTGAGTAAAAATAATTTTATTATGTAGATATACATTTTAAAAAATCATGTCAAGTGAAAATCAAGTTTGGGGTCTTTGAAAAAAGGTTGACCCGAGTGAAATTTTCCGAATGTTGCAGGGATGCACATATGAAATCTTTTCTGGGCTATTAGGCTTCCAAGAGGAGCGACTCCTATACTTAGTTTCTACCCAATTTAAAGGTGGCTCTCTTTACCTCACTAACTCACCATGCCCCATCCTTCCCTCTTTTTTGATCTCAATCAGGCATTAGAAGTGTGGCAATTCTTGAAGAAAGGTTAACCCCGATAGGCGGAATGTGATCTGAAGACAAATTCATCCTTCCGCGTATGGTCCAAATGGTCTTTTATGGCTTGTAATGTAGGCTAAGGCTCACGGCTATGAAAGAAAGGGTAAATAGGCCCAAACAAGTGTTTGAGGGTGGTGAAACCAAGGATCGATTCTTCCAATCTGAAGTCTCAATTATGCTCCGATGAAATGTTATCTCTTTTCTTATTTCTTTGGATTGCTCTAGACTGCCCCTTCTTGTTTGGGGTTTTCACCCTAGAGTTCATTTCCTTTCATCAAGTGTAGTTTTGGATCAATTTGCACCTTCACATTGTATTAGTGCAGGCTTTTGATCAAAGGTGAACAATCTTTCGAGGCTCATCTAAGTAGAGATTCATTTGGATAGGGAATCCTCTTGTCCCTTTTCTTTATCTGCTTCTCTCCTTTTACAAAACTGCACTTTTCACTTTAGTGTTTTTGCTTTTGATTTCTTCAACTTTTATGTCGGTAACTTTTGACTTGATTTGGGTAGCTCTTTGAGAACCGACTTTTCTTTCGTTGTTTCCTTTTGATGTTTTTGACTGCTCAATCTGAAAGTGTATCCAATGAATCTTTTCTCTTTTAATGCCCCTTAGTTCACAAGACATCATTCCCATAGCATAATCAGGATCCAATGTCATTTGCTTGTCCATAGACTTCTATCCTTTTCTGCCCCCAGTGTAGGGGTGATCCTTGGTTTGGGTTCAATCAGAAGAAAAAGTTTTTGATAGGCTCAAACGGGGACAACAATGGGTATTTTTTCTATTTTCTTTCTGTGTGAATGGAATTGAAGGAATGCCAAATGTCCTCCCATACACTGATATCAAAATTGGTCATCAGGTGGTAGAAGTTTTAGGGTTATCACTTCATTCAAGAGCCTTAGACAACAATGCCCGAGAGGAAAATACACTCAATGGGAGTGGCCCATTATTCCTAAACACTCGTTGTCACCCCTCTCTTGGCCTGAGTAGAACAAATGGTGCTTCCATTCGTATCATTCCCACAAAATTTGGTTTTTTTCTTTTCTTTTCAAAGTATTAAAGTCATATTTTTTGTAAAAATATATACATATATGTTTTTAATAGAAAAACAATAAGGTTGTGATTATAAAGAATAAATGAAATGTCTAAAAGAAATTAAGGAATATAAAATGCTTGCAAAAGTCTCCTTCATTGAAAATAAAGCAAACGGACATCACAAAAGCCCTTACAAAAGATGCTAGCTATCACGGGCCAACAATGCAAACTTACACATGCACTTCAACGAGGGAAAGATCCGACAACAAAAGGTAAAACAGACACGATGCATGGAGACATAACATCCTAAACTACGTTGAAGACCAGTGTCTTCCAAAAGTTGCCCCACTCAAAAGATTGTCCCATCTTAGGTCGTCTTCAGACCTAATCCGCGCGGTAGACTCGGGAGTATGTCAGTAGAGGGGTGAGTTTTTCCTTCCCTTTCTCGGCACTCTTGGCCTTCCTTGAGCTCCGAGGGTCTTCAGTCGTACCCTGAGGCTTCGAAACTGTGGCACTCCTGGGGGTCCCCACTCGTCTTTGTTGCTCCCGGTCCCATTCTTCATCTAGGATTTTTCGCAGTGAATCCTCGATCTTGTCTAGAGCCAGTTCGATAGGGCATTCAGAATGGGGGCAGTGCACCTCGTATTGGCCGATGACGGCCTGGTCTTCTTCATATAAAACCTCCTCCATCACAATATTTGAATCCTCGTCCGAACTTTCTTTGGGCTGGGGGGCTTTGCCCTTCTTGGTCAAGGCGGCGATCATGCCCTTCAACTCATTAAGCTGCTCTTTGGTTTCATCTTGGAACTTCTTCATGCATGCGATTGTTTCCTTCTGGTTCCACACTAACTGCTGGTGGAACTGCTCGAGCTCATCCATCCTTCTCACCAAGTTGTTTACATTCCCGAAGCGGTATTGGCTGGAAATTGTTCCTTTGTCCATTTTCTCTCTCTTTTCTCTCTCTGACACGAGTGTTTTCCCCAATTAGTAATGGTGTGATGAAAGGCCTTAAGCAAATTTTAATGTCCAATGATGGATGTACTATGGACTCGAATCAACAGATGCATGATCATGAGATGGGTGCATGTCTGACAATTTTAATGCTGCTCTAAAATGATAGATGGAACAAATGCTACAAATGTTACAAATGTATGCAAGTCAAAGGTGTTGGTCATATAGGTGATTCCCCTTAGGTCAACTTTCATTTGAACGTAAAAGAGGCTCCTTGTTACAAGATAGTCATAGCAAAAGTCCTACGGGTACTCTTCTTGCCCCCTAATCATGTTCAAGGAAATGAAAACTTCGACAAAAATGTTGGGGCCGGATTTGCTTTCTTCTCTAGCAATTCAAGACCCTCTAAAACTGCTAGTATCAGGTCCCGGAAAACAAGCTATTTCCTCGAAGCTGAATCAACCCATTGACCTAATCCATGCCCTTTCCGGTCGTCACGCTCTTTTCGGCCGCCTCTTTGCACTCGGTCGGGTAGTTTCATGACTTTAGATCTTCGAAGTAGATCCGATCTTGCTTGACTGCCTTGGGGTGGAGTAAAGTTGTGCCTTCTTTGATGGTGGGTATTAAATGACCCGACACTGTGCGTTCGCTCGGTAAACTGCCCCTTTATCCCTTCTGATTCACCTTTGACCGATATCGGACTTACTAATTGACAACATCCTTTTTTAGCAACCTCTTGTCCACAATGATAGCCCTTGATCGGGTAAAATCACCTTGACTCAGCACCTTTGTGTTATGATATGCATGCGAGAATAAATGCAAAAAGATCATCAGAATAATCGTTAGTGTCGGATAAACATGATAAAAAGGCAGGCATGAAAGCAAGCAACCCTATTTATCCCGTCTAATAGACCTAGGTTGTCCGCATGGCTCTAAAAGGGTGGTCTTTCTAGTTCTCTACATGCAGTTTTGGTTCTAGGAGGTACTCGAACTGTCCTCGTTGTCCCCTTCTAAAGGTAGCAAGGCCCCCGGTCATCACCCATTATAGGCTCCTCTCAACCGAGTTCAATTCGAGGGGACCCTTTCGCTATATCCGCACGGAGAAACGATATTCTCACGAAGATATAGGGTACTCGAGCCCCGAAGGTACTTGCTAGGCCCACACGGAGGAACAATATCCACACGAAAGCACTAGCGTTTTCCCCCACTTAAACGAACGGGTTTAAATGCCAATTTTAAATGCGTTTAAAATAAACTCGCACTTATAAACAAATATCGATCAATTTGGTCACTTTAATTCACAACTTCTAATATTAATTGAGCGGTAAAGTTTTTTTTGGCTTGACTCTCTTTTTTGTTTTTGAAAACAAAAATTTCTCCCCAGCGGAGTCGCCATCTGTTGCGACTAAAAATACCTCGGTGTCACTTAGAAGAACCGGGTTTTAATGGTTTTTTGAAAAATTAGTCGGACTTGTATAAAAAATGGAGGAGTCGCCACCGGCCATTTAAAAATGGTAGACCGGACACCGAAATAAAACCAGAGATTCTTTTTCCTAAAATGGGTTCGGGAGTCGGTTACACGCGGGGAAGGATGAGCACCCCCGTCGTGCCCGAAAATCGGTACCAAAAACATTACCGCTTAATTAATATTAAATTTTGTGAATTAAAATGATGATTTGTATCGAAATTTGGTTATACGAGTGAGTAAATTTTAAAGGTCTTAATATTCGAGAAGGAACGTCCGAACCACCACCACTACGACTGGTACTGGCCTCGTTCGTTCCCGAATAAAAAGACGCTCGCATTGCATTTTAAGATTCGAGATGCACTCTAAGAAACATACAAGAATAAATAAACGAAGCCCAAAAAAAAACAATCCGTACAAATAAACAGAGCGTAAAAAGGAAACAAATATCTAAGCATGGTATTTAAAATGCATGAACAAGGATACATGAAAACTATATATTATATGCGTATGCAAATTCGTTATCACATAATCTTAGATAATAATAAAAAAACAAATAACATGCAATGACAAGGAATTAATACAGGCACTAATGCATTCGCATGAATAAAAAACAAAGTAAAACTAGATTAGATTAAATAGAAGGTAAATTAAAATCTAAACCTACACACATTTCAGGATTAATTACGTGAATATACCACTGACTTGGGGATGAAAATGAAAGATAAAAAAGACTTGAGGGTTTGAACGGGATTATCCCGAGAAAGGAAATGGACCGATTAATTAAAAAGGGGTGAAATTGAAAGAGATTATAGATATGTAAGGACCAAAAGGGTGATTTCCCCATTCGAGTTTAAATAAATCGAATGAATGAGGGATGAAAATGAAAAACGGAGAAGCTATAAGGGACGACGGAGAGGATTTTTGAAAAGATGAAACGGCTGAAATGTAATTAGCCCAAAGCCTTTCCTTTATATACTAAATTAAGACAGAAAAAAACCCTAAAAAAAACTAACGAACGGCGGCCACACTTCCTCCTTATCCCCTTTTTGCGAAGTCAGAACCCTACCCTCCTTTTCCGAGCCCTTTCGTTCGTCGGCTGCCCTTCACCGGCATCGGCAACGCTTCAGAAGAAAGACTCAAAAAAAAAGAAAACTTTCTCTATTTTTTTCAAAACCCGAATAAAAAACAAACCCCTTTCGTTTGTTACTCTCCTCCCTTTGGGGGGAAAATATTCGCATGCCTTTCTCCCTTCAACTCACCGGACACGACCTTTGCACGGCCGGAGGCTTATCGTCGAAGAGAAAGCAGCGGTAACGAGAGGGAGGCAAAACGACGGTGGTGAGGACAAGGCATCGAGAGGGTAGGAAAGAAAGACTCTTGCTCTTTTTTGTTTTTTTATGCATGTAATCGAAAAGAGATGCCAATACCTCTGAAATTTTCTGTGTTATTGATTTTCTGGAATTTTTTGATTACAACCGATATTTCTGAAAAACTCTCTAACACTCCTCTCTCCTTTTTTTGGCTTCGGTTTCCTATATAACAGAAGCTTTTACATTCGAAATAAAACGAAAATAATTTTCTCTCTGCCTCTCTGATTGTTGTCTGGTCGACTTTTATTAATTGCCTCTGTTTTGTTGTCTTTTTTGCTGTTTTTGGGTCACTGATGTACTATTTTCTTTGTTTGTGCATGTCGGGTTCTCCCGGTTGGGAGAGGCAGCAGGGCGTGCCGGTGCAGGGGCGGCAGAGGAGGGGTCACGGGCATCTTCATCGTCCTTCATTTGGGGCCGTTGGATCGACTCGATCTAACGGTCGACGTTGTGCGGCGCTGGGAAAAGGGATGACCCTCTCTAGGGTTTTTCTCTGGATGCGATCTGCCGTTGATCTCGCCCAGATCGAACGGCAGTGGGCGTGCGGCGCGGCATCTTCAATGAGGGGCACCCTTAGGGTTCTTTGCTGGTATCGATCTGGACCGTCAGATCTTAGCAGATATGACGGCTGGAACTTGTGGCGGCTGCAATACCAAACAAAGGGATTAGGGTTTTTTTAAGTTTTGTTAGGTTGTATATTTTGTGGGCTTACCGGGCATTTGGGCTTAATGTATATTGGACTCTTATTTATTTTTAATCAAAGGGGCTTTTTTATTTATGAACATTTTTTATTTATTTTAAGTTTTATTTCCATAATGATAATAGCAATACTAAGCGGATAATAAAAATAACAAAGTAGATATTAAGTACAATAGTAATAAATAATAACAAACCTAACAATAATGCTTACTAATAATATACAAATAATAATAATAGCAATACAATATGTAAGTAACTAAATAATAACAAATAATATCACTTAACACACTAATAAACCTAATAATAATTAATAATAATAATAATAATATAATATATAAGTAATATTTAGGGATTTTTGTGAAATGGATGATATATAATAATATAATGAATATATAAAAAATATTGATACTAATAGTAATAATATTATAATAGTAGTGACACTTATATATGTATATATATATTTTTTTCTTTTTTCTTTTAAATACCTAACAGCCCAATATGCCCATTAACAACACAAACATAAAGTGGTTCAAGGTCCGGACAAAATTAGTGATTACACCGATTATATTCGAAGTCGAATCAGGTTGGACCCTTTAACATGGAGTAAGCTCTCTTGTTTCTGAATTTCGAATTTTTTATCACTCATCAAAAGCATCAACCTGAATCACATACCTACTGAAATGATTTTTTTCATCTGTATATTTTTCCTAATTCCATATATTTTTTCTGTTTATGGACTTTAGGGAAGGAAAATTTTCACAATCAGGATTCAGAACTTACTTATTCAGTCACTATAAGCAAGCATCGAATTCGAAGAATGTTTAAAAAGCTATAGAAATCCCAATGCCATATGCAGTTGCCATTCATTATCATCATTACCAATTCTGCTAACAACTAAAGCATTATATGAACTTACTTGGAAAGTAAAAGGTTGTTAATTTTTTATGGTCACATTACAGCACTGTCTATATCTTCATCTTCAACATGGGTCGTCTTTCCTTTTCCTTATCTTTTATTGCTTGTTCGGGCATGTTAGCTTCGACAACAATGACGAAGAATTATAACTCCGTTGCTAGTGATCCTTTCCGACTCATCTGCTCGGTTAGGCTGCAAAAAAGAAACAAAAGACTAGAACAACTTAATTGTACAGACCAGAAATCGGTAGGTGTATTGCATATATAATTGCAAATTGTACAGACAACCAACCTATTGCATATACAAGTGAACACACAACCTTAATTATTGTAAAATGAAACTGAGAAACAAAGAGAAACCTTGTGGTCATCTGTCAACAGGATTGCTTGTGTCCCACGACAAAGAACAGCCTGGGGTCACCACTATTAGCTGCGCCTGCAATTATCTGGCAGGGCGAGACAATCCAGAAGACTTGGGCGGTAATGCCTTGTCTTTGAGGACATTGTCAACCCTCTCATAAGCATTGAACAGATCCATCCATCTAAGCTGCTGCTTCTTTCCCACTCCTCTGCCACTATTTCACAAAACTCCTCTGCAAAATACCATCCATAAGTATTATTGACACCGTAGGATAACTTTCTCTACCAAAAGTTTTAATATGACGAGTATAGCTCAAAATTTTACTTAAGGACTGTAAAATCTTATACGCGGTCAATGAATTAGACACACTACCATAAAATTTTAAAATTAAATTCAATTATATAATTTTGATAATGTGTCATCATCTATTTACTGATGGTGCATAAAATTTATCAAATACTCACCCATATTTATGTGCCTCACATTTAAAAAAATAGATTTAGAGTTTAAGATTAAGTGTTAGATTAGTAATATAGTACTTTTTAAGATTTAAGATTTAATTTTTTTAGTATTAAGTATAAAAAGAAACACCGAAAAAAGGACAGAAAATTTTTGTTCACATATGGAGGGAAATTCTTTAGTTTTTGACTTTCATGCTGTTGAATTGTTCAGGGCTGCATTAGGAAAGGTGTGGGTAGATCACAGTTTTTATGCTGTGTATGCTTAGCAAGATTTCTATGGTTATCAAAATCATACAATGGAGAATGCAGTGCCCACTTTGGCCAATAAGGTGAGAAAAAGAAGGAAAATCACACCGACTTTGACACTTCTGCATGTTTCTATTTCATATAAAGTTGAAACATTTGATCAAATGCTATATTTGGTTTCATTTGATCCAACTACACCAGCACCCACCATTCACCTTCTTATCCACCAAGCTACCTTATAGGGCACCGACGACAACAAAACCAAAAAATAAAATACAAGACTTCAAGGAACATTTAAACTGGGGTTCTTTTTTCGTTTTTATAATAAGGCGGTAGAAGCAGAGGTGCGTTCTTGATACTTTTATCGGTAGCTTTGGTAGGCAGGGTTGTACATGCAGTTCTCGGCATACTTCACAAGATTGTGGGGCCGAGGCTGCCGAGTAGCCAAACCTATCAAACAACGGGATAATGTAATTAAAGATTAGATCAAGATGGAGTTGTGTGTCATATCATATTATCGACGAGGGAAATGTTTTTACCAAGTTCGTATGCTTTAGCTGCGACCTCGGCTGCAATATGGGCTGAAATCTTTCTGATATTTCTGAATGGTGGGTAAATGAGTCCCTTGTCGAAGTTCTCCTGTGTCACCTGTGCAGCCAAAGCCTCCGCTGCGCACAGAAACAAAGAAAATGTTAAGTATAAAGTCCATAGCATCTTACATTTCATGTTTATCAACCGAAACTCCTAAACTTTAAATCGGAACTTACATGCTGCCAGAAGCATATCGTCATGAACACGGATTGCACCAGACATTATTAAACCCAGACCGAGGCCAGGGAAGATGTATGCATTATTAGCCTGTATGAGAGAAATATAACAACTCAAATTAGCCCTCGATGCAAGACATAACCAAATATGGAGGTAAAACCGTTTTAGGTACAACCTGCCCAGGCACGAAAACTCTTCCTTTGTATTCTACAGGATCAAATGGGCTTCCACTGGCAAATATGGCTCGACCCTGAAAGCGATCAAAAAAGGGAAGAACAATTTAGTGTTACATTGTTTATAGTCACATATAAGCTTGAACAGAAAGGCAGACATGAATAATAGGTTGAATGTTGAGAAACCTGACACAAAAGCTGCACGACTGAATTACCTGACTCCATGTATAAGCTTCTTCCGCCGTACATTCCGATTGTGAAGTTGGGTTAGAAAGAGAGAATATAATAGGTTTCTGCAAGCAGTCACATAACAGCGGATCAGTTTTGGCTTGATTGTTTCACTTATTTATAAAGAGAATTTTCGAAGAGATACAGTACTTCATTCAAGGCAGCCATAGCCTCGACCACTTCTTTAGTAAATGTCCTTCCTACTCCTGATGTTCCAATCAACACCGTTGGTTTGATTCCCTGTCAAAATAAGACAAAAGAACAAAAAGCCTAAGAACCTTTTCTTTTTTTATTTGGTGGGAGTTGAAGGGTGAGAAAAGGGAGATATTTCACACATTAACAGCATCGATAAGATTCTTTATTGGTTCATGATGGTGAGCCCAGGGCTTTTTGAAATGCTGAAGTGAGTCGATACGAGATTTAACAATCAAACCCTGCGAAACGAATAAAAAATGAAAATTTAACCACTAGAAGGAAGAATGATCAGCTTTTACGAGAGAGCTAGATCAGACGTTTACTACCTTGGAGTCCACAAGCGAAATCTTCTTGCGAGCCTCTTTGAGTGGCATGTTCGTCTGCATGTATAATCAAGTATTATTAATAGCTTCATGACATGATGTACATCTACTATAAAACATATTATAAAAACTATGATGATTAATACTAAAAGTAAAACCTGTTTTGAAATTTCAAGAGCTATAAGTTCTGCTATGCCAGTGCCAGCCTGCAGAACACCGAATAAAAAGTTAGATACGGCAATAATACGGCAGTCCATAATCCATATAGTAACAAAAAAAATAGAGAACGGAATCAAGGACTTTTCAACAAGTTGCAACAGCAACTCACCTCTCCAGCACCAAGGAATAAGAATCTATGATCGGCCAAGGTTCCACCAACAACCTTTAGTGCAGCAACAAGCCCTGCAAGGACCACGGATGCTGTTCCCTGCAAAAAGCATAATTTACCTAAATCATAAATGAAATTGTTATGATTAATTGATTTAATAAAACTAAGCGTAAATGCTAACCTGAATATCATCATTGAAAACCAAATGAGTTGTGCTATACTTAGCAAGCAAATCAAATGCATTGTGGTTTGCGAAATCTTCAAACTGCAAAAATTGTTCAAGATTCAGAAAATATTAAACGAAACGTATAAACAAAAACATAAGTCATGTAATAGAGCCAATATTTCATAGACGTCTTCGCTTGAGTCAACTTACCTGAATGAGAACTTTCTCCCCATAGGTCTGCTTGACTGCAGTCATGAACTCATCCATAAGTTCCGCATATTCCTAGAGTCAGAAAGAGCAAAACCTTGTTAGTGTATGTATATATATGTGTGTGTGTGTGTGTGTGTGTATATATATATATATATATATATAGATTGCCTCCAAAACTAAAACAAACCAAGTGCACTATGAGATAACGTACCTGCCCAGTAGCTCTCCTTTGCCTAAGCCCTATATAAAACTCGTCATTCAACAATTTCTCATTGTTTGTACCCACATCAATGGTTACAGGCAAGCACTGCAAACAGTAGCTAATGTATCAGCTAAAACATGAACGGATATATCACCAATATGGTTAACCGTAAGATATAGCTCATTATGAGGCTTGTCAGGATTTAAAACCGCTTAGTGAAATCAATACGCAATGGAGCTGTCATCATTTCTTACAAACAAAGCAAAGGGTGGCAATTACTCATCATTATGGATACTTACAGCGGAAGGACGAACTCCTCCTAATGCGGTGTATAAAGAAAGCTTCCCTATAGGTATTCCCATTCCCTGGGGATATAAATTAAAATTCACATGAGGCAAAGAGACAAGAGAGAGGCAGTTATCGGTAGATTGGCTCCAAGTATTTATACCTGACAGCCAAGGTCCCCGAGGCCCAAAATCCTTTCCCCGTCGGTTACAACGATAACTTGAATATTCCTCTGAGGCCAATTTCTCAAAACTTCACGAATCATCCCCCTACAAAAGACACATGTCAGAAAGACGGGAAATAAGCACAAGATTCAAGAATACCAGCTATAATCCAAGGAATCAGTTCTCATACGACAAACGTACTTTTCTTTCAAACTGATAAAAAGACCTTGAGGGCGCCTGAAGATACTCCCATACTTCTGGCAAGCTTCACCGACAGTTGGAGTGTAGACAACTGGCAGTAACTCCTCGACATTGTTGATGAGAAGTTTGTAGAACAGCCGTTCATTTAATTCCTGAAAAATGAGAATAAAACGGAAATCAATTCGAAACCGTTAACGTCTTTCATGGAAATTGATTAAAGCACCAAGCATTATTGCTTTATGATTACAATAAAGCATACGAATTTTAACAATAGAGTGGACGGTCACCTGCAAATCCATCATGGCCATGTACTTCTGCAGAGGAACTTGATACTTGCGTATACTATGCATCATTTTCTTTACCTGGTGAATTGTAGTAAAGTAGTCCATTAAAATATTGCACGGTTAAGGAAAACGAACAAAATCCAACAGAATGATTCAAATAAAGGTAAAAATGATGTATACAAGCAGGGTAGATAACCTGAAGATCTTGGGAAATAATAGTCGGGGGAAGAAGACCGCGCAAGTAATAAGCATCTCTTTCTTTCTCATTGAAGGCAAGTCCTTTGTTGTGGTGAGGATCTCGCAGCAACGCATACCCACTGCAACAGACGAAGAAGAGCTTAGACTTCGAAAGAATACAAAGCAAATTCATATTGGATTTAGATATTAGAGTAGTTCATTGAACATATAACTCGTTCTAGCATCATAGTAATTCCAATCGCCTCTACAAATCAACTCGACGACAAAACAACAAACCGATGGCCTGAATTGGTCATTGTTGGCCACAACATCAAGATCAATCAGTCAATACAAAACACAAGAGTCCACAACAATGACATCAAAAAAAAAGACCCAACGCTTGGACAAAGACAATGATACTAGATCTGAGAAACATGCATAACAATCTCAAACCATCATGGCATACCCAGAAAAATATTAAGCTCAAAACAGAGGTCATAGAACAAGAAAAAAGACAAAAAAATGGAAAATAAAAAGAACTATTGTGAAAGGGAAAGTAATAGAAATTTACCTGGCGACAGAGAAAGACCAAGGGGTGACAAGTTGATCCTCGGTGGTGGCAGCTTCATCATAGGAGAGCTCAGTTTCTTCACCGGCAACGGTAGAATTGGGACCGGCGTCAGCAAGAGAAGAAGTGTCATCCTCTTTTATTTCTGTCAATGGGTTGCTGTTCTCAATCAAAACACTGCTGTTCCCGTCCCTGTTGAGGCCTAAAGCCGTCACTTTGACTGAAGCTGGTGGCAGCTTCTTCAACTTGTAAGACAAAGGGCTTGACGACCCAGAAATGCCAGTGTTGTTCTGTTTCAAAAAAAAAAGTCAGTAACAAAACTGAATTAAAAACAAAAAAAAAGGATTATTTCTCTAAATAATTTATGGTAAATCTGAGATCTTTACAGTAAATAAGGATTCTTTTTTTATATTGCTGTGTTTTGGAATGTATAAGAGCTATAAAGCAAAGACCTTGAACTACACAGAACAAAAAAAGGGGTAAAATCATGTGATTTCAAAACCAGAAAAAGATTGGAGAAAGGGGGAAAAACATGACAAAGATTTATCAAGCTCTAAGCTTTAGGATTAAAAATTCTAGGAAATGGGTATTCAAGAAACAGCCAAAATGAAGAATGGGTTGATTAACAAATTACCAGAAAACAGCTTCTGTGCAAGGAAATCATGGTGACAGATAAATGTGGGAACTTTGAATGAGCAAGGAAAGGAAAGGAAGAGACTTTGGTGGAAAATTGAGATGGTGCTATTCCCTTCCCTCTTCCCCCTTTCCCTTGCTTTGCTTTCTCTGGTTTTGTGTGTGAGAAAGAGAGAGGGAGGAAAATAGGGGAGAAGGTATCCTATAAAAAGGTGTCAGGTTTTCTTTCTCCTCTCTGCAGATTGTTTTGGCTGCTAGTAAATGACAAGTGGGTTGCTGGTTTTGGGTCTTTATTACGAAAGTGCCACCACCACCATCATCACGACATCAACTCCAAAAAGATGTGGGGCCCAATCCCAAGTCCCAAGCTGTTTCAAGCTTCAGTTTCAGTTGAAATGGCTGTATTTTCTAGGTGTCTGAGTTTAATGAGTTTTCAGACTTTCAGTTTTGGTTTTCTGAACAACCTTAGTCTGCCGTTTAAATAGATGACGGCAACGGAAAGAACGACGGACACTGGTTGGTCGCCAACTTGACATCACAAAATCAAATTATTGATCGAAAATTAAAAGGGGGAAACTACATAGTATATCATTAAACTTTCATTCATAGCATTGATTTTGAATTTGGGTTGTTAACCGGAAATATGATGTGACATGGACAATAATTTTGTAAATGTGATAATGTTGTTAAAATGGTATTTTTAAAAATATAATGGTATGATGCAAGAGTAACATTTGTTTAATTTTTTTAATGTATTATTGGTGTTTGAACCGGATTCTAAAAAGTGATAAACATCTAGCTTTGCCACCAAGATACAAAGGGATGGGCGTAAAATAATATTTTCTATATTTAGGGTTTAGAGTGCATCGATATTGTGACTAAACGTTAAAATGATTTATTTTTAAATGTTGGACTTTTTAGTTGTTAGTGACGATCAATAGTCACCGGTCGTCATTTATGACAATATTGGTAATAAAATATTATATTTTATCCATCTTTTTTTTTAGATTGTTTTTTCATGCAAATCACTTAAAATAGATAAAAATGTATCTAGAGGTTTGAAGTATGTTGCTTGTCTTCTCCTTCAAAGACGGTCTACTGAGACTAATTTTGAAGTATGTTATTCGTCTTCTTTAAATAATAGTTTTTACCGTTCAAGTTTTTGAAAAATCACCCTAAAAACCTCAAATCTTAAAAAATCTAAAACTCAAAATCAAAGCATTAGAAAGTTGAACCTTTAGATTAATTTTCGTCGATTATGAGTGGGTTTTGTGAAAAAATACATTGATAAGAAGAGTGAAATGCAAACGTTTTGGTACAAATCAAAACACAAATGAAAATTGATTATGGTTGACAATTGAAAGCAGAAAGCATAATGCCTAAAATGAAAGAAAAAAAAACTAGTATAAAATTTAGTGACAAAATCTATGCACGCAAAACCCTAAAAATTCAAAACAAACATAGAACTTGCAGATTTTATGATTAAACTCGAGTCTTTCAGATGAACATCATCTGTTTTTTCACTTAGACCACTTGTTAGGTTCAAAACAATATTATTTTAACTATCAATATAACCATAAAACAATATCATTTTGGGCACGTCGTCATATTGACAAAATGGGGTCCATATTATCACATCATTAATAAGTTAATGGTCAAATGATATAATTAAAGCTTAAATCAAAATTTTATGTTATAACTGAAAAATTAATGGTATGAATGATACACGACTAAAGCTCAATTATATTGCCTATTGGTGTAGGTAGAGGAATTTTATTTTAAAATTTTCTAATTGTATATTACCATTTGATTTTTTTTTAAACGTGTATAGAGTTATATATATTCATAGTTTTTTCAGGTTAAAAATTTTAAAGTTCAATTAAAATTATATAAAAAATAATTATAATTTTTTATTTGTTGTCTTGTATCTTTGTAAGAAAACAAATGAATAGATAACATTAATGAGAATCTGCTCTTTCATAGTATATAAAAAATAAGTATATGATAATTATGATGACAAACTCTGGGATAAAATTAAAGAGAATCTGCTTCAACATATTCTAGTTTAATTTACAACATTAAAATCAGTTTTTGGGTCTACTTTAGAGCCGTTGGATTAAGAATTCTTCGAGATTAATAGTGAGATTTTGTCATGTTTGTGATGGTTGAAACATAAAAAAAATGATTCATTTCATCGATTTTTATGGCTAAAAAAGTCCGAGAATGTCTTCTTCATGCAATTTTGTGTACCGATTTTTCATGTCAATTCCAAGATTGTTGGGAATGTCTTCTTCATGTGATCTTGCCTTGTGTTACATGTATGTATTCATGTATATATTTTTTTTCATGTTACAAGTAGTTAATAATATTTATATTATTTTATTTTGTATAAATTCGAATATCAGAATTTAAGCTTTAAAACTTAATATCTAAATCTCTAAACTTAAATCCCTGCTACTATTTAAACTCTAAATTCTAATTATAGACCTTAAATTCAAAATCTAAACACCTATACTATAAAACCATAAACTAAACCTTATCTCTAAAATAAACATACTTGTGTAAACTAATTTATTTTAATGTAAATAAAAATTTTAATTTACACGGACAATGTATCAAATAATTTTTTTCTATTTTTATAATATATTTCGCTTAATTCCACTTGGAAATTGTGATGGTTGAAACTAGGGATGAGGACAAAGGAAAGTGTGGGGAAGTTTTAGGAACGCAGGCATAGTGTGCTCCACCTCCTACTTTCATTCCCTCTGGTAAAACAAAAAGGACATTAAGAGGAAGAAGAAGAAGCCAAGTGTGGAACACAGAAACATGACAGACAGGAGCAACTTGACTTCTTGGTTTCTTTTTAATTCATGTGGTTCGTAATTATTTGGCTGTCGTGGCTCCATATCTCGTGTATTCATATGTAGTAAAATATTTTTGAATTTAAAGATGCTGAGTTTTATTACATGCACCATGGGCAAAATTGGACGTATATGGGTTTGAAAAAAATACTCGGTTTATAGACCTATTCTACAGATAAATTGAAAAATAGGCCATAAACTACGGTGTCACGTTAGGTGGCGTTGTGACTAGGGATGTAAAAACAGGTAATCGGACGGGTTTCAGGTCGGGTATTGTCAGGTCGGGTAAAATCGGATACAGGTCATTTCAGGTCATTTTTCTGTTTTGACTCGACTCGAGTCGGGTGCGGGTCCATTTCAGGTCGGGTCCATCTCAGGTCGGGTCCATCTCAGGTCGGGTCCATTTCAGGTCGGGTCCATTTCAGGTCGGGTCCATTTCAGGTCGGGTCAAAACAGATCGGGTCCGAAGCAGATAATTGGCAGGTTAATTCGGGTTCGGATACACTTCAGGTCGGGTCCATTTCAGTTCGGGTCCATTTCAGGTCGGGTCCATTTCAGGTCGGGTCCGTTTCAGGTCGGGTCCGTTTCAGGTCGGGTCCATTTCAGGTCGGGTTCATTTCAGGTCGGGTTCATTTCAGGTCGGTTGCATTTCAGGTCGGGTGCATTTCAGGTTGGGTAATTTCAGGTCGGGTTGTTTCAGGTCGGGTAATTCAGGTCAGGGTATTTTCGGGATTGGAATTCATATTGAGTTCGAGTTCGGTACAATTGTATAAGTAGTCGATAGACTTTAGGTTGACATTCGTCAATCGTCATTGATTTTGAGTTAATTATTTAAAGTCATATCAAATTAAAATTATAAAGAACTGGAGTAATTAAAAAAATAATGAAAATGAGTCAATTTGGACTGAAAATGGGTCAATTTGGATTAAAAATAAAGTTTCACGGATTATAATGAACAAAAATATCAAATTAAAATTATAAAACATTAGACAAATTTAAAAGAAAACAAGGAAAATGGGTCATTTTGGAATAAAAATAAAGTTTTGGGGACTATAATGAACAAAAATATCAAATTAAAAGTAAAAAATTAGAGTAATTAAAAAAACAATTAGTGGAGGTCAATTTAGAATAAAAATAAAGTTTTAGGGTCTAGAATGAACAAAATTTCAAATTAAAATTATAAAACATGATGAATTAAAAAATATATATAAGGGTTAATATGGAATTAAAATAAAGTTAAGCGACTAGAATGAAGAAAATATTAAATTAAAATAATAAAACATTGGACAAATTTAAAAAATAAATTTGGGTCAATTTGGAATAAAAATAAAGTTTTAAGGTCTAGAATGATGAAAATATCAAATTAAAATTATAAAACATTGGACGGATTAAAAAAACAATGAATAGGGGTAAATTTGGAATTGAAATAAAGTTAAGGGACTAGAATGAACAAAGTACCAAATTAAAATTATAAAACATCGAACGAATTAAGAAAACAATAAATATGGGTCAATTTGAAATTAAACTAAAGTTTAGGGGACTAGAATGAACAAAATATCAAATTAAAATTATAAAATATCGGACTACTTAAAAAAATAAAAAGTGGTC
The DNA here is from genome assembly GCA_958450335.1 of Hibiscus tridactylites. Lineage (NCBI taxonomy): Eukaryota > Viridiplantae > Streptophyta > Magnoliopsida > Malvales > Malvaceae > Hibiscus > Hibiscus tridactylites. The sequence goes on along the minus strand of OY288269.1, from coordinate 11,716,074 downwards.
AATTTAAAATACAAATAAAGTTTAGGAAGTAGAATGAACAAAATGTCAAGTAAAATTATATATTATTGGACTAATTAAAAAACAATTAGTAGGGGTCAATTTAGAATAGAAATGAAGATTTAAGGGCTATAATGAACAGAAATATCAAATAAAAATTATAAAACATTGGACGATTTAGGGTTTATGATTTATGATTCAAAGGGTTTAGAGTTTAAGGGAAATTCATTAATGGTTTAGGGTTCATATATTGATAGATACATACATATTTGCATACATTGTGATTTAGGGTTTAAGGTTCATATATTTATAAATACATACATACATATTTACATACATTAGGGTTTATGTTTATGGTTTTAGGGTTAAGAGAAAATTCATTAAAGGTTTATGGTTCATATATTGATAGGTATATTTATACATACTTACATACATTAGGGTTTAGGGTTTAGATTTCATACATTAATATAGACTATGATAATAAATTAATAATAATATGCTAGATATATTATATGCTATAGACTATATAACAATTGAAAATAATCTCCTACACTAAGATATACCATAAACCTTAAACCATACAAATTAATCTCATAAATCAATAATCCTAAGCGATTAGTACTAAACACTAAACCATAAACTATAAACCTTAAACCATGAAAATTAATCTCATAAAATAATAATTCTAAACTATGCCATAAACCCTAAACCATTAACATTAAACACTAAATCATAAACTATAAAACCCTAAACCATGGAAATTAATCTCATAAGCTAGTAATCTTAAACTACGCCATAAACCCTAAACCATTAACATTAAAGTCTAAAACATAAGTCATAAACCAAAATTAGGGACCAATTTTATCATAAAATATAGTCTAAAATTGAAATTAGGGACTAATTTGACAATTTAAAAGTAGAGAAGTTTGAGAGTCTAGTGATCAATTTTACAATGTTACCATAAATATATAGCATAAAATTGAAATTAGGGACTAATTTGACAATTTGAAAGTGAAGAAATTTGAGTATAATGACCAATTTCACAATTTTACCATAGAAATAAATGAGTCAATTTTGGATAAAAATTAAATCTTATGAACTAAAATAAACAAAAATATTAGCATATTGAAATTATTAGACTAAATTATAAAAATTAGAAAAAAAATATGGGCCAAATTCGACTAAAAGTAAATTTTTAATGATTAAATATCACCTTATGGAGGGGGTTGTTATATCCGAAGTCCATATAGTAAGAATATTTGTGACTAAATTAAATTAAACAAAAAATTAAAAATAAATATTAAGACTAAAATAGAATATTCTAACACAATAAAACTTAAAAAGTAATTAAACTATTCTAAAAAAATAGGAGGTCTTTTTCCCTCCACATTCTCTGTTTCCCTCTCTTTTTTTAACTATATTTTTTTTCTTTTTTCTAATTGAAATGTGGTGGGCTTCCCCCTTTTTTCCTAACCAATTCTCACGTTTTCCCCTTTTTTTTCTTAATTGAAATGGAAGGGCGGGAGAATGAGCCGGTTATTTTTCAGGTTAGGGAAAATTATTTCCTTAGCCCTTCTGTTTTTAGATGTTTTCATTAAGTCCTAAATTTGTACTTTTTAATTTTAATTTAATTTAATTGAGTCCAAATTTAAAGTAATTTATGTTTATATGTTTTAGTTTAGCTCAATTAGATCTTAAGTTTAATAAGTTAATTTAATTTGGATATTATTATTATTATTATTATTATTATTATTATTATTATTATTAGTTTTGGTTTAAAATAATTATACACAAATTTTTTATTTGAATGTAAACATGTAATTGTACACATGAAAGTTGAAACTTTAATTTAGTTCAATTATACACATGAAGCTTTGATTTAAATATTTATTGATTAAATAAGAGGTATTACATTTTCATATTGTGATTCAAATCCATACAAGATAGGAAAAATATGAGCATCATTAATAAATTCAAATGTATAATTTGGCTGGTTGAATTGGAATTAATCTCGCAAATCAATAACCCTAAACTAAACCATTAATCAATACAATATAGTAAATTTTTGTTGTTCATAAATTAACGATAAAGACTTATACAACTGTTATTTATTTTTTATAATTTGTAAGTCTACAATTTTATTCAAGTTAATGAGAAAACTTGAAAATTAAAAACAACTCTTCATTTAATTTTTGTAGTTCATAAATTATCAATTACTTATTCTTTTTTCAACTTTAGTACTTTATATATATACGCGCATATACATCAATATATGTAGGTGTATATGTATATGTATATACAATTATATATGTATATGGTATATCAACTTCTAAAATTTTTTAATTCATCATGTCATAGATTTCGGGTTAATTTTAGTTCAGGTCAACAACAGGTCGAGTCACTTAACAGGTCGGGTTTAAAGCAGGTCGGGTTCAAAACAAGTCGGGTCCATTTCAGGTCGGGTCCATTTCAGGTCGGGTCCATTTTCAGGTCGGGTCCGTTTCAGGTCGGGTCCATTTCAGGTCGGGTTCATTTCAGGTCGGGTAAAATCGGATATCGGGTCAATTCAGTCGGGTAAATTCAGTTATTTGCCAGGTCGGCTTCGGGTTCGGGTTCGTTTCAGTCGGATGCAGGTCGGGTTTCAAGTCCAAATTAACAGGTCCAATTCGGGTTCGGGTCGTCTTCGGTCGGACGCAGATCGGGTTCGGTTACTACAGTAACAGGTCAAATTCGGGTTCGGATCAACAACAGTCGGTTACAGATCGGGTTCAGGTCATCAAAACTTCGGGTCAAATCAGGTTCTGACTCGAGCAGGTTTCAGTCAGGTTTCCAAGTTCTGACTTGTTTTCACATCCCTAGTTGTGACACTTTCTAGCACCTCACCATGTGCACATAGCGTGGTGTAAGTGTCCATTCAAAATGGCTCAGTTAAACTAGGCATGCGACAATTTCAGCTGATAAAAGCTGGTCCGAACTAGCACGCCATCTCTAAGTAGCGAGGTGTTGTTTGCATGCATCCACCCGACCAGCTTTCACGTTCAGATTTTTTTAGTTTAAATATTTTGGCTTGCATATATATATAGAATATAGAGAAGAGGGGTTGAAAAAAAATTGATAGTGTTTGAGTCGAAGATTTAAGAGAGTTTGGGTTGGAAATTTGGATAATACTTTTTGAAAATATATTCGAAGACGATGTAGATATATTCGAAGACGAATTATTTTTTTTGAAGGTTTTAAAGTACATTTACACAGTTTTGCGTTTAATCCAGTAAGTTTTTTATTTTATTTTTAGAATTGCTCGTTTGTCGTTTATTATTTTTGCCATTTCTAATATTGTTGTTGTTACATATATGTAGTTTTTGTATTAACAATTTTAATAAGAAAACTAAATTTTAATCTTTACTTATGATTTTTTTTGAATATTTAGGGAGAATGAGTTCATCAACATATAGTGACACTGAAAATATAGTTGATCGTTGGGGCGAATCGCTTGATGATTTCAGTGAGGATAAAAAATATTGTGCCTATTACAGAAGATGATGACGCGCACTTACTCGATGCCGATGATGTTAAGGCTGTTATAACAAATGTGTCTCAAGGTAGTGGTCTAAATGTTAAATATGATGTTTGGGTCACAGCTGTTGTTAGGCTTGGTGTAACACCCCTATTAAAATAAGATTAAGTTTAAAAAACTGATGAATGAATGAAAAATGGTTCTTAAAGGAGTTAAACCCGTAACCTAAGTTCTAAATACAAAATAAAATAATTCGAGCATCGTTAACTACTATACTGATTAGTTGATCCATGTTTATGTTGATTTATTCAATGATAGAAATTGACAAGTGGCATATTGTATTTGCTTAATTGTACCAGTTGGAAACTTCTTAATATGATCCCATTCCCACGTGCTCTGCATTCTAATTGTAGAATTATTAAACACTAAAATATAATATGATAAAATAAAAAGCTCGATTCACATTTAAATAATTTTCTTGTCATTCTTCTGTTGGATTAATAATAGCCTTTTTTTTTCTCCTTGTAGATCCAATCAGGTGTCAGCAGTTTAGAGTTGATTATTGCAGAAATATTATTAAATTGAGTTCAAAAAGGCTCTTTTTCAGACATTATAAAACATATTCATCCATGCAGGCTACACCTTCCTTGATTAAAGATTGTATTGTGACGATCGCGACACAAATGTCGGATAATATAAATATACATAAAATTATGTTACAAAATAAAAAATATTGTATCATAGATATATACGAGTAAACACAGTAAAATATAATAAAAGAAATAAATTCAAAACAAACAGATACTTATTTGAAAATATAAATAAATAAAAGTAAAACAATTACACTAAAATTGTACCCAAAGCGACACACTTAAAAGGAAAATAAAAACCTAAAAAATGACGATGGTTATAATTAAGGATGGATTGAGGGGTCGTCACTGAAAATTTAAAATTTGTATATGGTTTAGATTTTTTTTAAAAAATTCTATATATTTTATGTTAAAAATATGTTTTTACCCACATAAAATTTTATAAATTTACCTCCTTAACATATAAAGTAATGCGTTCGTCCGTAATTATAATTTATAATCCTTCCACTCCACTGTATTTCGTTTATAGGTTAGAACTGGGTGGTGTGTAGGGGGTAAGGTGGCATGGTAATTGAAATTAATGGTAGTTGGTTTTTTGGTGTTGGATGGCATTAACTTAAATAAAATCTCATAAATATTAAGAATTTTTAATTGGAATATATAGTGATAACTATAAATGAAAAGAAAAAAACATTTAGTAAACATTTGAAAATAAAATAAATTCAATTAAATTTTAGTTCAATTGTACGTTAAAAACCACATAATTACCTTTGATTCAATTAATTTAAGGTCTGAGAATTGTAACTTAAAACAAACTAGATTTTATTTAAAATTGTAAAAAATGTTTTGTCTTCTCCAAATTTTTTTGTTTAAATAAGATTCATATAACATCATCAATATATTAAGATTTAATTCTTACTTTATCTCGAACAATCACATTTGTCCGGCTGGTCAAGCTGTCCATCATTATTTCTTCTTATTCTCTTAAATCATAGGTTCTAGACCCGTTAGGACCACTCCTTTTCCTTTCCTTAGAGTCCCTCTCCCCTCCCATCTAAGTAAGATTAAAATTAAATTTAAGAATTATAATTTTTTTACTTTTATCTCATTTGCAATTTTTTGGTTACCTCTTGCACTATCATTATGTCTTCCTCGTTATTTCAATGATATTTTCTGTTAAAAAAATTCAATTAAATCAATTATAGTAAGTCACATGTCATAAAATAAAAATGTAGAAAATAAAAAAGCTCATAAAAACAAAATAAATAATATATCAAAAAATTATATAATATATACATATATTTTAAAACCATGTTATGAATTATTTTTCTAAAATTTTAATTATGGTTAATTTATTTTCAAAAATTAGGGATATCATAAAATCATTAAAAATATTAAAAACCATAAAATTGAAAAAAACTAGAAAAATCTGAATATTTATAAATATAATTTTTGACTTTTTTCATATATATATATGCATATATATATATATATATTTATATGTTTTTAAAGAATTTAAAAAAAAATCAGAAACTATTAAATTCAACAAAATCCTTAAAATGTCAAAAAGAAATTATAAAAGAACTATATAATCTTAGAATATATGTTTTGTACCTATTTTTTTTTCAAAAATATAATTTTTGCTGAGTTTTTTAAAATGGATTTCTTTTTAACTTTTTTTTTTAAAGAATCTTAATATTTTAATTTTTCATGACACACAATACATTCTGATTGGTCCCAATAACTTCTTTAATAGAGAATAGCATTAGAGTAACGAGTAAAAAAATAATAGTACAATGATAACCGAGAAAAAATGATACAAGAACGAAAGTAAGAATTTGACCATAACACGTGAGTTATATTATATTAAGGTTTTTTTTTATAGTTATCGATATTCAACCCATTAATTGATTAATTCGAATTGAATATTGTTAAAACTCATTTTACGGAGGGCCACCGGCCTTGGGTCTTTGCTCGAAAGTAGTTTTTATCCGTGGAACGGACGTTTGGTGGGAGTTGGAACGCGTAGGCAAATGCAAAGCGAAGGTAGGGAGGAGGGGGTGGTGGAGCATGCAGGGTTGGTGGCCACACTTTTCGGCTTTTCAAGGCCTACGACTGCTCACTGCTGGCATGGAGTGTGGCATTATTATTTATTACTTATCATTATTCATTCCCAACCAAATTTCCAATGCTGCCTCATCCTCTCATTCCTAATCGACTCTGCTGTATTTAGGTACGAATCGTTTTCAAACATCATTCCATTTCCATGAATTTTTGTATGGATTCAATTCCAAATGCTCTCAACTTTGCTGCTGGGTATCACGTGATGGAGTCAGGGACGGAGTCAGAATTTGAGATTAAGAGACAAAACATAAATATTTAAAAGTAAAAAATCAAATTTATAAATAATTTTTCTTAAAAAAATTATATAAAGAAACAAATGTGAAAAAAATAAATTTCTTCAGGGTGGGAGGCGATTGTCCCGCCCTACCTCTACATAGTTCCGTCTTTGAATGAAGTTTGAAGAGATTTCTTTACCTTTATCCAAACTCCAAATAAAATAAGGGTAAATTATATAAATAGTCCAGATAGGACACTTTTTTGTTGAGTTCTCAAACTATAAAAAGTTAAAAAATGTACCTTTAACTTAAATAAAATAATAATTTAATCAATTTAGTAACACATTTAGTTCTTTATACTAAATTTGTCTTGTATATTTATTATATGATAGTAAGATAGGTAATAATTTGTAGATATATCCACCCCTCAAACATGAATGAAGAAAACCAAGACCCTTCATTTAGAAATAGCATCAAGTACTGGAAAAATACAATCAACATTTCATACATTTCCCATAATAATCATGCTAAAAGGTGAGGAATTCGTTTCCTCTATTGATGCTGGCCAAAAGCAATACCCCCATAATGTTTATCTCAATTGATTCAAACTCAAATTTAACAACATAATATAGAGCTTAAATCCTGCAGCATATGGACATAATACAATAAGGAACGCAAATTATATATTTGCAAATTTAATAAAGGGATCGTGGGTGTTACATTTACTTATTTTGTCTTGTATTAACTATCACATAGTTAATAATTGATAAATATATCCACCCCGAATGAAGAAAAACAAGATCCTTCATTGTGTAGAGATTTTGCTCTATCTAACTTGGAAGTTCAGTAACTTGGTGCATAAGCCGAACAAGAACGCAAAGAACACTGGGAAAGCAACCAGGACCGCAGCAACAACCCTCATGAAATCATAGTGATACCCGAAATGGTGTTCTAAGTACCATTTAATAGTAGGGTCAGGCTCCATCCCTGCTACTTTAATGGTGCGTTCATCGTCTCCATACTGTGAGGTAATCAATCCGTACATTGTCCATGCCAATGGGCAGATCCAGTAATACCATATCCACCATGGAGGGATTCTCTGAAATTTCAGAGAAAATGAACGAATTTCGATCATCATGCATTGTTGGGACTATTCATACACGTAATTTGCTTGCGGAAGAAGCTAACATACCGGTCTTGGAATGAAGAAGCCAGAGAAAAGATTAAAGAGTGCATAGAAAGATGCTGCTAAGATAGCGGCGACTTGGACGTTCGGTGAGATGGCAACAGCCATCATCCCATAGTAGGTGAAGTAAAGGAAGGTGCAAAAGTTAACAAAAAAGGCCCAGAAGAACTTTTTCGCTGTCCATTTGAACTTGATCATAGCATACACAATAAGTGTATAGTATAAAGATTGTGCCAACACATATGGGATTTCTATTATCACCTGTATGCCACATCAAAATTAATCTATAAGATAGCAGATTAGTCAGATCACATAAAATGTACTGATTTTAGATATAAAGTGCTAAAGTAGTAAACCATAAGCTAGCTTAAAAAAGATTGTAGCTCACTTCCCCACTAACCTGTTTCATGCAAAAAAGATTAATATATTAGAATCGGTTTAATCTATCAGTAGTCAGTACCATAAGCTAGCTTCGACAAGTTTCGAATTAATTTGTTGACCTTCAAGTTCGAATCCAATCTTCCAGCCAATGCAAGCAAAAGGGTTGTTTTTCCAGATGATGGTGGGCCTAATAGAAGGGTCATCCTGTAGGAGGTCTCCAAAATGTTAATTGAGCCATTCAAGCAATTTTAGCAAGCTTTTGTGGTTTACATGCATAAAGTGAGGTTTTCATAAAGTATAATTACCTGGAAGGTTTTATAATACCAGAGATATCCTTAAGGATACAAAATTGAGTTTTGTTGGACAATCTAATACCAAGCATGCCAAGACTTAATTCTGCAATATTCTGAGCCGTATTTACAAGTGTTGGAAGAGCTCTGCTACCCACATAGGTTTCTGCTTCAACGTTTAAATGCTCATACCTCACTTCCACTCTAGGAAGTTGAATCCCAACCCTGCAAACAATATTACATTAATAGTTTCAGGGATATAATCGGCTCGATCCAAGTCTATCGGATTAGAGAAACTTGCCTATCAAGTCTGTTCTTAAACCTCTTCAGGAACTTCTCGTTGTCATCCTCAGCAACCTTGAACACTGCATTAATGAATCTCAGTCGATCATCCATGTCGAGCTTTCTCACATCAACTTCTCTCGAACCGGCAGCATCATGTCTAACCCCATCATCATCATCATCATTCTCCACTAGAGACTTGATGATGCTTGTTCTTAATCGATCATAGGTTGGCAACTTCTCTATAGCAGCCCATTTGAGAGCTTCTTCATCATCTTCCCGAGCTCGACTGCTTCGAGATGTTCCTGCAGCGAAAACATCCTCGACTGCCGTATGTGTGTTGCTGAAGCTGCGCCTTATGCTACTTCTCAGGTTATTATGGCTTGATCTAATTCCATCCATTGCATGTGTTTTCTTGACAATGCTGAAGAGAATGGGTGATGTGCCCAGGATATAATAAATATTTATTTGGAGTTCCAATTTTAATTTATTTAGAGACTTTGTTCTCTCATTTTTATGACTATTTATGCATTGCTCCCATTGATTTTGATTTTTTGCTGCGTTCCTAGTGCTAGAACTATCTTTAAATCGGAGGTCCCTCCCTCTACCAAGTAATTTATTATGAGGCAAACTATATTCAAGATCATTTAGTTTTCAATACCGGTATCATTCCCTAGCTTAATAGCTGGTGTAATAGAGTTTATGTAAGTTAGGGTGGTTTTTTTTTTAATATTTTATGTTAGTTTATGGTGTGTGTTAGAAATTCGTGGTTCTCTCTCACAATAATGTCGTTTCCAAAATTGTTAGGATTGTTATTTAACTATAAAGATCCAAATAATAATTTAAGTTGTAATTATATAATATGTATTTTTTATGAATGAGGGGTTAGTTTAGGGTTGAGGGTTTAGAGTTTTGGATTTATGAGCTAGGGTTAGGTATTAGATTTTAGATTTAAGAAAATGTTGTGTTTGTTTTTACTCAGATTTTATATCAAAATATAACCCTTTTTTGATACGTAAGTGTATGGGCGGAACCACATCCACAATTGAGGAGTGTGTTGATACCCATTTTTTATTTAAAAATTTTATTTTCTATATAGTTTGTATATAAAAAATAATATATATATGTATAATTGACACTCTTTATAAATAATTAACTCATCTTGAATATTGTTAAAAAAATAGCACCCTTTGATAAATTCCTGGCTCCGCCCATACTTAAGTGGTATATAAAATTTACACAACATTTCGTATTTAAACCATAAAATCTAAAACCCAGATCTTTAATCTTAAAATTTAAACTCTAAACCTTTAATTTTAAAATATAAAACTTAAACTACTAACACTAAACCCTAAAATAGGCAATCTTGTAACTTTATGTATCAACTAATTTTCCATTTAACAAATCTATGTAAAGAGTAATTAGTGTCATACCATATTTAGGTTGGAATTTCTGTTAAATTAAAGTTATGGGTCCCAAACCATAATTAACCCCAACAGAATCTAACTTGATATCAATTATGATAGGTATAGATACTCTATCCATTAGTGTGTGCCATTTGTTCTAGTTGAGTTTTGCGTTAAGAGAACCAAACTCTAAAATTAATCTACTTGAAACTAAAAACTTGAAATTTTTTGAACAATTATAACGATTTCCAAAGTTATGAGCTCTAAATCTTGAGTTTTTTTTTTTATGAAACTAATTTCTATGTATTAGTGTATACTTCAAATTTAAATTAACTTTTAAAGTACCAACTTTTCTAGTAGGCTATGAGTTTTGACGACTTAAAGCGAGTTAAATGAAAATTTCTGAAATTTAGAATGAGAAATTTCTAATTTTAACTTGTTTTTTTTTATCTTTTGGAATTGAAAAGGAGGCCTAGGCCATTACATCATACATCACTAATACGCAAATAAGGGGATAAAAATGTCTTGACGAAGCACATCTAGTAAACCAGGTGGTGAGTTAGAGTAAACCCAGATAGAAGCATCTGGAGGAGCATCGAGTTTGGCCATGAAATGCCCCGCCATGTTGGCTTCCCGATAGATGTGAACAAAATCAACATCACAAGCAGGCGATAAAGTGGCCATGATGTAACGAACCAGGGAATGAGGACTAGAGGGGGATGGTGCAGACAACAAGGCCACAACATCAGCATTATCCGACTGCACGATGAGGCATTCAAATCCAAGCTGTAAGGCTATTTGTAGTCCGGTTAGGATCGCTCAGAGTTTCGCTTGAAGGACATAAAAAACCCGAACCCCCTTTAAAAAGCTCGGGATGAAAGAATATGTAGAGTCCCAAAAAATACCACCAACAGAGCCTACGCTCGAGTGAAGGATTATGAAACAAAGGTGGTTGAGAAAGGAGAAGAATTCAGAGAATATTGAAGGCCAAAAGAAAGTTATTTTGTTCATTGATCTTTGAAGTATTTATACATGATTACAAGATTGAGGCTTCTTGAGCCTAACGGTATAACAACTAAGAGTAGCTAAGAGAAACTGAATAACAGAAATAACATCAAGACTTTCTATCTTGATTCTAGAAACAAATATGATCTTAACTATAGCTCTAACATACTTCATATGTCTTCCTTCTTCTTTCTTCTTTGGAGATTTACGAATCTGATGCATTGGAGACAGTTAGAAATCTCAACTCTTCTGCAGAATAAACATTGAGCTGCTGTCTAAGTTGAACAAAGAAAGAAGCTGATAAAGGTTTGGTAAGAACATCAGCAATCTGATTAACTGCTGGCACATAGTTAATCTGAAACGAACCATCCAAAATTTTTTCCCTAACAAAGCTGAGATCAAGCTCTACATGTTTCAGCTTGGCATGATGCACAGGATTAGCAGAATGTGCTATGGCACTGGTGTTATCACACCAGATAACAGATGGTGAAGTAGGATGAATATCCAATTCAGTCAACAGAGACTTTATCCACAAGACTTCACACATTGCATTAGCAATACCTCGAAACTCAGCTTCAGTAGAAGATCGAGACACCACTCCCTGTTTCTTTGAACTCCAGGCAACCAAATTTTTACCCAAATATATGCAATACCCTGCTGTAGATCTTCGATCATCTGGACTAGATCCCCAATCTGAATCAGTGTAGCCAACAAGACTAGAAGCAGAAGTTGATGTATTAAAAAACAGACCATGCCCCAATGTTCCTTTTAGATACCTAAAAATCCTCTTTACTGCCTTCCAGTGTTTATCAAGAGGAGATTGCATGAACTGACTTACCTTATTCACTGCAAACTGAATATCTGGCCTTGTTGAACATATGTGTTGTAAAGTACCCACAACTTGTCGAAACAGAGTAGCTTCAGCTTCTAAACAAGGACTACCATCACGAGCAGATAGCTGAGGTGTAGTTACCATTGGAGTAGGTGTTGGAGTTGCATCAACCATAGCTGTCTTCTCAAGTAATTCTAATATATGCTTCTTTTGACTAAGAACAATGCCTTGTTCAACAGTTTGAACTGTCATACCCAGAAAAAAATCCAGTTTTCCCAGATTCTTTAAAGAAAAAGCTGCATTGATCTCTTTAATAACCATGTCTACATCACTTGTCACATTTCCAGTTATAACTACATCATCCACATAAACCATAATATAAACCTTGCTGCCATTCCTATTTCTGAAGTATAAAGATGAATCAGCTAAGGATGCTGTAAACTGAAGTTCATTCACAAGATGAGTTCTAAATTTCTCAAACCAAGCTCTAGGTTCTTGCTTGAGCCCATACAAGGACTTCTTCAGAAGACATACTAATTTGTTCCCATCTTTGTCAAACTGTTCAAACCCTGGGGGCTGATCCATGTAGACCTCCTCAGTCAAATCCCCATTCAAGAATGCATTATCAATGTCAATTTGTCTTAAAGCCCATCCATTAGCTAGAGCTACACTAAGCAACACTCTAACAGACACAGACTTAATCACAGGACTATATGTTTCACCATAATCAAAACCTGCTTGCTGTGAGAATCCTTTAGCAACTAACCTAGCTTTATAGCGAGCAACACTTCCATCAACATTTTTTTTCACTTTAAACAGCCATTTACACCCTATTGGAACTCTATCAGCAGGTAAATTCACTAATTGCCAAGTACCTTTCTGAATTAAAGCAAGAAGTTCTTTTTCAACAGCATCTTTCCATTCACTAATTAGCATAGCCTGATGAATGTTTCTAGGTTCTGCTATAGCTACTTCAGCATGAAAAGCTTTAGGTTTGAATATACCAAGCTTAGACCTAGTAACCATTGGATGAGAAGAGGTTACCTTAGAAGAGATCTGATGTTGAACTAAGCTTTGAAGATCCCCAGTATTCTGACTTTCTCCAGGACAGTTTCTATCTAACTGTTCTTCACGCAAACTTGAAGAGGCTTGAACATTACCAGAACTCATGTGAACATAATCAGACAAACCATTAAGAGATGCACCACCTTCAGCATGAACAGCAACATCATCTGTATCACCACCAGTAGGATTATCAGGTAACACACAAGTATCATCAGGAGGATCAAGAGGATCTGCATTATTAACATGAACACCAGTTTGAGTTGAAGAAGTAGCACTATAGCTAGGAGAATGATCTAGAGCAGCATTTAGATCTGAAGTCTGAGTTTGAAATGGATCAGCAACTGAAGGTTGTGAAACACCAACTGAAGGTTGTGAAACATCAGCAAGACTTTGTGGATGCACTTGAATGTTAGCATATGCATTATGATCACTTGCAGAACCATGCTCAGATATATGTTCAGAATGTTGATTATGAACATTATCAGAAGAACTGTTGGAAACCTCAACACTATTAGGAGAACAATTCTTTTTCAAATAACCTGGAAACTTGAAGACAACAGGTTCTGATTCATGAGAAGAATCTTCAGGAGAACTTTTCTTAAAAGGAAAGCTTTCCACATTAAACTGGACATGTCGAGTCATAAACACCTTTCCATCAGCACTTAAACACTTATAACCTCGTTGACTTGAGCAATATCCTATAAAGGTGCAAGGCACAGATCTGAATTGAAGCTTATTCTTGTTATAGGGCCTGGTAAGTGGAGAGCACTGACATCCATAGACTTTAAGAAAGTTATAATCAGGCGGCTTTGAAAATAACTTCTCATGAGGAGAAACTCCACTTAACACCTTAGTAGGCAATCTATTTATAAGAAAAACAGAGGAAAAGAATGCATCAGTCCAGTGTATTAGAGGAATTGAAGCTTGTGCCATTAAAGTAAGGCCAAGCTCAACAATATGTCTGTGTTTTCTTTCCACCATCCCATTTTGTTCAGAGGTATAGGGACAAGTATTCCTAAACTCAATACCTTGTTGTTCAAAAAAAGAAATTAAAGGCTTAAATTCTGTTCCACAGTCAGATTGAAGAATTTTAACCTTGTGATTTAACTGTTTCTCAACAAGTTTAACAAAAGAAACAACAACATTGAACACTTGAGATTTATTAGCAAGAAAATAAATCCAGGTGAACCTAGAATAGGCATCAACAAAACTTATATAGTATCTGCAATTATTAGAGCTTAAAGGAGCAGGCCCCCAAAGATCCATTTGAACAAGTTGTAAAGGCTGATGATAAACAGTAGTAGAAGAATTAAACTTGATTTTACAACTTTTTCCTAACTTGCATGCTTCACAAAAAAATTTCTCTTTATTTCCATGAAAAGAAATATTACACATTTTAGAGACAAGATCTAAGGCAGCAAAAGATGGATGCCCTAATCTTCTGTGCCAGAGCTCTAAGCTATGTTTCATAGAAACATTACAAGCAGTAGGAGAATAAGCAGATCCAACAGATTCATATAACCTAGAACTAGAATCAACATTACAGCCATCAGAAAAACAAAAGAAATCTTGAGAAGTATCAGGCAAACCAGACGCATCAGAAGACAATTTGTACAAGCCATCACTTTCCAAGCCTTGCATTATTAGCTCCTGCGTTACCAGATCCTTCACCAGACAACAGTTAGGAAAAAATTCGATGGAAACATTGTTATCTTTGGTAAACCTTGACACAGACAAAAGATTCTTGCGAATATTAGGAACATGTAATAAGTTATTTAAAACTAAAGGCCTAGAAACAGAATTAAGAACTGAATTACCCATATTAGCTATAGGAACCTCCATACCATTTGCAACAAAGACCTTACCTAAGCCAGGATAGGAAATAGGGTTATCGATGTTACCTGCATCGGGTGTGAGATGTGCAGTAGCCCCAGAGTCAGGGTACCAGGATCCATCACTGTACGACGGAAGCCCAAACTCATCGGAAACAGCAGCAACAGAAGCCACAACGCCAGAGGAATCAGAACCACCATTACCAGTTATGCCATCTGGATTAGAAGAGAAATCTTGCGATACAGGTTGATCTTCAGACTCATCATTGAAGTTACAATAATTCGCCGAAACACCGCCAAGAAATTGACCATCATACGATTGATCAAAACGGAAGTAGCAACGAATCGCTAAATGACCTAATTTCCCGCATATCTGACACTGAACACGCGGCCGGCCAGGAAAAGCACGACCACGACCCTGACCAAGATCAAGAGCCGACGACCTGCCATTATCTTGAGCCTGTTGAAAGTTAGGAGGATATTGGGCAAAAGAAGGGTAATGGGCATTAAAAGATCTAGGCCCAAAAGCAGGCCCTTGTGCCATGTTAACCAAAAAAATTTGATTAACAAAATCATGCTGTCTAGCCTCTGTATCCAGAAGAACAGAACAGACTCCATCGAGCTTGTAGGGCTGCTGACTCGAGGTAATCACAGCAACCACTGGCTCATAGTCAGGAGGAAGACCGGAGAGAATAGCAGAAATATGCATCGTGTCAGAAAGCGGATTTCCACAGGCTGCTAAGCTATCGCAGATGGATTGAACTTGATTGAGATATTCCTTCATACTTTGATCTCTCTTGCGCAGATTTCTTAAAGAACAGTGAAGATGCATAATTCGAGTGGTGGAAGAAACCGAAAACATTTGATGAACCTTATCCCAAATCTCTAGCGCAGTTTTACAACTGACTAAAGATGGCAAGATTGAAGAACCAATCGAAGATAGCAACCAAGAACACAAGGCAGAATCTTGTTGCTTATATGCAACATACTCAGGATTAACAATGGTGTTACCTCCTCCTGCACGAATATTCTGAGCTGGAACGGTTAGAGTCCCATCAACGTGATCTACAAGCGCCAGACTTTCGATCGCAAAGAGAACTTGCCGCCGCCATAAAAGATAATTGGTGTCATCAAGCCGAATTGATATGGTTTTGTTGGTGAACGGCTTCGAAGAGGATGAAGAGTTTTCAGCCATTGTTGAAACCTCTGATACCATGAAGGATTATGAAACAAAGGTGGTTGAGAAAGGAGAAGAATTCAGAGAATATTGAAGGCCAAAAGAAAGTTACTTTGTTCATTGATCTTTGAAGTATTTATACATGATTACAAGATTGAGGCTTCTTGAGCCTAACGGTATAACAGCTAAGAGTAGCTAAGAGAAACTGAATAACAAAAATAACAGCAAGACTTTCTATCTTGATTCTAGAAACAGATATGATCTTAACTATAGCTCTAACATCGAGGTTTGAGAGACAACACCATCACTATTTAAACAAATCCATCCATGAGGAGGGGCTTCCCAACTAATGAGCCTAGATTAAAACTGTTGCGGTGAACCAAGGGAATCATAGAGCTGCGCCCATTGGCAACTTACATAGAGAAGACTTACAGCGTCACTTTAGCAGTTCTAGAAGATAAAAGCATCACGTTGTTTCTGAGATTGCCATAAAAGTGAGGCAAAGAAAGTGGACCAAGGGCCACCAGTTTGGGCACACAGTCGGAGAGAAGAGAGTCCATGGAATAGGAAGAGAGTCCAGTTTGGCCACCAATTCGCCTGCTGATGATCGCGTAGCAACTGAGTCCAAAGGCCACGCATCAATGGGCAATCTCGTAGAATGTAAAGGAGAGACTTATGCAAATCCCCACAACGCGCACATGAAGGGTCATTGATTAGGTTACGACGATGTTTCACAACGTTAGAAAGAAGCTTATCCTGCATACATAACCAAAGAAAGCCCATAACGCGCTCCGGGACGTGAAGCGTCCAAATAATTTGTTGGAGGAAACAAGGTTAATTCGAGATAATAAATAAATTAATAAATTAAATAAACTAATAAAATAAACAAAACAACTTAATTTGAAATACAGATTCGACCACTCTTTGGCGCTAGAGATCTTAGGTCGTCAGTCTCCCAGGATACAACATCGCATGATCTTTAACAACAGCACTACCGAAGAGATCACTAACAGAAACTTACCTTTGACTATCACCGAAAACATAATGCAGTTCTGAAATAGAAAATATTTTTTAGTTGTGTTTAAATCAAAAGAATGTCATTTTATTTATAAGGGAGAATTAGGTTAAAACTGTGGGAAACAAATATTCTAAAAATAATGGCCATTAATTCTATATCCGATGTAATTCAGAAATCTCAGTTAATGCCATATTAAAACGAAATATTCTCGTGAATTGTACTCAATACCTATTTAATATCCGAATTTAAATGGAAAGCCAAAATTTATCCTATTTAATTCGAAATATTTTAAAAGATATACCAACTATAAGGAAAGAAAAATTATTCAAAGTGGGTATAATATCCGCAGACCCCCGACCGGTCCAGACATTCGCGTCGCTCACGTCGTGCGAGTGCACCCAAACCCTAATGAGATTGATTCGCACCCCCTGCGTGTGAGGCACAATTTCCATCAAAGTCATTAAATGACCACAAAGTGAGTAAGTGTATATAAACACTTCCCATTCCATTTATCCCATCAATGTGGGATTGTGGGTTTCCATTTCCTTATTCAATTCACAACTACCTTACTTTGAGCATCAATTTCTCATTCAATACTCAACCATTTTGAGCATATGAGATACCGTTGTAAAGGTCTCACGGAGTAGAATAAGACCCAAAAGAATCCTTATTCGAATCTCCACCTTTACCCATTCGAAATATGGCTCAAAGTTACCATTTTCCTCACATTTTTTCAACAATCCTCCACTGACAGTTCGTCGTTTAACCGGTTTGTTGGGCTGAAGTGGGACAGAAGTTGTTACCTATGCCAGATTTGCTTAAGGGGACAACCAATGAAGTGAAATTGATTTGCGATTGCTTGAGGGCAGCTTCAGATAGGCAGAAGTCCTATGCCGACTTGAAGAGGAAGGAAGTTGAGTTCTCAGTGGGTGAGAAGGTATTCCTAAAGGTGTCTTCGTGGAAGAAAGTAATGAGATTTGGCCGAAAAGTGAAGTTGAGTCCGAGGTACATAGGACCGTACGAGATTGTGAAAAGGGTTGGTCCAGTTGCTTATCAGTTGCGTTTGACATCCGAGCTAGAGAAGATACACGATGTGTTTCATGTTTCGATGCTCCGTAAGTATAGGTCAGATCCATCACATGTTATGCCTGTAGAAGAGATTGAATTGAATCTGGATTTGACTTATGAAGAATAACTAGTTGAGATCTTAGCTTCTAACAGTAAGGTGTTGCTGTAACACCTGAGTTTAGGGGTCGGGTGAAAATAATATTTTAATATTATTTTGGGTTCAGTTTCATAATTAAAATAATCTTTTGGGCCTCGGGTTTCAAAAACAAACATTTGTTGATGGACTAAATTGAAATGAAACTTAAATTTCAAGGATTTTTACAAAATAGATGAAATAACCATTCATTAATGGCAAACTTGTAAATAACACAAGTTTCAAATTTAAATTCCCTTTTCAACAACATTTCACTATTCATTCTCTTCTCCAACAAAACTAACGTGAAAAGAGAGAGCTCATCCCCTCCACTATTCCATCTCATTTCTTCTTCATTTCAACTTGTTTTTGAAAGGTAACATCATTTTTTACTTGTCCTCAACCTCCTCTCTTCAAAAGTACAATTAGTTTTTATTTTCATTAAGGTTTTGGAAATGGAGTTTTTAGAGATTTTGATTAAAAATGATAACTTTATGTTGTTAAACTTAATATTCCGATTTAATGAGGTTAGATATGAAGTCTAGGAGTTAAATGGTTCAACATATATAAATTTTACTTGGTTTTGAGCACATTCCCGAAATTGGGTTTAAAAAGGGTTTTTGAAGGGTTTTGGGGGTTGTTTTAGGTTGGAATTTGTGGGCTAATGTTAGTACTACGGTAAGGGGTTACTTTGGGATCAATTGTGAGTATAAAAGGTGTTGGAAACATGAGTTTTGACCAAGGTTATTGGGCTGCTCGAGTTTGGTAAAATTGGGGTTTATTTATGATTTGAAATGTTGAGTTTGATGTTTGAATTGTATTCCGGGTTAACTACGTTGATGCTTGGGCTGATTGGAAGTTGTTTGGTTTGTGTTGAGGTTGTTTAGAGGCAAGAACTTGTGTTGGTGAAGCATCGGGAGTGAATCCGGGAGCTTGAAGGTGGTTGCTTGCTTGGTATTTGAGCTTGGAAGTAAAGGTGAGTGGTAAATGTTTTCTAAGTGTTTTCTAAGCGGTTGGTTCGAGCATGTGGACTAGGTCGGGCTTGGTAGACCCACATAGAGTTAGGATTAGGGTGGTAGCCTAATCCTAAGCTTAAACTAGAGACATTGGTTGAACTCTTACTTGATGTTTATGCCTCGTGATGTTCATGATATGATTATTTATGTATAATGTATTATACATGTGTGATGAGGCATGGTTAAGATGCATTGTGATATGCATGAGAATTGTTCATGATTGTGATCATGGTGAGTACGTGCTAAGCACGAAATTGGTTGTGTTTGATAATGTGGATTGAGTTAAATGTTGGCACTAGTATGCTTGAGTAAAAATGATCGATCATTAGGATGTTAGTGTGAACACATGAGTCAAATTCGCGCGTGGCCTTGGTGGCGTTGAGTAACCAAGGAGGAGTACGGGTTTGCCCGGAAATTGTTATATATACTAGTCGATGATGAGTGGAATCCCATCGACGGGGCGTGAGGATGAGTGGAATCCCCTCTGCGAGACCGGTGATGAGTGTAATTCCACCGTGAGGTAAAGTGGTTGTTGGATGTGAGTTCCAACGTGTTTATTCGCGTATTCGGGTCATAGCTAGGTGCCAATATTGATTGATATGTGTATCAATGTGATATGGAATGTGATTTCTACTTGGATGTTTATATGTGCTTACATATGTTGTGGAAATGAGCTTGTTGAGCATGACATATAAATGAATATTGTTCATGCATCATTAACATTTTGGCTCTTGAGGATCGAAGGTATAATCATGCATTTACCTTGGTTGAGATCGTGCTTGGACCCTGCATTGTCGAGGTTTGTTTTTAAAGAGCTTACCCTCACTAAGCTTTATTGCTTACGCTCTCTTTGTTCGACAATGCAGATCAGTAGCTCGTGGGTTGCTAAGTGCAAGAAGAGGCCTCCAAGTGTGTGTGCTTGTGGTGCTAGCTATCAAGTATGGTTTTTAGTTATGATGTAATGGTCAAGCAATGGGACATGTATTCGTGTTATGATGCTTTTGAAGTATGTTGTAGTTGTTTAGGAGCATGTTAGACTCCCCGTATGTGTTTGTTAAATTGGCTTTTGGGATGTATGTCATGCTTGTAACCATGTTGGTATTTTGCTTATATTAAATTTGTCTAAGTGTTGACCATGTTAAAGTATGCTAAATGTAATGCCATGTATGGTCCTTGGTGTGGATGTCTTCTTGTATATCTTATGTATGTTGAGTATGGATGTTAGGGAGCATGCCTCTAAGAAGTATTTGTATGGTTTGTTTGCTTTGGGTAGTCGTTTCGGACGTCTGGAATCTTTTGGGAACGCTTAAGGCTGATTTTGAGAATTTGCAGACAACTAGTGTTTCGAAACGGGCTGGGCTGTTTCGGAACGAGTTTGGCTTCAGGGACCCCGTATCGGAACTCGTTTCGATACGGTTTGGCCACTGTGAACCCCTGTTCCGAAACGGGTATCGGAACACTTTAGCTACTGGAAATCTGAGAATTTGCCGAGATGATAGGGTTTCGAAATGAGTTTTAGGGGTTTCAGAACGGTCAATATCTCGTTGACCACGAGAAGTTAACCGTTGAGGATATTTCGGAACGGTTGACCTCCGTTCTGATACGGTCTCCTCATGTGGGCTTGGAGCCGTTGACCAAGTCAAGGCGTTTCGATACACCTTGAGTGTGTTTCGAAACGACCTGCCTAATAAGTTAAAATTGGATTGTTTACTTGCTCTTTTGTGTCCAGTTGCATGTCCTTCTCGAATCTTTTCGATGTTGTGATCACATAGGATTTAAATGTGCCTTTAGAGAAGATTAAATTAAAAGAAATTTTTAGGGTTGCTAAACGAGGGGGAACCTTAACGGGTTTCGTTTTGGTTTTCCCCGTGTGGCCCACTCAGACCGGTCAAGCATCCGGACCGGGACGAGGGGGTTACACTTGTTGGTATCAGAGCTCAAGGTTACCGAGACCTTAGGCAGGTAAGTGAGATAAGTTTAAGTTTTGTATTGATATGCATGGTGTTTGCTTGACTTGTAAGCACGATTGCTTGTGTGACAAGTATGCTGATTGTTTTGTTTAAAAGCATGTTGTTTAAGAGTCTCATTGCTACTATTACATCGGAAAAGAATTTTTAAAGTGAGGAAACGTACTTGAGCACTTGAAAGCCTTGCCTTGCTAACCCAAATTATGTATGTTTGTTGTGTGTGTAGTTATCGTTTGTGAGCGATGTCTAGGCCGAGAGGTAGGCCGAGGGTGGTTCGTCAAGAACCACGTGTAGCGGCTCCTGTTGAGCCGGTGGTTGGAGTGGAGGCTCATATAGACGGGCCTGCTGCTGCTAGAGTTGGAGCTCCTCCACCACCTCCACCACCACCACCTTCTCCGCCTGGAATTGGAGGCGAGGATGGAGCCGAAGGAGTAGGACCTCAGGGTGGCCAAGGTCCAGCCAGAATTGATATGACTCCACTTGTGCAAGCTATAGCGGGAGCATTTCAGGCTGCAGTTGCGGGAGCTCAGGCTGTAGCTTAGCCTAGGGGTGATGATGCTAGTCTAGCTGTAGCTCAGCCTAGGGGTGATGATGCTAGTCTACCTTTACAGAGGCTCCGTAGCTTGGGGGCCAAAGAGTTCAGAGGATCAACCCCGGAGAGGTCTGAGTTGTGGTTGGAGAAGACCGTTCGCATCTTAGCTCAGATGGGTTGTGTGGGCACACGTAGATTGGGCTGTGTGATCTCCTTGCTTCAGGGTGATGCCTACACCTGGTGGGTCACCATTACTACTGGAGTTCCAGAGGCAGAGGTTGATTGGGATTTCTTTGAGTCCGCTTTCAGAAAGAGGTACTTGGGCCCGAGGTATCTAGATGAGAAGAAGCGAGAGTTTATGGCTCTTGTTCAGGGAGATGTTAATGTGACTGACTACGAGATCCGCTTTGTTCGTCTGAGTCAGTATGCTTCAGAGTTAGTGCCTACTGAGAGGGCCCGATGTGATCGTTTCAGATATGGGCTTCATGAGGAAGTTAAGAGGTACACCTTAGCTTCTGATTATTCTGACTTTGATGTCTTGGTTGCTAGAGCCAAGGACATTGAGCACAGCTTGGGGCTGGCCAAGCGTTCTGGAGGTTCTAGTTCTGGTAAAAAGCACAACAACTTTGATAGTAGAGATGCCAAGAGGCATAGAGGCGGTGAACAGCAGTTTGACCATAGGCGTGGCGGTGGCCACCATGGTAGGTACCATCAGGGCCATAGAGGAGGAGGGCGTTTGCCCGAGTGCACACGTTGTGGGAGACATCACACTGGTGAGTGTTGGAGTAACTTTCATGCTTGTTGGAACTGTGGTTCGAGGGACCACTTTAGGAGTGAGTGTCCACATCAGGCGGCACAGACACCAAACCTTGCTCAGGCTCCTGCGAGAGCGAATGATTTTCAGAGAGGCCGTGGGCGCGGTCGTGGCTACTTCCAGCCTAGGGCTGATGCACCTAGGGTAGATGCTCAGAGGAACCTTGCTCATGTGGTGGTAGTGCAGCCAGAGGCAGGTGGACCAGCGAGAGTTTATGCTCAGAGAGAGGCCGGGAACGACACTGATGTGATAGTAGGTAATTTTGAGTTACAGTCTATGTCTTTGCTTTCTTTGGTTGATTCGGGTTCTACACATTCCTACATTTTGAGTGAGCATGCACAAAAGTTAGATATACCTGTTGAGATCTTAGATGTAGGTATGCATGTGACTAGTTCTTTTGGTGAGACAGTTGTGGTTAGACGTATGTATAGGAGATGTCCACTGAAGATTCAGGGTCATGTGTTCTCTGTTGATATGATGGAGCTTCCTTTCTATGGTTTTGATATCATTTTGGGTATGGACTGGTTAGTTTAACACCGAGCTAGTGTGGATTTTGAGACGAAGAGGATTTCCTTGAAACTTTCTGATGACTACGAGGTGGTAGTAGTGTGCGAGAACATTAAGTTCTTGTCTAATGTTGTGTCAACTTTAGAGGCTCATAGGTTGATGGATTCTGGATGTGGGGCTTACTTAGCTTATGTTATGAATCCGAATATGAGTGAAGCTAGACCTAAAGATATTAGAACGGTTTGTGACTTTCCGGATGTGTTTCCAGAAGAGTTGTCGGGTTTGCCTCCTGACAGAGATGTTGAGTTTGTGATTGAGACTGTTTCAAGGTCTAATCCAGTTTCGATAGCTTCGTATCGTATGGCTCCGAAAGAGTTGAAGGAATTGAAGAGTCAATTGCAAGAGTTATTAGACCGAGGTTTCATTAGGCCTAGTATTTCTCCTTGGGGTGCTCCTGTGTTGTTTGTGAAGAAGAAAGATGGTAGTATGCGCATGTGTATTGACTACAGGCAGTTGAATCAGTTGACTGTGAAGAGCAAGTATCCATTGCCTCACATAGATGATTTGTTTGATTAGTTGAGAGGTGCTTCAGTGTTCTTGAAGATAGACTTGAGATCCGGGTACTATCAGTTAAAAGGGAAGGAGTGTGATGTTTCAAAGACATCTTTTAGGACTAGATATGGTCAATATGAGTTCCTTGTGATGCCGTTTGGGCTCACGAATGCACCTGCAACATTCATGGATATGATGAACAGGATTTTTAGAGACTATCTAGACCGTTTTATAGTTGTCTTCATAGATGATATACTTGTGTACTCGAAGACTGAAGAAGAGCATGATGAGCAATTGAGATTTATGTTACAGAGATTGTTGATCAATCAGTTGTATGCGAAGCTTAGTAAATGTGAGTTCTGGATTCGAGAGGTAGTATTTCTTGGCCATGTTGTTTCGGCCGAAGGTATCCGTGTTGATCCATCGAAGATTGAGGCTATTGTTGAGTGGAAACAACCTAAGTCTGTGACTGAGATTAAGAGTTTCCTAGGATTAGCCGGTTACTATAGGAGGTTTGTTGATGGTTTCTCTAGAGTAGCTGCTCCTTTGACTAAATTGTTGCAAAAGGGAGTTAAGTTTGAATGGTCATATGCAAGACAGAAGGCCTTTGAGAAATTGAAAGAAGCTTTGACAAATGCTCCAGTGTTAGTGCAACCTGTTTTAGGTAAAAAGTTTGTGATCTATAGTGATGCCTCCTACATAAGGTTAGGTTGTGTTTTGATGCAAGAAGGAAGATTTGTTGCTTATGCTTCTAGACAGTTGAAGGTTCATGAGAAGAACTATCCTACTCACGATATAGAGTTAGCCGCAGTTGTGTTTGCATTGAAGATTTGGCGTCATTACTTGTCTGGTGAGAAGTGTATAGTTTACACCGATCATAAGAGCTTGAAGTATTTGATGACACAGAAAGATTTAAACTTGAGACAGAGAAGATGGCTTGAGTTGTTAAAAGATTATAATTTGACAATTGAGTACCATCCGGGTAAGGCAAACGTAGTAGCCGATGCTTTGAGTAGAAAAGTTGTCGTTGAGTTGAGAGCTATGTTTGCTAGATTGAGTGTATCCGATGATGGTGGTTTGATCACCGAGTTGCAAGTGAAACCTTCTTTGATTCAGTTGATTAGAGGGAAGCAGTTGCAAGATGTGACTCTAGTTCCTCATGTTTAGGACATAGCCGAAGGAAGACCGACCGAGTATAGTTTCAGTGGTGAGAACTTGTTGTGCTTTAGATATAGAATTGTTGTACCAGAAGATGTTGAGTTGAGACGTCAGATTCTGAGTGAAGCACATTCGAGTCCTTTTTCTATGCATCCGGGTAGTACCAAGATGTACCGTGACTTGAAAAGTGATTACTTCTGGGTTGGTCTGAAGAAAGACGTAGTCGAGTATGTGATCCGTTGTATGGTTTGTCAGAGAGTGAAGGCAGAACATCAGGTTCCTTCAGGTTTGTTACAATCTTTGAAGATTCCGGAATGGAAATGGGAGAGGATCACCGTGGATTTTGTGTCGGGATTGCCGTTGTCTCCTTCGAAGAAGAATTCTGTTTGGGTGATTGTTGATAGGTTCACTAAGTGTGCTCACTTCTTTGCAGTGAACACTATGGATTCATTAGACAAGTTGGCAAACTTGTACATCCGTGAGATTGTGAGACTTCATGGAGTTCCGAAGTCTATTGTTTCAGATAGAGATCCTAGATTTACTTCGAGGTTCTGGGGTTGTTTGCATAGTGCTCTAGGTAGCCGTTTGCATTTTAGTACTTCTTATCATCCGCAGTCTGAGGGGCAGTTAGAGCGAGTGATACAGATTCTAGAGGATATGCTTCGTTGTTGTGTGATTGACTTCTAGGGTTCTTGGGAGAAGCACTTACCTTTAGTTGAGTTTGCTTACAACAACAGTTATCAGTCTAGTATTCAGATGGCTCCCTATGAGGCTTTGTATGGTATACGATGTAGGACTCTGATTTGTTGGGCCGAGATAGGCCAGAGATTGTTACTTATGCCGAATTTGCTTAAGGGGACTACCGAGAAAGTGAAGTTGATTTGTGACCGTATGAAAGCAGCTTCCGATCGTCAGAAGTCTTATGCAGATTTGAAGAGGAAAGAAATTGAGTTCTCTGTGGGTGAGAAAGTGTTTTTGAAAGTATCTCCGTGGAAGAAGGTGATGAGATTTGGCCGGAAAGGCAAGTTGAGTTCGAGGTTCATTGGTCAGTATGAGATAGTTGAGCGGATTGGGCCTGTAGCTTACCGTTTGAGATTACCTTCTGAGTTAGAGAAGATCCATGATGTCTTTCATGTGTCGATGCTTAGGAGATATAAGTCAGACCCTTCTTATGTTATGCCCGTTGAGGAGATAGAGTTGAATCCGGATTTGTCTTACAATGAAGAGCCTGTTGAAATACTTGCTTCTGATAGCAAGGTGTTGCGTGGTAAGACCATAGAGTTGGTCAAGGTGTTGTGGAGACATATAGGTGTGGAGGAGGCCACGTGGGAGAGGAAAGCTGATATGCTTGAGCAGTTTCCGTATTTGTTTCCGTCAGGTAATTTCGGGGATGAAATTCCTTAAGTGGGGGAGAGTTGTAACACCTGGGTTTAGGGGTCGGGTGAAAATAATATTTTAATATTATTTTGGGTTCGGTTTCATAATTAAAATAATCTTTTGGGCCTCGGGTTTCAAAAACAAACATTTGTTGATGGACTAAATTGAAATGAAACTTAAATTTCAAGGATTTTTACAAATTAGATGAAATAGCCATTCATTAATGGAAAACTTGTAAATAACACAAGTTTCAAATTTAAATCCCCTTTTCAACAACATTTCACTATTCACTCTCTTCTCCATCAAAACTAACGTGAAAAGAAAGAGCTCATCCCCTCCACTATTCCATCTCATTTCTTCTTCATTTCAACTCGTTTTTGAAAGGTAACATCATTTTTGACTTATCCTCAACCTCCTCTCTTCAAAAGTACAATTAGTTTTTATTTTCATTAAGGTTTTGGAAATGGAGTTTTTAGAGATTTTGATTAAAAATGATAACTTTATGTTGTTAAACTTAATATTCCGATTTAGTGAGGTTAGATATGAAGTCTAGGAGTTAAATGGTTCAACATATATAAATTTTACTTGGTTTTGAGCACATTCCCAAAATTGGGTTTAAAGGGGGTTTTTGAAGGGTTTTGGGTGAGTTTTGGGGGTTGTTTTAGGTTGGAATTGGCGAGCTAATGTTAGTACTATGGTTAGGGGTTACTTTGGGATTAATTGTGGGTATAAAAGGTATTGGAAACATGAGTTTTGACCAAGGTTATTGGGCTGCTCGAGTTTGGTAAAATTGGGGTTTGTTTATGATTTGAAATGTTGAGTTTGATGTTTGAATTGTATTCCGGGTTAACTACGTTGATGCTTGGGCTGATTGGAAGTTGTTTGGTTTGTGTTGAGGTTGTTTAGAGGCAAGAACTTGTGTTGGTGAAGCATCGGGAGTGAATCCGGGAGCTTGAATGTGGTTGCTTGCTTGGTATTTGAGCTTGGAAGTAAATGTGAGTGGTAAATGTTCTCTAAGTGTTTTCTAAGCGGTTGGTTCGAGCATGTGGACTAGGTGAGGCTTGGTAGACCCACCTAGAGTTAGGATTAGGGTGGTAGCATAATCCTAAGCTTAAACTAGAGGCATTGGTTGAACTCTTACTTGATGTTTATGCCTCGTGATGTTCATGATATGATGATTTATGTATAATGTATTCTACATGTGTGATGAGGTATGGTTAAGATGCATTGTGATATGCATGAGAATTGTTCATGATTGTGATCATGGTGAGTACGTGCTAAGCACGTAATCGGTTGTGTTTGATAATGTGGATTGAGTTAAATGTTGGCACTAGTATGCTTGAGTACAAATGATCGATCATTAGGATGTTAGTGTGCACACATGAGTCAAATTTGCGCATGGCCTTGGCGGCGTTGAGTCACCAAGGAGAAGTACGGGTTCGCCCGGAAATTGTTATATATACTAGTCGATGATGAGTGGAATCCCATTGACGGGGGGTGAGGATGAGTGGAATCCCCTTCGCGAGACAGGTGATGAGTGTAATCCCACCGTGAGGTAAAGTGGTTGTTGGATGTGAGTTCCAATGTGTTTATCCGCGTATTCGGGTCATAGCTAGGTGCCAATATTGATTAATATGTGTATCAATGTGATATGGAATGTGATTTCTACTTGGATGTTTATATGTGCTTACATATGTTGTGGAAATGAGCTTGTTGAGCATGACATATAAATGAATATTGTTCATGCATCATTAACATTTTCGCTCTTGAGGATCGAAGGTATAATCATGCATTTACCTTGGTTGAGATCGTGCTTGGACCCTGCATTGTCGAGGTTTGTTTTTAAAGAGCTTACCCTCACTAAGCTTTATTGCTTACGCTCTCTTTGTTCGACAATGCAGATCAATAGCTCGTGGGTTGCTAAGTGCAAGAAGAGGCCTCCAAGTGTGTGTGCTTGTGGTGCTAGCTATCAAGTATGGTTTTTAGTTATGATGTAATGGTCAAGCAATGGGACATGTATTCGTGTTATGATGCTTTTGAAGTATGATGTAGTTGTTTAGGAGCATGTTAGACTCCCCGTATGTGTTTGTTAAATTGGCTTTTGGGATGTATGCCATGCTTGTAACCGTGTTGGTATTTTGCTTATCTTAAATTTGTCTAAGTGTTGACCATGTTAAAGTATGCTAAATGTAATGCCATGTATGGTCCTTGGTGTGGATGTCTTCTTGTATATCTTGTGTATGTTGAGTATGGATGATAGGGAGCATGCCTCTAGGAAGTATTTGTATGGTTTGTATGCTTCGGGTAGTCGTTTCGGACGTCGGGAATCTTTTGGGAACGCTTAAGGCTGATTTTCAGAATTTGCAGACAGCCAGTGTTTCGAAACGGGCTGGGTTGTTTCGGAACGGGTTTGGCTTCAGGGACCCCGTATCGGAACTCGTTTCGATACGGTTTGGCCACTGTGAACCCTTGTTCCGAAACGGGTATCGGAACACTTTGGCTACTAGAAATCTGAGAATTTGCCGAGATGATGGGGTTTCGAAATGGGTTTTATTGGTTTCGGAACGGTCAATATCTCGTTGACCACGAGAAGTTGACCGTTGAGGGTGTTTCGGAACGGTTGACCTCCATTCTGATACGGTCTCCTCGTGTGGGCTTGGGGCCATTGACCAAGTCAAGGCGTTTCGATACACCTTGAGTGTGTTTCGAAACGGCCTGCCTAATAAGTTAAAATTGGATTGTTTACTTGCTGTTTTGTGTCCAGTGTCATGTCCTTCTCGAATCTTTCTGCTGTTGTGATCACATAGGATTTAAATGTGCCTTTAGAGAAGATTAAATTAAAAGAAATTTTTAGGGTTGCTAACCGAGGGGGAACCTTAACGGGTTTCGCTTCGGTTTTCCCAGTGTGGCTCACTCGGACCGGTCAAGCGTCTGGACCGAGACGAGGGGGTTACAGTTGCGGGGTAGATCGATTGAGTTAGTAAAAGTGCGGTGGCAACGTCGAGGGGTGGACGAGGCCACTTGGGGAGAGGAAGGAGGATATGGAAAGGCAGTTTCCTTATCTCTTTCAGTCAGGTAATTTCGGGGACGAAATTCCTTAAGTGGGAGAAAGTTGTAACACCCGTGTTTTGAGGTTAGGAGTTCGGTGTGTGTGTTGGGTTCGAGTCGTCAAAATCGATTTGATTTAATTAGACCTTAGTTTGATTTAAATGAGATTAAAGTTGAAGTAATGGCAATTTTGTAATTAAGTGAAAATAAAGGAAGACAACTTTTTGAAACTAAAAGAAAAAAAAGAAGTCTTCTTCCTTGCTTCTTCATTTCTAACGTGGAAAAACCCCAAACCCCTCCCAAAACCCCAAATCTAATATTCCATCCATTTTCTCCATCAATTCAAGAGCTCCTTCGAAGGTAATTTCATTTTTGAACTCTCCTCATCACCCCAAGCATTTCCATGGGTTTGGATTTCAAAATCATCACCATTTGTGTTTTTCAAGTTTGATGAAAGTATGAATTTTTTTAATGGGTTTTCAACTTGTTTTTGGTTTGTTGAGTTTGTTTTTGAGTTAATCTCACTTTAATACACCTAATATCTTAAAATGGGAGGATTTTGGGAAAAATCCCGAAGTGGGTCTTGGGGGCATTTTTCAAAGTGTCAAAACATGAATTTTTGGCGTGTTTTTGTGTTGGGTTGAAGGGCTGATGGTATAGGGTTGTTAGAAAGGTGTTTTGGAAGCCTTTAGATATCATTTGGGTGTTGGAAATGGTGGATTTCAGCTAGGTATTTAGGGAGCACGAAAATATGAGTTTTGTGGTTAGTTTGGGTTTGAAATTGTGAAGTTTTGGCTTGTGATTGTAAGTTGGGTTTGTGGCTGAGTTTAGCATTGATTCGGTTGAGTAATACTTGTCTTTTGATTGGTTAGAAACAAGAGGAAACATCAGAGAAGGTTCGGGATCGAATCCGGAAATTGTGGAGGCTTGAGTTGGCTTTACTTGGTTTGCTAAGGAAGGGTGGTGAGTGAAACTTCAAACTTGTTTAAATTGGTCCAAGTGTGTGTAGTGGAGGTATTGGAATGAGCTTGGTAGGCCATTCCAAGGTAGAAGTTAAATTGGTAGTTTAAGTTCTTGTGTGTTAATAAGCTTTAGATGTTTATGCTTATATTGATCTTGTGAGGCATGAATTAATTATGTGTGAATATACATTGATGTGTGTGATGATGGATGTGTGCTATAAATGATGGTTGTTATGATGTGGTTTAAAAGTAATTGACACTAATTAAATTACCGGGTATAAATGACCGATCATTAGGATTAGTGTGCACACAGTTGAGTCAAATTCGCGTGTGGCCTTGGTGGCGTTAAGTCATCAAGGAGGAGTACGGTGATGTAATATTCCACTGGAAATTGTTTATATTATACGTGATGATGAGTGGAATCCCATCCGTAGGGCATGTGATGATGAGTGGAATCTCATCCATGCAAGGTCCGGTGATGAGTGTAACCCCACCGAGGTAATGTTGTTGTTGAGAGTAAATCCGCATATCCGAGTAAACTAATAGTGGCCAATGTACTTGCTTTTGTGGTTATGATGTTGATATATTTTGCTTTATCTTGTTGAGCCTAATATGAAGTAAGATGTCATATTATTGACTCTTGTGTTGCTAGCTAGTTGCTATGTTGATGCTTATGTATGATTGTGTGTGATGTTAAGGATTATATGCTTGAACCCTGCATTGTCGTTGTTTTTGGTTTTAGAGCATCCTCAATAAGCTTCTAGCTTACGCTCTCATTTTCGACAATGCAGATCAGTAGCGTGGTGTTAGCAAGGAGCAAGGCGAAGGGACGTTCCAAGCTTTGTAGTTGCTCAAGTATGGTTTAGTAAATAAAGTAGTAGTTTAGCAATGGGGCTATTGTGTGTTTGTATGAGCGTTGTATGACTCATATATGTTGAAGGATGTTTATGTTATGCTTTGGATTTGGATTTGGATTTGTAAACCATGTTATGCTTTGTTGAATGCTTGTGATGAATGGTTAAGCCTTGGATGTTATATGTTGTTTTGGCAAGCATGTAAACCTATGGTGTGAAGTCATGTGCCTTTTGGCTCTTTAAGCTTTTGAGTATGCCTTGTTGTTCACCTAAATTGGTCTCCATGTTAGTTCTTGGTTGCTAGTTGTTGAATGTGTGCTTGTATGTGGCTAGGTAAGTCTTAAATTTCATCTAGAGTCATGTTTGAAAGTCTTTTACTGAAATTTGGAGACTTGCAGTGCAGGGCGTATCGATACGCCTAAGGGCCGTATCGATACGGTCTTGCCCTTCAGAACTCAGTTTTGGCTTGGTGTACCGATACACGAGGGTGCATCGATACGCCCAATGCTCACTGGAATTCTGAGATTTTGGTGAGACTTTGGCGTATCGATACGGGCTCTAGGCGTATCGGTACGGGTTTGTCTCGTTGACCGCGAGATGTTGACCGAGAAGGGTGTATCGATACGCCCAAGGGCTGTATCGATACGGTCTTCCCATGTTGACTGAAGGCAATTGACTTGGTCAAGGCGTATCGATACCCTTGACATGTGTATCGATACGGCCTGCTCTGTGACCTTAAAATGGATTGTTTAACATGTTGTTTTGGGTTCGGTTGTGTTTCTTTCTTGATGTTTTCCGCTGTCGTGATCACTTAGGAAATAATATGCCTTTAGACAAGATTTAATTAAAAGAAATTTTCTAGGGTTGCTAACCGAGGTGGGACCTTAACGGGTTTCACATCGGTTTTCCCCGTGTAGCCTACTCGGACCGGTCAGCCGACCAGACCGGGACGAGGGGGTTACACGCCTCTTTAATGAAGATAAGTCCAAATCCAACTTAACACCTCTTCCTATTTAAACAGGGCTTGTCGCACACATTAGAGGGGTCGAGTATTGAGAGCATGAGATTAGGTTTTAGTGGTGTGATCTCTATGTTCATCATGTTCTAATTTCTCTTAGGGTTAGGATTATTTTACTTAGTAGTTGTGAGAAAACAATTGTACTTTTTTTAAGTTTTTAATGCAACTTAGTTCAAGATTTGCTTATTCTTGGCATTGATTTTATTCTTGCAATCTTATCGAGAGAGAGTATTGTGAGGTTATCTATTTGTTTAATATCGGAAGAATTAAACTCAAGAAACAAATAATCATGGTTTTCATCCCAGCGGTGGAAGCTAACTCGACTTAGAGATAAGTTAGAGTTTCAATGTCTAAAAGAAGCGTGAGGTTGGTTGGTGCCATCCTTTCTTCTATGTTTATATAATTATAATTTAGGGATTATGATTTAGAACTTAGAGTTTTAGGGTTAGAAATTTAAATTTTAGGCATTGAAATTTAAACATACATGTTTGTGTAAATTGTTTTTACAATGACAATGCATTATATAATAACTCTTGTATAAATCCTATTATTCTTGGGGGAAATATTCCATGCACTTACGGTGGAAACAAAAAGTTTTCACAAATGTTTTAGTTTTAGGGTTTAGGGACTCTGTTCAGGGTGTAGGGTTTGTAGGTTTAAGCATATATGTTTAGAATTTAGGGTTTATAGTTAGAATTTGGGGTATGTGGTTAAAATTTAGGGCTTGAAGGCTAGGGTTTAGTTTTAAGGTAATACGGTTAGAGATTTAAGTTTTAACCTATAAACCCTAAATTTTAACCATAAACCTTAAATTCTAACCACACCCCTTAAATTCAAAATTCATCTCCTAAAACCCTAAACACTAGACCCTAAACAAAATCTTAACCCCTAAACTAAGGTGCTTGTAAAAACAAATTTTCTGTAAGCGCTTGTGCATGAGTGATTACCCTTATTCTTGTTCATTCGGAAGCAATAATATTTATTTTTTCCCCTTAAAATTCAAGTTTGGATGGTTTGGGTTCTTTACCAAATTATTACAATTTATATTTATTTGATATGGTTTTTTATCAAATAAGAACTTTATTAAGAAAAACCACGGGTTACAGCAAAAAAAAAAAACAAGAGCTGGTTGTTTTTATTTGATATGGTTGTTTGATTCACTGAAACTAAAACTTATATGTAATGTAAGGTAATATGTAAAAGAATACAACTTATTCACTGAAAATTTCGTTGTGACACAAAAGATTAGATGATATTTTTAAAGAAAAATTGAGATGTTTTTATCTGATGACATTCTCAATTCTATTAATTTTTTATATTTTTAGAGTGCGTTTGGATCACGGAATATAAGATTACTATTGAGAATATGATTCTCGAAATGTAACATTTCCTGAGATATTATTGAGAACGTTAGATTACCTTGTTTGATTTATTTGGTAGGAATATAAGATTACATTGTTTGTTTTAGAGAATATAAGGTTACTTGGAAATAAATTTTACTATATTGTCCTTATGATATATTTTCTTTTTAACAAATTAAACTTTTAATATTAATTTAAAAATATTTTCTTGAAGATTCATAAAATTATACTTAACATATTACAAATATAATTAGTACAAACAATATGAAATATATATTTTTATTAATATTAAAATTCTTATAACTAAATTCAAATAAATAAATATTAAATGTGTAGCAACGTTTAAATATTAAACTAATATATAATAATTTTTAAATAAATATACTCCTCAAATATTAAAGCATGATTATTTTTTTTGAAAAGCAAGTATGATTTTATTAGCCAAGAAATCATACAAGAATCACATTGCAAATCGGCCTCATTAAAAACCTCTCTAATCCTAAATAGAGGAAAAGAGTACTGATTTGCATGTGCCGATGGAGCAAATACACTCTATTTGCTATACAACCATACCCATTCACGTCTCACAATACCACTCTTTGCCAAAGAATCCGCCAACCCATTTGCCTCTCGATATATATGGTTGAAGCACACGCACGGCAACCTCGCAATATCCTCCTCAATCTGCTGAAACCAATGCCACATCTTCCACGGACGGTTCTCTGAGCTAGTCATCCATGAAATCGCTACCATAGAATCCGATTCCACCACAATTGAGGATACCGTGTCTACCTTCATCTCGCGTAACAATCGCAACGCATAAGCGATCGCTTGGATCTCAGCCACATTTGAATCCGCGATTCCTATCGAACCTGAAAACATTGCCACAATACGGCTACAACTATCCCGTAGCACTCCACCGCATCCCGCCCTTCCCGGCTTCCCCCTCGCAGCCCCGTCCACATTGAACTTCCACACTCCCGCCACCGGCGGCCTCCAAATACTAAGCAGGCGTGCCATATTTTCCTCCCTCTGCATCGACCAGCTGATCCACGAGCATCCCCACCAGCTTGCCTCGTTCACACACGATTCATGCATAAACGCACGAGTCCAATAAAGTGCTCTGAGTTGTGCCAGGAAGAAAATCATTCTACTCGTCGCCCGCTTCTCTTGAAAGATAAGTTCATTCCTTCCCAACCATAAAGACCATAGTACACTAGCACAACCAATCACCCACCATGCGCGGACCTCCCCATTGAACCAGCTCCCCCAACACTGTTCAATAAACTCCTGCACCGTTCGCGGCCACACCACCCCCACATCCCACCAAGAAAAGAAATAGGACCATACCTCGACGGCAAATTTACATGCCCATAGGATATGGTCGCTGCTGTCCTCACCCAACGCACACCATCGGCATCCAATCGATTCTAATGGGATTGGAATTCCACGGTCATAAAGCATGCGCATAGTCGGTAAACAGTCCACCAAAATGAACCATAGAAATAAAATGAATAATAAATTTGTATAGAGTTAAGAAAAAATGATAAATATGAGATAATGATCGCATCATGAAATAGTAAATTACGAGGATTCTACGAAAATAGAACATAAAACCAATAAACTCAAAGGTTCTCATTGTAATATGCTATGTATCTATTTTATTTCTTACCAAAATTTTATCGAATATTTAGACATTTTATCGAAAATTTTCATAGGCGTGATTTTTTCTTTTACTTAAATATTAAAATATTTTTTAAATATGTGTAAAACCATTTAAATATATAAACTAATATGAAATAAAATTATTTAATAAATTTACGCCATTTAAATGTGCTACAAAGGATCCAAATTAAGAAAACTCATTACGTTAAGGGTAATTTTGTCCAAAGTGGCAGGAATTGACAAATACCTAAGGAAAAGGTGGGAATTACATTCTCGGAAGGTTGACAAAAAAGCGTTACTGTTGGTAATAATCTTTTTCGGGTTGGTGGGAATGAGGGCAATCAAACATGGGGATAAGATTTCGAAAAAGATTATTCTCTTAGTAATAATCTTTTCCGTGAACCAAACATCCCTTAGTATTTATAAATTGTTTTTAATAAAACAAACAAAATTTAGAGATTTGGTGCAACCAATGTTATAGAATGAATATACAACATTTGCACGAATTCTCACCCTAAATCAATGTAAAATAAAAATAAAAATCTATTAAAAGTGAGATTCTCACCCTAAATTGAATTCAGACAACATACTCTAATAATCTCTACCTTTACACGAATTCTAAAAGTATAATGAATCCAAGACAAAGTTTTGAAAGATAAACAGAATGAAAGGTAATAGGCATAGCCCAAAATATTTATCTCGATTGATGACGTTTGTTGAAGTCTGTTAGTTGTTGAACATTGTTAACTAGCTGTTAAGCTGTTAGCATTTAGTTAGAGTTGTTAGTTAGTCAGTTAACCTAGTTCTATGAAGGTTAGCGTACGTTGCATGTACATTAGATTCAATGCAGTCTTTGTAGTCCTTTGTATATAAGGATGATTGTACAGCATACATGATGATATGAATGGAAATAAGTTTCCAAAGTAATCTTCTTCTTTAATTCACATTTCAATATGGTATCAATCGCCGGAGAAGCTTGAGCTTGTGACGAGTCTTCAAGCTTTCTTTATCCTGGAGGTCTTCCGCTTTTGTGATTGTGTTTCCTGGTTCTTGTTCGTGGTGCTGCAATGTTCACCAACAAAAAGATTAGTGTTGTTTTAGATGAAATGAATTACCTGCTTTGGAAGCAGCAGGTGTTGTTGACTGTTCGAAGTCATAAGCTAGAGAAGCTTTTGACTGGGAAGATGATGATCCCTCCTGAGACAGTCACTGTTGCCGATGGAACATCTTCTCCAAATGATGGCTACGAGGATTACGTTGCGCAAGACAGTGTGTTAGCGTCGTGGTTGCTTTCCACGGTGAGTTCGAATCTTCTTGCTCAGTTTGTTGGAGCTGAAACGGCTGCTGGGGTCTGGAAAACAGTTCAAGAGTTCTTTCCAATCGTTCGACTACTTCTGTCATGGGTCTTCACTACAAACTTCGATCTTTCAAGAAGGGTGATGAATCCATGCGTGTCTATCTTACGCAAATTAAAGAAGTCTGTGATGCCCTGGTTTCTTGCAATAGTGCTATCTCAGATGTTGAGCAAATTGCAAGTATCTTGAATGGCTTGCCAAAAGATTATCAGCCCTTTGTTGTTGTTATTACATCAAGCAAAGATTTGGTTTCTCTTGATCGTGTAAGGTCATTACTCATTGATGCAGAGGCTCAGATTGCAGGGTTCAATGCTCAAAGCAATCTTGATTTGCCTTTCAGTGCGAATGTATCTCAAGCTGCTGGTGGTGCTTTCAATTCTCGTGGTTCAACTGCTGCTCGTGGTGCTAGCTCTCGAGGTGGTTATGGCTACAGAGGTTCTAATGGTGGCGGTCGAATGAGTGGTAGAGGCCGTGGTGGTCGTTCCAAGATTCAATGCCAAATCTGTGGAAAGATTGGTCATTTGGCTACTCGATGTTGGTATAGGTTTGATGAAGAATTTCAAGCTGATGGTGATCAAGAAGGTCAGGCTTCTGGGCATGTTCAGTTAGGAGCATTTGATGATTCAGGAGAAGCTAATGAGGGTCAAGATTCTCCTCAGATCAATGTTGCAACAACTTCTCGAAATACCTGGGTGGTTGACTCTGGTGCAACACACCATGTAACTCCTGATTCTGCCAACCTTTTAAGGTCTTCAAGTTACAATGGTCCAGGTAAGATCATTGTTGGAAATGGTATTAAGTTAGATATTAAACACTTGGGACACTCAGTTATTTCTTCTTCTTTTTCATCTCGAAAGTTGTTTTTGTCTAATTTGTTGCATGTACCTTGTGTTACTAAGAACCTTCTCTCGGTCTCTAAGTTTGCTAGAGACAATGGTGTGTTCTTTGAGTTCCACGCCTCGACTTGCTTAGTTCGTGATGAAAGCTCAGGAGAAGTTCTTCTTCAAGGTGCTGAGAAAGATGGATTATATCAGTTTGCTACTAAGTTGGTGTCTCCATTCACTGATGTTGGTTGTAATGTTGCTCGAATTGAAGATGGGCCTAGTAATAAGATTGGTAGTGGCTATGAACTTTGGCACAGGCGTCTTGGGCATCCTTCTCATGAAAGCCTTATGCAAATTTGTAATGAAACGAATGTAAAATTTGCTTCAAGTTTCAATAAAACAGAATTGCCTATATGTGTTGCTTGTCGAATTGGGAAGAGTCATAAACTTCCTTTTTCTTCTTCTACAACAGTGTATAGTCAACCCTTTCAATTGTTTTTTTCTGATCTATGGGGACCTGCACATATTTCTTCCAATGGCTTTAAGTATTATATCACTTTTGTTGATGCATTTACAAGACATACATGGTTGTATATGTTGCGAGACAAGAGTCAAGCAGTTCAAGCTTTTGAGTTGTTCTCTAAATTGGTGCAAAATCAGTTTGGATCACACATTAAAGAATTCTGGTCTGACTGGGGTGGTGAGTATAGGTCTTTGTCTCGTGTGCTAGCTAAGGAAGGTGTTAGGCATCGGGTATCTTGTCAGCATACCTCGGAGCAGAATGGAACGGTTGAGCGCAAGCACAGGCATGTGATTGAGCTAGCCTTGGTGTTATTAGCACAATCATCGTTGCCTTTGAATTATTGGTCTTTTGCTGTATGCACAGCAGTGCATCTCATCAACAGGATGCCTACCAAGGTGTTAGAAAACAAGTCACCATATGAGTGCTTGTATCTGAAGAAACCTGACTATGGTAGCTTGAAAGTTTTTGGTTGCAGGTGCTTTCCTCACTTAAGGATGTTTCAGAAGCATAAGCTTGCATTTCGATCACAGGAGTGCACATTCTTAGGGTACAGTTGTCAGCATAAGGGATATTTGTGTTTGGCTCCAAATGGTAAAATTTATGTCTCACGGCATGTGGTTTTTGATGAATCTTTCTTTCCCTTTACAGTTAAGAAAGATGAAAAATGTGCTCCAGTGGTGCAAAAGACTCGTTCGTGTGCATTGCTTGTTGTCACTTCTACATGTGGTGCTAGTGGGAATCGAACTCGTGTCGAAGCTCGAGCTGAAGTTCAAGTTGAAGATGCTACACCAGCTATTGTTCCTGAACCTGAGCCTGAAGTTGTCTCACAGAACCCTGATAATGCTCAAGGATCAGGGACTGATAATCGTGATGAGGAGGTTCATGAGCCACAATTTCCTTTGGATAATTCAAGGCAAGAAAACAATGGTCAAGGAGGCAGTATTGTTGGTGATTCTGGTACATCGTCACATGAGGTGTCACATGAAATAACACGTGAAGTTCAATAGCAGGTCTCACCTAATCTGGATCAGGGAGAAAATTCTCTTGGAGGTCTTGGTGCTTTGCAAAATGAGGACACAGAGATTGAGAGTGATACAATTGTGACTGAAACCACTGGTCATCCAATGATAACTAGAAGCAAGAATGGGATCTTCAAACCGAAGATGTTTAATGTAGAAGAGATGGAGCCTCTAAATATTCAGGAAGCTTTACGATCCTCTGAATGGACAGGTGTCGTTCATGCTGAGTTGGATGCATTAAACAACAATAGCACATGGTCTTTGGTCAAGTTACCTGAGGGTCAGTCCACAGATGGTTGCAAATGGGTGTTCAGACTCAAGCGTAATCCTGATGGTACGATCTCCAAGCACAAAGCAAGGTTAGTTGCGAAGGGTTTCTCTCAAATACCTGGCCAGGATTTTCGAAACACTTTCAGTCCAGTTGTTAGAATGACAACTGTGAATGTTGTGTTATCCCTTGTTGTGTCAAATGATTAGGCTCTAAGGCAAGTTGACATAAACAATGCCTTCTTAAATGGTGACCTTGATGAGAGTGTGTACATGGATCAGCCACCAGGCTTCGAAAAGGTTGCCCCATATGGCTCCAGGCTGGTTTGCAAACTGCAACGAGCACTCTATGGGCTAAGGCAAGCACCTCGTAACTGGCATGAGAAACTTAAAA
Organism: Hibiscus tridactylites; assembly: GCA_958450335.1. NCBI lineage: Eukaryota > Viridiplantae > Streptophyta > Magnoliopsida > Malvales > Malvaceae > Hibiscus > Hibiscus tridactylites. Next base: position 11,676,746 of record OY288269.1, on the reverse strand, counting down.
TTTTTTTGCTAGACATTGGCTTTGTTGAATCGAAGGCAGATGCATCTCTTTTTGTTCTCAAACATGAAACTGGATATACATATATGTTGGTATATGTGGATGATATAATATTGACATGGCATTCGAAAATTGAAATAGAGAAAGTAATTGCTTTACTTGGTGAAAGGTTTGCATTGAAGGATCTAGGTCATTTGAATTTCTTTCTTGGCTTAGAAGTTGTTCGAGGGCCTGGTTACTTAGTTTTGAATCAACAGAAGTATTTGCGTGATCTTCTTGTTCGAGCTAATATGCACAAAGCTAATGCAGTGCCTACGCCTATGGTGAGTAATGATGTGTTAGATAAGGTGTCAGGCAGTCCTATTGATGATGCAAAGAACTACAGGAGCATTGTTGGAGCTCTTTTGTATGCTTGTCACACTAGGCCCGATATAGCCTTCAGTGTGAACAAGCTAGCTCAGTTCATGCATGAACCCAGGGAGCATCATTTGGTTGTTGTTAAACGTGTCCTACGCTATATCAGTGGTACTTTGGACTATGGTCTAGTGTATAGAAAGTCTTCTGTTCATGCTTGCAATGTTGCAGCCTTTGCAGATGCAGATTGGGGAGCAAATGCTTGTGATCGAATATCTGTGTCAGGTTGCTGTGTTTATCTTGGTGACAATTTGGTCTCTTGGAGTTCACGGAAGCAAAAAACTGTTGCAAGGTCTACAACAGAGGCTGAATACAGGAGTATTGCTGATGTTACAGCAGAAGTTAGCTGGATTGTGTCTCTTCTTGAAGAAATGGGGTATGACAAGATTAAAGTTCCTGAAATTTGGAATGATAATACAAGTGCCATTGCTATTAGTGAAAATCCTGTGTATCACTCACATGTTAAACATGTAGATCTTGATATGCATTTTGTTCGAGAAAGAGTTGCAGCTGGTAAGATTCGTATTGGCTACATTCCAGCTACATGTCAAGTAGCTGATGGACTAACTAAGCCCTTAACTCGATCGTACTTTGAGGAGTTTAGAAAACGATTGCAAGTGATGCCCATAAATAATGTTGTGGTTCAAGAAGGTTCAACAGATGCAAAGAGCAGGGAGAATGTTGAAGTCTGTTAGTTGTTGAACATTGTTAACTAGCTGTTAAGCTGTTAGCATTTAGTTAGAGTTGTTAGTTAGTCAGTTAACCTAGTTCTATGAAGGTTAGCGTACGTTGCATGTACATTAGATTCAATGCAGTCTTTGTAGTCCTTTGTATATAAGGATGATTGTACAGCATACATGATGATATGAATGGAAATAAGTTTCCAAAGTAATCTTCTTCTTTAATTCACATTTCAATAACGTTAAACCAAAAAAATTTAGCAACATAATATACACCTTGAATACTATAATCCACATTTCATACATTTAGAAATAGCATATAGTATTGCAAAATACAATCAACATTTCATACATTTTCCATCATATTTATATTTTGATGGCGTTTGTACAATAACTTACGCAGATCATCCATTAGATAGCTACCACTTAAACATGCTAAAAGCTGAGGACTTGGTTTCCTCTATCTAACTTGGAAGTTGAGTATCTTGATGCATAAGCCGAACAAGAACGCGAAGAACACTGGGAAAGCAACCAAGACCGCAGCAACTACCCCCATGAAATCGTAATGATACCCGAAATGGTGTTCTAGATGCCATTTAATAGTAGGGTCAGGCTCCACCCCTGGTACTTTAATGGTGCGTTCATCGTCTCCAAACTGCGAGGTAATCAATCCGTACATTGTCCATGCCATTGGGCAGATCCAATAATACCATATCCACCATGGAGGGATTTTCTGAAATTTCAGAGAAAATGAACGAATTTCGATCATCATGCATTGTTGGGACTATTCATACACGTAATTTGCTTGCGGAAGAAGCTAACGTACCGGTCTTGGGATGTAGAAGCCGGAGAAAAGATTAAAGAGTGAATAGAAAGATGCAGCTAAGATAGCGGCGACTTGGACGTTCGGTGAGATGGCAACAGCCATCATCCCATAGTAGGTGAAGTAAAGGAAGGTGCTAAAGTTAACAAAAAAGGCCCAGAAGAACTTTTTCGCTGTCCATTTGAACTTGATCATAGCATACACAATAAGTGTATAGTATAAAGATTGTGCCAACACATATGGGATTTCTATTATCACCTGTATGCCACATCGAGATTAATTTATAAGATAGAGTCGATTAGTCAAATGACATAAAATGCACTGATTCTAGAAATAAAGTACTAAACCTTCCCAATCTCTCACCTGTGCAAGTGCATAAGGTAGTGCAGAGTACATTCCGGCCGCTCTTTCTCGATAAAATATGGTTCTTTCAATGGCTACGACCGGTTGGGCTGTTTGGCAGTTATTAACTCCTAGAAACATGGCCGCTATATACATGGCTCCTAGTATCAACGTAAGCTCATTTGCATCTTTCCTGAACCACAAAACAATGAAAAGAGAATAGAATGTATCATTTAGGGGACATTTTCAATATTCCGACTCATGTAACCGATGAGAAAATGAAAGACTGAGTCGGACATTTTTGTGCCAACTCCCCAGAAAATTGATCCAATGATTAGAGCTGCAACCAAAGTGAAACCTAATCTGACAAGGTTATATTCAGGGGTTCTCCAGTAAGTTTTGAATTGCTTCCAGAGGCAACATTTGAACTGTCCCCATATAGTCTGAGAATATTGAGTGATAAAATGCAGGTCGTTAGCTCCAGGAGGTGGTTCACTTAGCTCATGTACTAAAGCCTGGTTTTGCCTGCTCAAACACATATATGTTAGCTTGTGTTCAACAAAAGCATTAAAATTAATTATCTGGCGAACATTAAGTAATAGCTTACTGATACAAAGATGATGACTTGTAATGCTCAGCAAAGTCAATTCCAAGTTGTGCTTCAACTGCTATTGAGCTCACTTCAAGCATCCAAGTTGCTGGATTTTGTTTCTCCTTAATTCTCGGAATCCCAGGAATCGCCTACAGCAAGTTTCGCCTTGTTAAGATTTCTCGAAGTATAGTTGTGCTATTCATAGACAAATTTCAGGATGATAAATCACCTCAAAGTATTCAACAATCCTTTGAGAATTTCGACCAAGTCGTCCAAAGTAGATTACTTGTCCACCTCTTTTCATCAATAACAGTTCATCAAAGGCTTCAAATATATCAATGCTAGGCTGATGAATTGTGCAGACAACAGTTCTACCTGTATCCACAGTGTTTCTCACAGTCCTCATGACGATGGCAGCAGCCCTTGCATCAAGCCCAGATGTAGGTTCGTCCATGAAAATAATTGAGGGATTAGCAACAAGCTCCACTGCTATTGTCAATCTTTTTCTCTGCTCGGTTGACAGCCCTGTAATTCCTGGTAGCCCTACTAGTCCATCTTTTAGATTGTCTAGCTCTACCAGTTCCATAACTTGATCAACAAAAGTCTAAAGAAACAGAGAATCCAAGAAAATATTGGTTTTCCATTTAATATAAGGTCAGATACTCAGTTGCATTTATATATAGTTCATTCTTACCATTTTTTCTTGTTCACTGATTTCTTTAGGAAGTCTAAGGAAAGCCGAATATATCAAGGATTCCCTGACCGTGATTTGGGGCGAGTGTATATCAGTTTGTTCACAGTATCCAGAGACTCTGGCAAAAGTTTCTTGCTTTTTGGGGAATCCAGAGATTCTAACATCACCTTCAATGTATCCCCCGGTTTTTCTTCCAGCCAAAACATCCATCAATGTTGTCTTTCCAGCTCCACTGACTCCCATTAGAGCAGTCAAAACTCCAGGCCTAAATGCACCTGTTATTTCTCGGAGTAATTGTAGCCTGTTCTCGGTAACACCCTGCGCCTTCATCTCCTATTCAAAATATGGTAAGCTTGTTTGAGACAAATTCCATATGTTTGATGAAAAAGGTGTAGGATGACATTGAAACAAAAGACAAAGTGAAAATGTAAAAGTAATGTCTTACAGTAGGCATGTCAACATAATAATTCACTTTGTCAAATGACATTGCCAAAGGAGTGAATGGAAGAACCATTCCTTTCTTGGCTTTTCTTTTGTTTGAATTTGATTGACTGTTGGTTCCTTGGTTTTCAATTTCTATGTTACTTTCTGCCTCTTCGCCTGTATCTTGCAGAACTACAGCTTTTGGTGATGCTGGAGCTGTTATAATCGATATAGAGAATATGGTAGATTATTTATCATGGAAGGCAAAACAAGGAGCAAAGAAACAATTAATGCTAATACATACGGTTCAGATAAGTGAGTGCAAGGGTGAAGAGGACATTGAAAAGGATACAGAATCCCACTAGAGCTCCTATACAAACCCAATACCAATTTTTATTTCGATAAACTTCTAATTCTTCAAGCACTGCCACCCCCAATCTGGTTACATTGTCAGAAGCCTGGATTACAATCAAAATATACATTGAGTTTCAACCTGCTTTATTGCATGAAATTAAAGTAAACCATTTATGCATTTTTCTTTGACCAGCTGTTGTCTATAGGGAAGGTCGTGTAGAGTAACGTACCAGTCTGTTCATCCATCTTGGTGCATACATTTCATTAATAGCAAGGGAACTGTAAGAATACGACAACGGTGAAACCCAATAACCCCATTTCCACCATTTAGGAATTTGAGCTGTTGCCAAGAGAAGGAGCCTCATTCAATTGATTGAACCCATGTAGCTTTGATGTTATGTGTAAAGTAAGGTGTAAAGTTCTGACATACTAAAATTCTCTTTGAATCAAGTAATTTCTTAAGAAAGAAGTTAGGGTTGTTTTTGGTGCTTACTTCTAGGAAGGGTTAAACCTGAGAGCAGTACCACAAACATCAGAGCAACCATTCCACCGGTGTTGGAAACAACAATGGTCCTGCAGACCCCTGAAATGAGCCTAAATAGAGAAGCGGCCAATTGTTGGATCAGAAATATCACCAACATTTGCTTGAAAAACCTGCATATAGACATGGAAAATTTTCTAGCTTAGTACTATAAGAAAATTGAGATATGGAATTAGAGATATGATTTCTAGACCTGTCAGCCTCTGGTGCAAATCCTATGGTGTAGTATGTGATTGCCATCCAAACAATAGTCTCAAAAATAGCCATGGGAACTTTTGTCAGGAGTAATGGAATGGCGAATGCCCAAGATGGATAGAGTAATAGGTCTCTTTGCTTGAAAAAAACTGGAAGCCTAGCGATCATAAGTGTAATCTCAGGATAACCGTTGAACATATTGGTAATAAGTGTAAACAATAGAGCGCCATTTTTGAGAAATGCATCATCTTCATTCCTGTGATGCTTTCTAGTCCTGATATACATTGTTGATGCAAAGAAAGCTACAATAATAATCTGAGTTGTCTTGAAGATATAAAAGAATGAGTTCCGCTTGATCAGTAACACTTCTTTATCCCAGCAGGCCTTGAAAAGTTCAAGTTTTGTCACAGAATATCTTGAGAAGACTAAGGCTGCTTTGTGGCATTTGGACTTATCGAATGGCAATGAGAGCTCGTTTGCTAGCTGCACCCCAACATGGAACTTCTTGAACCTATTAGCAAACTCGGTAACCGGAACATAACGGTATGGTTTACTTCTATCTGCCCAATACTGTGCTTGATCCTTCTTTGATGTAACCTGCATGCAACAATGACATTTTCTCCTAAATTTTGAGTTTTAAATGATGTTTCTTACATTACATCTATGACTCTTTCTTTTACCTCTTGCAAGAAATCAGCAGTTCCTTTCCTCTCAGGACATTTGAACCCACAGCTCTCGAAGAATTCGACAACGTGTTGTCGTGGACCTTGATAAACAATTCGACCTTCAGAGATTAGCACAATATCATCAAAGAGATCAAAAGTCTCTGGAGCTGGTTGTAGTAAGGACATAAAGATAGTGGCATCTGTTAGATGAGCAATCTGTTGCAAACACTTGACAATTTGATAGGTTGTGGAACTATCAAGGCCGGTTGATATCTCATCCATGAACAATGTTTTGGTTGGCCCAACGATCATCTCTCCTGCATCAATTTTGATTAAATCTGGGATTTAAATTTTTTTCTATGGAAGTAGAGCTCATAAATCACACAGTTTAAGATAAATTTGCTACTTAAACTTTGCTAATTTGTTAACCTGTTGTTACTCGTTTTTTCTGTCCACCAGATACGCCTCGAATCATACCGTCTCCAACTATTGTATCCTTGCATATGTCAATGCCCAGCATCTAAACATTTCATCCAGTATCAAAATTAAATTTCTTTATGAAATGCACAGTTGATATTTTGCTATAAAGTAGTGTTGAATCGTACTTTTAGAATGTAGTCGGTAACCAGACTGCTTTCAGCTCCTTCAACTGCAGTTGCCTGTAATCAAAGTGGTCTTAACATTCCGTACATTAAACAGCAAGGAAAAAACTCTTATGACATTAAGCAAACATTTGGTGTGCAGTTTTTATTGCTTTATGTGATGTACCTTCATGAAAAGGTCTACTTCTGGTTCAGGGTAAATACCAGCATGCTTTTCCCTTGTTACAAGTTCACTTAGAAGGTCTGTTACAATTTTTAAAATCCCAGGTTAATCATCCTGAAATCTCCTATTAAATCATCATATGCATGTAATTATATGTTAAGATATACGAGAGTACCGTATCGAGTTCCGACCCCTTGACATCTTGCAGAGAAATCTAAGGTTTCCTTAACAGTCATTTCAGGAACATGAACATCATTTTGGCTAATATATGCAGAGGTCTTTTGGGGCACAAATTCATTCAGTTTGTACCCATTGTAGCTTACTTCCCCACTAACCTTCAAGCTCGGATCCAATTTTCCAGCCAATGCAAGCAAAAGGGTTGTTTTTCCTGAAGATGGTGGGCCTAATAGAAGGGTCATCCTGTAGGAGATCTCCACAAAGTTAATAGAGCCATTCAAGCAATTTTAGCAAGCTTTTGTAATTTACATGCATAAAGTGAGGATTTTATAAAGTATAATTACCTGGAAGGTTTTATAATCCCAGAGATATCCTTAAGGATACTGAATTGAGTTCTCTTGGACAATCTAATACCAAGCATGCCAAGACTTAATTCTGCAATATTCTGAGCCGTATTTACAAGTGTTGGAAGAGCTCTGCTACCCATATATGTTTCTGCTTCAACGTTTAAATGCTCATACCTCACTTCCACTCTAGGAAGTTGAATCCCAACCCTGCAAACAATATTACATTAATAGTTTCAGGGATGTAATCGGCTCGATCCAAGTCTATCGAATTACAGAAACTTACTTATCAAGTCTGCTTCTAAACCTCTTCAGGAACTTCTCGTTGTCTTCCTCAGCAACCTTGAACACTGCATTAATGAACCTCTGTCGATCATCCATGTCGAGCTTTCTCACGTCGACTTCTCTCGTACGGTACTTGTTGTCGTCGCCATGGCCAACCCCATCATCATTCTCCACAAAAGAATTGATGATGCTTGTTCTTAACCGATCATAAGTCGGTAACTTCTCTATAGCAGCCCATTTGAGAGCCTCTTCGTCTTCGTCCCGAGCTCGACTGTTTCGAGATGTTCCTGCTGCAAAAACATCATCCAGTGCTGTATGTGTGCTGCTCAAGCTGCGCCTTATGCTATTTCTCAGAGTATCATGGCTTGATCTAATTCCATCCATTGCATGTGTTTTCTTAACTATTCTCCTTGGATTAAGTTTTCAAATGAACGTACGTATACACACAACACACACATATATATATATATACATACATACATGTAGTGGAACTGTTCATAGTCTTCGATAAAATTGAAGTTTCTTTGACATTTGAGTTTTAAGCAGTACTTCCCTAGAAAGTTTGGTTCATGCAAAAAAGTGGAGTGATATATTAGTATTGGTACAACCAATCAGTATAGGCTAGCTTGATGAATAAGGTTTTTGCATAAATTAAGCTTTTGCTTTAAATATGATTACCTAAATGTTCTGATAATTCTCGATATATACATGTGTTTAAGTCACGAAAAAGATATTATTAATAATGTTGTGTTTATAATATATATGATATTATTTTTAAAACATTGTTTAAATATCTAACTCGTAATGTAAGTTTGATTGAGATTATATAAATTTGTTTCGAGTTTGAGTTTTATTTTCGAGAGTTTGACTTCTAAGTTTATGAAAATGAAGCTGTTATAAGTTACTCGAATTTGGTTTCATAATGAACATATTAAAACTTAGAATTTCAGGATTACTTTACTTTTAGCAATGGCAAAACTTCACATTATTTGTTTATTTTAAATTTATAAGGTGCAACAATAAAATTATATTGTTTTGGGATATAAAATAATTTTACGATTGTCTCACCTTTAATTTTTTTTTTCAATTTTTTCAGGTTTTTGGTAGGCTTACTAGTCCTTAAAGCTTTCGTCATTTTTAGGTTATTGATGCTCAAGGGTGGCCCTAGACATGCGCAATAAGAGAGACTCCACAAAACCTCTAAGAAAATAAATATTCAAAATGAGTTAAGTTAATGCTTGCAAGGTAAAGCAAAAGATTAGTTCTAGAATAGTTATAAACACATGGTAAAAGTAAAATGATGGTATACTTCATGGCTTTATAGTCTTGTTAGACTCAACTTTTATCTAGAAGTCAGTCTACTACGTACACAACAAGTCAATAAGCATTTAATTTTTTTTAAATTAATGGCTTGTTTTAATAAAATACAGAAAGCCCCTTAGATTTATGAATAGTCATGTTAACACTTGTTATAAAACTTGATCATCATGGTTTTCAAATCGAAAACAATTTTTTAATAAATTAAATATTTATTTTTAATCACTAAAAAATCAACTTAATTAACTTGTTTGTAAGTGGAATGACTTGTTTGTAATATATTTTTTTAATTAAATGGCTTGTTTGTTAAGAAAGTCATAGTTAAGTGACCTTAGATTTAGTTTACCCTATTATATAATATGATGAAAGTAAATACAAAATATATACTTATATAAATTTATTTTTTAATATTTTAAAAAAGATTTTGTAAAATTTAGTTAATGTAAGGAAAATAGGTCTATGAATCTGCATGCAGATATTTTTAACTTAATATTGAAAGTTTAGTTTGGTAAAATAAAATATATATCACAATAACAATTTGATAAAATTTTGTGTCCATAAATCTTATATATTTAACTACATATTATAATCTTACATTCATGTCAAATAAACTAAACAATCGGGTGGATCCTCTTTAGAGCATATAAGACCTCCCCAAAAAAAAAATTGAAAATTGCCTATTTGGCCCTTTAACAATTTTAAAAATGTTAATTTGGCCTCTTCAAAAAATTTAAAAATTGTATTATATTTCAGATTTTTTAAATAATTTTAATTAAATTTAAAAATTATTGATAATTCTCAATTTCTATAAAAATTTTAGTTAAACCCCTAAATTTTTATAAAAATTTTAAATTAAAATCTTTAAAATTTTTAATTTAATTTCTACAAATTTTAAAAATTTTAAATAGACCCCTCTAAAACTAAGTTATCAAAATCCGCCCTTGTAAACAATATAATATATCATCCTATTAATGTGTAAGATAATATTATATTTTAAGAATATCCTTCTTAAAGATAATCTTTACATTTGATGAACATAAAAATAAATATCAAGTTTGGTCGAGTTGGACACCTCTAACACCAAGCATTGAAAAAGCTAGTTCTGCAATATAGGTTTCTGCTTCAACGTTTAAATGCTCAAGCCTAACTTTCACATTTAAATCTAAAAATAATGATATTCTCGATGTTTATTTTATCTTTCGATGATTTGCTAATTGAATTATATGGTTTCGTTCAACAAGTGTTTCAGTAAAAATACAGATGATGTTCATTTTAGGAGACACGAGTTTAAATCGTTTTGTCTTCAAGGTATATGTGCATTGTCAAATGGTTAAGAATATGTATGAACAGATATTACCTTGTAATCACCTTTAGACCATCTTTCATCTAGAGTTTTTTTTCATCTTTGTCTGGGCCGGCTTTGGGTTGGTGCAGCAAGGCCACCCGCCCAGAGCCCATTGCTTAGGAAAATTAAATATTGTATATTTTTTAATTATATTTAAAGATTTAGTTTGTTTTAATATTTGTTATTAAGGCTTATTTTTTAATATTTGTTAATAGGGATTAAGATTTTTCCAACATTTATTATTAAAGATCTACTCTTAATATTTATTTTTTTCCAATACTTGTTATTAGGGGCCTATTTTTTATATTTGTTATTAGAGGCTGAGTATTTTTTAATATTTATTAGTAGGGGTCTACTCTAATTAATATTCAATTTTTTTCTAATACTTGGTATTAAGGGCCTATTTTTTTAATACTTGTTATTAGGGGCTGAGTTTTTTCTGATATTAGGGATCTACTCTTAATATTCAATTTTTTTTCTAGTACTTGTTACTAGGGCTCCGGTTTTTTCCAATATTTGTTATTATGGGCATAGTTTTAAGGTAAAATTTTGATATGCATGCTGGTAAAACTAATTTTACACAAGCCTGCATATTTACATTATAAAACTCAAATCTTAAATTCTAACCCTAACCCTAAAAACTAAACCTTAAACCATATACCCTAAATTCTCAACACTAATCTTAAATTCTAAACCCTACAACATAAACCCCTACACTTTAAATCATAAACTAAAACCCTAACCCATAAAACTAAAAGGCACATGTAAACTAAAGTTTACACGGCATGTGTATCAAAAAAATTTAATAGTTTTAAAATTTAATTTTTTTTCAATACTTTTTATTAGGGGACCAATTTTTTCAATACTTGTTACGATGGACCAACTCTTAAAATTTAATTTCTTTCATTACTTGCTATTAGGGATAAAGATTTAAATAGCAGCATGCAACCACAACAATGATCGTTATATGACGGTAGTTGCATCATCTAAAATCGCGATATATGGAACCATTATGTCCACGATAGCATATGTTACTAAAAAAATCATAACCGCGATACTCACAATAAACAAAATAACATCTATTATATCCACAATCAATCATGATAAACACAACACAACCGAAAATACGACTGTAACTATAATTACAGTTTAAATCCTCAATTTAAGGCCTATTTTTTAAGTTCGCTCCGGGCCTCCAAAAACTCAGGACCGGCCCTGATCTTTGTTTTTGTCGACTGTAATATTAGTTTTAGTGTTAGTCGTCGACTGTCGGTACTCCTTATTTCTCTTTTGTTTTCTTATATTGTATATTTGTTTCTCCTTAGTTTTTACTTTTTACTAAGAATAAATATGTCTTTGCACGTTTTTTTTTGTCTTTATGGTACGTTTTCGGTCTTCTTTATTAGTCATTTGGTCGTTTTTTTGTTTGTTTTTCTCGGGATTGGATTTGACATCGACTTGATTGATCAAGATGACGTTTATTTGTTATTTTGTTGATCTTCTTTGCTTTGGACTCTCGTATTGAATTTGGATACGCGACTTGTGTTTGTGGATATTTTTTTCATGGTGCTCGGCTCTGATATGTGGTTGTTGGTGGTCTTTTAGTAGTTTGATTTGCTTTTGTGGTTCCTTAGCTGATACATTCATATCTGTCGTATCTATATTTTGTTCGAGTCTTTTGTTTGCGTTTTTTTTTTTTGCAGATAGTGCAGATTTCATTCAAACCAAGATAAGAAGAACAAGAAACAATGGGCAACAAAGTCCTAAACACGATGGGCAATTTAGTCCCAAACACAATGGGTTCATTATAGACATGCTAGAAAACAAAATGAATGAAGAAGAAGGCAGTCATTGAACAGCTCTAGTGGAGGAGAGTGAGCGTCGGTCGTCTAATCCAAACGGGAAGTCATTGGCGGTCGGGCAAATCGACAGGTGATCTAAGGGGCCGGAAAGACGTAACCAACAAGAAACTGGCCATAAAGACTAAAAAAATCTTCACCCAACTCGTCGATAAGCTGCTAACCAAGTAGAGAACCGTCAAGCGAGTAGGAGGGGGGACAGAGCCACGGAGCCGACGACGAAACCAATGATGAAACCTACAAAAACGAAGCACAAAATTGAAAGTACCAAGCCTCCTTTTCATCCACGACCCATTTAATAATAGGTCGATTTTTCTTCGCCCAGCAAAAGAGCCGATCTCGAACCAAAGACGTTGGGGGAGATAACCCCAACTACCGACCAAGGAGGAAAGCCAAAATTCATTCCTGCAAAACATGATAAAAATGAATTTCTCAGTCTCCTAACCACAACCCGGTTTCTGTGTGAAAGCCATCATCGTTTCACCATGGTAATTGGTGGGCAACGCCAGTTTGAATCACTGTATGACAATTATTTCTTTTCATTATTTATTTATAAAAATTTTCTAAAAATTTAAGAAAATTTAAAACTCATATATGATTTAAGACATCATCGTTTCATAATCGAGGGGATTGGAGGAGACGGTTGCTCCTAGAAATTTAAAACTCATATATGATTTAAGAAATTTTTTTACATTTTCTCTATTTTCGCCCCTGAAATTTTATAGATTCGCCCCTTAACATAAAATTTTATGTTTGTCTCTATTTTCTTCCATACTAAAAGAATTAAAGAATCCAATAATAAGAGTGACAGTTCTCCTCTCAGTTTTTCCCTCTGTCTTTTGGCACGTCTTCTTTTTTTCTCCTCTATCTTTCTTCCCTTTGCTCGATCCTTATTATCTCGATGGCCGGTCTGGAAAATGGAATGAATGGGTTAACCATTGACAATGGTGAAGATGAAATTTTGGTTATTGATCAACAGGATTCAGTTTCTCAGGTTTGTTATGACTTTTGTCTGGTTGGAATTTTCCTTACAACTAGTATCGTCAATTTTCAATCTATGAAGTCTACTTTAGCAAACCTATGGCGTCCTATCGAAGGTATTACTATTCTAGAATTGGGCAGTGGTCGATTCCTCTTTCGTTTTTTCAACAAAGTTGATGTTGACTGAGTAGATTCGGGTGGTCCCTAAACTTCAACTCTCATCTTTTGGTTCATAGAAGAATCCAGAATGGGGAAAATCCAATGCAGTTACCGCTGACTCATTTGTGTTACTGGGTCTTAGTTCACGATATTCCTCATGGTTTCTTCTCTGATAAAGTTGCTTGTTCCCTCGGTAATTTTCTGGGTACTTTCCTAGAGTTTGACTTTGGGGCTGTTTCTCTGGGTTACACGGGAATTATGCGGATTCGGGTTTGTATGGATATCCGGTTGTCGTTGAAAAGGAGGAAAAAGTTACTATTGTCTGATGGTCGTTTGCATTTTGTTAGATTTGAATACGAAAGACTTACACTTTTCTGCTTCATTTGTGGCCGTCTTGGCCACGGGGAAAGCTTTTGTCCGATCAAAGTTACGAGGGATCGGAAAATATCACTCGGGACTGGGATTTGTCTTTGTGAGCTCCGACCCGCCGTGCTGCACCGCCGACCAGTGTTTGGTTGAGAGAATCGAAGTTAATGGGTATGCGCAATTTAAGGAATCTGTCCAACACTGATTTTGGTAACGCACAATCTCAGCCTGGCAGGGATATAACAAATTTCCCTCAATTTATGCCCACCAGTAATGTTACAGCAATCAAACAATTCAATGATCATTCCTTTTTTCCACCGACTTTATCCTTCTCAATGGACCCTTGTGGTGCTTCTGCTGGGCCCAATCCAATTATGGATATCACCATGGACCAGATTAATGAGGATAATCCAATGGATTCTACTGATGGCTCTAAACGTAAAAGAATTCAACCCGCTTCACTTGATGTTTCTAAGTCAGCTGATTCATCTGGTTCCCCCTCAAACTCAGTGGCCGGCCTTGTTTCACAGGCCCGCCAATCGCAATGAAAATTGTTAGTTGGAATGTCCATGGCCTGGGGAAGTTGCGGGCTGTCAGACGACTTCGGTCGAAAATGCGTAGTATTCGTCCCCATGTGTTGTTTCTGATGGAAACTAAAGTTTCTGATTTGCGTATGAAACGGATTCGTCAGAGATGTGGTTTTATAAATGGTATTGAGGTAGCTGCGGATGGTTCTCGTGGTGGACTATCCTTATCATGGACTCATGATGTTAATATTAGTTTGATTTCTTTTTCATCTTCTCACATTGATGTTCACATTACTGATTTAGACTCGGCAAATACTTGGAGATTCACAGGATTTTATGGAAGTCCTATTACAAGCCAAAGGAGTCATTCCTGGAACTTTCTTCGTTCTCTCAACACTGATCCCGATATGCCGTGGCTGGTTGCGGGGGATTTTAACGAAGTTTTGTATGCTAATGAAAAAAGTGGTGGTCATGTTCGGTCCCAACAACAAATGAACGCTTTCCGTGCGGCCATGTCAGAATGCGACCTTACAGACTTGGGCTACTCTGGTCGTTGGTATACCTGGGAGAAAGGGCGTCTAGCTTGGAATAATATACGGGAGCGGCTGGATAGGGGTATGGCTAACTCTAGTTGGATTTCCATTTTCCCTTCTCATTCGGTAAAACACCTTTCTCACACAATATCAGATCACTGCCTGATTCTCATTAGCACCACGGATTCATGTATCGCAAGGGATGTTAGCTTGGCATTTAAATTTGATGCGAATTGGATTCTGGAAGGGGATGTCGAAGGTATTATACAATCATCGTGGACCAGAGCTGAAGGAGATTTTATGTCCAAACTCTCAGTTGTATCCTTCGTACTAAAGAAGTGGTGTCGAACTCTTAAATCGAGGAGGAAAGTCTCGACAGATACTCTAACAAGTCAGTTAGAGCAGCTTTCTTCAGAAGATCCCAGTGATGAAAATTTGGCGAAAATTATTGAGGTCAAATTGGCCTTGAATATGGAATCCGATAAAGACGAGTTATTTTGGGAACAACGAGCGCGGGCGAACTGGTTTCAGAAGGGGGATAAAAATACATCTTTTTTCCATAAGTGGGCATCGTTTCGTAAGAGAAAGAATACTATCAAAAGGCTTAAAAGGAATGATGGCACTTGGGTGGAGAATGATTTAGATTTGTTAGAACTTGCAAAAGATCATTTTAGTTCTATATTCCCTTCTACACATGTTACTGATCCAGCTACTGTTCTCAATTCGATTAGACCTTCAATTACTATCAGTGACAATACTAGTCTCAATCAGCCAATTTCACCCGAAGAAGTTCTTTTGGCTGTTAAAAGCATGGCTCCTTTGAAGGCATCTGGTCCGGACGGGTTCCCAGCTCTTTTTTTCCAACAGTATTGGTCTATTGTGGGTGCTGATTTAGTCCACTTTTGTAATATGATGTTCGCTGGTTCCGCTAGTCTTGATGGCATAAACAAAACTAATATTGTTTTGGTTCCTAAGGTAGCTGCTCCTTCCACTATGGATAATTTCCGCCCCATTAGCTTATGCCAAGTTTTCTATAAGATCTATGCTAAGGTTTTAGCCAATAGACTCAGGTCTCTTCTTGACAAGTGCATTGATCACTCTCAAAGTGCTTTCGTCCCTGGCAGACTTATTACGGACAATATTCTGATCGCTTATGAGTTACTTCATTCCATGAAAATTAAGCGATCTGGAAAAAAGGGTGCTTTTGCGTTGAAACTAGATATGGCTAAAGCTTATGATAAGGTTAATTGGGGCTTTTTGCGAGCTATGATGCTACGGATTGGTTTTGTTGATTCTTGGGTCTTCGCTTTAATGCATTGCGTGACTTCGGTGTCGTATTCGGTTATCGTTAATGGATCAGTAGGTGATTCCTTTTCTCCCACTTGTGGCATTCGGCAAGGGGATCCACTCAGTCCCTGCCTTTTCTTGCTTTGTGTTGAGGGGCTATCTTCAATTTTAAATGTAGCTAAGTCTACGGGTGCTATTGAAGGTACTAAAGCTGGCCATTTTGGGGTTCCTATCACTCACCTATTTTTTGCTTATGACAGCATTCTATTTGGACGGAACACTATAGACGAGGCGACTAGATTAAAGGATCTAATCTCTTCCTACGAATCTGCATCGGGCCAACAAGTTAACTATGGAAAATCATCTATTTTCTTTAGTGGTAATTGTTCATTTGGCCTTAAAAATGCCATCAGTGATTTATTTCGAGTTCATGTTTCTATAAACCGTGAACGTTACCTAGGCCTTCCAAACATGGTTGGTCGTCAGAAGAAGGAAGCTTTCGCGAATCTAAGAGACAAGATGCATGTGCACATTGATAATTGGAGTCTAAGAGATCTATCAATGGAAGGTAAAGAGATTTTTATTAAGTCTGTTTTACAGGCAGTGCCATTATTTGCTATGCAGTGTTTTCTATTTCCAAAATCACTTTGCAATGATTTAGAGATGATCATGAATAGATATTGGTGGCGTAACAGTTCAACAAAAAGGGTATACATTGGACTGGCTGGAGTACCTTATGTTTGCCAAAGAAAGATAGCACTCCTAGTCAAACAGACTTAATAAACATTCGGAGCCTAGCTAAGTTAAACATAGCACTCCTAGCCAAACAGGGTTGGAAAATAATTCAAAATCCAACAAGTTTACTGTCTAGAGTTCTTAAAGACAAATATTTTCCGAATGGCAATTTTATGACTGCAGAGTTGGGATCTTACCCTTCATATACCTGGAAGAGCATTTGGTGCTCTAGAGGTCTGCTGGAACAAGGACTTGGTTGGCGGGTTGGCAGTGGTGATCTCATCCGTATCTGGGAGGATGCCTGGGTTCCCGATACTGCAAGTGGTAAAATACAAGGGGTTACCCCCAATGTTAATTATCTCAAAGTTAATGAACTTATCAACACAGACAATAATTCATGGAATGAAGAGTTGGTTCAATCCATCTTCTTACCCCATCAGGCAGACTGTATCTTGGCCATACCTTTGCCATCCTTTCACTGTGCAGACACAATATGTTGGAGGGGTGATACTTCTGGTTGTTATTCTGTCTGCAGTGGGTACAACTGGTTAGTCAATGTTGATCTTCGTCCCCATTTGCATCCAACAACTATTTATGAGGACTGGTTATCTAAATTTAGTAAAGCTTTATGGTCTCTACCCTTTCCATCTAAGGTGCGTATCTTTTTCTGGCGATTCATTCATAATCTTATTCCTACCTCTACCAATCTCAGAATCAGAAACATAAATGTACCTACTCAGTGTTGTCTGTGCGCTAATGGTACTGAGTCTACTCTTCATTTTATCTATGAGTGCCACTTTGTTCATGAGGTTTTGTTGGGTCTGGGCATTGATAACTTTAGCATTCCCTCTGAACTGAATTTTATCAAGTGGTTTGCTACACTATTTGACTCAGTAACTCATTACTCAAGGAAGATTTTTATTACATCTCTATGGGCTATGTGGGGGCTACGGAACAAGATGGTTCATGAAGGTTGTGATCGGAATGCTTTAGAAATTATTCGATTTACTAAAGTCTTTGTTTTGGAGTCTGAAGCTAAAGCCCCTAGTGTTTCTAACACTGTTTGCCCCCCCCCCCCCCCGGTAAAATGGTCCCCCCTCCTACTGATTTTATCAAGGCCAATTTTGATGCTAGTTTCGATAAGGATACAAGCTCATCAGTGTCGTGTAATATTATTCGAAACTCAGAAGGTTATATCATGGCAGCAGGTACTTACCCAAACCGATTCGTTTCTGACCCGGAGCAAGCGGAAGCAACGGCGTGTGCCCAGGCGGTTTCTCTTCTCTCCGATTTGGGGTTCCACAACGCCATAGTCGAGGGTGACTCCCTCTCAGTCATATCGAAGCTCAGTTCCGGAAAATTGGATAAATCGTTACTTAGTGTGCGGTTGAGAAACATTTTAAATAAAAGTATAGGTTTCACTAACCTGAAATTCACGCACATCCGGCGAACAGGCAATTCTCCGGCACACATCTTGGCTCGGCACGGGAGGATTTACAGTGGTCCGAGGGTTTGGATCGAAGAAGCTCTGTCGGCCGTTGAAGTGGCTGTTTCGGCTGATCGGTGGTGGGAACAACCTTCGAACTGAGTTTTTTAAACCATCTCCAAAGCTTATTTATGTTTTCTTCATCTCTGGAAGCATTGCTTGCACTTTCTCTTCGTTTTTCTTCATCTGATTTTCCCCATTGCTCCATTGTGGGTTTACCGAAGAGGTGTTGTCGGTTGAGCTGGTCTTTACTTTTCTTTAAGCACGTTTTTGCTTTCAATAAACGGTGGCGTTTTGTGCCCCGTATTTATTATGTAATAACTCTATGTCTTTGGTTCAGTTTTTTAATAATACTTATCAGCTCTACCAGTTCAAAAAAAAGAATCCAATAATCTATTATATAAAATAATTATTTGAGAATTTTGTATTTTTAAATTTATTAACTTTTTTATCAGAAATTTTTTGCTTTATTCCACGATACCTTGTAATCCACCAAAGCAAACTACCATCGCAGACCATACGAATAAAAAGAGCAGAAAGCAAACTAGAGTCTCCGAGACAAAATATCCAAACAACCCCAAAAAATCACCCATTAAAAAACCATTTAATTTCAAAAAACATTAAAAACAACATATATATATATTATTATTCTAAATTTAATTTTAAACAACATGTTAATTATAAATTTTTAATTAGAAAAAAATAATATATATCACCAATTGAAAGAAAGCCTTTTAATTTTTTTATAATAAAACCTTTTTTTTTTTTTTTTGAATCTGGATTATATTCAACAGTGAAAGGAATACAAAGGAATCACACCTTTTACAAGATAAATACAATGCAGAACAAAATAATAAAATTCTAAAGGTGTGAAAAACGTTAAAATACCATACCTAACACTGTCAGAAGAAATCTTCTGATAAAAATTCAGAAAAACTATAACTTTGCCTTGAGTGCTCTTTGAATATAGCAAAAATTCTTCTGTTACTTGTTCTTGGCATGTCGGCACAACCACAAAAGAGAATCATAGCATGTATAGAACGGCCTCCTTCGTTGAAAAGCGCCCGTTGATACTCGTCACTCGAACGCGTAACTGTCAAAAGACAGACTACTGTCATGAAGACAGACAAAAACTGCTAAAAAGCAGACGAAAGAACTGCCACCAGGCAGACAAAAGAACTGCCATAAAAGCAGATTTGAATAAGAATCTGGCAAAGTAGAAGAAAAATAAGAAACAAACTTGAAAAACGAAATATTCATCGAAAAAGATGAATTTTATTTATGTACAGAACCAGCAGAACGGCCAAAGGCCGCCGCCGGTAAAGAAAAACGATGAAGATGAAAGACTTAGAGAAGTTTTGTAACCGCCTCAGAAAAAATGAGGAAGTGGAGCGAATTGAGACTGAAGCAGGTTAAAACCTTTTATTTTTAATGATTATAGGCATGGTTATATATTTCATCTTATAAGATTGATATCTAACATTATATTTAATTTTTTATACAGAAACATTTACTTTGATTTAAGGGAAAATATATTATACATTGGTGTTAGAAAACAAAAATTTCTACAAACACTTATATCGTAGGGTTTAGGGACCTATTTTAGGGTTTGAGGTTTAAGCATAGGAGTTTGGGTTTTAGTGTTCATGGTTAGAATTTAGGGTTTAGAGGTCAGGGTTTAGTTTTTAGGGTAATATGATTAGAGATTTATGTTTTAATCTATAAACCCTAAATTTTAATCATAACCCCAAATTCTAACCATATATCTTAAATTCAAAACTCCTACACTTAAATCCCTAAACATTAAACTCTAAAAGAAACCTCTAAATCCTAAAACTAAAGTGCTTGTAAAAACTTTTTATTTTCACATTTTATATTAGAATAATTACGCTCGATTTAAATGCTATATAGAAGGAAACAGTTGGTTAACCAAAATAAGTGAGAGAGTTGGTTTTTTTTTTTTCTAATGAAAGAGTTGAGTTTCTTTAAAACAATAATCTCTGTTATCGAGATGTATAAACTACATTCTATCTCTCTCTTTATTTCTCTATTTGTATATGTATTGAAACTTTTGTAATAGTTTAATACTTTTATGAAAGATGTACTATCAAGTACCAATTGGATCGGCTGGTCGAGGATAGTTTTGAATTTTTTATTTCGTTCTTAACAATAGCTGGTATAATTTTAGAGTATCTCTATTAAATGTTTTGAAAAACTTTTTGTCCACATACCCATAAAGATTCCTGCGGGTTTCAGTTAATTTTTGTTCCCAATAGATATAAACAAATCTTAATACATTAAAAAAAAACTCAACATTAAATGTCTAAAATTACAATTACAAACATAAATGATAGTTTCAATTTTTTTAAACAATAAACAAATTATTTCGAAATTATAAAACTTAACTAAAATATTAGCTATTAAAACATGACACCCTACACTACTTTTAAAATAACATATACAACTTTTTTTTCTCGGTAAATCAAATTTTATTAGAAATCAATCGAGCTTAAATATGATTGTTGTCTCGTCAAAAACTTCCTTAAACCTAAATGGAAGAAAAGAGTACAACACAACTAAAAATACAAAAGAACAAAACACATGAAAAACCAAAACAAGGGAGCAGTTCCCCCTGTTACCAAGAGTGTACACCTAAAACACAATAAAAATAACACCTTTACTGAACATGATATGGTTGTACTAAAAGAACGGAATTTGATAATTTTTCCAACTATATATATATTTTTAATTTTGCTCGTACAATTTATGATAAATTTTTGAAGCTACTATCATTATTATTTTTGGAAATAGTCAGGTACCTTTTCTTTTAACCTTTGCTCACTCAAAAATTAAAAATTTTAATATATAACTCGAAATTGAGTTATGTTTGTTTTAAACGAATCTAGACTTCCTTATGATTATAGAAATATAAGATTCACTTTCTTATTTATCTTGTAAAATTTTTGTAATTTTTCAAAGTCGGTCACTTCTAAAACTATTTTCTAAGAAATCTGGTGCCAAGTTTTTATGACATTTCAACACTAAAAAACCATCTTTTAAAATACATATCGAAATTGATCATCATTTGTTCTAAACAAAACTAGACTGAATTACGATTACAACGATGTCTAGACCAGTTTTTAATTATTTTTATGAAATTTATGAGAAATTTTTAAACTTACTACTCTACAATACTATGTTTTGGGGAAATTATCACAACTAGCAGACGTCCATATGGGATATTAGGTTTTTGTTGAAACAATGGTAAATTATGCTTATGGCCATCTAAAATTTTAAAATATCAAAGATTCATGCGGATATTTTTAAGGATTCCTATTGTGATTAATATGGGTACAGTTCAATTTTTCTTACGGTTCGAAAATAGCAAACTCCATCCTCATCCCCATTTGAACTCCGGTAATAAAAACTAACTCGTCCTAGTTCCCATTGGTGAAGATTTCGATTATTCCTCATACTCGTTGATTCAAATCCTACGAGTTTAGGTTATTCCCCACCCGATTGTCACTCATAGTTAGGGGTTCGAATCACAACGTTATAAATAAAATAAACTAGGTTGAGAATTGAGATTAACACCCCTATAATGAGTCTTTATAGTACTTAATCTGAACTGGTCAATTAATAGGTTGAATATCAATGGTAGTAAAAAAAATGTATATAGTTGGATAAACTTTTAAATGGAATAATATTTTTATTATATAGATCGCGAGATAAGATCATTAACGTGTTTTCCTTAAAGTTTAATTTTGAACTATAATATGTACCTTTAATTTTAAATAATAATTTTATTAAAATATGTAATTAATTTATAAATAATATTTCATGGTGAAGAATTAAAACGATAAATTATTAATAAAAATATTAATAATTGTTGTATATATAATTTTTTAATAAAAATACACATCTCAAATTAAATTAATAAATAAATTTAATGCATGCATCGACATTGGACAGGGCCCAAACTATATATATACATAGCGTAGTACTAATAGCGTACCTGTTCTTACTTCTTAGTCAGAGATGAACTTTGAAAGGGTAAATTATAAAATTGGTTAGTGTATTATGAGTAAGTTTATAATTGAGTTATTGTAATTTTAAAAGTCACAATCAAATCACTTAATTTATTGATTATAACAATTACATCTTTTTACCGTTAAATGTATAACCAACATTAACTTTTTAGTTATCAATCGAAATAATCAGACCACTCAAAATATAACTAAAAAGTTGGCACCCAATTAATGCATATTTAACAATAATACAACTTTATTATTATAAACGATAAATAAAATAATAAACTCGTAACTTTTTATAATACAATAGTTTAATTATAAATTTATATGGCGACAGATAATACAATTTATTATTTTGAAAAGTTAGCAGAGTATTTAATTGGTGAATCCTTAAATGCTTTTTGTTTTCCGCGGATTAAAAACGTGTAAACCTTTCTTTACACGTTTTTTTGGTAAATAGAAACGTGTAAATTTTTGGATCACGATATTTTTGTGGTTGAATTAGAACTTGGGTTTATTCATAGATTGGCTTTTTGTGATTCGAACTTTCTGGGAATTTTTTATTATCATAAGCATCTCTGACAATTAAGGGCTAACCTAACAAATTAATTAGCAATAATGCACTTTTAATAATAGGGTGAATGATAGTAAATATCAATGAATTTTAAAATAAATATTGTTTTAATCATTAAACTTTTTCACTTACTTTATTTATAACGGTAAATTTTAGAATCTAACAAGTAGTTTCAGTAAAAAAATATGATAATGTTAATTTTAGGAGAACCGGTTTCAAATCATTTTTTCTGCAAGTTGTGTGTACTTTGTTAAAAAATTAAATACATGTAAACAAATATTATTTTATAATCACTTTAAGACAGTTAAAAAACAATAATTTTTAAATGAGTAGTATTCAGTTAAAGCATTCGACTATTAATTCCTAGAGGGAGTGATGACGCAGTCACCGTTTTCTGCTATGATATGACATGGACTGCTCATTAAACCATTTTCCACATAATATTTATATTATTTAAAAATAATGAAAATAGATGGAGGAAAAATTATACCCTAGCGTTAATTGACACCTAATAAAGTTAGATTATTAGAAAGATTGTTTCGAGATTTTAAATATTTAATAGTGTGTGATTAAGGATTGAGTATGTTTGAGTAAGTTCGACTAATTTGATTTTAGTTCAATTTGAGTTTGTTTAGAAGTTCGATAAGTGTTAAGAGTGACTGGTTGAGATTAGTTTGTAGTCGCCCAACTTTTCAGCGGATTTTTATTTTGATCACTTTAACTTTTAAAATTTTTAATATATCAATAAATTTTTAAATTTCGTTCATTTTATCACTCGAACGTTAAGTGTTTAACGGTAGCACCAAAACGTTGTGTTTTGGGGCCTTTATTTTTGAATTTGACTTAAGATTTTAACCTTTTTCTTTCACAGTTGACACCCCTTTTTACTGACGTCGGTCATCGTTTGTAATGTAATCGTTGTCAAAACATTCTCCATCTTCCATATTTCTTCTTTTTAGTTTGATTTTCCTCAAAATTGATAAAACGTCAAATTAAAATTTTAACTTCATTTTAGTCTGTTCTGCAATCTATATCATATAATGAGCATAGAATCAAGATGTATTTCCTTTGTTCTCTTTCTTGACCGATAAATTACACGGAGCTTAGTAACGAAAATATAAACATGCTGAGAATTGAGTGACTAAGCGTGTAGTTTACCCCAAAAAGGAGTTTCTAGCTCCATTCAACCGGGTGGCGAAGCTAGAATTTTTATGCAGTAAGAACAGAGTGAGGTATATAGTTTGGGAATTCCTATAGTACTATAATAAGTATTATTGACGAATAGAAACCTTATGTCTTTTTTTAGTGTCATTTTCTATGTCTTTATATTAAAAAAATAGGTTTAGAGTTAAAGTTTAAAGTTACGGTTGGGGTTTAGAGAATTAGTGTTAGGGTTTATTTTTAGGTTTAAGGTTTAAAATTTAGGATTTAAAATTTAAAATTAGGGCTTAGAATTTAATTTTTTAGTGTTTGGACATGGTCACTAAAAAAGAGAAGAGAATTTTTGTCCTATATTGACCACATATCTTACAAAAATCAAGTGAGTTCTATTTCTATATTTCTTATGAAAATTTTTAATAGGATCGGAGTGAGATATACATAATATTTTATATATAGTGTGGTGAGTGTGATGTATATAGAATATTTTATTCGTACATTATAAGAATTAATTATAAATCAAATCAAATCAAATAATTTTTTTTGTTTAATTTAATTTGAATAATTATAATTTTTAAACTTACTATTTCTTTAATTTTTAAATTTCTTTATCCAACATTAATTACTCCTTTCCCTAGCAGTGAGAATTTACCACAATATTGTTGATTTTTTTTTACAAAAATATGGCTGAACCCAAATTATTTCTACAAATATTATGGTTATTGTTCAAATCAAAAAAAGAATAGTTTTCACCCTGTTTTTGAACAGTGTTTAGAGAGAAAATAAAAAAATGCATGACACTATTTAAAATCGGATGGTACTCTATCCGACTTCAAATAGGATACCGGATACCATTACTTGCCACGTGTCAATCACAGAGGGCACCTTGCCCTGTTCAAAGTTAGAGTGGCCTCCATCCGACTTCAAACAATATCGAATAGAGGGTAGCAGTGGTGCATGCCGTTGGTGCAGTGGCAGGGTTGCATGCATGCAATTGCATGCAGGCCTCAGGAAGAGGGGGGTTTAATTTTTATTTATTTTGTAATCTGAATGGACGTGGATTGAATGGTTGAGATTTAAAGTAGTCGGAGTTAAATAGGGTGTTAAAGATATATATTTTTTGTAGTGAAAATTGAGAAGAAGATAGAGTGAAGAAGAATAAGAAAATTTTGAGGGAATTTGGTAAGTAGATATAAGAAACATATTTTTTAATATTATTTAAATTTAATAATTTATTTTTAATGTATGTATGTAATTACGGATTTAAATTTTTTTGTAGTTAAATTTTTAAATTTTTATATCATTATATTTTGTTAAATTTTGAAGTTGTTGTTCGAATTATTGATATTTCAGATTTTTTGTTAAATAGGTGGTTGAAGAGAAAAAAAAATTGAGAAGAGGTTGAGTAAAAAATAAAGATTTGAAGAAAATATAGTAGGTATGTCTTGTTGTTAATTTTTTATATTTTTTAAGTTGATGCTAGAATATTTGTATTGTTTAAATTTTTAGTTTATTAGATTTATTTATACTGGTTTTGGAAAGAAAAAACGAGTATATAGGGATTAAAACCAGTATATTGGAAAATTTGAGTACTAATAAGTGAAATATTAAATTTTAGAGATTTTATAGAATATTAGTCGAATGTGATTGAATTTGATAGTTATTGAATGGAATGAATTTTGTTGCGGGAAAATATGACTTGAATGATCAAATTAGTAAATTAGTGAGTAGTTTGTAAAAATCTTAAATTTGAAGTGTTTTGAAGGCAAAAAACTAAGTATATAGGGACTAAAATGAGTATATTGGAAAATTTGAGTATTAATGAGTGAAATATTAATTTTTAGAGGATTTTATAAAGTATTGGCCGAATGTGATTGAATTTGTTAGTTATTGAATGTAATGAATTTTGTTAAGGGGAAATAGGACTTGAATGATCAAATTAGTAAATTAGTGACTAATTTATAAAAATCTTAAAATGAAAGTGTTTTAAACAACAAATTGACGAATAATATAGGGACTAAAATTAACATTTTTTTATTATTATTAGTAGTACCATCTGGTCATGGCCTAAAATTCTATGGACAAGCGAATCAAAGAATGGTTGCAAGTTTCTAAATTTTATTATGTGACCTTCTTTTGGGGTCCAGTAAACGAGGCACCATTGATCGGTGAACCATTGACAGGGATCTATTGGTCGATCAGATGAAAGCTACACCTAAAGCAATTTGTTCATTTTACCTTGGGAAGGTGTCGGGCAAATCAAATTTGAGTGGAGCTCGTGTGAAAATAATCCTTATGTTGTAATTTAGTTGGAGACCGTACGACGATGATCGCATTTTTGTACCACATGATTTACTAAAACATTCTAATCAATGGTGTAGTATTACACCGTTGTTCCACTTTGCGATTGTCGAGTTTCACTTTGCCGACAGGGTTCTGAGGCAATTTGGCTTCCACCAGTCCATTCTGTATCCCAACACTGAGCATGACTATTTGCACGATTTTGATGGATGTGGCAAGGCAGATGTAAATTGGGAAGCCATACACGCCGACTACATTAATATGTGGAACAACAAAGCTTCAATGATACCGTTTCGCGCTCCAATTCAAGAGGATGATTTTGATTTTCAGTGGTTAGAGTACATGATCTATTTTTTTAATAATGGAACGATGTACTTAACTTCGGTCGATGGACGGGAAGAATGTCAAAAATATTAAAACAAATACGGTGGTAAGGGTGAATCCTCTAAGAGTGCAGCAGCGGACGCATCTCAAAATCCCTATTTTTCTAGAAACCCAGAAGGCTGGCCAACCACTTGGGAACAACGAGAAGTGGGTTTGCCGGTTATATGGGAAAAGAAACTGGCTCCTACATATGTACAACGAGAAGTGGGTCTGATCTTCTCATATACTCACAGGTTTGACGATGTTGTTTTATACACACCCGAGTTTATTCCTCAACGGTCACATCTATACTCGAGCTTTAAACAGAGCATGGATTTTCAAGAAATACAAAATTTTCTGAATTCACCAGAGATTATGGGAGGGCAGAGCGGTTACGTGGACATGTTCACAACACCGCCTTCTATGCCCTCGGTAGAACAGGATGCTGAAGAGGATGCTGAAGAAGATCTCGGGGCAGAACAAAGGCCACAATGTAAGAGGATCCCGAGGCACACTTATTTTTCGACCATATCCGCTCATTGTCAGAAATTACGTAAGAGGATGCATAAAAAAATGATTTTATGTATTTTGTGTAATACATTAGAGACACTTGGGTTTGAATTTGGATTTTATTGTTTTTTATTTTTCACTGTTATTTTTATTAATCGCTTAATATAAAACTAATTAAAATAAATAAATGATCACTAAAAATTGGTGGAATGCAATTAAAAGAAAATGGAGATTGAATTTCGGTTTAAAATCGATATTTTGGAGTTCTACGTAGTGCGGGATCCGGTAATCATTTTTTATGCTCCACTGACAGCTAATACTTTGCATTCGCGATCGGTTGGAACTCAATTATGTAAATATTGACCATCCATTGGAGATCAAAGCATTGGTCAACATAGTTGTACGGGTCAACCCCCACAAACATATATGCTACAACTGCATGAGCACATGGATATCACCACGCCTGGAACTCACCATAGTCACAACACCTACGTCTAAAATCAACTCGAAATACATTTGAGTAGGCTACTTCATGATTGCGTCTTGAACCAATAACATGGAAAGTTTGATTATTTCGGTTGAATGAATGAACAGTCAATGTTGTTGCATTCTTCATATTATTTTACATTTTCGTCACAATATCGGAAGCCCAAAGTTGCCCCCTATTTATTAAGGCCTCAATCTGCTTCCCTTTAACGGACCAAACCTTAGCCAACTTGTAGTACGTCTCTTTCACCAAGCTTGCTATTGGGAGATGACGTGATCCTTTCAGTACTCAGTTTATGCACTCCACAAGGTTGCTTGTCATTTTTCTGTATCGTCTACCACCTTTGTCATATAATTGGGCCCATCTTTCTCTCTCGATATTGTTGGCCCAACTCCAAACACGCTTGTCATAAATCTGTAAATTCGCCATCTTCCTCTCAAATTCTGGTTGTACCAGTTGATATCATGTGCCATAATATATGTTGTTAGCATCTAGAAAATCAAAGCACATAATTGGATGGGCATATGTAACAGAGTTTGAAAAAAATGATACTTACCCATGCTTAAAATCTCATTGCGAAGGTATGGATTTTTGAACCGCTCATAGCTGTTCTTACCGATGTGACGAACATAATATGCAGGGTATGCGTATGGAGGTGTCCAACGACTTCTCTCTCGATTAATTGTTGTTATGATACCTATCCCTCGATTAGATATAATGCAGACCCCATCTTCCCGAACAACATGATCACATAAATTGATCAAAAAAAATTCCAAGCTTTCGTCGTCTCCCCCTCAACAATTGCGAATGCAATCGGAATGACATTGCTCTTACCATCTTGCGCAACGGCAACCAACAATATATGAGAGTATCTCCCGTACAACCACATGCCGTCGACTTGGATTATACGTTTACAATATGGAAAGCCTCCAATGCATGGTTTGAGCGCCCAAAATAGTCGATGGAAAAATTTATGCCCTTCAACCACTTGGCATTGTCGGTCGTATGCATCATTTGTTTCATACCTTACTATGGTCCTTGGGATGAAACGGGTCATTGCTACCAATAAAGCCAGTAACTCGTTGTACGACTTATCGTAATCATCGTACACCGAATGCAATGCCTTCTCCTTTGCACGCCACCCTTTCTTGTATTGTATTTGATATTCAAATTGTTGCGCAATGGTTTCCTGAATCGCTGAAACAGAAACCCTTGGATTTGCTTCGACCAACTTCATCACGTGATAACTTATTACATTAGAGTCCAATTTGGTGTGGTTCTAGTTGATGGATGTTTGTAAACATGTGTGATCGCCATTATACTTTGTGACCTCCCAATGATCTATCTTCTTAAGATACGACACTTGAATCTTCCAATTGCACCCTTATCCATATTTCATACACTTCGCAAAGAAAGTCCTCGGGGTGGATTCTACAACAACGTAGTCCACATGCTGCATGATGTTATACTCTTTAACTGTCAATATAGCTTCATTCTTTTCATTAAATCGAAGCCCAGGAAATAATTCACCATGCTGACTCGAAGTTAATTGGGGCATTGCAGCGCCCTCATCGCATCGAAATCCACCGAGTTAATGTGAGTAGGAGGTTCATAGAATGTAATGTCGCCCCCGGTCGGAACAAATTCTCCAACACAAAAATTAGGGGTTTTACCAACGTCATCGGGGAACAAATTAGGATTCCCAATATCTTCATCTTCGCTGAAATCTTCAAGTGATTCTCCCCATCGACCTCGTAGGTTCTGAACATTAGCATCAACAGTCGGCCTATGTGATGTTGCATATGTCGACGACCTACCTTGATGAAATCCACTATATGTCCCACTTGCCAACATTGCGACAAAACTAGCTCCGGGCATATCAAACTCGTTACCGAAACCCATTTGACTAGATTCCTCAACAACGTTTCTCGATGGGCCGTGAATATCATGCACCTCAGCAAACAACTCGACATTTCGAATATCCATAGATTCATGCTCTGCAATCATTATTCCCACATCTGAATTATCTTTGAGAACTATTGCAGAATATCTAACTGGATTGTGACATGTCAGCCACCGATACCGCAAACCATGAATCTTAACTCTAATTTTCTCGGATATCTTCTCCTTCATTACTCGAAGCGCAATTTCTTTTTCAAATCTCATCTTCGTAGGGCTTTTAGATTCAAATACAATACTGACATCTATTTTCACCATTTGTCTATTGTAATGGACAATCGCCACAAATATGTTGCTTATTTTCTCTGCATGTTCCGAAAAAATATTTTCAATAATAAAACATAAATTAAATGAACAACTAAAATGTCACTAATTTCTCAAAAATACTAAATTCTCAATAATCAAACAATAAAACATAAACAAAAATACGATTCTTAAATATATATATATATATATATATATACACACAAATACACTTTAAAAATCCAAAAAAAACTATACTAAATTCTCAACAATGCTAATTACGATTTTCCCACTACTATAATCATAATCATAAACAAAACTAAAACATTCATCGTTCTAGAAAAATTAAATTTTAAACCGACTTACAATATTATAGAATCTCACAACTTCCTCCTCCTCCTCCTCCTCCTCCTCCTTCTTCTGCTTCTTTACTTAAATTTTACTCAAATTTTTCTCTAAAAATTACATCCAACAATATCTATCTAATATATATATATATATACATATGATTTTTTCCTTTCATACCCCTACACAAAATTTATCTACACTAATAAGTTTCAAATAAAAAAATTTACACTACCCCTACATAATTAAAAATTATGATATCAATTTAAAAAAAAACATTTCTTACCTTCTCGAGGCCTCTGCCCTCATGCACCCTGCCACTGCACCAACGGCCTGCACCACTGCCACTCTTTGCCCGACACTGTTTGAAGTCGGATGGAGGGCACTCTGACTTTGAACAAGGCAAGGTGCCCTCTGTGATTGACACGTGGCAAGCAAGGGTATTCGGTATCCTATTTGAAGTCTAATAGAAGACCATTCGATTTTAAATAGTGCCATGCATTTTTTTATTGTTTTCTCCCTAAACACTATTTAAAAATAGGGTGAAAACCATCTGTTTTCTTATTTGAACAGTAAACTACAATATTTGTGAAAATAATTTAGGTTCAGTCATATTTTTGTAAAAAAAATGAAACCACAATATTGTGGTAAATTCTTCCCCTTGCAGTAAAATTTTTGCCGGACAAAGTAGGTTTAGGGAGGGGGTTGGTTAGCTATTTTTCACAATTAAATGTACCTATAAAGAAAAGCTAAAAACAATTTTTTTTTTTTCATTTCTTATGGCAATTGACGGCCGCACAATACACATGCACCCTAATATAGAAATTAAAAAATGGAATAAAATAAATAATATTTGATGAAATCGTTCCTAGATAAAAATAAAATTAATAAAATCGTCCTGTACGGCACTGAATTGAGGGTTCATCGTAAAATTAATTAAAAGTCGATACCATTTGTCGGTCGGTGACTTTACAAAAGTATTGAGCAATTGCCGACAACTTTAAATTCCTACTGCTACATGGATTAAATTGAATGAGTCCAAACCATGGAGACCCACAATTCTCCATTTTATTAAAGCGTTTTGTCATACGTAGCCTTAAAAATTATAAATATTTTATATTTTTATAATGTAATTTATCCAGCTGATATAGCAGCTTAAGCGAAAACTAATAAATTATATGTTTATTATTCGTACCTAAATAATCATAAAAGACATTAAAGGAAACATTCAAACACATTCAACTTCCAATTACTATTTATCTTTCTTAATCTTTACATAATTTTAATGTTTTAATACAATTATAAATTATAAATGATAAATGATAAATTTCAATTTCAATTTCAATATCTTAAAGATGAACTAATTTTACTATTCATCTTAATATTTTTACAATAAATTATGTAAGTAATAAATTAAATTTGCATATTTAGATCATGATTTCAGTTTTTTAAATTTGTATTTTTTAAAATTCTTTAAGTCGAGATAGTTAAAAACACTTTAATTTTAATTGACATCGTGATTTTAGTATTTTAAATTTTATTTAATTTTAAAATTCTTTAAACTGAGATGTTTATTAAACACTGAAATTTTAATCAAACGCCATGATTTTTAGTATTTAAATTTGTATTTTCTTTTAGATATTGTTCAAGTTAATAAACAACATCAGGTTCTTCTTTTTTCTTGAATTTGAAATTTTCAATTGATTTTTCAACACTTCAATAACACAACAAACAACAAAGTTACTATTATTTTCAATCAAATTAAAAATAAAGTATCACACGAACTATGAGCTTTCATATTTTGTCTCACCTCAATTTTTATGAAAACACACCCCCTTAGACTTAATGATTATGTTCATCTATTCTCGACTATGAATGAAGGGAAGCTTTGCATTTTTATGGTTGTTGACTTTTTTCCCACAAATATGGCACAAGCAAAATTATTTACATAAATATTATAGCTTAAACAGTAAAAGTGAAGTCGGTGTGCACTCAATTCGACTTCACTGTTCATTTCATTTTTTAAATGATGAAGATAGGCGATGAGAATGCACTGTACACAGAAAACACTGTTTAAAGTCGGATTGTAGGTGATCCGATTTCGATTTTTTTATTTCAAAAAATCAAAACATTGTTCAAAAACGACGGGTATTCTTATCATCTTTAGTTTCATCGTAACAAATGTTAATTTGTAAAAAAAGTAAATTATATAAATCATCACCCAACCTTACTCTCAGACCTATTTTGGTCACTTAATTTTTAAAACGTTCATTTTACTCGTTAAACTTTAGACATTAAACATTTTTGGTGAATCATCTATTTTTCTGTTAAATTTATATTGACATGGGTTAATTTAATATTTTTTAGGCACGTGGGTTAATTTAATCTTTTTCTAGCCACGTAAAAATTTATTATTATTAAAATCCCTAAATTCTATCAAAATCTCAGTGGCATATCATCCCCTCCCCAAGCTTCACCGTCTCCCCTCCCCAAACCCCCACCGCCCCACCCTTACCTTCCCAAACCCCCAAACAAACATCACCACCCCACCCTTAGCTTGCCAAAATCCCAAACATCAGATATTTTTGCACATCAACATAGTAAAGTAAACAAAATTTATGAAAACGGAAACCTTTATATAATTTTCTCAAATTATCATGATTGATGATGATGTTTCTTTTCAAGTTACCGCCAACGAGTGAAAATAGGGATGAAATCAAGCCACGAGAGTAAAAATATGGATAAAATCAGTGATTTTGAGGATGTTGGATTTGATAATCTTGAGCATATGTTCAAAGCAATTGTAATCATTAACTTTGTCCTAACTTTAAGTTCACTTTAATTTACTTTTGATAACATGAGCTTTGTATTATTGTTTTTAAAAAAAGAAATATATATATATATATATATCATGTTACTATCTATTATTATCTATTAGGTCTTATTATTATTATTATTATTATCATCACTTAGTGTTATTATTTGTTACTATTATTATTATTTATTAGCAATATTATTACCATTGTTATCTTTTGTTATTATTACTTTCGTACGTTATTATTAAGCGTTACTATTATTATTTAGCTATTATTATTATATATTATTATTATCATTTATTATTATTATTATTATTATTATTATTATTAGGCAAAATAAATAAGAAAAGAATAAATAAAAGATCCCAAAAAAATAAACAATACGCCATTACATACTTAGCCCGTTTAAGCCTAAATAATTCATAGCCCATCTATCCTTAAACCCGATTCTAATTTCTAAATATCTTTTCTTTTTTTGCTCACGCGTAAATCTCCCATTTTTTTTAATTAATCACCCGAATAACCAATTCTATGATTGACTAAAGCTCTCATTTTCTTTTTTAGGCGTCTTTTCGTTATTTTTAAGCCTTCCATTTTTTTTTCATGGTTACCGTACACGTGTCTACATGTATATGAAGTCATGAATGGTCTCTTATCTCTAATGCTACATGAAAATATAAGGTAATATTACACATGGTAATTCCCTTAATGTATCTTATATAATAAAAGTATTTACCTATAATAATCTGTAATATATGAGGTTAATGATGTTGCATATATATATATATATATATATATATATTCATGTAATTTATAACACCGTTAACTATTTAACGGCGGAGTGACAAAAAACTTTCAATGTTTAAAGTTTAGTAAGTAAATTAAACGTTATTAAAGTTAAGTGACCAAAATAGGTCTGTGAGCAAAGTTGAGTTAGGTGATCCGACTTCAATTTTTTTATTTCAAAAAATCTAAATATTATTCAAAGACGGTGGATATTCCTACGATCTTCACTTTCACTGTAGCAAATGTTATATTTGTAAAAATAATTTAATTTTTGCCATATTTGAAGAAAAAAAATTAGGTGCAATATTTGAGTAATTTTCCCGTGAATGAAGGGAGTGATTTTATTTTTTTTTCTCAATTTCTTATTTATATTATCCTTATTTGTTTCTCGAATTCTCCTGTTATTACAGTTAGAGGTGGCAATCGGGTCATTCGGTTCGGGTTCGGTTCGGGTCGTTTCGGTTCAGGTCATTTCGGGTCTATTTAGAATCGGTTTAGATTCGGTTCGGGTCGGTTCGGTTCGGGTTCGGGTCTAATTCGGGTCTGTGATGAGTCGGATTCGGTTCGGGTATTGGATCGGGTCAAAATCAGATCGGTTGTTTTCGGGTCGGGTCAATATCGTATCGGTCGCTTTCGGTTCGGGTCAAAATCGGGTCGTTCGGGTCGCTTTCGGTTCGGGTTAAAATCAGGTCAATTTCGGGTCGGGTCAACATTTAAATTTTCGGGTCAATTTGATTTGAGTTGGGTTAAAGGTTTGAGGTTTAGTATTTATGGTTCAGTTTAGAGTTATTGATGTATGAGATTAATTCTGATTCAACTTGTCAATCTATGCATTTGAATTTGATTAAATATTTAAATCAAAGCTTCATGTATCCATATAATTTTTTTTGTATAATTATATTGAATCAAAGTTTATAATAATAATAATAATAATAATAATAATAATAATAATGTCTGAAATGAATTAATTTATTAAACTTAGGATCTAATTGAACTAACTAAAATCTAAAAGCATAAATCACGAACATAATTAAAATAATTTGAAAACTAAATGTGAAATTTCAATTAAATTAATCTAAATTGAAACTCAATTAAATCAAGAAAAATAGAAAGACAATTGGTAAGAATAGAGAGGGAAAAAACAAAATTTTGGAGGGAAATAAGCCACCAATTTTTTAAGCTAGATTGAAAAAAGAAAAAGAAAAAGACAATTGGAAAAAATAGATAGAGAAAAGACAAAATTTTGGAGGGAAATAAGCCACCAATTTTTTAAGCTAGAGATTAATTACTTTTTAGGTCATGTTGCATTTAAAATGTTACATTTTAGTCAACTTTAAATTTTATTTTAATTTAATTTAGTCACAAGTATTCCCACGGTTTAGACTTCGGATATAGAACTCCCCTCCCAGTAGTGATATTTAGTCTCTAAAAATTTATTTTTAGTTGAAATTGACTAATCTTTATAATTTAGTCTATTAATTTAATATATTGGTATTTTCGTTCATTTTAATTTCAAAGATTTAATTTTTAGCCAAAATTGACCCCTATTTATTTATATGGTATAATTATAAAATTGATCATTGGACTCTCAAATTTCTCCACTTCCAAATTGTCAATTTAATCTATAATTTCAATTTTATGCTATATTTTATGATGAAATTATAAAATTGGTCACCAAGATCTCAAATTTCTATACTTCATTTTATTATTTATTATATTGTTAACAATAGATATTCGGGTTAAAATCGGGTCAAAATCGGGTTAAAATCGGGTCGATATTCGTTTCAGCTTTCGGTTCAGTTTTCGGTTCGGGTAGCATTCGGTTCGGGTCCATTCGGTTCGGGTCTATTCGGTTCGGGTCTATTTCGGTTCGGGTCCATTTCGGTTCAACAAAAAATTTCGGTTCGATT
Organism: Hibiscus tridactylites; assembly: GCA_958450335.1. NCBI lineage: Eukaryota > Viridiplantae > Streptophyta > Magnoliopsida > Malvales > Malvaceae > Hibiscus > Hibiscus tridactylites. The sequence continues at coordinate 11,641,377 of OY288269.1, read as the reverse complement.
CAGGTTTCGGGTCAACTTCGAATCATCATATTCGGGTCAAAATCAGATTTCGGTTCAGGTAAATCGGTTCGGGTTTCGAGTCTCTGGTCAAGTTTGCCAGGTCTAATTACAGTATAATAATTTCTCCTTTTCCCCTAAACAGTTGAGGTTTCACCGAGAAGAATCTTCGTTTATTTTACTTCAATGTTCAATTTTTTTTTGAATAGATTCAATGTTCAAATCTTGAAAAATAAATTTACTTCTTAATAAATTTTAACAACAATAATTGAATATTGTTTATTATTGAGCCGTCTATTTTTTTCTTACCACTCATCGTCAGTAACTAACTAACGGGAGATATATCAATTGGACATCGAACACTAAAAGTTTCAATTCAACAACATTATATTGGCAAACCTACCATTGATTATCGACAATAGCCGGTTGGGCGAAATGGGCAACGATAGTGGTGGGGTCTGATTAAGTTATTGACGATGACATCGACAACAAATTTAGGGGTTTTGGGTTAGAAATTAGAAATTATTTTTTAGAATTTTGAAAATGTTGAGATTTTTAAAATTATTTTATTTTCATTTTTTTCAAAATAAAAATATATAGCATGTGTCTAAATCTGATTGGGTGCAGGGATGGACCGAGGGGGGCTGGCGGGGGCGGTCGCCCTCCTAAAATTTTAAAATTCCTATACGAGTTAGAAAATTTTTAAAATTTTTTCTATGTATTTTCTATTAAAAATCTATTTCCACCCCCTAAACTTTTATAAGTTCGCCCCTAGAAATTTATAAGTTCGCCCCTTAACTTAAAGTCTTGCTTCCGTCCCTGATTGGGTAATAAATTTTTTTAACAACGCAACCTTAAAATGGTACTGATTGAATCATTGGGCACCTACTTTTACAAAAAAAACTTAGGCATCTAAAGTTAAAAGACGTATAGCTTAGACACTTATTTGTATATTAAGCATTTTTATTAACAAAATCTAATTCTAATCTTAATCCTACCTATAGAGGAGGGGAAGGGAAAACTCTAGGGAAAGGAAGAAGAGTGCTGTTAGTGGATTTAAAACCAATGACCTAAGAAAATATGAGGGAGCAAAGATGAGAAACTTGGCAAACCGGCCAAATATGCTTGCTCATACATTAAGCATATTTTAAATTATACTAATATCTTATTATCAACATTTTGTGTGTTGTAATTAGTTATATAATAAAACAATTTTAAAAATTATTTATTGGTGAAATATGTATTAATTGCATTATATTTATAGTCTTGAAAATTATATATTAATAAAAAGATGTATTAATTGCATTGCATTTATAGTCATGAAAATTGTTTATTATTAAAAGATACTTTAATTTTTTTCTTCAATTATATCCATCTTACCTGCCATGTCATGTGCCATCTCAGATGGATAGATGACCCAGTGGGTGGATGTAACATTGCCTTGAGGGTTACATATAAGAACTAACAAGATTCATATCATAAATACATATTTTACTTTTCAATAGAATCTATTAGAATGTAATTAATTACATTCCTGAAAATTAAATTTCATTAATTTAGGTTGTTTAATGTAATTAATAATCACGTAAAAAGGTTTATGGTTTTAGAGTTTAGAATTTTAGGTTTAGTGTTTAGTGTTTTATGGCTTAGGGCTTAGGGCTTAGAGCTTAGGGTTTTAGGTTTATGGTTTTAGGCTTATTGAATTATTTCTAAATAAAATAAGGACCAAATTGATAAGATTTTTAAATATTAAAGGTTAAATTTATTATTGAATCTTATTTCGAATTAGGACCAAAATGATAAAATCTATAAATTTTGAGGACTAAAAATTATTTTATCATGTCACATCACCATTTCCGTTAAATTAACGGTCAAAATTAACGCACGTGGCCAAAATAGAAAATAAAGGTAACTTTAGTAATACTTTTGCCAAAAAATAATTTGACGACCAAAATAAAAAAAGCGATAATAGTTTAGTGACAAATGGTGTTATTTACTCAATAATTAATAAAATTATTATAAAATGATTTTTTAACTGTACGGTTTGATTACATTATAAAATTTGTTTATTAATTTTAGTCAACACATATTGTGCGGACAAACTACTTGAACCTAATTCATCAAATATAACATTTGTTTCGACTTAGACCACTCGGGGAATTCGATCCATATTGATGTTTGAAATGTTAACAAAAACTTAAATTTGAAAATGTTAACCCAACGAACTGTACACGTCGAATAATCAAATTATAATGCAATAAATTAATTTATTTTTTTATAGAAAATAATATAAAATGTCACAATATTACTTTAATATAAATTTTAAGATTTTCTCAAATTTATTTTTATGTTGGAATATAAGCAAAATAAAAATAACAAAAAAAGTTAAAGTAAATTATATCGATAGAAAATATACACAGAATATTTCTTCATTTGATTTTTCTATATGCATTTGGATATCAATTATTTAAATTTTGAATATGATGATATTTTATAAATAAATTTTATTAATTATTTAGATTTAATATTTAAAAGCATATAGTTGATGATTTAATTATAAGTTAATTCTTTTAGTAATTATACTTTTTAAAATAGAGATATGTTTTCCATAGACATTTTAGAGTTTTCTTTAGAGCAATAAACATTACAGAGTTGATAATATTACAAATTTACAATTATAAAATTTATTATTATCTTGTATTTATCAATTTTTATGCTATATATCTTTTACTATATTTTATTCACAATACCTTTTTTATTTGTATTTCTATAAATTATTTATTATTAATTGATTTCAAAATATTATTATTTTCTACTATTTTATATAATATATTAAATATTTATTTTCAAAATCAATTTAATAACATATTCTTAATCATTTATTAAATATCTATTTTTACTAATAATTTTATTCAATAAAATTTTCAACATCTTAGAGAGCATATATTTAGAAATAAGTATAAGTTTAACATATATAAAAAAATATTTATCTATTGAAGAATAGAAGAGCGGGAAATGTCTTGATGCTATTAGCACGAGAAAAGTTGTTGGAGTTGTTAGCCCAGCTGTTGCAGCTGTTGAAATTATTCTCTTCGTTAGCAGCTCAACAAATTCTGTTGAGAAGCTTCTAGCCTACCTAAGCCTTCTATAAAAGCATCTCTATGTTTGTATTTGAAAGTATGAAATCCATCAATAAAACTTCACTGCTTTACTTCTCGACTTCTTCTTACTATCATTGTTATTAGGGTTTCCTAAGATGGTATCATTCGTCAGCGTCCTGAGAATCTCTCCTGCTCCGCTGTAACTCTACTCGAATGTCATCATGCCTGGTGACTCCTTTGATCAACAATCCGATCCGATCTACTCGTCAAAGAATGACAAAATGTTCACCAGCAAAAAGGTCAACATTGTGCTCGATGAAATGAACTTTCTCCTCTGGAAGCAACACGTGCTCTTGACGGTTCGCAGCCATCGATTGGAGCGTCTTCTCACTGGGAAAGTTAAAGCTCATCTGAAAATGGTGGCTGATGCAAATGGCCAGATGATTCTCAACGAGGAGTATGAAGACTTTGTTGCTCAGGACAGTGCCCTAGCGTTCTGGTTACTCTCAACAATTAGCTCACAACTTCTTCCACAATTTGTTGGTGCAGAAACGGCTTATGATGTTTGGACAACCGTTGTTCAGTTCTTTGTGAATAGATCCACAACTTCAACCATGATTTTACATTGTAAACTTCGATCTCTGTGTAAAGGTGATGAAAGAATGAGATCATACCTCACTCCAGTAAATGAGGCCAGTGATGCTCTTGCTGCTTGTGGCAGTTCCATCTCTGAAATGGAACAAATAGCTACAATCTTGAACGGTTTCCCTGCTGATTTTCAACCTTTCATGGCGGTGATCACTGCTAGCAAAGAGCTTTACACTCTCGATGGTGTCAAATATGTGCTCGTTGATGCTGAGACTCAGATTCGTGGTTTTCATAATCAGTTGCAGCTGCCTATGAGTGTTAATGTAGCTCGATTTCAGAACAACTCATCATTTCCTTCTCATCAAGAACCACGATCTGGCCGCTCACAACAGTTTCATGGAGGAAGGAATGGTGCTCGTGATAGAGGACATCCTCGAATTCACTGTCAGATCTGTGGAAAACCAGGTCACTCAGCTGATCGTTGCTGGCATCGCTTCGATCAGGCATTTAGCAATTCTGTTGCCACAAACAAAGATTCTTCAAATGCTCTTGTGACTGTTATGGATGCACCTAACCCGTGTTTTACCTGCACTCATGCTCAGGGGTCTACTACCTCAGCTGGATCTGATCCATGGATCGTGGATTCAGGCGCAACACGCCATGTTACTCATAATGCAACAAAAGTCTTGCAGGGTTCTGAATTCACAGGACCAGGTAAGTTGGTGGTTGGCAATGGGCATAATTTAGATATTTGCAAGTATGGTAGATCTTTACTAATGACTACATCTAGAGCTTTATTGATTAATGAATTGCTTCATGTTTCCTCGGTTACTAAGAACCTCTTATCTGTGTCCAAGCTTGCTAGAGATAATCATGTTTACTTCGAATTTCATGCCTCAAATTGCCTTGTTCGAGATGAAGTCAGTGGAGAGGTCCTGTTGAAAGGTGAAGAGCGTGAAGGGCTGTACCAGTTCACTGAAGATGATTCAGCAGTTGCACACAATAAAATTGAAGTTAATGTTGTTAGTAGATCTAATCAGCTGGCTGCATTGTGGCATAAAATGCTAGGGCATCCTGCTCAGTCTACACTTGTGAAGATTTGTAAACAATTGAACATTGTACTCCCTTTGCATGATAATAAATTGTTTCTTGATGTTTGCGTAGCTTGTCGTATGGGCAAGAGCCATAAGCTGCCATTTACTGAGTCAATTACTGAATATTCTACCCTTTACTCTAGTTTACACAGATCTTTGGGGTCCTTCACAGGTTACATCGAATGGCTATCGATATTATGCATCGTTTGTAGATTCTACAACGAGACACTGTTGGTTATATTTGTTGAAAATAAAGGATCCAACATGTCAGACATTCCAATTGTTCGAGAAGTTGATTAAGAATCAATTCAATGTCACTATAAAAGAAGTGCAAAGTGACTGTGGTGGTGAGTTTCAAACTCTTTCCACACTCCTTAGTTCCTTGGGTATTAAGCACGTGATCACCTGCCCACACACCTCAGAACAAAATGGTGTGGTTGAACGCAAGCATCGACACATTGTCGAACTTGCCATTGTATTGCTTGCTCAAGCCTCTCTCCCATTTCGATTTTGGTCACATGCTGTTAGTACAACAGTGCACTTGATCAACAGACTTCCTACAAGAGTGTTGTCAGGCCTATCACCGTTTGAGAAGCTCTATGCTAAGCAACCAGACTATGGATTCCTCGGGGTATTTGGGTGTTGTTGCTTTCCTTACTTGTGTCCTTATCAGAACCACAAGCTTAGTTTCAGGTCTCAGGCGTGTACATTTCTTGGTTACAGTGCACATCACAAAGGTTACGTGTGCATGGAAAAGGATGGTCGTGTCTATATCTCACGACATGTAGTTTTTGATGAAAATAGTTTCCCCTTTGCAGGTGACTCTACCTCAGAACCTTCTGATATTTCAAATTCACGGTCTCAAGTCTCGTTTCCTGTTCTTTAAGGTGCTTCTAGGTCATGGGGTGACAAGTCATGTGAACAATGTGTCTCACAACATGAGGCTGACACTAGAAGCAGTGCATCGAATGAGTCTCCTGGGGGTGGACCACTAGCAGACCCAAAGCCCTTAGTTAGAAGCTACTCAACCTGGGTTGGGTGATAATGCTACAGGCAACCTCGGGGAGGATTCACAAGAGCAAAATATAGGGATGCACTTGTCTCCTGGTGATGAGACACCAGATAGGATAAATGAAGGCAATACCAATGATCATGTAGATGATAGTGTTGAAGTAGCCCAAGGAGTGTGTGATGTTGTTCAACAAGGCACCTTTGACACTAACATGGTTCACGCACCACCTTTTACTTCACAACACACGTTCCAGCAGGTGGCCATCACATGATCACGAGAAGCAAATTGGGTATTTACGAACCCAAAACCTATGTCACCGAACTCAAGAGTGCAGATGAAGAATCCGAATCTATACAAGAAGCACTTGAGTCTCCAAATTGGAGAGCTGTCGTGCTAGCTGAATTCGAAGCCCTACAGAAAAATGGCACCTGGTCCATGGTTCCTCTCCCTGAAGGCAGAACTATTGTTGGTTGTAACTGACTTTTTCGAGTCAAGAGAAATGTTGGTGGCTCAATTCAGATGTACAAGGTAAGACTTGTTGTCAAGGGTTTCTCACAGGTCCATGGGCAAGACTTTCAGCACACATTCAATCCAGTGGTAAAGTCATCCACTGTAAATGTGGTGCTAAGCTTGGATGTACACAATAAGTGGCCTCTCAGGCAAGTGGATGTCAATAATGCATTCTTAAATGGAGAATTGCATGAAGATGTCTTCATGCAACAACCACCAGGTTTTGAAGAAACTGCCCCAGATGGCTCACAGTTGGTGTGTAAGCTACAAAAGGCACTTTATGGCCTCAGACAAGCACCCAAGAATTGGTATTTGAAACTCAAGAAACATTTGATTGAGAATGGTTTCAAAAGCTCTCAAGTTGATAACTCACTATTTGTTAAATTTGGCAGTGAATCAACAACATATGTTCTTGTGTCTGTAGATGATATCATCGTCACTAGATCATCAAGCACTGAGATTGAAAAAGTTGTTCAACAACTCGGAGATAAGTTCTCACCGAAAGATCTTGGAGCTCTCAGCTACTTTCTGGGCATTGAAGTAATTAGAATCGGAGACACAGTGGTGCTAAGTCAAAAGAAGTTCATAATGGAAATTTTGACTAAAGCTCAAATGACCAATGCAACAACAATGCCTACACCTATGGTGCCATCCCTAGAACTCACTCAAAGTGCTGGTAGTCCTTTGAGTAATGCTCATGAATATCGAAGCTTGGTTGGATCACTATTGTATGCATGCCACACGAGACCTGACATTGCTTTTAGTGTAAATAAATTGGCACAGTTCATGCACAGTCCTTGTGAGCAACATCTGTAACACCCGGGTTTAGGGGCTAGGTGAAAAATAATATTTTAATATTATTTTGCTCGGTCTATAAAATTTCGCAATAGCTCGGGTTTGTTTTCAAATTTATTTACTTAATGATCAACTATGTTTTTCTTTCCCAATTTACATCTCAAATAGCCATAGTGGCGTGCCCTTGTGAATACCCCAATTCATTAAGGGCAAGGTAGTCTTTTAGCCTTGAGTTTAAACAAACAATTAAAAGAAGAAAACCCAACTCCCCCTATTCATCTTCTTCTCCACCAACGTGAGGAAGAACTCCTCTCACCCTATCTACTATTCCATCACCTCTCTCCTTCATTTCACCTCCGTTTCGAAAGGTAATAGCATTTCTGACTTTTCCTCATCATTCCCTACATGAAAGTACTCTTCTTTTTCATTTTCATGAAGTTTTTGGAAAATAGGGGTTTTGAATGTTTTGATTAAAAATGGTGTCTTTATGTTGCAAAGTTAAATGTTTTGATTTAATATGTTTAGTAATGTTGTATAGAGGCCAAATGATACTACATATATGAATTTCAAATGATTTGGGGCAATTTTCGGATTTGGGTTTTGAGAGGGTTTTTGGGGGGTTTTAGAGTCTGTTTTGGGGTTGTTTAAGGTTGGTTCTTGAGGGCTGTAGGTAGTATGTTATATGAGGATCATTTTGGATGAAATTGAGGCTTGTTTGGGTGCTTGAAATGGAAGATTTCAGTGGGCTATAGAGGCTATCCGAAAATTCTGTTTTTTGACTTTGTTTGGGGTGTTAAATGCTTGTTAATGTTAATCCGGGTTGTTTCCGATGATGTGTTATTGATTCGAACGTTTTGGTCGTGTTTGAGATGATTAGAATCGAGCTTGGGCATCGGTGAAGCATCGGGAGTGAATCCGGAGAGTTGAAGGTTGTGGCTTGCTTGGTCTTGTGCTTGGAAGCTTAGGTGAGTGGTCGATTTCCTTGAATGATTTTAAATTAGTAGGTTCGAGTATATGGACTAGGTTGGGCTTGGTAGACCCGCCTAGAGTTAGGATTAGGGTGGTAGCCTAATCCTAAACTTGGTCTAAGCCTTTGGATGAACTCAATTGGATGATTGTATATGCCTTGTATGCCATGTGATATGAATGCTTATGTATATTGTTTTATACATGTGAATTGAGGCATGAATTGTATGGCTTAAAGCATGTATGGTGATGGTTCATGGTTGTGTCCATGGTGAGTACGTGCTAAGCACGGAAATGATTGAAATGAGTAATGTGGAATGAGTAAAATATTGGCACCAGTATACTTAAATACGAATGATCGATCATTAGGATGTTAGTGTGTACACATGAGTCTAAAGTCGCGCGTGGCCTTGGTGGCGTTGAGTCACCAAGGAGGAGTACGGGTACGCCCGGAAATGGTATTTAAATATAGTCGGTGATGAGTGGAATCCCATCGACGGGGCGTGAGGATGAGTGGAATCCCCTCCGCGAGGCCGGTGATGAGTGGAATCCCACCGAGGTAATGTGGTTGTTGGATATGAGTTTCCAACGAGTCTATCCGTGTATTTGAGTCATAACTAGGTGCCAATGTTGTTTGATATATGTATCAATGTGTTGAGATTATGAGCTGTTTGGATGTTGTATGTGATTGCATGTATGGTAGTATTGAGCTCATAATATGGCATATACGTGATATATTGCTCATACATTTACACCTTTGTGGACTCTTGGTATGTGTGAATGGCTTTGGTTGGATCGTGCTCGGACCCTGCAATGTTGAGGTTTGTTTTTAGAGCTTACCCTCACTAAGCATCATTGCTTACGCTCTCTTTGTTCAACATTGCAGATCCTTAGTTCGTGGGTTGCTCGGGCAAGAGGAGAGCCTCCAAGTGTGGTTTGGTTTGACTTCGCCAAGTATGGATTTTTAAATATTAGACATGTAATGGTTGAGCAATGGGATGTGATATGTCTTGTGGTTGTTGTTTGGTTGATAGGAGCATGTGTAGACTCCTTTATATGTATGGCTTTTGCATGGTTGTGTTATCATGGTGTTTGTTAACTTATGTCTTTTGCTTGCTTGAGATGTTGGACTATGCTTTAAGTGCCTATATTTGTGCTTGAATGATGGTTGATCAAATGCATGTATTTGGGTTGTGACTTTGGTTTTAGACATGTCTAATTATTGTTGAAGCATGCTAGTATAAGTGTCATACCTTAGGATGTCTTGTCTTGAAGTAGTTTGGTGTCTTGGGGATGTTTTGGGGCATCCTTGTGCCTCAAATAGCCCAGAAAAGTCTGCAGACAGGGGGCGTTTCGGAACGGGTCCTCGTGTTCCGAAACGGCCCTGCGTTAATGACCTGCCGTTTCGAAACGGATGAGGGTCGTTCCGGAACGTTTTCGCCACTGTAATTTTGAGAAATTGGCGAGATGAAGCCGTTCCGAAACGGGCCTTTGAAGTTCCGAAACGGTCAAATCTCGTTGACCACGAGATATTGACCGTCAAGGTCGTTCCGATACGGGTCATCCCTGTTTCGGAACGGTCACCTTGTGGTTGACCCAGGGCCGTTGACCAGGTCAGGGCGTTTCGGAACACCCTATAGGTGTTTCGAAACGGCCTGCTGGAATGAAGTAAAATGGACTGTTTTATGTTTGTTTGGTCGGTGAGTGGTGCGTTGTTTGGTTCTTCCGCTGCTGTGCTTCACATAGGATTATAATTGCATCTAGATAAGACTAATGAAAAAGGAAATTTTCCGGGTCGTTAACCGAGGGGAAGCCTTAACGGGTTTCGCTTCGGTTTTCCCCGTGTGGCCCACTCGGACCGGTCATCCGACCAGACCGGGACGAGGGGGTTACACTTGTTGGTATCAGAGCCTAAGGTTACCGAGACCTTGGGCAGGTAAGTGAGGTAAGTTTAAGTTTTTAAGTTGAATTGCACGGTGTTTGCTTGTTCTGCAAGAATGATTGCTTATGTGACAAGTATGCTGATTGTTTTACTTTTAAGCACGTGTGTGTGGGTCCCATTGCTACTATTACATTGGAAAAATGATTTTTAAGTGAGGAAACATACTTGGACACTTGGGAGCCTCACCTTGCTAACCCATTTTGTGTGTTGTTGTTGTGGTTGTAGTTAATATCTGAGAGAGCAATGTCTAGACCGAGAGGTAGACCGAGGTTGGTTCGTCAGGAACCACGAGTTGTAGCTCCTGTTGAGCAGGTAGCTGGTGCGAGGGCTCACATAGAGGGACCGGGGGCCGCAGGAGTTGGCGCTCCTCCACCACCACCACCTCCTCCACCGGGAGTTGGGGGCGAGGATGGAGCCGGAGGAGAAGAACCTCAAGGTGGCCAAGGTCCAGCTGGAATTGATATGACTCCGCTAGTGCAAGCGATAGCGGGAGCGTTCCAGGCCGCAGTTGCGGGAGCTCAGGCTGCAGTTCAGCCTAGGTGTGATGATGCTAGCTTACCTTTGGAGAGGCTCCGTAGCTTAGGGGCCGAGGAGTTTAGAGGATCTACTTCGGAGAGGTCGGAGTTATGGTTGGAGAAGACCGTTCGTATCTTGGCTCAGATGGGTTGTGCGGGCGCACGTAGATTGGGTTGTGTAATCTCGCTGCTTCAGGGTGATGCCTACACCTGGTGGGTCACCATCACTACCGGGGTTCCAGAGGCCGAGAAAGATTGGGATTTCTTTGAGTTTGCTTTTAGAAAGAGGTACTTGGGACCGAGGTACTTGGATGAGAAGAAGCGAGAGTTTATGGCTCTTACTCAGGATGATGCTTCTGTGACTGATTATGAGATCCGCTTTGTTCGCTTGAGTCAGTATGCCCCAGAGTTGATTCCTACTGAAGTGGAACGCTGCAACCGTTTCCGATACGGATTGAATGAAGAGGTTAAGAGGTATACGTTGGCCTCTAACTACTCGGACTTTGATGTGTTGGTCGCGAGGGCCAAGGATTTGGAGCATAGTTTGGGTGCAGCCAAACGAGCTGGTGGTTCTGGTTCTGGAAAGAGGCATAACCACTCTGATGGTAGAGATGCTAAGAGACACAAGGGTGGCGGACACCAGTTTGATCAGAGACGTGGCGGTGGCCACCATGGTAGGGGCCATCAGGGCCATAGAGGAGGAGGGCGCTTGCCCGAGTGTGCACAGTGTGGGAGACAGCACACTGGAGAGTGCTGGGGTAACTTCCATGCTTGTTGGAACTGTGGTTCGAGGGACCACTTTAGGAGGGACTGTCCGCGTCAGGCAGCTCAGGCACCGAACATTGCTCAGGCTCCTGCGAGAGGTAATGATTTTCAGAGAGGCCGTGGGCGTGGTCGTGGCTACTTCCAGCCTAGGGCTGATGCACCTAGGGTAGATGCTCAGAGGAACCTTGCACATGTCGTGGCTGTGCAGCCAGAGGCGGGAGGACCAGCGAGGGTCTATGCTCAGAGAGGGGCCGGGAACGACACCGATGCGATAGCAGGTAATTTTGAGTTTCAGTCTATGTCTTTGCTTTCTTTGGTTGATTCGGGTTCTACACATTCCTACATTCTGAGTGAGCATGCACAAAAGTTAGATATTCCTGTTGAGATCTTAGATGTAGGTATGCATGTTACTAGCTCCTTTGGTGAGACAGTTGTAGTTAGACGTATGTATAGGAGGTGTCCGCTGAAGATTCAGGGTTATGTGTTCTCAGTTGATATGATGGAACTTCCTTTCTACGGTTTTGATATTATTTTGGGTATAGATTGGTTGGTTGAGCATCGGGCTAGTGTGGACTTTGAGACAAAGAGAATTTCTTTGAAGCTTTCCGATGACTACGAGGTAGTGGTAGTGGGCGAGAACATTAAGTTCTTGTCTAATGTGGTGTCAGCTTTAGAGGCACATAGGTTGATGGACTCTGGATGTGGGGCCTATTTGACTTATGTTATGAATCCGGATATGAGTGAAGCTAGACCGAAAGATATCAGGACAGTGTGTGACTTTCCAGATGTGTTTCCTGAAGAGTTGCCGGGTTTGCCTCCTGACAGAGATGTTGAGTTTGTGATTGAGACAGTTTCAGGGTCTAACCCAGTTTCGATAGCTCCGTATCGTATGGCTCCGAAAGAGTTGAAGGAATTGAAGAGTCATTTGCAAGAATTATTAGACCGTGGTTTCATTAGGCCTAGTAGTTCTCCATGGGGTGCTCCAGTGTTGTTTGTAAAGAAGAAAGATGGTAGCATGCGCATGTGTGTTGACTATAGACAGCTGAATCAGTTGACCGTGAAGAACAAGTATCCGTTGCCTCGTATAGATGATTTATTTGATCAGTTGAGGGGTGCTTCAGTATTCTCGAAGATAGATTTGAGATTCGGATACTATCAGTTGAAAGTGAAAGAGTGTGATGTTCCGAAGACAGCTTTTAGGACTAGATATGGTCACTATGAGTTTCGTGTGATGCCATTTGGACTCACGAATGCACCAGCAGCTTTCATGGACATGATGAACAGAATTTTTAGAGACTATCTAGACCGGTTTGTGGTTGTCTTCATTGATGATATACTTGTGTACTCGAAGACAGAAGAAGAGCATGATGAGCACTTGAGATTTGTTTTGCAGAGATTGTTGAGCAATCAGTTGTATGCGAAGCTCAGTAAGTGTGAGTTTTGGATTCGAGAAGTTGTATTTCTTGGCCATGTTGTTTCGGCCGAAGGCATCCGAGTTGATCCATCGAAGATTGAGGCTATTGTTGAGTGGAAACAACCTAAGTCTGTGACCGAGATTAGGAGTTTCCTAGGATTAGCCGGTTACTATAGGAGGTTCGTTGATGGCTTCTCTAGAGTAGCCGCTCCCTTGACTAAGTTGTTGCAAAAGGGAGTCAAGTTTGAATGGTCAGATGCAAGACAAAAGGCCTTTGAGAAGTTGAAGGAAGCTTTGACAAATGCTCTAGTGTTAGTACAGCCTATTTCAGGTAAGGAGTTTGTGATTTACAGTGATGCTTCCTACGTAGGCTTAGGATGTGTTTTGATGCAAGATAGGAGGGTTGTTGCTTATGCTTCTAGACAGTTGAAGATTCATGAGAAGAACTATCCTACTCATGACATAGAGTTAGCCGCAGTTGTGTTTGCATTGAAGATTTGGCGTCACTACTTGTATGGTGAGAAGTGTGTTGTTTACACCGATCACAAGAGCTTGAAGTACTTGATGACACAGAAAGAGTTGAACTTGAGACAGAGGAGATGGCTAGAGTTGTTAAAAGATTATGATTTGACTATTGAGTACCATCCGGGTAAAGCAATAGTAGTGGCCGATGCTTTGAGTAGAAAAGTGGCCGTTGAGCTGAGAGCTATGTTTGCTAGATTGAGTGTGTCCGATGATGGTGGTTTGATCACCGAGTTGCAAGTGAAGCCTCCTTTGATTCAGTTGATTAGAGAGAAACAATTGCAAGATGCGAGCTTAGTTCCTCATGTTCAAGACATAGCCAAAGGAAGACCGACTGAGTATAGTTTCAGTGGTGAGAGCTTGTTGTGCTTTAGAGATAGAATTGTGGTGCCGAAAGATGTTGAGCTGAGACGTCAGATTTTGAGCGAAGCGCATTCGAGTCCCTTTTCTATGCATCCGGGTAGTACCAAGATGTACCGAGATTTGAAGAATGACTACTTCTGGGTAGGGTTGAAGAGAGATGTAGCCGAGTATGTGAGCCGTTGCATGGTTTGTCAGAGAGTGAAGGAAGAACATCAGGTTCCTTCAGGTTTGCTACAGCCTTTGAAGATTCCGGAATGGAAGTGGGAGAGAATCACCATGGATTTTGTATCGGGGTTGCCCTTGTCTCCTTCGAAGAAGAATTCAGTTTGGGTGATTGTTGATAGATTCACTAAGTGTGCTCACTTCTTAGCAGTGAACACTACAGATTCCTTGGACAAGTTGGCAAACTTGTACATTCGTGAGATTGTGAGACTTCATGGAGTTCCGAAGTCTATAGTTTCAGATAGGGATCCTAGATTTACTTCGAGGTTCTAGAGTTGTTTGCATAGTGCTTTGGGTAGTCGTCTGCACTTCAGCACATCTTATCATCCGCAGTCCGATGGGCAGTCAGAGCGAGTGATACAGATTCTTGAGGATATGCTTCGTTGTTGTGTGATTGATTTTCAGGGTTTTTGGGAGAAGCACTTACCGTTGGTTGAGTTTGCTTACAACAACAGTTATCAGTCTAGTATTCAGATGGCTCCTTATGAGGCTTTGTATGGTAGACGGTGTAGAACTCCGATTTGTTGGCTTGAGACAGGTCAGAGGTTGTTACCTATGCCAGACTTGCTTAAGGGAACCACAGAAAAGGTGAAGTTGATTTGTGACCGTTTGAAAGCGGCTTCGGATCGTCAGAAGTCTTATGCAGATTTGAAGAGGAAAGAGGTTGAGTACTCAGTGGGTGAGAAAGTGTTTCTGAAAGTATCTCCGTGGAAGAAGGTAATGAGATTTGGCCGAAAGGGCAAGTTGAGTCCGAGGTTCATTGGTCCGTATGAGATAGTTGAGCGGATTGGGCCTGTAGCTTATCGATTGAGGTTACCTTCTGAGTTAGAGAAGATCCATGATGTCTTTCATGTATCCATGCTTAGGAGATATAGGTCAGACCCTTCCCATGTGATGCCCGTTGAAGAGATAGAGTTGAATCCGGATTTGTCCTATAATGAAGAGCCCATTGAGATACTTGCTTCAGATAGCAAGGTGTTGCGTGGCAAGACCATAGAGTTGGTCAAGGTGTTGTGGAGGCATAGAGGTGTGGAAGAGGCCACGTGGGAGAGGAAAGCGAATATGGTTGAGCAGTTTCCCTATCTGTTTCCACCAGGTAATTTCGGGGACGAAATTTCCTTAAGTGGGGGAGAGTTGTAACACCCGGGTTTAGGGGCTAGGTGAAAAATAATATTTTAATATTATTTTGCTCGGTCTATAAAATTTCGCAATAGCTCGGGTTTGTTTTCAAATTTATTTACTTAATGATCAACTATGTTTTTCTTTCCCAATTTACATCTCAAATAGCCATAGTGGCGTGCCCTTGTGAATACCCCAATTCATTAAGGGCAAGGTAGTCTTTTAGCCTTGAGTTTAAACAAACAATTAAAAGAAGAAAACCCAACTCCCCCTATTCATCTTCTTCTCCACCAACGTGAGGAAGAACTCCTCTCACCCTATCTACTATTCCATCACCTCTCTCCTTCATTTCACCTCCGTTTCGAAAGGTAATAGCATTTCTGACTTTTCCTCATCATTCCCTACATGAAAGTACTCTTCTTTTTCATTTTCATGAAGTTTTTGGAAAATAGGGGTTTTGAATGTTTTGATTAAAAATGGTGTCTTTATGTTGCAAAGTTAAATGTTTTGATTTAATATGTTTAGTAATGTTGTATAGAGGCCAAATGATACTACATATATGAATTTCAAATGATTTGGGGCAATTTTCGGATTTGGGTTTTGAGAGGGTTTTTGGGGGGTTTTAGAGTCTGTTTTGGGGTTGTTTAAGGTTGGTTCTTGAGGGCTGTAGGTAGTATGTTATATGAGGATCATTTTGGATGAAATTGAGGCTTGTTTGGGTGCTTGAAATGGAAGATTTCAGTGGGCTATAGAGGCTACCCGAAAATTCTGTTTTGTGACTTTGTTTGGGGTGTTAAATGCTTGTTAATGTTAATCCGGGTTGTTTCCGATGATGTGTTATTGATTCGAACGTTTTGGTCGTGTTTGAGATGATTAGAATCGAGCTTGGGCATCGGTGAAGCATCGGGAGTGAATCCGGAGAGTTGAAGGTTGTGGCTTGCTTGGTCTTGTGCTTGGAAGCTTAGGTGAGTGGTCGATTTCCTTGAATGATTTTAAATTAGTAGGTTCGAGTATGTGGACTAGGTTGGGCTTGGTAGACCCGCCTAGAGTTAGGATTAGGGTGGTAGCCTAATCCTAAACTTGGTCTAAGCCTTTGGATGAACTCAATTGGATGATTGTATATGCCTTGTATGCCATGTGATATGAATGCTTATGTATATTGTTTTATACATGTGAATTGAGGCATGAATTGTATGGCTTAAAGCATGTATGGTGATGGTTCATGGTTGTGTCCATGGTGAGTACGTGCTAAGCACGGAAATGATTGAAATGAGTAATGTGGAATGAGTAAAATATTGGCACTAGTATACTTAAATACGAATGATCGATCATTAGGATGTTAGTGTGTACACATGAGTCTAAAGTCACGCGTGGCCTTGGTGGCGTTGAGTCACCAAGGAGAAGTACGGGTACGCCCGGAAATGGTATTTAAATATAGTCGGTGATGAGTGGAATCCCATCGACGGGGCGTGAGGATGAGTGGAATCCCCTCCGCGAGGCCGGTGATGAGTGGAATCCCACCGAGGTAATGTGGTTGTTGGATATGAGTTTCCAACGAGTCTATCCGTGTATTTGAGTCATAACTAGGTGCCAATGTTGTTTGATATATGTATCAATGTGTTGAGATTATGAGCTGTTTGGATGTTGTATGTGATTGCATGTATGGTAGTATTGAGCTCATATTTATGGCATATACGTGATATATTGCTCATACATTTACACCTTTGTGGACTCTTGGTATGTGTGAATGGCTTTGGTTGGATCGTGCTCGGACCCTGCAATGTTGAGGTTTGTTTTTAGAGCTTACCCTCACTAAGCATCATTGCTTACGCTCTCTTTGTTCAACATTGCAGATCCTTAGTTCGTGGGTTGCTCGGGCAAGAGGAGAGCCTCCAAGTGTGGTTTGGTTTGACTTCGCCAAGTATGGATTTTTAAATATTAGACATGTAATGGTTGAGCAATGGGATGTGATATGTCTTGTGGTTGTTGTTTGGTTGATAGGAGCATGTGTAGACTCCTTTATATGTATGGCTTTTGCATGGTTGTGTTACCATGGTGTTTGTTAACTTATGTCTTTTGCTTGCTTGAGATGTTGGACTATGCTTTAAGTGCCTATATTTGTGCTTGAATGATGGTTGATCAAATGCATGTATTTGGGTTGTGACTTTGGTTTTAGACATGTCTAATTATTGTTGAAGCATGCTAGTATAAGTGTCATACCTTAGGATGTCTTGTCTTGAAGTAGTTTGGTGTCTTGGGGATGTTTTGGGGCATCCTTGTGCCTCAAACAGCCCAGAAAAGTCTGCAGACAGGGGGCGTTTCGGAACGGGTCCCCGTGTTCCGAAACGACCCTGCGTTAATGACCTGCCGTTTCGAAACGGATGAGGGTCGTTCCGGAACGTTTTCGCCACTGTAATTTTGAGAAATTGGCGAGATGAAGCCGTTCCGAAACGGGCCTTTGAAGTTCCGAAACGGTCAAATCTCGTTGACCACGAGATATTGACCGTCAAGGTCATTCCGATACGGGTCATCCCTGTTTCGGAACGGTCACCTTGTGGTTGACCCAGGGCCGTTGACCAGGTCAGGGCGTTTCGGAACACCCTATAGGTGTTTCGAAACGGCCTGCTGGAATGAAGTAAAATGGACTGTTTTATGTTTGTTTGGTCGGTGAGTGGTGCGTTGTTTGGTTCTTCCGCTGCTGTGCTTCACATAGGATTATAATTGCATCTAGATAAGACTAATGAAAAAGGAAATTTTCATGGGTCGTTAACCGAGGGGAAGCCTTAACGGGTTTCGCTTCGGTTTTCCCCGTGTGGCCCACTCGAACCGGTCATCTGACCAGACCGGGACGAGGGGGTTACAACATCTATCTGCAGCTAAACGAGTGTTACGCTATTTGAATGGCACACTTGATTATGGCCTGGTATTCTCTCCATCTTTAGATCCTTGTCAGTTGGTTTCGTTTGCCGATGCAGACTAGGCATGCAATATAGATGATAGACGTTCAATCTCTAGAAATTATGTGTATCTCGGAGGGAATCTTGTTCAATGGAGCTCTAGGAAGCATAAAACAGTGTCTCGATCAACAACAGGGGCTGAATATCGAAGTTTAGCTGATGTTGCCTCTGAAGTCACTTGGATGGACACTCTTCTTAAAAAAATAAAAATCCATATGTCTGCAATCTCGGTCATTTGGTGTGACAATTCAGGGGCAATAGCTATGAGTGCAAATTCAGTCTATCATTCGAAGAGCAAACATGTAGAGCTGGATGTTCATTTTATCAGGGAAAAGATTGCAGCAAATGATCTTATGATCAAATATGTTCCTGCAGCAGATCAAGTTGCAGATGGCCTTACTAAACCTCTCACAAAAGCATACTTTCAGATGTTTCGTAAAAAATTGAGAGTTTTGTCTGTTGAAGAACTGAAGAACGAAAAGAGTAGGAAGCATATTGAAGAATAGAAGAGCGGGAAATGTCTTGATGCTATTAGCGCGGGAAAAGCTGTTGGAGTTGTTGGCCCAGCTATTACAGCTGTTGAAATTATTCTCTTCGTTAGCAGCTCAACAAATTCTGTTGAGAAACTTTTAGCCTACCTAAGCCTTCTATAAAAGCATCTATATGTTTGTATTTGAAAGTATGAAATCCATCAATAAAACTTCACTGCTTTACTTCTCAACTTCTTCTTACTATCATCGTTATTAGGGTTTCCTAAGATAATCTAAAACATGCAACTAGGTGAATTATTATTTTTATTCGATTGAGTGTATCTCGATTGACATTGCGTTGATACAATATATATGTGGACGTGAGATCAAGAATACTAAGCGCTCAATATCTTCTGATCTATAGGTAGGGAATGATCTGCGTAGTATAGATATTGTACATTGAATGTTTAGAAAAAAAAAGACTTTTTTAATATAATCATTTACTTCCTAAAACAAGATCACACAAGAGAATAATTAAAAATATATAACTAAACAATTCGTAAATAAAATAAAAGATAGAAACACACACCAGTGAAGGATAAACATCACCACCAACAACTAATAGTAGAAAACTATAACCAAATAGCTACCAACTAATGATGTTATTAATTTGAACATACTGATAACATCATACAAACAGAGTCGTCCCTAAGCATGGGCGGAAGGGTCGCCCGCCCAGTGCCTAATTTTTTTTATATAATATCAATATTATGATACATTTTTAAGGATTTATATCTAATATACTGGTGGTGAAGACTTTTAGTTTCTACCGGTGTCTTTAGGGTGTAGGGTTTAGGGGTTTAGAATTTGGGGCAATGGTTAAAATTTAGGGGTTAAGGTTAGAATTTCGGCTTTAGAGGATAGAGTTTAGGTTTAGGGCAATATGTTGAGTATTTAGGTTGTAACCTATAAACCCTAAATTATATTCACAACCACTAGATTTTAAACTACTAAACCTAAACTCATAAATCTTATGCTCTAAACTAAGTCCTTAAACCCTAAAAATAAGGCGATCGTGGAAACTAAAAGTTATCACCGTTAGTATATCAAATAATTATCTTTTTTAATACCCGATTAGGGCTTTATTCTTAAATTTTAATTTTCCAATTATTTGTTATTAAGATCCAAAATTTTCAATAATTGTTATTAGGGCTCATCCCCAAATATTTATTATTAGAAATCTACTTTTAAAATTTATTTTTTTCTAATATTTGTTATTAGGTGTCCAATTTTTTTCTCAATACTTGTTATTAAGGGCACACTATTTTTTAAATTTGTCATTATTGGCTCAATTTTTATTAATATTTGTTATTAGGGGCCTACTCTTAAAATTCAATTT
Organism: Hibiscus tridactylites; assembly: GCA_958450335.1. Lineage (NCBI taxonomy): Eukaryota > Viridiplantae > Streptophyta > Magnoliopsida > Malvales > Malvaceae > Hibiscus > Hibiscus tridactylites. Next base: position 11,621,626 of record OY288269.1, on the reverse strand, counting down.
TTTTAGATATTTGTTATTAGGACCTAATTTCCCCCAATACTTACATTATTGGTCTAATTTTTTTTCAATACTTGTTATTAGGGGTTCAATTTTTTTTGCAATGTTTGTCATTAGGATCTACCCTTAAAATTCTTTTTCCCAATATTTGGGTTCAATTTTCCCCAATACTTATTATCAGTGGCCTAATTTTTTTCCAATATTTGTTATTAGGCATATACTCTTATTTATTTTTCCAACACTTGTTATTAGAGAGATAATTTTTTCCAATACTTGTTATTAGAGACCCATTTTTTTCTCTTGATATTTGTTATTAGGGATTTACTCTATTTAATTTTTCTGATATTTATTATTAGGAGTCAAGTTTTTTCTCAATACTTGTAATTAGAGACATATTTTTTTAAAATATATTTATTATTAGAAACTCATTTTTCTAATACTTAATATTAGAGATCCACTTTTAAAGTTTATTTTTTTTCATACTTATTATTATGGGCCTAATTTTTAAGTTTGTCCTAGGGCCGCTAAAATCTCAAGACAGCTCCGCATACAAAATAAAAGATCAATTTGGAAATAATATGTTTTATTATAACAAATCAATATATATCATCCAACAAAACTTTACATTTCCAGGCGCAACTCTTTGCAAACTAAACTCCTCGTCATCATCTATACTATATGATGCTTATGTATAATCAATATAAAGTTCGAAACAGTATCCGAAAATTGTAGAAAATATTAACAAACCGTATTTGAATATTTGAATATACAGGGTCACTCAGTTTATAATTGTGTAAATGTAAAACATTGTAGCTTGATGAAGAATTTCCTGCATAAATCCTTTTTATCTGTTCTGGAAATTGAGTGTCCTTATGCAGTAGGCAAACATGAAGGCGAAGAACACGGCAAAGCCGACCAAAACTCCAGCAACCGGTCCCATGAAGTCCGACTCAAACCCGTATTCGGAATCAATGTACGATTTAATCGTATAGTTGCGTGGGTTTCCAGGTACGATAAGGGGGTCATCCATGTCACCGTATTGCGACACAATGAGTCCGTAAATGGTCCATGCGACGGGGCAAATCCAGTAATACCAGATCCACCAACCGGGAATCCTCTGAAATTTCGTGAAGCAATGAGTTTGTATCAGTTTCAATCAAGGATGATTAAGAAGTGGTTAAAAATCATGGTTGCTTGTGAAAGAAGTAAGCTTACCGGTCGTGCGATGAAGAAACCGGAGAAAAGATTGAAGACTGAATAGAAAGCCGAGGCGAATATAGCTGCTACTTGATGGTTTGGTGTGATCGAAACGACCATCATTCCGTAGTAGGTGAAGTAAAGGTATGTGAAGAAGTTGACAAAGAAAAACCAGAAGAACTTTGCTACTGTCCATTGGAAGCCCACCATAGCATACACTATAAGTGTATAGTATGTTGTTTGGAAAAATATGTAAGGTATTTCACAAAACACCTGCATGTCATGTAATAAAATGTTAATAATCAATCGAGTTTTCATATAATAAGATAGCATCAAAGTAAATGCAGGTGAATCCTCACCTGTGAGAGGGCATAAGGTAATGCAGAGTACATCCCGGCAGCTCTTTCACGATAGAACACTGTTCTTTCGATGGCTATTACCGGCTGTACTGTCGAGCAGTTATTAATTCCAACGAATACGACTGCAGCATACATTGCCCCGATTACCATTGTAAGATCAGTTGAGGTCGACCTTTGAGTGCCGACTTGCCAGAAAATAGAACCGACCAAGAGAGCAGCGATCAAAGTGAAGAAGTATCGGACAAGGTTATAGTCTGGACTTCTCCAATATGTCAACCATTGTTTCCAAAAGCACGATTTGAATTGACCCCATGAATCTTGTGAGTACTGAGTGGCAAAATAGAGGTCATTGGCTCCTGGGGGTGGTGTGCTTAGCTCATTTACTAAGGCCTTGTTTCTCCTGCTCATAGATACATGTATTAGCTCAAAGCCAAAATGTAATCAACTAAGTTAGTATCGGTATGGACCGTATGGTTAATATCTCGACTTACTGATACAAAGAAGATGATTTATAGTGTTCAGCAAAATCAATTCCAAGCCTGGCTTCAGCAGCTATAGAGCTCACTTCTAGCATCCATGTAGCCGGATTGTACTTATCCTTTATTCTGGGAACTCCAGAAATTGACTGCAATCGAATACGAGGCGAATTATATAATGTTTTCTTCTTGTTTTGCTTTAAAATTAGTGTATCAAGTATGGGAAATCTTGTTCTACTTTCATACCTCAAAATATTCAATGATCTTCTGAGAATTCCGGCCTAATGGTCCTGCGTAAATCACCTGGCCTCCTCTCTTCATCAGTAACAACTCATCAAAGGCTTCGAAGATATCAGTACTAGGCTGATGAATAGTGCAGACAACCGTTCTTCCCGTGTCCACGGTGTTTCTTACAGTCCTCATGACAATGGCTGCTGCCCTTGCGTCAAGACCAGATGTCGGTTCGTCCATGAAAATGATCGAAGGGTTGGCTACAAGCTCTACTGCAATTGTCAATCTCTTTCTTTGCTCTGTTGACAACCCCGTGACTCCAGGCAACCCTACTATGGCATCCTTGAGACTGCTTAATTCGACTAGTTCCATCACTTCGTCCACAAAAATCTGAAAGATAACAACAAAAGATGTCTTGAGCATCAAGTAAATAACTAATGCCATGCTTGATTTCGCTGGTCGTGCAAATCGAAGCACTTACCATCTTTTCCTCATTGCTGATTTCTTTCGGAAGTCGGAGGAATGCTGAGTAAATTAAGGATTCTTTGATAGTAACTTGTGGTGAGTGAATATCAGTTTGTTCACAGTATCCAGAAATTCTTGCAAACGTTTCTTGTATCTTAGGGAATCCGGATATTTTGATATCACCCTCCACATATCCACCGGTTTTTCTTCCTGCTAAAACATCCATCAATGTTGTCTTGCCTGCTCCACTGACTCCCATCAATGCAGTCAACACTCCAGGCCGGAATGCACCTGTCACTCCTCGAAGCAGTTGTAACCTGTCCTCGCCGACTCCTTGTGCCTTCATTTCCTGTTTAAATGCTTGATTTTTAGACCATGTCTTTGGTGACAATTATAATGCTTATTTTGGACAATAAGCTTACTGATGAAGACACAAAAGTTGTAGATAGTGCAAAAGGGAACTTACAGGTGGCATATCGACATAGTAATCGACATTGTCGAAGGACATTGCTAGAGGAGAGAAGGGAAGAACCATTCCTCTCTTCGGGGCAACACCATTGGCGCCGTCAACCGAAGAATCGTTCCTGTCCATTCCATAGGAATTGGCTCGATTGCTCATTCTCCGGATTGCCATTTCTTCTAAAAAATTCCATTCAAATGAACAACATTATAATCAATATTGATAACTAAAGTATAAGAGTAAACAGAATCAAAACAGTCTATTTTGATATGTTTCTTACGTTCATTGCTTGCGCCTACAGAGAAAGAATTTTTGCTTGATTCCGGCCTCATTAACCTTGGTTCTTCATTCGAAGCCACATGTTCGGCCTCCAGCTCTTGTGCTGTTTCTTCCGAAATTGTAGCCTGTGGCTTTCCAAGGGCTACATTGCCAAGAAACAAAACAGAAGATTAGCTACCTAAAAGATGATAAACACAGGCAAGAAGGAGATCACATTAGCCCAACAAAATGTTTAAACTTACGGTTTAGGTACATAAGAGCGAAGGTAAAGAGAACGTTGAAGAGCACCGTGAACCCCATAAGAGCACCTGCACCAATCCAGTACCAGTTTTCATCGTTCGGAACATCAAAGGCTCTGAGCACTTGTACCGACAAGTTCGGAGACCCGTCTGAAGCCTGCATTGTTGACAAAGTTTCAGCTTGTTTACTTGCTTTCTATTTTAAATAAAAATGTTTAGGTATTTGCATATTTTCCACCAATTTATCTTTTACTTGTGTTACAAGACTGAATAACATACCGGTCTGTTGATCCACCTCGAAGCAAGCATTTCATTCACAGTAAAACCGTTGAAACCGTAAGTCAAAGGTGAAAGCCAGTAGGCCCATTCCCACCAGCTTGGAATTTGATCTGTCAAAATTAAGTACCCCATATTAGTTAACTATTTAGTATCAGAATTCATAACAAATTGACGAAATTTTCTAATGTCAAGGTTTCGTTTTTATGGTTTTATTCTTACTTTTAGGAACGATGAAACCTCCGAGCATGAACACTAGTAGAAGGGTAAGAGTCCCACCGGTGTTAGCTATCATCATTGATCTGCATAAGCTAGCAATAAGCCTAAAGAGACCAGCTGCCATTTGTTGTACTAAAAACACCAGCAGGAAGTTCTTGAAAAACCTGGCAAGTTAATAGTATTTTCATCAGCTGCTGTTTTAACTTGTTGCTCAAGGAAAAAAACTCTGATCAGTGTAGTGACATGTAAATAAATTGCTTAAATTCGATTTACCTGCTGGGCGCAGGTGCATATCCAATAGTGTAATATGTTACAACCATCCAAGCTGTAGTTTCCAAAATAGATATCGGAACCCGGAGCAGGAAAGTGGGCAGAGTGAAAGTCCAGACAGGGTGGAATAAAAGGTCTCTTTGCTTGTAGAATACAGAAAGCCTACTGATCATGAGGGAGAGCTCGGCGAAACCATTGAACATGTTGATGATCATTCCAAATAAAAGTGCACCAACAAAGAGTTGTGCATCTTGAACATTCCTAGTGTCCATTTCGGTCCTCAAAAACAATGTGGACACGATGAATGCTACGATGACAATTTGGACCGTCTTGAACACATAAATAAAAGAATTCCTCTTGATCAGTAGCCATTCCTTGTCCCAACAGGTCTTAAGAAGCTCCATTTTGGAGACCGAGTATTTTTGGAAGGCCAATGCAGCTTTGTGAGCTCTTGACTTGTCGAAAGTGACGGAGAGCTCACTCTCTAGCTGCATTCCGACATGGAAGCGCTTGAACCTGCTTGCGAATTCAGGTACTGTAATGTATCTGTATGGCTTCCTCTTATCTGCCCAGTATTGCTCTTGGTCCTTCTTTGAAGTAACCTGTCACAGTTTCACTAGCTTGTCACCTTATGTTGCAGAAATCGTCACAATTTGCTATCACTAAAGAGTCGAAACTCAAGACTATGTGCAACGGCTAGCGTTTAGGGTTTACCTCTTGCAAAAAGTCAGCAGTTCCTTTCCTCTCAGGACATTTGAAACCACAGCTCTCAAAGAACTCGACGACGTGCTCTCGTGGACCCTGATACACGATCTGGCCCTCAGATAACAGGATGATATCATCAAAGAGATCGAAAGTCTCCGGAGCAGGCTGCAGCAAGGACATCAAGATTGTACCCTCTGTTAGGTGCACAATCTGCTGCAAGCACTTCACTATCTGGTATGTCGTCGAACTATCGAGACCAGTCGATATTTCATCCATGAAAAGTGTCTTGGTCGGACCAACAATCATCTCCCCTGTAATTATCAAAATTTGTTCATTATTTACTACAGTAAAACATAAATCAGGACAAAATCCAAATTATTAAAATTAACCAACCTGTTGTTACTCTTTTCTTTTGACCTCCAGAAATTCCACGGTGCATGTCATCTCCAACAATGATATCTTTGCATATGTCAAGCCCCAATATCTGACCAATTCAACAACAGGAACCACAGTGACGTTAGAAAATGTAATTTAATCCGTGTTTACTGCTTCAAAATTGTTGAATTTTTATAAACAAAGTGGCCTACGGGTTGATATACGATACGACGGTGTATAATTTTATATATCGTGTAACGAATTTACTTACTTTGAGTGTGTAATCAGTAATAAGGCTGCTTTCAACTCCATGCACTGAAGTTGCCTGAAAAATTCAATGTTCAAAACCACGTGATGATGTGAAAAATTCTGGATTTATACAAATTCGAATGTAAGATTTTCGGATTCATGATATTTGTTTTAATACCTTCATGAAAAGGTCTACATCAGCTTCTGGTAAAATCCCTGCATCTTTTTCCCTTCTAGCTAGCTCACTTAACAGATCTACAAAATAATTATAGTTCATTTTTCAGTAAATCATCAGATCAAAACATAAAAACTGGTACTTACTTATGAACAAATTGTTGTAAACATGTTGTTCTTACCGTATCGAGTCCCGACACCCTGACATCTTGCTGAGAAATCGAATGTTTCTTTCACTGTCATCTCTCCAACATGAACATCATTTTGACTGATATATGCAGAAGTCTTTCTTGCAACAAACTCATTAAGTTTATGTCCATTGTATGATATTTCTCCTCTAACCTGTTTCGCAGGTCAACAGAACGGATACAACATTTTAATTAAAATACGAACACGACACGAATAAATATAATATTTAATCTTGATTGTAACTGACCCTTAAGCTTTTGTCTAACTTGTCGGCCAATGCAAGCAAAAGGGTTGTTTTCCCAGAAGATGGTGGACCCAGCAAGAGTGTCATCCTACAAAAAAATAGATATACATATATATATTAAAAAATTTAGTGACAAATTAAATGATGTATGCTCTGCAGGTGCTAAAATTAATATATGTACCTTGATGGTTTAATAATCCCAGAAGCATCTTTAAGAATGGTGAGATTTGTCTGCTTGGCAAACCGGATTCCGAACAAGCCAACGGCCGATTCTACAAGGTTCAAGGCAGCATTCGGAAGTGTCGGAAGAGCTCGACTGCCGATGTAACAGTCGGCTTCTATCGTCAGGTTCTGGTACCTAACTTCTACCGTCGGAAGTTGAATCCCAACTCTGTGGTCCAAGAAAATAGAGTGATTAATTAGAGAAAACATTCAAAACATCATTAAAATGAGAAAGTGACAGATACTATATATATGTGATTACACAACAAGTAGATTAGTTGGAGGGATCGAACAACATGAAGATCGGAAGGTGTAAAACTTACTTATCGATCCTGTTCCTGAACTTCCTCAAGAACTTCTCATTATCTTCCTCGGCAACCTTGAAGAGCATGTCGATGAATTTTTGTCTGTCGTCGATGTCAAGGTTTCGAACATCGACTGCTCTATGTTCCACCTTGTTCCCTATGATCTCTTGGTCCACGAAGGACTGCATGATGCTCGTTCGCAGGCGGTCGTAGGTCGGTAATTTCTCGATGGCGGCCCATTTTAGAGCTTCCTCGTCGTCGTCAACACGAGTACTCCTCCTCGAACCGGCTGAGAACACATCTTCCATGTTCCAGCTACTCCTACTCAGGCTCCTCCCTATGCTACTATGCCCTGTCCTCTTGCTCGGATTCCGAGCTCTTTCTAAACCCTCCATGTTTTTGTACCTCAAAATAAATAAATAAAATTAAAAAATGTTTTGGATTCGGAGAAAGATTGATCTCTTGGTGGTGGGATTAGTTCTAAGTTGTTTTGTTTTTGCTTTCGTCCTCCCAAGTTCTTGTAAAAGAATGGAGGATGTGCAAGTTTAATTTCAAAGAATAAGTGAAAGAATATTTATACATGCAAGTCGGAAACAAATACGAATATTTAAATATAAGGGCCTGCCTCCTGAGAAAATAAAAATATAAGGAAATGAGAGCGGTTCAAAGATGATGGCCCCTTTGAAAGTCAATTATGGTTGGTGCCATGCAACTTCCAAGAATGCCAGTGTGTTGCGATTTATTTAATTAAGTACACCATCTCGTTAATCAATTAATTGTATCATTATTACATTGGTATCCGTATACAATAACATTTATAATTTTTTTATTTATTATCGGTATTCGACTTATTAACCGACTTAATTTAGATTAAATTTTGAAACTTAATATAAAAGTGATCTACTCTATCCAGTTTTTTCGATTCACAACATTAGAATTTGAACCGCTGACCTTGGTTAAGGGATATAATGTCTCAACACGCTAAAACAACTTAATAACCCTCAAAATAAGAAAATATATGTTTTGAGTTTAGGATTAAGGTTTAGTGTTAGAGTTTAGGATTATTGTTTAAGGTATATGTTATTTTGGTGTGTTTTTAGGGTTTATGGTTTAAGTTTTAGAGTTAGGGCTTATAATTTATTTATTTTTTATCGTTGGGCATAGAAAAAGTATCGGGAAGGAGCTGAAGATTTTTGTTCTAAATTTTGTTGCTTTCATTACAATATCTTTTATTTATATGATCATTGATATTAATTCATTAACTGATTAGTTTAAACTGAATATTACAAAGATTTATTATAAAAGTATATATTTCCATCCAATTTACTCTTTTTACAATGACGTCAAGATTTAATTTATCTAACTAAACCAATAGATAGTTAGTATAATATAAATAACCTTTTTTATTAATTGGATTATTTTTTAAAAGAAAAAGGATCTTGACTTGATCCCGTCCATTAACACGAGTCAGTTTATTAATTTTCTGTGTGAAATAAATTACAAATATTACACCGATGATTAATATAATAACGTCTTTGTAAAATAATAATTTCCAAATTATTGTCAAAGTTGGAAGTTAGAAGAGATCAGATAAACACATCGATTTTGTCAACAGCCGTGCACCGAATCAGAACCTTCATTTTTATTTTTATTTATAAAAAAATTAAATTAAACCTAATAGACACATATTCAAATCATTTTGTCTATAAAGTATATGCATATTATTAAAGAATTAAATATATATATATAAACAGATATTAACTTGTAATTATATTTAAATTGTTTAAAAAATAAAATAGAAAAGGTAAATTAGAGCACCATCTGTATCAAACAAGCAGGTTTTGTAATTTCAAACGAGTATAATAAATAAATGGGTAGATTATAACTTTCATCATTAAACTTTTTTTACTCATATTTTAGCTACTGAAGTTTAACTTTTTTTTAATTTAATCACTAAACATTCGTTTTACGCTTATTTTTGTTATTCCGTCTTTAAATACTTAACAAGTTGTGACTGAACATTTTGTGTTCTAAATTATAAAATAACTCCAATTTTCTGTCATTTTTATGAAGAAAAAAAACATGATTTTAGATTTCATTTGATTTATTGACGATAGATCATCTTCTTTCCAATCCCAACGGTGAGAATGGAGAAGGAGGGAGAGACTTGTATATCATGATTTCATGTTGATCGAATGGTGGATATTGTAGATCAGAGTAGTTTGAGATTTTACGAGTTTTAGGTTTGTATTTGATTTTCACAAGTTTTAAAGTGATTTTCGGAAAATCTAAATTGATAGAGTAGTAGGACACAATGAGACAAGCCCGTCGATATCTTGAGTTGTCAAAGAAGACATCGAAGAATGATGATTTCAGCCTTGGCATGACACATACATGAAATTGTAAAACTTTCATTTTTTGAAAAAAAAATGAAATAGAAAAAAAGGAAAATTACGTTGATGAAATGTGGCTTCCATATTAGCAAAAAAATAATTTACGTCGGTATGCGTGATTGTTATGTCACCCTTTTATTTTCGGTTCAATGTTGAAGTGACAAAAATAGGAGCAAATAGGAATTTTTAAACTTTAATAATCAAAACAGAAACAAAATCAAAGTTGAGTGATAAATAAATAATTTACCCTGAATAAATAAATAAAACACACCAAACAGAACACAACACAAAAAAAAATTCTATAGATAAACGTATTAAATTTATATGTCAAGAAAATATCTATACACATGTATGTTGTATGAATATACAAATTTATTTATTTATTTTTTTGTCAATTTGTCTAAATCATCAGTAAGTCTTGGACTCTTAAATAAAATCACATAGAGCGTTTAAGTTTGTTGGTGTACAACATAAAAGTGATGACTCAAGATGAAAAATGGATAAAAATATAAATAATAATTTTAATTATCGGTATCCGACTCATCGATCAATTAATTTCAATCGGGTTTGTAAAGGCTCATTATATGAGTGATTCTTTAAATTTGATTTTTTTCATTTATAATGTCAATATTCGAACTTCTGACTTTAACAACTTATTTGATAGAACTTAGCGTCATATCCTATTGGATCAACTGATTGTTGTTAAAAAATGTAAAGTAATTAAATGTAGAGATAAGTGTTTGTGGGAATGCATAAACAAATAGGTATATAGAAAAGTCAGAGCGGTCGAGATAATATTGAATTCAAAGATTGTATCTTTTTCAAGGACTAATAAAAAATATGAGATTTTTCAAGGGTCAAGAGTGGCAGGGCAGGGCAGCCATGACCATGTTTGTTTGCAGGCTACTTGTTGCTCTTACTATCCCATTTTGACCCATTAAAGAGCTACTGGAAATAACATTTTGTCCTTTTTTCTCACCCTTCTAGAATTTGGAATTTTATGTTCTATTTCTTGACTTTTATTTATCCTTAAATTCTTTTATTTTCTTTTCATCACATTTTTAGTATCGCTAACCTTGAACCTGTACCATAAGGATGGAATTCCCCTGCCCCTTTTCGGTGCCCCTACATATGCCCCCACGCTCAAAACTAATTTTAGGGTTTAGGGTTTAGGGTTTTATGTTAGGGGTTATGGTTAGGGTTTAGGGAATTTAGGGTAGGGTATATTTTTTAGGGTATAGGGTGTAGGGTTTAGGATTTAGAATTTAGGGTTAGGGCTTAGATTTTAATTTTGTAGTGTTTTTTAGTGTTGGGGCATATGTAGGGACACCGAAAAGGGGCAGACGAATTTTATCCGTACCATAATTTGACCAAGTTTGCTGTTTGTATTAGCAGACTATTAGTAATACTTGAAATCTTATTTTATTCAGTTATTAAAGCTGAGATTTAGTCTTCTTAGAATTTTAAATACAAATAACATAACTAAAAAATATCATTAAAATTAATTATTACAAGAAACGATTGAGTAAAAATCTTCTGCCCCTAATCATGCCTCATTATATGCTTCATACTAAAAAACACCTAACAATTAAATTCTAAGTCATAACCCTAATTTTTATATCTTAAACCCTAAATTCTAAAAAATACACCATATCCCTAATTTCCTACACTCTAACTCTAATTCCCAACCTTAAAACTCAAACCCGCTATTTTGAAATGGAGGCACCAATAGAAGCATAGTTAGGGGTAGACGATTTCCATCCACATCAAAATTAAAGTATGTTTAAAAGTTATATTGACATAATCGATTTAAATTAAAAGAATCATATATTTTTCTAGGAATTTATTGCAAACATCGATGTATAAATAAGAGTAAATAAATAAAAAGGGTCATTTAAATTTTCATCACTCGCCTTTGATAGTGTTTCTATTTTAATCACTCACTTAAAAAAAAACTTAATTTAATCGCTAAACTTTTAAATTATTTTTGTTTTGACCACTCATGTGTTAAATTATAAATAGTAGGATGGCGTGGATAGTTTTATGCAAACATGGAAGTCATTTGTTTTCTACCGCAATTTTGTTTTCCATTTTTTTTTTCTTAACTTCATCTTTTTCCCCCCTAAAAATGGAACTTTAAGAGTTGCATATATATGTCACGCTAACGTTGGAATTGTCATTCTTTGGTGTCTTATTAAACTACTTAAAACATTAATGAACGCGTCTCATTGTCTCTTACCACTATGTCAGTTTAATTATTCTGAAATATCTTTAAAACACGTGAAATTCGATCCACAACCAAGAGAATGATTTAAATCTACAGTCTTCATCGTCCAATCAGCATGAAAATCATGATATATATATCTCGTCTCCTCCTCCACAGATGCCCCAACTTGAAAAAATCAAAGAGAATAAAAAAAGGTTTTAGAGTTTTTTCACACAAAATATTGAAGAAATTGTTTGGAACTTGTCATATTTGTTTTAAAATAATATGTCATGACATAACACCTTAAATTATTCAACTTCAAAGTGACCAAAACAAAAATAAATCAAAAGTTCAATGACCAAATTATTTATTTTTTTAAAATTAAGTGACCAAAACAAGCAAAACCAAAAGTTGAATGATGGAAATTGTAATTTACGCATAAAAAATAAGGCTGCTAAAAAGATTTAAGAAACATTGTACATGAACGCCGATTGTCAGCGTAACCCCAAAGTAAAGAAAGAAGAAAATGAAAACAGAAAGTCGCCGTCAACAAATTGGCTCTGCTGTTCAAAGAAAGGGCCAAGGTTTTCAAAATTATATAAATGTGTAGGAATTATTGGTTTTGTCCACATCTAATAATTATATTTTATAAATGCAATAATACGTTATAAATACAACATACGATTATAATAAAATCTGAGTTATTACTTAATGCACAAGATTAAAATTAAAATATCTATCCTTAAAATTCTAAAAACTAGACCATAATCTTAAAAGATGAGTCTGTCACGTTCGGCGAGCATGAGCACCACTAACGATGAACACCGATAAGCACTATTATTTCAATTTATAAAGATTAAAAATCTAACACAGTATAATTATAAATTATTTAAAAATCAAAAGATAAATTAATTAAAACATTTTATTTTATTTTTAATTTTTTTAAACATTGATAAAATACCTATTTACCCCTAAATTACAAAACCCTAATTTTTGTTCATTTAAAATTTAAGTCGACGTCGTTGATGCCGCCGCTGCCTTGCCGTTTATGAACTAGGTCTGGCTGAAATTTATTCCTAACTGATTAGGGTTGAAGTTTATGAACTAGGGTTCAGATGGCCTCCTGCATCATGAACTTGAATTTGGATAAATTTCTTTTGTAATCGAGTGTGGAGTCCCTGTAGTTTACAAAAAAAAAAAATTGTAATCAAGTTCATGATGTTGAAGTTTATTTTTAACAGATCAGGGTTGAAGTTTATGATGCTGATGAAAACATAATAAATCCTAATAGATTAGGGTTTTAAATTTTTTTACGCTATTCAAATGGTGTTCGTCGGTGGAGAACGACAACCATGCAAGAGACAACAACAACAACAACATGAGGTAACGGCGGTGGCGGCTTAAATTTCAAATGAACAAAAATTAGGGTTTGTATTTTAGAAGTAGATAGGTATTTTGATCTATGTTTAAAAGAAAATTAAAAATAAAATAATATATCTTAATTAATTTACCTTTTGATTTTTAAATAATTTATAATTATACGGTGAGTCCTTTAAAATTTTAATCTTTATAAATTAAATTAATGATGCTCATCAGTACTCATTGTTAGTGATGTTTATCGGTGCTCGCCGAATGTGCCAGAATTTTTCAATCTTAAATTATAAAGTATAAATTTTAATTATAAACTCTAAATTATAAACACTACAACTAAAACTCATAAAACCGAACCTTTTAACCTTAAATTAGAATTACATATAAAAACAAATTATTTACCACTAGTGCAAGATATTTTTATATAAAATCTACATATTATGATTTCATTATATTATTAAGATTTATATAAATATATAACATTTTTTTTATGAAAGCTAAAGTGATTACAAGTAGTATCTGTTCTAAGTATACTCTCAACCATTTGACAATGAACGCTCGATCACCCTACTGCAACTGCTGGTACTCGAACCCATGACTTCTAGGAACAACAATCGTTCCCTTAACTACTGAGTCAAGTTGGTCCGTGCATAAATGCATAGCATTCTAAATGTAAATATTAAAAGAAAAACAGATATGGAATATGGTGGGAAACGAATTGTGAAATTAGCAGGGTCGGTCCAGTTTCTTTGATTCTTCGAGAACATGTAGCAGAATTCCGTGCCGGTCGTTGAACCTGTTTACCGTATTAATGGAGTTTTTATTTTATTTTAAGCAAGAATGTGTGTTTTTCAAGTACAAACGAATTCAATAACATTTCCTAAAAAAAGTTTCAACTTTATACAAGATTTCAAAAGTTAATTCAATAATCCTTTGATTATGCTCCCAAAACTTTTGCCCATCCAAGATGAATCGGGATGGCTTTATTTTTTTAATAATTTGAAGATTATTATAAGATAATATTTATTTATATATATTTAAGTATACTATTTATTTGTTTACCGAGACTACTTGTTAGGTTCAAATGACTTTCATTTTTTTTATACATTTAGGCACATTATATTATGGGTAATTATTTGATGCACGTGAAAATGTTTTTTTTTACCAACAGACTTCTAAAGTTGTCGCATGTTCCTTTTAAGGGCCCTAAACCTTAACCTTAAATTCTAAACCCTAAAAGATAAGCATTGAACCATACAATTTATTCTCAAACCTTAAACCCTAACTACAAACACTAAAAACCTTAAACCTTAAACTCTAACATATAAACCCCAAATCTTACGCACTTGTGAGGAATAGGTTTTCAACCGCCAATGCATATTCTCAAACCTTAAAACCTAACAACGAACACTAAACCCATAAACTCTAACATATAAACCTTAAAAGTTAGTCGCTCGTGGAAAACAAATTTCCACCGATAGTGCATAAATTTTTTTCCTTTATATAATTATCATCCTATACACTGCCGTGAAAACTAAAAGTTTCTACAAGTGCCTTAAATTCAGGATTTATGGGCTTAGTTTAGGGTGTAGGGTTTAGGTGTATGAATTTAAAATTTAGGGACGCTAGTTAGAATTTAGGGTTTATGGTTATAATTTAGGGTTTATAGGTTAGAGTTTAGTTTTTATGATAATATGGTGAGGATTTAGGTTTTAACCTATAAACCCTAAATTATAACCTTACATTGTAAATTTCAACCACTATCCCTAAATTCAAAACTCATGCACCTAAAACCCTAAACTAAGTCCCTAAACCTAAAACTAAGGCATTTGTGGAAACTTTTAGTTTCCACCGCCAGTGTATCAAATAATTATATATATGAGTAATTATTTGATACATTGGCGGTGGAAACTAAAAGTTTCCATAAATGCCTTAGTTTTAAGGTTTAGTGAATTAGTTTAGGGTGTATTGTTTATGGTTTATGGTTTTAGGTGTATGAGTTTTGAAATTAGGGATAATGGCTAAAATTTAGTGTTTAGGGTTTATATGTTAAAACCTAAATCTGTGTTGTATTGCCTTAAAAACCAAACTCTAACATCTAAACCCTAAATTCTAAGCATAAACCCTAAATTCTAACAATCATCCCTAAATTCTAAACTCTTAAACCATACACCCTAAACTAAGCCTCTGAACAATAAAACTAAGACGCTTATAAAAACCTTTAATTTTCACCGTCAGTGTATTGAATATAAATCCTATATTTTTTGGTATATCCTTTATATCATAGATAAATATTCTATACACAAGCGGTGGAAACTTTCAGTTTTCACAAGCGCCTTAGTTTTAGGGTATAGAGAGTTAGTTTAGGGTATATGGTTTAAGGGTTTAGGTGTATGGGGTTAGAATTTAGGGATAGTTGTTTCAATTTAAGGTTTAGGGTTATACTTTAGGGTTTATAGGTTAAAACCTAAATCCTTACCATATTACCTTAAAAACTAAACCCTAACCTATAAACCCTAAATTATAACCTTAAACCTTAAATTGAAACAACTATACCTAAATTCTAAACACCTACATCTAAACCCCTAAATCATATACCCTAAACTAACTCCATATACCATAAAACTAAGGCGCTTGTAGAAACTTTCAGTTTCCAGCGCCAGTGTATAGGATATTAATCCTTATATCATATTTAAATTATCAGTTTCGTTCTTTTTACTATTTCTCAAAAAATTCAACTCCTACTTTCATTTTATCCATCACTTTAAGCCATTGTTGTTGCTTTAAAAAAATGATATTACACAAAACAATAAATACCACTTGTTAAAACAATTAAATAATCCTAAACAATTCTAAAATATCTCTAGATTCTTCAATTATTCTTCAAAAATTACAAAAAATAATAATAATTTAAATACTAATTAGTAGCAAAACTATGATTTGTGAATGAATTAGATTAAGTCAAGTCAATCCTGCTGCTGATTCGAAACTTGATATTGAAAGCTCAGCCGTCAGCAGAGTAGCGTCCGTGCATCTCTGTCCAAAACCAATAGAACCCGTGAGGCGTGAACTGGATAGATATTATATTATATTATATTATATTATATTATATTATATTATATTATATTATATTATATTATATTATATTATATTATATTATATTATATTATATTATATTATATTATATTATATACTTTTTTAAATTCATCGAATTAATTCATATTCAGAACCCATCACATGTTGATATTCCACTCGCCAAACTTGACCATTTTGGTTTGTTCGTTTCTTTATTTCTTTCTTAAAAGAATCGGCAAGGTTGTATTTGGATTAAATAAAAAATAAGTGCTCAAAATATTTTTTATTTAAATTTTAAGTCTTTAAAGTAATTTTATTATAAAAATAAGTGTTTAAAGTTTCAACCGTTATAATTTTAGGTACTTAAAGTTTACACTGTTGCAATTTCAGGTGTCTAGCTGTTGAAATTGTTAAAAAATTGTTAACCAATCAATGCTTGATATGTGACATGTTTATTTTATTTTTCTTAAAATTAAAATTTTAAAACATTTTTTACAAAAAAAAATTATTTTTAGTAAAACTCCAAAATTTTGTAATTTTTACAAAACATTTCTCAAATTCATAAAATTCTCAAACTCTCAATTCACCGCCGATCGTCGTGCTTGATCACACTATTTTTGTCGCTGAAAACGCCGAACGACGTGCAACCAAACGACAATTTCGCATTCGATATTTAGTTGTCATGTTATTTGGTGTTTTCGGCGACACCATGTTAGAGAAAATGATCGCCTAAGTTTAACAATCAAAAGGTGTGCTCAAGCACGACAATCGACGGTAAAAGCGACGTCCATTAAATAATTTATGATTGACATATTCATCATTTAGAAAAAGAGAGCAATTTAATCTTAAATTTCTGTGAGAGAATACTATGAAAGTTGTATGTAACAGTTAGACCCCTTTTAACTTTAAAACCTACAAAGAAGGAAAGGAGAAAATCACAGAACAATTCAAATGGCCTCGATAGAAAAAAAAATTTATATGAAAAAATAAAAATGTCTAAATTATTCATAATTTTTAAAATCTAAATCAAAGAAAATTAAACTTAAACAGATTCGAATCTATAATGTTTTAAATGTTACAATAATGATAGCAAAAACTTAAATAGACTAGCCTTAGACATAGGGCTAGGAGCCTATTCGGTTTTTTCTCTTTTAAACAGGTGGTGACACGTGTCACCACCTGATTGGAGGAGGGAAATAAATTTATTAAATCAAATATAAGTAATTAAAGTCCTCCAATAAGGTGTTGACACGTGTCACTACTTAATTAAATAATTAATTTATTTTATTAATATAAATTAAGATTAAATTGATAGAATGTGTAAATAATAAGGACCAAATGTGTAATTATACCAATTTGATTTAACAGTCCCGTCAACTTTTATATTATTTTTAACAGCTGGTGGTCACATTGATACCATTTAAATAGTTTGATGGTTTAATTGCTTAGAAAAAAAGTAAGGTGGTCAAATTGCGACTTTTCCAATAGTATGATGGTCATTTATGTAGTTTACCCAAACTTTAATTCATATTTTTAACAAATATATTATTTTTGCAATTTAGTCCTTTAACTTTACATTTTATTCAATTTGATCATTCAACCGAATCTTTTTGTAATTTTTTTCACATCAATTCATTGACTCATTTATATTTTCATTAATACTTTATCTAAAAAAAATCTTTATTTAAAAATAATATTACAAATATATTTTAAATAATATTACAAATATATTTTAAATAATATTACAAATATATTTTAGATTCGGCATGTTTACACGTTTGTTTGTTTCAGGGGCTGGAAAATAAAAAGGAAAACTGAAACTAAAATAAATGAAGGAGTGTATGAATATTGGTTAAAATATGCTCCTAGTCCCTGAACTCTTTATACATTTGAAATTTAGTTCTTTTACTTTTTTAAATTAAAAAATTCAAGTTAATTTATTAATGCTAAGATTTTTGAGAATGTTTAAGATTGGACGGAAGATATGGGTCAAAATGAGGGAACAAGAGTGTTTTAAAAAATAACTCGACTTTTTTTGGGTAAAACTGCCAGCGTGGTTTTTATACCACCAGGGTCGTTTAGATACCCCTACAGCCCGGAAAAAATCTGGTTTAGAAACCTGTAGCTAAAAGAAGAGTTTTGGGCCTTACTATCGTAGTGGTTTCTAAACCGCCTAATGTGGTTTCTAAACCACCTCTTAAAAATCTACAAGTTTAAAAACTCGACTCGAATTTTAAATTTGAAAAAGTAAATTTCTTTAGAATTTAGAAATAAAAAATGACTGAATTCTAAATATAATAAGAGTAAAATGGCTAAGAATATATTTAAAAAAATTTATAATATAAAAATTTCTTTAGAATGTAAAAATATATATTGAGAAATTTAACTTGACTTTTGAGAATTGTTATTTTACCAATATATATTGAGAGAAAAAATAAAGTAGAAACATATTTAATAGAATTTAGAAATAAAAAATAATGAGAGTTTAAGAAATTTTCGTTTCAACACCTACTAAATATTCAAAAAGCAGGCAATCTTTAAAAAGCAGGCAAATATTTAGCATTATATAGTCAATTCAGAAATATAAAGCATAGACATAATCAATCAGGATAAAACACAAGACATGTACGCTTTTCCCAGATGTGAATCAAATCTCCATTGCCCCCATCAAATCTTCACTCTTGGAGCACGGATGTAAGAACTATCTTCTAAGGTAAATCTGTGGGTAGTAAACAAAAAAATTCATAAGAAAATGACAGTGTGTCTATACTTGCATCCAAATAGGAGAAAGATGTATTCCATTGACCTGCTTGTTTCATGCATTCAATCTAAGAGTACCGAATCAACTATTTTTTATATCTAGCATCGATACTTTTTTGGCGGATTCTTTGGTATTTTATTATCAGATTGCAGTATATTTTCTAGAGATAAGACATAACGACGAAGCTTCTTCTACAGATTAAGAGTCGTCGTCAGTCTCGCGCCTCGTTTTCTTCTTCTTTCATAAACACAAGACAAATTAGGCTTCTGAATCAAAGCACTTGCATGACCATCCTCTTCTGCTAGAGAAGTACCTTGTGTTAGAGGAGTAGCTGGAATATAATATAGGAGTGAACGATCCTGCTGCTCATTATCCCCCACATTCTACTATTCTGACAAAAAAACTCTTGAAATATCCTCTATATACGAAAGTTTTCTAAGAAAAGCAGAGAGCGTGGTTTGTTCTACACAAATCAAGGTTATGTAAAGGAAAAAAAATAAACTTTACATCCATATGTTGCATCATTTGGCTCTTCTGATAGATGATTTCCTGGAATATCATTTGTATTTGAAATTGTAGAAAGTTTAGGAAAATTTGTTCTTAGATATTTAACTGCTGAATTAAGAGAAATTGTTCTATACATGTTTGATCCTGGTGCTCATCATAATCCACATCATCCTTCACATTCTCCTCCTCATGTGCTGGAATAGTACCTATATATAATTTTTTTGTGAGAAAAGCAGAGAGTGTGGTTTGTTCTATACAATTCAAGGTTATGTAAAGGAAAAAATAAACTTTACTTGCATCATATGCATCATTTGGCTCTTCTGGTAGAAGATTTCCTTTAATATCATCATTATATGAAATTTTAGAAAGTTTAGAGAAATTTATTCCTAGATATTTAGCTGCTGAATTAAGGGAAAATTGTTCTATACCTGTTTGATCTTGGTGCTCATCATAATCCACACCATCCTCCATATCATCCTCCTTTTATGTTGGAATAGTACCTGAGATATCTTTTGTATACAAATAATCTAAGGTTAAGTAATGGAAAATAATAAACTTTGTAAGAAAAACAAACACAATCCAAGGTTATGTAAAGGAAAAGAAAAACTTCACATGCATCATATAAATAATTCTGACGCTCCTTCCAGGCTTCAATATTATTATCGTATGTTTTCTCACAATTTACTTTGTCTCCTTTTCTTTGTTTAATCATTTTAGAATGGCAGTCCTTTAATTTGTTCTTCTGATCAGGAAATGGACAATAACCTTTCGGACGCCTTGTTATCAGTACATCAGGATCATACAGAATTCTAACATTGGCACATATAATTGATGTAAGACACCTGTCCAAGTCAACTTGACGTCTATAGTTCTGAGGAAAAAATTCTTCACCCATGCGTGCATAAGGGTTGAATTGAACCTGTTTGAATATTGAATAAGAAAATAATTTGAAAGCTTTGAAACTAATGTCAATTCAAACAAGCATTCAACTAATACCAATTTGAAAGATTTAAAACTAATACAAATTCAAACTTATGTTATCTTGCGAAAACTGCTTAAAATAATTAATGAATGTCAAGTCGGTTAAGACACCCATCAAATTCCTACTTGCCCGAGTCATCAACTCATGCCAGCCAACCATCAGAGAAAACTCCCTGGGACGGTGATCACGGTTATCTTCTAGCTCCATAAAGTCATAAGGTAAACTCGATTTGGGACAAAGACATTGAGATACAACCCATGGGATGCACTCAAATATAAACATCTGCAACAAAGAGATAAAAACTTAATAAACATGAAATAAAGATAAAAAAACCACTAAAAAGTCCTTTCTACTCACCGAAAGAATTCAAATTGCCAGATATACTTAACTCCTATTCATTCCTTTCATCCAAATTGTAATACAAATAGGCCAGCATTGCCGCACCCCATGCATATTTTCCAATTTTTCCAACATCTCTCAAAAAATGTAAATAAAATTATGGCACCGCAGAAGAGGAAGAATGAACTATAACATATCCAATAATATACAGTATGGTTTCCTGAACATAGAAGTGAAGCTCTTCTACCCTACCACTTGGTCGATAATCCCCAATTTTTTCGATAAGCACCGGTAAACTAATATCATGACCTTTATGCTGCAATGTCTTCTTTGCTAAGATATGTGGAGCACAAGTGATTTGGGTTGATTCTTGACTCATTTACTATAACTGGACGATCGTTTATTGGTAGACCGAAGATCCGTAAAACATCTCCTAATGTTATGTACAATCAAATGGAATCATCAACACCAAACTCAAAACATCTATTCCTTTTATTGTACCTCTTTAGAACAACTTCCGCTAAAAGAGGCAATGCCTTAAAACAATTGTTGGCTTGATAATATGCTCAAAGCATGTGTTTGCTAATGCAGTCACCACATCGGAGTGGGGATGAAATTTTCTTGGCGCCAAATTCTAGGAAAAGTCATAGATATTCAACTTTCCCTTTGCTTTCACCTGAAATCAACAACAACAACAAAAATTCTCAGAACTCTTTACTCACATCACTAACTGCAGTTCGCCAATGTCTATCAATAACATATGCTACTTAAACTTAGGGAACAATCTAACATGCAGTTTGAACAAATGCCTGACACGAGTCAGTTTAAAGAAAGATGATCAAACATGATAAATTCTATTTCTTCAAGTAAATTTGATGGTGTCTTGGCAAAGCAAAAGATTTACTTAATTTGAGAAAGCATTTATAATAAATTTTTGAGTAAACTATGTAAATCATCAATGAACTTATTGTTGTAGTGGTTTCTAAACTGCCCAGGGTGGTTTCTAAACCACCTCTTAAAAATCCACAAGTTTGACTTTAACTTTTAAAATGTTATATCATATATGTATTTTAGTCAAAAATATTTGATCAATATGAAATTTTCGTTTCAACACCTGCTAAATATTAAAAAAAAAACAAGCAATCTTCAAAAACTAGGCAAATATTTGGCATTATATAGCCAATTCAGAAATCTGAAGCATATATATACACAATCAGGATAAAACACAAGACATGTTCGCTTTCCCCGGATGTGAATCAAATCCCTATTGCCCCCATCAAATCTTCACTCTTGGAGCAGGAATGTAAGAACTATCTTCTAGGTGTAAATTTGTGGGTAGTAAACAAAAAAATTCATAAGAAAATGTTAGTGCATCTGTACATGCATCCAAACAGGAGAAAGATGTATTTCATTGACCTATTTGTTTCATGCTTTCAATCTAAGAGTACTGAATCGACTATTTTTTACATCTAGCATCGATACCTTTTTGGTGGATTCCTTGCTCTTTTATTATCAGACTGCAGTATATATATTCTAAAGCCAAGCCACAACGACAAAACTTCTTCTGCAGATTAGGAGTCTTCGTTTGTCTCGCGTCTCGTATTCTTCTTCTTTCATAAATGCAAGACAATTGAGGCTTCTGAATCAAAGCACCTACATGACCATCCTCTTCTGCTAGAGGAGTACCTTGTGTTGGAGAAGTAGCTGGAATATAATCTAAGAGTGAACGATCCTGCTGCTCATTATCCCCCACATTCTGCTCTTCTAATAAAAAAACTCTTGAAATATCATCTATATACGAAAGTTTTGTGAGAAAAGCATAGTGTGTGGTTTATTCTACACAATTCAAGGTTTTGTAAAGGAAAAAAATAAACTTTACCTGCATCATATGCACCATTTGGCTCTTCTGGTAGAAGATTTCCTAGAATATCATCTGTATATGAAATTGTAGAAAGTTTAGGGAAATTTATTCCTAGATATTTAGCTGCTGAATTAAGAGAAACTTGTTCTATACCTGTTTGGTCCTGGTGCTCATCATAATCCGCATCATCCTCCATATAATCCTCCCATCCTCCTCCTCATGTGCTGGAATAGTACAAGGGATATCTTCTGTATACAAATAATCTAAGGTAAATAAAGTAAAATAATAAACTTTGTAAGAAAAACAAACGCAATCCAAGGTTATGTAAAGGAAAAGATAAACTTTACTTGCATCATATAAATAATTCCAATGCTCCTTCCAGGCTTCAATATTCTTCTCGTATGTTTTCTCCCAAATTACTTTGTCTCCTTTTCTTTGTTTAAACTTTTTAGAATGATAGTCCTTTAATTTCTTCTTCTGGTCAGGAAATGGACAATAACCTCTCGGACGCCTTGTTATCAATACACTAGGAACATACATAATTCTTACATTGGCACATATAATTGATGTAAGACACCTTTCCAAGTCAACTTGACGTCTATAGTTCTAAGGAAAAAAATCTTCTTCCAAACGTGCATAATGGTTGAATTGAACCTGTTTGAATATTAAATAAGAAAATAATTTGAAAGGTTTAAAACTAATGTCAATTCAAATTAGCATTCAAGTAATACCAATTTGAAAGATTTAAAACTAATACCAATTCAAACTTACGTTATCTTGCGATAACTACTTGAAATAATTAATGAATGTCAAGTCAGTTAAGACACCCATCAAATTCCTACTTGCCCGAGTCATCAACTCATGCCAGCCATCCATTAGAGGGAATTACCTGGGATGGTGATTACGGTTACCTTCTGGCTCCACGAAGTCATAAGGTAAACTCAATTTGGGACAAAGACATTGAGATACAACCCATAGGATGCGCTCAAATATAAACATCCGCAATAAACTGATAAAAACTTAATAAACATGAAATAATGATGAAAAAACCACTAAAAAGTCATTTCTACTAACCGAAAGAAAATGCAAATTTCAAGATATACTTAACGTCTCTTCATTCATTTCATCCAAATCGTAATACAAATAGGTCAACATTGTCGCACCCCATGCATATTTTCCAATTTTGCCAACATATCTAAAAAAATGCAAATAAAATGATGGCACCGCAAAAGAGGAAGAAGGAACTATAACAGATCCAATAATATACAGTACAGTTGCCCAAACATAGAAGTGAAGCTCTTCTACCCTACCACTTGGTCGATAATCCCCAAAGTTTTCGATAAGCACCGACAAACTAATATTATCACATTTACACTGCGATATGTCTTCTTTGCCAAGATATGTGGAGCAAAGTGATTTGGGTTGATTCTTGACTCATTTACTATAACCGGACGATCGTTTATTGGTAGACCGGTGATCCATAAAATGTCTCTTAATGTTATGTACAATCTAATAGAATCATCAGCACCAAACTCAAAACATCTATTCCTTTTATTGTACCTCTTCAGAACAACTTCCACTAATGTGTGGCAATGGCTTGATAATATGCTCAAACCCCGTGTTTGCTAATGCGGTCACCACATCAGAGTGGGGATGGAACTTCCTTGGCGCCAAATTCTGGGAAAAGTCATACATATTCAACATTCCCATTGCTTTCACCTGAAATCAACAACAACTACAAAAATTCTCAGAACTCTTTACTCACATCACTAATTGCAGTTCGCCATTGTCTATCAATTACATTTTCTACTCAAACTTAGGGAACAATCCAACATGCATTTTGAACAAACGCCTGACACGAGTCGGTTCAAAGGAAGATGATTAAACATGATAAATTTAATTTCTTCAAGTAAATTTGATGGTGTCTTGGCAAAGCAAAAGATTTACTTAATTTCAGAGAGCGTTTATAATAAATTTGAGTAAACCACGTAAATCATCAATGAACTTACTGTCGTAGTGGTTTCTAAACCGCCTAGGGTGGTTTAAAAACCACCTCTTAAAAATCCACAAGTTTGAGTTTCACTTTTAAAAGGTTATATCATATATGTATTTTAGTCGAAAATATTTGATGAAAATGAAATTTTCATTTTAACACCTGCTAACTATTTAAAAAGCAGGCAATCTTCAAAAAGCATGCAAATATTTGGCATTATATAGCCAATTCAGAAATCTGAAGCATAGACATACTCAATCAGGATAAATCATAAGACATGTACACTTTCCCTAGATGTGAATAAAATCTCCATTACCCCTATTAAATCTTTACTCTTGGAGCACGGATGTAAGAACTATCTTCTTGGAGTAAATTTGTGGGTAGTAAACAAAAAAATTCATAAGAAAATGATAGTGTCTGTACTTGCATCCAAACAGGAGAAAGATGTATTTCATTGAACTATTTGTGTCATGCATTCAATCTAAGAGTATTGAATCAACTATTTTTTATATCTAGCATCGATACCTTTTTGGAGGATTCCTTGCTCTTTTATTATCAGATTGCAGTATATTTTCTAGAGATAAGCCACAACGATGAAGCTTCTTCTGTTGATTAGGAGTCTTCGTCTGTCTCGCGTCCTGTTTCCTTCTTCTTTCATAAATGCAAGACAATTGAGGCTTCTGAATCAAAGCACCTACATGACCATCCTGTAACCCCCTCGTCCCGGTCTGGCCGGATGACCGGTCCGAGTGGGCTACACGGGGAAAACCGAGTGAAAATCCCTAAGGATTCCCTCTCGGTTAGCAACCCAAATTCTTTTTTTTTTTAAGATCTTGTCTAAATGCATATTAAACCCTAAGTGACCACACAGCGGAACAACGCATGCGAAACAAAACAAACGAGCTCAAACAATCATGTTACGGCCAATTTTTAGACTTCACTACAGGTGGTATCGATACACCTAAGGGGTGTATCGATACCCCTTGACCAGGTCAACTGGTCAAAGTCAACCCGTGGAGACCGTATCGATACACCTGGGAGTGTATCGATACCCTCTCCAATTGTTGACTTCCCACGGTCAACGCTAAGGGAACCGTATCGATACACGTGAGGGCCCGTACCGATACAGAAATGGACAGTAGCTCCAGTTGCAAAAATGGTATCGGTACGCCCCTTCGCGTATCGAAACGCGGGGCTTGAACTATGAAGGCCGTATCGATACGGTTCCAACCGTATCGATACCCCTGCTACGAAAACTCTGGTTTGATCTGATTTAAAGCACAAGTGGCCCTTAAATCCCTCTCAAACCTTAACCATCACACTAACATGCTTCCTAATGACAAACCAAGAGTTTAGGCATGCTTCAACAATGATTTAGACGAATCTAACACTAGGCAATGCCACACAACCATGCCCTCGTACAACCATCATTCAAGACACACATATAAACTCTTAAGGCATAGGACTAACATTCAAAAGAGCAACTTAGGCATGGGTTAGCATTCATCATGGCAACACAATCATACAAAAGCAAAGTATAAGGGAGTCTATACATGCTCCTAAACATCCAACAACAACCCAACAAAACCATACATGTCCCATTGCTCAACTATTACATGTTTAACATTAAAATCCATACTTGATGAACTCAAGCCAAAAACCACACTTGGAGGCCCTCCACTTGCCCGAGCAACCCACGAACTAAGGATCTGCAATGTTGAACAAAGAGAGCGTAAGCAATGATGCTTAGTGAGGGTAAGCTCTAAAAACAAACCTCAACATTGCAGGGTCCGAGCACGATCTAGCCAAAGTATCATGATCATACCATAGGTCCACAAGATAAAATGCATGAGCAATAGACAAATTTAAGGCCATGATCATAAGCTCAATTTCCATGATACAAGTAATCACAAACAAGTATCCCAATAAGAACCATGAACCTCAACACATTGATATACACATCAAACAACATTGGCACCTAGATAAGACCCGAATACGCGGATAGACATGTTGGAACTCATATCCAACAACCACATTACCTCACGGTGGGATTTCACTCATCACCGGTCTCGCGGAGGGGATTCCACTCATCCTCACGCCCCGTCGATGGGATTCCACTCATCACCGACTATATTTAAATACAATTCCGGGCGAACCCGTACTCCTCCTTGGTGACTCAACGCCACCAAGGCCACGCGCGACTTTAGACTCATGTGTACACACTAACATCCTAATGATCGATCATTTGTATCCAAGTTTACTAGTGCCAATATTTACTCACATCACATTACTCATTTCATTAACCTTGTGCTTAGCACATACTCACCCACAACCATCATTATGCATGTCTCAAGCATCATAAATCCAATCTCATTTCACATGTATAAAGCAATATGCATAGACATTCATACCACAATTTATACGAGGCATACACAACCATATAACGAGTTCAACCAAAGGCTCTAGATCAAGTTTAGGATTAGGTTACCACCCTAATCCCAACTCTAGGTGGGTCTACCAAGCCCAACCTAGTCCATACACTCGAACCAACCAATTTAAAACCGTTTAAAACAATTAACCACTCACCTAAGCTTCCAAGCCCAAAGACCAAGCAAGCACAACCTTCAACTTCCCGGATTCACTTCCGATGCTTCACCGATGCCCAAACTTGGTTCTAATCATTCCCAAACACAAACAAAACACCCGCAATCAATATCTTATCATCGAAACTAACCCGGAATGCAATTCAACCACAAAATACCATGTTACAAGCATGAACAATATCCATTTTTTTTCACCAATCCGGATGGTCCCAAAACCTTGACCAAAAACCATGTTTTCAACTTCCGTTTCACCCTTCAATGATCCCAATTCAACCCTTACCTATAGTACTATCAAAAGCCTATCAAAACCCACCTAAAACAACCCCCAAAACACACCCAAAACCTCCCAAAAACCCCATTTTCATTCAAATCCGAAAATTGTTCCAAAACATTTGAAATTCACATATATTGTATCATTTGGCTCTTATATTCCATATCTAACCTTAACAAATCGAAATATTTAGATTAGCTACATAAAGGCACCATTTTTACTCAAAATATTCAAAACCTCATTTTCCAAAAACTTTATGAAAATGAAAAAGAAGGGTACTTTTATGAAGGGGAAGATGAGGGGAAATCAAATTTGCTCTTACCTTTCAATTTGGAGCTGAAACGGAGAAGGAATAAGATGGAATAGTAAATGGGTTGGGAGCCTTTGTTTTCCCGTTGATGAAGAAGAGAATGAATAGTAAATGGGTTGGGGTTTTTGTTTTGTTTTAAATTTAAAGGCACAAAGACTATCTTGCCCTTAATGAAGTGAATTATTCACAATGACATAAAATCCATGACTAAAAAGGGTTAAGTCTTAAAACATAGCCACTCTTTAAATTAATTAATTTGAAAACAACCCCGAGCCATTAAATAACTTATAAAACCGTGCCTAAATAATATTAAAAATATTATTTTCACCTAACCCCTAAACCTGGGTGTTACACATCCTCTTCTTCTAGATGAGTACCTTGAGTTGGAGGAGTAGCTGGAATATAATCTAGGAGTGAACGATCCTGCTGCTCATTATCCCTCACATTCTGCTCTTCTAATAAAAAAACTCATGAAATATCATCTATATACGAAAATTTTGTAAGAAAAGCAGAGAGTGTGGTTTGTTCTACACAATTT
This sequence comes from Hibiscus tridactylites, assembly GCA_958450335.1. Lineage (NCBI taxonomy): Eukaryota > Viridiplantae > Streptophyta > Magnoliopsida > Malvales > Malvaceae > Hibiscus > Hibiscus tridactylites. Next base: position 11,593,485 of record OY288269.1, on the reverse strand, counting down.
AAGGTTATGTAAAGGGAAAAAAATAAACTTTACTTGCATCATATGCATCATTTGGCTCTTCTGGTAGAAGATTTCCTGAAATATTATCTGTAAATGAAATTGTAGAAAGTTTAGGGAAATTTATTCCTAGATATTTAGCTGCTGAATTAAGGGAAATTTGTTATATACATGTTTGATCCTGGTGCTCATCATAATCCACATCATCCTCCATATCATTGTAACCCCCTAGACCCGCCTATGCGTTTCACGGATCCTAGGAAGTCACATTAGGGTCACAAGAGCGACCCACTGAAAAAATTTCAAATAAACATATGGTTAAACCTTTAAAACCATAAAATAAATATCTGATTTAAAATACAATTTCAGAAAATCGTTCAAAATGATAAAACAATTATAATACCAATTGCGGAAAATAATTTCAGACTCATTTGTATAATACAAACACGACACACATGCCCCCTAGTTACACAGATACCATACTCCTTGACGAGCCGAAGAAACTCCCATACCGACGTTGATAGGTGCAACTTGTCTGATCTTTTATCCTGAAATGGTAAAAACAACATGAGCTTGGGAAAGCTCAGTAATACAGAACTACCAAAAGATGCTATACGTTCATGTAGACATATGGTAAGCATAACATTTTCATGATAATCCAAGAAGTGACAGTTCTCTTTTCCCTTTTTTTTATTTCAGGGTAACATTATACTTGAGAATAACGACACTTGTTCTTTATTCACTCATCGAGTAACAGATGAGAATATTACAATCCGATAGATTGAGAAGATGAAAACAAGGAGTTTAACGCCTAGTGTGTTCTTTAATCAGACCTTAAGAATTAAACGGAAATTATATAGGCTGGTAACATACGAGGTAGGAATCAGAGAGTTTGGCGTCTAGTGTGTTCTTTAAGTACAGATCAACATACATAAGTACAGATCAACATGCATAAGTACAGATCAACATACATAAGTACAGATCAACATGCATAAGTACAGATCAACATACATAAGTACAAATCATTATATCACATGAGCACATAACAAATTAAATGCAAATGTCCAATGTTCATACTGAAGTTTACAAGAAATACCCTCCAACCTTACACCAATATGCAGTCCCCCAGAACTGCATCCATAAGGACTTACCCTAGGCCCGATGGGCGTAGGTGCCACCTAAGGGGGTGCCTTAGGTCCATAAGGACTTACCCTAAGCCCGATGGGCGTAGGCGCCACCTAAGGGGGTGCCTTAGGTCCATAAGGACTTACCCTAAGCCCGATGGGCATAGGCGCCACTCAAGGGGAGACCTTGAGTCCATAAGGGTTTACCAGCTTGATCAGGGCTTGTACCGACAGAGACTTCATATCATAACCCAACAGTATACCCCAGACAGAATTCAGTGTTCAGATTCCAGACATGGTTAACAAAATATATATAACATATATTTTATTTATAACATCAGAAACGGAAGAATTCATACTTTTGACAGATAAATGGGCATGCTATTGAGCAGAGCAGACATTTCAGTATACATTATGCAAACAGATTGTTCCATCATATATCAAGCTAACATATCATACTATCAAGTAGGCAGAGAATGTCATGCAGTTCATTCAACAGAATATAGTACACACATGGAACACACTAGATGGGACAGATCATTTCTTAGAAATGCTTGGCATTTACGGAATGAGACATATTGAACTTGTGACGATTTGAACGGATTTCTGAAACGTGGCCCCTATTAGAAGGGGTTCATACTAACGGTTTAACTCAGATATTCAGGAGATGATATATCAAGATCTTTCAGAGCTTTGACATATCCTGAGTGATTCAGCCATTTAGGCTTACAAGGGCATTATGGTTATTTTATCATACCTGGACATTTTGGTAATTTATACCAAGGCGTAAATGGTGGCTCAAAACTTCTATTTGCCCATCAGGTATCCAAACAGGCGTTCAGAGATTTTTTTTTTACGTCAAGATCTTTCACGATATCATATATATTCGGGGCTATTTTGATTACTTTAGCCAACGAGGGCATTTTGGTCTTTTAACAATCATGGGTGATTTTGTAATTTAGCTCCATCATGAGAACATTATGATTTACAATATTTAAAATTTCCAAAAGTTTATCGAGCCTCCAAAACCATTCGAACTAACATATCCCTTTTAAAGTATCCGGTTGTATCGTATATCTGAATGGTTGCTTTCATATTTCACCACCAGACCTGCCGCGGAGTAGTCGAACTTATATTCTGTGCGGAAAAACTTCCAACCTTATTTTAATATCAGGAGTGATTATCATACATGAGTGTGCTTCCTAACACTTAGGGGCGCTTTAGCCCTTAAAGTCTTATTAGAAATCTCAGAATTTCATCAAAAGCATAACTACATATTTGACTCAAGAGGGCTTTTCAGTCATTTTGGAAATTGGGATAAATCCATCATTTCTTTCTGAATTACCATTTGGTACCTCCATCATTCACGTACTCAAACGGTATTAAGTCGTCTTAACTCTCCGGCCCTTTACAGACGATTCATTCATTACAGAACTTGAAGGTACAACGTCATTCAAATTAATCAGACATTTAGGTGCTCGAGGGCATTATCATCTTTTTGGTAATTACGATTATTCTCATTTAATTCACGCATTACTGTCATAAGGATCGACTTAGATTTCAACAATATTTCCAGAAAATTCTCATTCATGTGTTATACAGAGTTTGAGGGATTATCCAAGTTTGTATCACACGAATTGCATATTAATGCCGAAGTCTTTTCATTAAAACATACATCTTGGGTGGTGTAAATTACATAATCAGGTCGAAATGCAGATTTTAGTTCATTTCTTTTATTAGAGGGGTAGTTTAGTCATACTTATGCTCCAAGGGCATTTTCGTAATTTCATATCCAACATCTCATACTTATTTTTCGTATCGAATTCAGCTTAAGCAGATTTCACAAAACACTTATCATAAGCATGCATGCTTTAACCAGGTATCAACATGTACATAAAGCATACAAGGGGTAGTAATGTATTACCTTAGTTTCGAGTTATACCGGTTGACTCCTGATACTACATTCGATCGCATTAGAATCCAGACTGGATGTCCCATGACATTTCGAATACCGAGATACTTGCATACCTTCAAATATACAAATTTAACATTTCAGTTCTTATCATAGAGTTCTTAACAAAATTAAACACTTTCGGGTTCAAGGTCAGATTCGGAGGCCTTCGAGTCAGAATTTTGCAAAACGGGCTTCAAAATCGGACTCAGGACGTCGAAAAACATAAAATAGGGCTTTTCGGAAAATTTGACTTTTTGGTCAAAGTCAAAGTCAACGGTCAACGCTGACGTCAGCAGTCAACGCTGACGTCATGCTGACTTCAGCAGTCAACTGACCAGGTAAACCGAGTCAAAGATGGCTGAGTCAACTCAGGCAAATCAACTCATTGAGTCAACTCGGGCGAGTTGACTCATTGAGTCGACTCGGCAAGCCAACTCGGCCGGGTCGGGTCGACAGGTTATGGGTTGGACCGGGTTTGGGTCGGGTTATTACCTTAAACGGAGAACGTCGCCGGCAGCGACCGGAATCTCGCCGGAGAATGTCAAAATCGCCCGATTCACCTGCAAAACGAAAGGTTTCCGCTACATACATTAAATCGAACCAAAGCAACGTGAAACTCGCCGGAAAAAATAGACCGAATCGCACCTTAAATGCTCGAGGTGGCCGGAGATTGCGCAACTCCGATGAAGCCCTTACCGGCGTCGGATGGACACAGAACTTTAGGGGTTTTGCACAGCACGACGAGGGGGATGCAGATCTGACGGCGGCTCGTCGGTTGAACGCCAAAATCGGCCGGAAAACGCCATAACAGAGGCGATCTCTAGGGTTCATCGTCGAACCTTCAACCCTAAAATCACGACGATGGCGGCGGAGGTAGGGCGAGTGGCTAGAGGGGTTTTGGTCGGGGTGAAGAGGCGGTCACAGGGGCATGGGCGGTGATGCCCACGACGGCGTGGTGGTGCCAATCGGACGTTGGTCGTTAGGGTTTCTGTCGAAATTTCAAACCATGCGTCGCGACGGACGGCGGCGCTAACGCGCGAGTGGAACGGCGGGCTATGAGCGGGGTCCGACGGCGAGCGTAAGGGAGGTGGCGGTGCACGACACCGTCGAGCGGTGGCCGAGATCTGGGCGGTGACCGGGTCTGGTTCTTTTGGGGAGGGAGGTTGGAGAGAAAACAAATATGGCATTTTCAATCGAATATGTGAAGCGTCTGAATCTGATATAATCAAATTCAAAAACTCCTTAATTAACAAACAAATATTACCTTTGGTAATACTTGACAGAAAAGAGCACTTGGCTCAATTGGTTAACATATGGGTTTACCAAGCATAGGTCATGGGTTCAACACCCCATGGTAGCAATAACCTTTTTTTTTTTTTTTTTTACAAAATTTAGGGTGTTACAATCATCCTCCACATCCTCATCCTCATGTGCTGGAATAGTACCTATATACGAAAGTATTGTGAGAAAATCATAGAGTGTGGTTTGTTCTATACAATTCAAGGTTATGTAAAAGAAAAAAAATAAACTTTACCTGCATCATAAGCATCATTTGGCTCTTCTGGTAGAAGATTTCGGGAATATCATTTGTATATGAAATTGTAGAAAGTTTAGGGAAATTTATTCCTAGATATTTAGCTGCTGAATTAAGGGAAATTTGTTCTATACCTGTTTGATCCTGGTGCTCATCATAATCCGCATCATCCTCCATATCATCCTCCACATCTTCCTCCTCCTGTGCTGGAATAGTACCTGGGATATCTTTGTATACAAATAATCTAAGGTTAAGTAAAGGAAAATAATAAACTTTGTAAGAAAAACAAACACAATCCAAGGTTATGTAAAGGAAAAGAAAAACTTCACATACATCATATAAATAATTCCAAAACTCCTTCCAGGCTTCAATATTCTTCTCGTATGTTTTCTTCCAATTTACTTTGTCTCCTTTTCTTTGTTTATTCTTTTTAGAATGACAGTCCTTTAATTTCTTCTTATGGTCAGGAAATGGTCAATAACCTCTCGAACGCCTTGTTATCAATACACCAGGGTCATACAAAATTCTTACATTGGCACATATAATTGATGTGAGACACCTTACCAAGTCAACTTGACGTCTATAGTTCTGAAGAAAAAAAAAATCTTCTTCCAAGTGTGCATAAGGGTTGAATTGAACCTGTTTGAATATTAAATAATAAAATAATTTGAAAGGTTTAAAATTAATGTAATTTCAAACTAGCATTCAACTAATACTAATGTTGAGTGTGTAAAAGTTCTACTTTTTACCCCCTGTTTAACCCATATTTCTGCTGTATTCAAGCATAATCCATTGCATTTAGAATATATTTCACATATACATCACAATTATATAAAATGGCACAGTTGCTACTGATTTTGGCTGATTTTGCAGGTAACTGATGTGGCAGACGCAGGGCAGTGAAGAAGCAGAGCTGGAACACAAGACTAAAGTCGAGAAGGAAGACGCTGCCGTGGCAGCCAATGACGACAGCAATGGTGAAGGAAAAAGTGAAGTGGAGCTCGACAGATAGAGGAAATCAAGCCGATATGTCGTGGGCCACTCTTATATTTTTCTGAGCCCTAGATCAGAATGAAGACCAAACCCAAAGTTCAAGGAAGAAACCCAAAGCAAGAAAAGAGGACGAATTAAAGGCATCGACTCAGAAGATTTAGTCTTTAATAGAGTTGTACTTTAGTTTAAACTTGTATTCTTGCCATATTAGAAAACTTGAACTCAAGGCCTATATAAAGGCATGTAATTCGACCTAGGGAAGGACATCTCATTCTCTAGCCGTCTTCCCAAAACCCTAGTCGTTTCCCCCTTCTCATCATGTTCTAAACTTCCTAGGGCTAAGGGTTGATTCTTGCCATATTAGAAAACTTGAACTCAAGGCATATATAAAGGCATGTAATTCGACCTAGGGAAGGACATCTCATTCTCTTGTCGTCTTCCCAAAACCCTAGTTGTTTCCCCCTTCTCATCATGTTCTAAACTTCCCCTAGGGCTAAGGGTTGATTCTGTAAAGTAGTTGCAAGGATTGTACCGTTTTTAGGTTTTTTTGTTCAATAAAATAAACTTCAAGTTTGCTTATTCTGGTTTTTAACATCTTGCAAGAGTATCGGGAGAGCATTGTGAGATTATTCATTTACTTAATATCGGAAGAGTTAGGTATACGAAACGAATAAGTACAGATTCTCCAGTTTATGGTTGAACTATCTCAAACCTAGGGATAGGACGAGGTTAAGTGGCTAAGGAAGAATCCAACAACATCGGTGTTCATCCTTCGATTCACGCTGGGAGGTATCATCTAAGACGTGTGCATCGACAAACTTGGACCTAGGGACAGAACAAGTCACAACAGAGATTCTTGCCAAGATTGAAGTACAGAGTTGTGTGATCGCTGCCGCGACAACAACAGACTACTGCCGCCGCAGGTGCTGTCGCGACAGGGACGACGACAGAACAGGAAGTTCTATACAGTGCAACACCTGCACTACTGAGCAAATCAATATCGGCCTATTTCTCTATCCTGAATCCTCTAATCTTTTATCTTCAGTATTCTTTATTATTCCTCTACAAACATTTGAACTCTCTTCTTTCTTTCTTGTGCAGCAATCCAAGGTTAAAGCTATTTCCAGTCCTTGTGGATTCGACATTCGATACTTCGTGCATCACTTTACTACTTGCGTCGTGTACACTTGCACTCTATTGCGATACACTATTTTACACGCAACAAGTTTTTGGCGTCGTTACCGGAACTGGCAACATATCTTTACCCTACTTTTACTGCACATTCTTTTTAATTTTTCTGTTTTTATTGGGACTATTCCCCCTGTGCTTTTCACAAGGTTTTTCATTTGCTTATGCGTAGATCTAGACGAGGCAAAGAACCTGAGTATCAACTAGACCCTGAAATCGAACGCTCGTGCAATCTCAGAAACATAATCCGTCTTTTGATAGCCAGAAACGATTATCTTGAGGAATAGTCAGAAGCTATGCATAACGGGAGAAACAACCAAGGGAATCCCGAAGATCCTATCGGGGATGAAGGAAACGGACAACCTGCCGCTGCCGTGGCCGCACGACAGTCATGCCGTGATTACATGATCAATGATCATGTGGAACTGGAGACTACCTTGCCAGACGTGGAAGCTGAAAATTTCGAGCTGAAACCTGTCATGTTCAGCATGATCAATTCCGCTGGCCAGTTTAGTGGTGCTGTTACAGAGGATGCCAGAGAACATCTGAAAACGTTCCAAGAAATCTGTGGATCGTTTAGATTACTAGGAGTAAATTCGGAGATACTGAGGCTTCGGTTATTTCCCCATTCACTGAGGGACAGAGCAAAAACTTGGTGGAACAAACTAACGCCGGGTTCAATACGAACTTGGGCGGATCTAACTCGTGAATTTTATCTCGTTTTAATCCTTCCCATTTATCTGAGCGATTACATAATGAAATTGTTACTTTTCAACATGAAGATGACGAGCCAATGCACGAGGCATGAGACAGGTTTACCACTCTTCTGAGGAATTGCCTAATGCATGGATTCCCTATTTGGAATCAAGTAATTAAATTTTACAATGCTGCCAACACACACACTCAGATGAGAATAGGTTCAGCAGCAAATGGATTCTTGTTGGACAAAGACCCAGACGATGCCATGGTAGTATTGAAAAATCTACCGAAGAATGAAGAGCAATTTCTCACAGTGCAGAGAGGTAAACGAGTACTAGCTGTGAAGGATTATGAAGCCGACAATTCCCTAAAGACACATGTTGTGTACCTCACAAAGCTAGTAGAGAATTTATTAAAGAAAGATTCACAACCGGTCTACGTTGCAGAAGAAGTATGTGGTACTTCCAGTGGGAAACACAGTTCGGAAGACTGCCCGTTACAGCTAGAAGAAGGGATGTATGTTGGAAACTATAACAAGCAAAGAAATTACGATTCCAAAAATTACAATCCCAACTGGAGGAAAGACCCCAAGTTCTCCTGGAGTAACCCAAACAACGCACTGAATCCTCAAGTGAAAAACACCCAAAACCAGGGGGCACCCAGAATTCTGACATGGCAGTAACTGCAACAGCAGCCGACAGCGCACCTAGTATACTGGAGCAGACTTTGGCCGCATTCATGTCACAGACAGGAGCTTACATGTTCTAAACTTCCCCTAGGGCTAAGGGTTGATTCTGTAAAGTAGTTGCAAGGATTGTATCGTTTTTAGGATTTTTCTGTTCAATAAAATAAACTTCAAGTTTGCTTATTCTGGTTTTCAACATCTTGCAAGAGTATCGGGAGAGCATTGTGAGATTATTCATTTACTTAATATCGGGAGAGTTAGGTATACGAAAGAAATAAGTACAGGTTCTCCAGTTTATGGTTGAACTATCTCGGACCTAGGGATAGGACGAGGTTAAGTGGCTAAGGAAGAATCCAACAACATCGGTGTTCATCCTTCGATTCACGCAGGGAGGTATCATCTAAGACGTGTGCACTGACAGACTTGGACCTAGGGATAGGACAAGTCACAACAGGTATTCTTGCCAAGCTTGAAGTACAGAGTTGTGTGATCGCTGCCATGACAACAACAGACAACTACCGCCGCAGGTGCTGCTACGACAGGGACGACGATAGAATAGGAAGTTCTATATAGTGCAACACCTGCACCACTGAGCAAATAAATACCGGCCTATTTCTCTATCCTGAATCCTTTAATCTTTTATCTCCAGTATTCTTTATTATTCCTATACAATTTGAACTCTCTTCTTTCTTTCTTGTGCAGCAATCCAAGGTTAAAGCTATTTCTAGTCCCTGTGGATTCGACATCTGATACTTCGTGTATCACTTTACTACTTGCGTCGTGTACACTTGCACTCTATTGCGATACACTATTTTACACGCAACAACTAATTTGAAAGATTTAAAACTAATACCAATTCAAACATACGTTATCTTGTGATAACTGCTTGAAAAAATTAATGAATGTCAAGTCAGTTAAGACACCCATAGAATTCCTACTTGCTCGAGTCATCAACTCATGCCTGCCAACCATCAGAGGGAATTCCCTGGGACGGTGATCACGATTATCTTATGGCTTCATGAAGTCATAAGGTAAACTTGATTTTGGACAAAGACATTGAGATATAACACATGGTATACGCTCAAATATAAACATGAAATAAACATAAAAAACCACTAAAAAGTCCTTTCTACTCACCGAAAGAAAATGCAAATTGCCAGATATACTTAACTTCTCTTCATTCATTTCATCCAAATTGTAATACAAATAAGTCAGCATTGTCGCACCCCATTCATATTTTTCAATTTTGCCAACATCTCTCATAAAATGCAAATAAAATGATGGCACCATAGAAGAGGAAGAAGGAACTATAACATATCCAATAATATATAGTACGGTCGCCCGAACATAGAAGTGAAGCTCTTCTACCCTACCACTTGGTCGATAATCCCCAAAGTTTTCGATAAGCGTCGGCAAACTAATATCATCACCTTTACGCTGTAATTTGTCTTCTTTGTCAAGATATGTGAAGCACAAATGATTTGGGTTTATTCTTGATTGATTTACTATAACCGGACGACCATTTATTGGTAGACCGGTGATTTGTAAAACGTCTCCTAATGTTATGTACAATCTAATGGAATCGTCAGCACAAAACTCAAAACATATATTCCTTTTATTGTACCACTTTAGAACAGCTTCCACTAATGGGTGGCAGTGCCTTGAAACAAGTTGGCTTGTCAATATGCTCAAAGTTCGTGTTTGCTAATGCGGTAACCACATCGGAGTAAGGATGGAACTTCCTTGGCGTCAGATTCTGGGAAAAGTCATACATATTCAACTTTCTTATTGCTTTCACCTGAAATCAACAACAACAAAAAAATTCTCAGAACTCTTTACTCACACCACTAACTGCAGTTTGGTAATATCTATCAATAACATATGCTACTCAAACTTAGGGAATAATCCAACATGTTGTATGAACAAATGTCTGACACGAGTCGGTTTAAAGGAAGATGGTCAAACATGATAAATTCTATTTCTTCAAGTAAATTTGATGGTGTCTTGGCAAAGCAAAAGATTTACTCAATTTCAAAGAGCGTTTATAATAAATTTTTGAGTAAATCACGTAAATCATCAATGAACTTACTGTCGTAGTCGTTTCTAAACCGCCTAGGGTGGATTCTAAACCACCCTTAAAAAAATCCACAAGTTTGACTTTCACTTTTAAAAGGTTATATCATATATGCATTTTAGTCGAAAATATTTGATTAAGATGAAATTTTCGTTTCAACACCTGCTAAATATTCATAAAGCAAGCAATCTTCAAAAAGCAAGCAAATATTTGGCATTATATAGCCAATTCAGAAATTTGAAGCATAGACATACTCAATTAGGATAAAACACAAGACATGTACACTTTCCCTAAATGTGAATAAAATCTCTATTGCCCCCATCAAATCTTCACTCTTAGAGCACGGATGTAAGAACTATCTTCTAGGTGTAAATCTGTGGGTAGTAAACAAAAAAATTCTTAAAAAAATGTCAGTGTGTCTGTACTTGCATCCAAACATGAGAAAGATGTATTTCATTGACCTATTTGTTTCATGCATTCAATTTAAGAGTACTGAATCAACTATTTTTTATTTCTAGCATCGATACCTTTTTTGGCGGATTCCTTGTTCTTTTATTATCAGACTGCAGTATATTTTCTAGAGATAAGCCACAACGACGAAGCTTCTTTTGCAGATTAGGAGTCTTCGTCTGTCTCGCGTCCCGTTTTCTTCTTTAATAAACGCGAGACTATTGAGGCTTCTAAATCAAAGCACTTGCATGACCATCCTTTTCTGCTAGAGGAGTACCTTGTTTTGGAGGAGTAGCTGGAATATAATCTAGGAGTGAACGATCTTGTTGCTCATTATCCCACACATTCTGCTCTTGTGATAAAAAAAACTCTTGAAATATCAACTATATACGAAAGTTTTGTGAGAAAAGCAGAGAGTGTGGTTTGTTCTACACAATTTAAGGTTACGTAAAGGAAAAAATAAACTTTACATGTATCATGTGCATCATTTTGCTCTTCTGGTAGAAGATTTCCTGGAATATCTTTTGTATATGAAATTGTGGAAAGTTTAGGGAAATTTATTCCTAGATATTTAGCTGCTGGATTAAGGGAAATTTGTTCTATACATGTTTGATCCTGGTGCTCATCATAATCCACATCATCCTTCATATTATCCTCCACATCCTCATCCTCATGTGCTGGAATAGTACCTATATACGAAAGTTTTGTGAAAAAAGCAGAGAGTGTGATTTTTTCTACACAATTCAATGTTATGTAAAGGAAAAAAATTAACTTTGCCTGCATTATATGCATCATTTAACTCTTCTGGTAGAAGATTTTCGGGAATATCATATGTATATGAAATTGTAGAAAGTTTAGGGAAATTTATTCCTAGATATTTAGCTGCTGGATTAAGAGAAATTTGTTTTATAGCTATTTGATCCTGGTGCTCATCATAATCCACATCATCCTCCGTATCATCCTCCACATCCTCCTCCTCTTGTATTGAAATAGTACCTGGGATATCTTCTGTATACAAGTAATCTAAGGTTAAATAAAGGAAAATAATAAACTTTGTAAGAAAAACAAACACAATCCAAGGTTATGTAAAGGAAAAGAAAAACTTCACCTGCATCATATAAATAATTCCAACGCTCCTTCCAGGCTTCAATATTCTTCTCGTATGTTTTCTCTCAATTTACTTTGTCTTTGTTTCTTTGTTTAATCTTTTTAGAATGATAGTCCTTTAATTTCTTCTTATGGTCAGGAAATGGACAATAACCTCTCAAACGCCTTTTGTCAATACATCAGGATCATACAGAATTCTTACATTGGCACATATAATTGATGTAAGACACCTTTCCAAGTCAACTTGACGTCTATAGTTCTGAAGAAAAAAAATCTTCTTCCAGGCGTGCATAAGGGTTGAATTGAAGCTGTTTGAATATTAAATAAGATAATAATTTGAAAGGTTTAAAACTAATGACAATTCAAAATAGAATTCAACAAATACCAATTTGAAAGATTTAAAACTAATACCAATTCAAACTTACGTTATCTTGCGATTACTGCTTGAAATAATTAATGAATGTCAAGTCGGTTAAAGCACCTACCGAATTCCTACTTGCCCGAGTCATCAACTCATGCTAGCCAACCATCAGAGGGAATTCCCTGTGATGGTGATCACGGTTATCTTCTGGATCTATGAAGTCATAAGGTAAACTCGATTTGGGACAAAGACATTGAGATACAACCCATGGGATGCGCTCAAATATAAACATCTGCAATAAAGAGATAAAAACTTAATAAACCTGAAATAAAGATAAAAAACCACTAAAAAGTCATTTCTACTCACCAAAAAAATGCAAATTGTCAGATATACTTAACTTCTCTTCATTTTTTTCATCCAAATTGTAATACAAATAGGCCAACATTGCCGCACCCTATGCATATTTCCCAATTTTGCCAACATCTCTTAAAAAATGCAAATAAAATGATGGCACCGCAGAAGAGGAAGAAGGAACTATAACAGATCTAATACTATACAGTACGGTTGCCCGAACATAGAAGTGAAGCTCTTCTACCCTACCACTTGGTCGATAATCCCCAAAGTTTTCGATAAGCGCCAGCAAACTAATATCATCACCTTTACGCTGCAATATGTCTTATTTGCCAAGATATGTGGAGCACAAGTGATTTGGATTGATTCCTAACTCATTTACTATAATCGGACGATCGTTTATTGGTAGACCGGTGATCCGTAAAACGTCTCCTAATGTTATGTACAATCTAATAGAATCATCAGCACCAAACTTAAAACATCTTTTCCTTTTATTGTACCTCTTCAGAGCAGCTTCCACTAATGGGTGGCAATCCCTTGAAACAATCGTTGGCTTGATAATATGCTCAAAGCCCGTGTTTGCTAATGCGGTCACCACATCGGAGTGGGGATGGAACTTCCTTGGCGCAAATTCTGAGAAAAGTCATACATATTCAACTTTTCCATTGCTTTCACCTAAAATCAACAACAACAAAAACAAATTTCCCCAAAAACCTAATTTTTCAAATTGTCGGTCATTGTAAATGTCAAGTTTTTGATGAACGGGGTGATCACTAGTTAAACCCCAAAGGTGGTAGCTCTATTTGGCCAAAAAATTAATATAGTTTGATTACAAGCTTTTCTAATGGTTAACAATGATGAATCATAAAGTTTTAGCTTTTAATTTTGATTGGATTGTCTCTCCTTTTGTCGTGGTTCCTTTAGTCGAAAAGATCATCGAACAATTATTCTTTTTTTTCATTCGACTCAAACCCATCGAAAAAAATTTAATATTCTAAAATCTCAATTGAACAAATTATTTTTTCTGTTTTGCCACTATTAACCTTTGGATCAGCATAAAATCGAACTATGTTATTCTTCTGACCAAATGGAGCCTTCTCGTTGTTGAGATTGATTGAAAACCACTTTGTTCATCGAAAACGAACTTATATGATGACTGCCAATTTGAATTTTTTTTGAAGAAGACTTTAACGTGCCACGTAAGCATTTTTTAACGACAACTAACAACAATGATCGTAATAAAAACGAATTAAAAGTTTAATAATTGTTTTGCAGGTTGTAAAAGTCCAGTGACCAAAGTGAAAACATTCTAAACACTCATGAACTGCTTGTGTAGTTTACCCTAAAATAAAAATGTGAATTCCACATGTCAATTACGTAATACAACTTATTTTACGCCTGTGTTTTATTCGAGAAATGTTCAACATTTTTTTCATTTTAATCTATTTTATTAACTTAAACTATGTCATTAAATTAATAAATACGTATATGTACATAAGTATAAAGTTGCCCGATTGATTGTGATTCATTTGAATTAATTCATTTGTCTCCCCCACAAAGCCTGCTGTTATGAAATAAGCATTTAAAACGTTTGAATTTATTTTATATTCATTAGATTTATATTCGAAACTTTAATAAAAATACATGCTCCATGCTTTACTATTCAACCCATAAACATTAAATTAATTTTCCATTCGTCAGTACTTGATGCCGTCTAATATAGTTTTAATATATTTTATAAACTCTTTTTTTTAGTAATTAAAGTTTTAAATAGGGATAATTATTGTAAGGTTTAAAAGTTAAATTGAATCCCAATGAAAAATTAAAAAATGAATTAAAGTCTTATAAAAAATTTACTCTCAATTGAGTCTTTGAAATTCATATTACGATCAATGAGAACCTCAAAATTCAAATTACGATTAATTTAGCTCATCCGTAACATTAACCGTTAGCTCAAGTAATAATTATGATGGTGACATGTGGCACACTCTGAATGTCGCATGTCATAAAAACTGTAAATAAACATTTAAAAACTTAAAAAATATTTAGAATTATAAAGTAATATATTTAAAATTCAAAAATTTGAAGAAAAAAATTTAAAACTATATTAAAAAATTAAAAAGTAAAAATATAAAAATATATTTATAAAATTCAAACATTGACGGTCAACGTAATGGAGGGATTAAATTGGTGCGATTTGAATTTTGAGGGTTAAATTAGGTGAAAATTTTTATAAGAACCTAATTGATTTTTTAATTTTTCGTTGAGAACCAATTTGACCTTTAAGTCTTATTTTAATATTAATTACTTTAATATTTTCCCATATATTTACAAACTAAACAGATATAGCAAACATTCTAAACCCTGTAAATAAAAAGGTTTGGCTTTATCCAAACAATTACACATATGAACAAAATAGAAAAAAACAGGGAAGGACATACCGCATCAGCTACAGTAAAAGTAAACAATTAAAATGTATGGTCTTAGTAAAAGGGAATTGTTGTTAAATTTTGTTATTTATAAGAGATTTGAGTTCGAGCAGTTTGTTTGTAAAGTGTATAATGAAAGGGTTAAAAATGAACAGATATTATTATGAGATCACATTAAATGTTAAACAAATATAACGAATCAATTACTAGTTGATTTGGCAGGATGAGACATTAGGTCTCTTGAATAAGGTCAATAGTTCGAATTTTATTATTAACATTAAAATAAATCGAATTAGAAAACATTTCTATAATAAATCTCTATAATACTCGATTTAAATTGCTAAAAAATTAAATATCAATATTTATAAGAAAAATAAAGAACTAAGGGAAGTTATTTAGAATCAGTAACACAATGTAGTGCATTTGAACATACATTATGATTGGGATCCATTAACACTTTCACTTGAAGATTTTTTTTTTTTGGTACGTTGTTTAAATTTCAACACTGACAGATAAGCAATGACTTCATGTTTTACGCTCTATATTGAAAAATAAAAAAAATGGAAATAGAAGAAAGTAAAAAGTTGTGGGTGGGTTATGGTTGTGGCTTAAAAATGTTAAGTTTCGAAATTTCTTCAAATAATTGAAATGTCAGTTTTTTTATAATATTTTAAGTTGTTTTTTCGTGATTTTTGACAAATTTCGAAATTTGATTTTTTTATAATAATTTAGGTTTGCGGGTTTTTTTTTGAAAAATTTCAAAATTTGTTGTGAAAAACCAGCTTAAAATGTTATCAAACATTCTAACATTTTAAGTTATTTGGATAAATTTCGAAACTTGACATCTTTTAATTTTATATTAGGCTGTTGTTTTTTAGACTCCTAAAAATTATTTTCTAGATAAAAACCATCCACTCTCCTATCATTAAGGAAGAGAGAATTCCCAATTTTTGATCCAATTTGTTAGGTCAATTGCAAGAAACTTATAAAATCTTAAATATTGTGCTACATTGTCAAAGATTGAACCCTTTATCTTTTTGAAACAAGGAATCCAACCATATAGAAATACATGGGATGACCTGCCGTTGGCAAATAAAAAAGAATTACTATTTTATGCTAAGACAGTAAAAAAAATGTGGACATGATGTAATCTTATCATGTCTGTCCTTTAATTTATTAAAAAAATAAAAATTACCTCTAAATTTTTCTTATTCACTATATAATGATCTTCTAGAAAGAAAGGAAAAAGGTAATGTCTGATATTTTTGCAAAGGAAAATTATTCGATACAAATGGTGTTAAATGGGTTTTTTTGAAATATTTTCAGTTCTAAACATTAAACTATACAATATAAATTAATCCATGATAGACATAGTTGTAGAGTCTAAATTTTGGATAATTTATGTATAGAAAATTTCTTTACAAATTAGACTTGGAAATTTCATTTCTTTGATGCAATTTGGTCCATTTTCATATTAATCACAAGAACTGGGTCAAAATTCATCTATTTTTTGATTAAGAAGGAAAATATTCATATTTTTAAAGTAAATGTCAGGATTTAAATTCATATAAAATAAGATAATATGAAATTTTTGACCATTAAACAAATTAATAGATCTCTAAAATCCACCTACTTAAATCTCAGATCATGATCTGATGTTGATACCTTCGGCCCAATTAAAAGTACAATGGTGGGGTCAATACTCATTTTAATCATAATAATTATGGCCCCAACCCAAAGCAAACCTTTTTTTTAACTCTAAAATTAAGGACAACCTGGCCTAAAATGTTGGACCCTTTTCATTTTTCAGGCCCACAATGCCATCAAACATGAGTACTAGTACTACACTCATAAACAACCATATGCAGATTGTTAATATTCGATGTCCCTTTCTATGACGCAATATTAAAAAAAATCAAGTCATATTCCTTAATTTTAAATTTTAAAACATAAACTCTAAATTTAAAAAATATAGATATCCCATAATTTCTTAAACTTTAACTCAAAATTATAAAACTAATTTTTTTAGTATGAGTGCATAAATAGGGACATCGAAAAGTAGGGACGAAACTATGTATATGTTGGGAGTGGCTCTTGCCCCTCCCAAATATTTTAGTATAATAGCATTTAAGGTCCTTTTAAGTTTAAATACTAGTCAAATAAAGATTTTGTCCTTCCCAATTTTTAGATTTAAAGGTTTAACAGAGTCCTGGCCATTCCAATGTTTGATCCTAGCTCCGTTTCTGCGAAAAAGGGTAAAAAATTTCTATTCTGAGTTGTCTCTGATTTAAGTTCGAATATGATTATCAATCGAATTGTGGGTGATAAATTTCTCGGACATTGCTTGCTAGCTATATGATAGCTGATTAATGAATGGGGGAAAATGAAGAATGTGCATGTTTGTGATGATTTTCCAACTGTGGAGGATGCCCCCATGGCCATGACAAGCTATCATTGTGTTCCCCTTCACTTTTTCTTTAATCACGTACCATACAACATGCTAAAACACTAACAACTAAGCTGTTCATCAAAATAATCAAACCAAAATTCTGTGATCACTTTATTTGTAGTTGTTTACACTTTGTTATGGCATTGTCACCTGAATCCATGCCTGATAAGCCCTTTGATTTCAGCGTTCCGCCGCCGTCTCCCATCGCTAGCGGCCGACGGTCCTGCGTCACCAACGACGATGTTCTCTCCGAATTCCTTCAACATTCTCTACGTGTCCCTGATTTGGTCTTGCCTGATAAGGTCTTTCCTAGGCAGAACTTCATCGACAACCCGCCGAAGCTTGATTTCCAGCTGTTGAGTTCCATGGAAACAGATTCTCTTTCCAACGTTCTCGATTCCATTGCAAGAATCGGGTGCTTTCAGCTGGTGAATTATGGGATTCAGGCAGAATGTATCCGATCAGCCCTGGCATGTGCTGCTGGTATTTTCCATTTACCACCCGAGAAACGATCGGCGGTGACACGGTCACCGGAGAAGCTATACGGTTTTGAGGAAGTTCACGGGGAAGAAGATGGTGAAGGTGAAGAGTTTGTATGGTGTAAAGGTGAAGGCTTGAAGTTGGCAATGCAGACAATTTGGCCTGTTGGGTACTCAAATTTCAGGTAACAACATATATTATTGAATTATGGCCGCAATGCAACGTAACGGTTTTAGAACTGTCTAATTCTTTGGCACTATTTTTTTTAAATTTTCAGTGACAAGATTGAGACTTTACTGTCTGAGATTGAGAAAGTGGCTGAGAAAATTCTGGGAATCATCAGGCAAAGTTTCCCACCAAGAACTGGGTATGAAAATGATATGATTGAAGGGCAAGGTGGCATTGGGTCTAGATGTCATCTGTACAAGCATAACCGGGCTGAGAAATGCAATGGAACACTAAGATATGATGTGATCAGAATGCTGATAAAAGGGTTTGATTATTCACATGCCCTGTGTTTGCATGTGTGTGATGGATCTTCTGAGTTTCATGTGTATTCCAAGAAAGGTTGGGTGTCTTTCTGCCCTGATAAAGATGCCCTGGTCATAACAGTTGGGGACCAAACTCAGGTAATTTACTTTTCACCATGTATGTATGTATGTATGTGCTTTGTGGGACAACATGATGATGGATATATAATAACAGATTAGCAATGACAGCTATGTGGGTCTGATCTCTTATTATTTCTGATCTAACATGTATGTATCTCCTACTGGTGCAGGCATTAAGTGGAGGGCAGTTCAAGCATGTAATAGGGAGGCCCATTTATAGAGGAGAGGAAGAAGAGTACATCTCAATGGCTTTCCTTTACTCTCCTCCAAGCATCACCGCCGCCACCGTTGCCACCGCGACCACCACCGCCAGGGTTGATCCACATAAGGGGAACACTATTTCACTTAGCCAACAGGCCATAGCTGCAATAGTTTTGACTCTTGTATACTATATTTTAGTATATCTTTACAACAAATTCTGATGTTGTTGTTAAGAATCACCCATCATGTAATGCAAGAGATTGCACATTTTCATAATATATATAAATCAATCACTCTGGTAGAATCTAAATTCATAAGCATCTGCTAACTACAGAATACACAAGGCATAGAAGAACAAGTAAAATGGAACAAATTAAAACTAGAAAATTGCTCAACATCAACAGAGAATCCCTGCCAAGGCAAACGGCCTTTAAGAAGGAAAACAAGTGTATGTGCAAGGGATTCTAGATCATCTCTCCGGCTACAAGTTCTCCCTAAATGAGCATGCGCACCGGCATACCGGACTGTTCCTCTAATACACAAAAGTAGTCCCCTTAAATAAGATAACAAAGCAATACACAAAAACATCTTGCAACACTCATGATGTAAGCAGTTGTGGTACCTAAAAACATATTGCCTCTGGTCATATTCAGCATGTAAACCCATTGAACTATCTCGCCACCTAGTTGCTGATTGCCAAAACATGTTAGATTGATGAGGCAAAGATTTGTGTGGGAGTACTTAACATATGAGTCATAAGACTTCAAATGACCTAATCCAAGATCAACAAGAAATATATTTTTTTTCATGAGTTCCCACAGGACCTAGAAGAAACTTCTCAGGTTTTACATCTCTATGCACATAGCTGCACGTATATCTTAGTATCTATAAACAAAATTGAATCAGATAGACAATTGCCCGTCTAGCTCAGTCGGTAGAGCGCAAGGCTCTTAACCTTGTGGTCGTGGGTTCGAGCCCCACGGTGGGCGTTTGTTTTTTATTTTTTATGTAAGCATTGCAACCGTGTCTCTTTTTTAAAACGAAGCCCAAGAACCTTTAAAAATGAAGTTGGGTTCCCTCTCTCTTAGAGTAGTATATTTGGGCTTTTGTTTGTATAGAACTTCACTATTAAAAGAATATTCCCAACTCAGGCTACTGTTATTTTATTTGTTTTAAGATACAATATTTTTTATAACCATCTATATCCGATCAATTGATCGATCTAGATCAAATACTACAGAGTCTCATAATGAAAATGATTCTTTCAATCCAGTTAACTTTATTCACAATACCATAATTTAAATTCTAAACAATATTTGTTTACTATTTAATTCACCTATAATCCATAACCTATGCAAGAGATCTATTTTACCACCTTGTTAAAGAAGCTTCACACTTTTATGAGTAACAAATGAAAATATACTAAATTATTAATTGCTTTTGGATAAAAAAATCAGTGATTTTCTATGACATTTTCATTTACCACCATGTGTATCTTATTAACGAAGTATTTCACAGTTGACACCTATGACTAACGTGCTGTAAATATACTAAACAATTAATTCACGTTTTGCATGTGTCTAAATACTGCTTAGCCCAAACACCGAGTAGCATTTGCTTTTGGATCCAAAAATATCAACAATTCCCCATGAGTTCATTGCTACGCGTTATACAAACATTTGTACTATATTCAACAAGCAAAAATCTTCAAACTCTTTTTAGTGCTTATATTTATGCTCTCACAGTAAAAAAAATAAGTTTAGAGTTAAGATTTATAACTAGGGTTTAAGGATTTAGGGAATTGATGTAGGATATATTTTTAAGGTTTAGAGATTATGGTTAAGGTTATTAAGGTTTAGAGAAGTGAGGTAGAGTATATATTTTAGTGTTTAGGGTTTATAGTTAAAATTTAGGGTTAAAGTTTATGATTAAGGTTTAGAGAATTGAGATAGAATATATATTTTAGTGTTTAGGGTCTAAGATCTAAAAATTAAGTTATAACTTAATTAAAATTTAATTTTATAGTGTTGAAGCGTAAAAATATATATATCAAAAAGAGCGGAAGATTTTTGTCCGTCATTACGATACTTCATTGCACATTTAACTCGACCGCTTCTGATATTTCTTACTATATCTATGTACGAATACATCTTTTAATCTTTTTCTATCTTTTATTAAAGTTATACACGCCTTAAAAATCACATGTAGTTCATGAATAAGACTATATCCCGATGAGTGTTTCAATTTAAGCTTCAGTTAAGTTGTTAAAAGGGTTTTAGTTTTTTTGGAAAATATTTCATGCACGGACGGTAAAAAATTTGTTTTTCACAAGCGGATTAAGTTTAAGGGTTTAGTTTAGGTTTTAAGTTATCGAGTTTAAAATTAAATGTTTATGGTTAAAATTTAAAGTTTAAGGAGTAGAGTTAAGGATTTAAATTTTAGTTTTTAGACTTGAATTAAACATGCTTGTAGAATATTTTTTCCGCTACGTACCAATATATGGAGTAATAACTCTTAGTTTAATGGTGAAGTCGAGTTTGAGAACTTTGAAATTTTAGATTTAAATTCTATTAGGTGGAAGTATGTATGTATGTATGAGATTAGAATCTCCTTAACAAAGATAATGCTACGTTGCAAATATTGAGATCATTTAATTATTTGATCCCAAGTAAGAAACGACAAATGGATGGCACTCTAAGAATCTATTGTCAATTTTATCAAAGATTTCATGTCTTTCCTAAAGTTAATATATATATAGATAGATAAATATACACCACATGTTTTGATATGCATCCAAATAAATAAATATAAGGGTTTGTTAAAGTTTAAAAAATATAGAAAAGACAATTAGTTAAAAGATTTTGTTTTATAATCACCCCACCTGATTTATTGACTGCTTAAATCAAATCAAGTATTGTATAAAAAAATTCATTTTCTCATCCTAATTTACTCTATCAACAATGTTAAGATTTGAACTCGTGATATTATTTAAGAAACTTAATACCTCATCTCGCTAAATCAATCAACGAATAAAAACATTGTTTATTTAATTTCTAACATTAAAGTAGTTCAAGATTACTTTACGTCTTTATTGGTGTAGCTTTGGTAGCGCCAATCTTCCATAGTGCTAATTTTTGTCACTTTGAGTTTCTTATTGGAATTCTCATATTAATTTTTTGGGTAAAGAATACAAATGGTCACTAAATTATCCTAAAAATATAAAATGTCATTGAACTTTCAAATGTTACATAATGGGTGTTAAACTTTAACTTTTATTATGAAATGGTCATTGAGTCGTTAATTGTTGTTAACTGGGTGACATGACAGTTACGAAAATTTGTATAATTGCGCATTTAACTATCAATATTTACACATTCAAGCAATTTAGACATCAATATTGAGGGTTATTAACTTATTATTCAAAATTTCATAACTGCCGCGTCATTCAGTTAACGTAGTTAACGGATCAATGACCATTTTGTAACAAAAACTAAAGTTTAATGCCCATTATGTAACTTTTAAAAGTTTGGTGATCATTTTATATTTTTTATGATAGTATATTGACCATTTGTGTATTTTGCCCTAATTTTTTATCATCCGGCCAACCAATAATTTCCCTATGATTTCTTTTAATTTTTTAATATAATACCTAAAGTTATCTATAATCTATCGAATTCTTATATCAAAACGCATTTAAGCACATTCAAGTTTATAAGCTCTCGAATGTTTCATCAATAATGATTTCAATCGAACTAGACTTGAATATTCTTAACAACTTAAACATTAAGGATTCTAAACAATTAATAATTTCTTTTAAACCTAATTAAAGAAAAATGCACCCCTTGGCTTTGCTATTTAATTAGCCTAATAAGTAATAACAAGTACATTAAAAACGGGTATCCTAATTGCCGCTTCTGATTCCAACATCTCTTAGATTTG
This sequence comes from Hibiscus tridactylites, assembly GCA_958450335.1. Taxonomy (NCBI): domain Eukaryota; kingdom Viridiplantae; phylum Streptophyta; class Magnoliopsida; order Malvales; family Malvaceae; genus Hibiscus; species Hibiscus tridactylites. Next base: position 11,570,859 of record OY288269.1, on the reverse strand, counting down.
GCCAACAATTATGACCAAAAATAAATTAATTCAAAGTGGATGAAACACTAGATTTTGGTCCACACTCAACTTTCCCAAGTAATTTAGCTTTATAATAATAATAATAATAATATGTAAATATAGCCCTTTCAAAAGTGGCTAAACAAAGCATGTATCAAACTTTAAAGCTTTCCAATAGTATGCTTTAACTAACACCAAAAAGCAATATATTTAGCTTTGCCTCCCGATTCCTCGGGGCTTTGTCCTGTCTAATTCGGACCGACTCGTGTCACCTATTTTTGTTGGATGAGTCTTTTAGCGAGTATTTTCTGCATATACAAAATCTCAAAGTCAATACATGTTTAAACAATATTAAACTATTTATCACTTGGACCAACCCGTTAGTTAAAGCAATATATATTTTAAGAACGAAAGAAAGAGAGAGGAAAGGCAATAAGGCAGAACACAAGTTTCTGGTTAATCTATGTCGTGTCTCCCAATAATTTGGCAGACACGAATTCATATAATTTAATCTTTTGCCGATTATAATTAAAATCAATATTAGGCAACCTTGCTAATTAAATATGTGGTTAACATTCATCTATAATGACGTTGATGGGTCGAGTTAGATTTTGGTATGCTACAATGTGAGATATTTGTTTCAGATTTCGTTCAAATTAGCTCATACTTTATATGGTTAATCTAAATTTGTTTCAAAATTGTTCGTATTATTTTTATTTAAAAATTGTGTTATTAAATTGTAAATGTAGAGGACGACAAAAATATTTTTAAATTGTAAATGTAGAGGACTACAAAAATATTTTATCTTTTTTATAATTTTCACGTGAACGGTTAACGATAGAATGGATGAATATTTTTACGGAGGGGCCATTTTGCTCCTTTTGAAATGTACGGGACAAGTTTGCCCATTTTTTCAGTAGAAGAACTAAAATGCAATCTGAGATATGGTACAAGGACTTTTATGGTACTTTTACCTATATTATATTATTCAATGTTTATATTACAATAGTATATACACTAATAATTAAAATCTTAACTGACTTCAGTGTTATTAGTCAATTCAGACATCAACTAAATTATTTTTTTTTGGATAAATGATACATTTTATTGGTATCGAACTTACCCAAATTGTCCAATCCCCCCCCAAAATATATATATATATATATATATATATATATATTTTCTTGGTCGACACTATATTGGTCTCAAAATTTGAAAATTTTTTTAATTTGATCCCTAATCCCTAAACTTGAGTTTTTATTCATTTTGATGATGTGACGTTTTGAGATTGTGCTACTTCATCACTCGGAAATTTTATAATTTTTTTTCTTTTTGAGTAATTACACGGCACAATCTCATAGTTTCACGTAATCTAAATGACTAAAACTCCAAATTATAAGGCCAAGCTGGAAACAAATTACTAGACTAAACATGTACTAAAAGAGTTCAAAGACCAAATTGAAAAAATTATCAAATTCAAGGATTAAATGTGGCTTTATCATTTTCTCTAATAACGTATTAACCAGTGCTGTTAAATAGTAATTACAATTTCCCGTTAACCAACCCAAAATCTTGAGTAAATTGGATGAATCTTCTGGAAGGTTATCGACTTTTAGATTTATAAAGAAGTGGAAGTGGTTAACTTTACTTTGGAAAATAGAAGGGTACGTGTGAGAAGTGATGGTCTATTTCTAAGACATATGATAAGGACTAATTCCACGTGTTGAAAATCTAATGGAATTATATTATTGGTTTTGGCTTTAAATGACTAATAATATCTTCAGAATATTCAAAAAGCTCCTTTGCCTTATGGAAAAGACTATTAGTGAAGGAGTGTAGGGTTCAATAATTGAGTTGAGCACCTCACCACCTTTCACTTTCACCCACAACTCCAAATATCTAAACAAATGTTTTCTTCCTCTTTTAATATAAAATTGCTTTCTAGTTTTCTTAATTTAAAGTGTGGGTTTTCATTAGATTTGATGTTTGAAATTATATCTTTGGGGATTTTTCGAGTGATTCGAGTAGAAAAGTAAACGTTATTATCCTATAGATATCAGAGTTCAAATTATTTATAAGGTATGTGTGTCAAAAGGTAAAAAAAATGAATAGATAGATACTAAAACTATATTTTTGGACAAGAAAGAGTTGAAGGGCCTATGAGGCTTAGTAGAGTAATAGTATGGTCAATGAAGACGGACTAGAGTGAGCACACTCATGGACGAAGTTCCCTTGGACCTGAGGGAGCCCAGACTCGTATTATAAAATTTAAATATTTAATAAATTTTGATGTAATAATAATTTGTTCTTTGTAAAAAAATTTAAATGTACAAAATGTAAGAGTTTATTAAATATATAATAAGTAGGGTTCAACTAAAGAATAATGAGGTCGTGTCTTCAAAGTTTTAAGTCCAATAACAATATAGGTCCTTATAAGTATAAATATTAGACAAATTAGGCATTGTCCCATGAATTTTGAGTTTAAATACTTAATAAGCCCTTGTATTTTTAAAAATTCAATATTTTAGCTCATGTCAATGTTCGATCCTAACTTCGTCCTTGAACACACTTTAAGGTTTTTATCCGATTTTTTCTTTATAAAAGATTATAAAGTGCACTACTGAACATGATCAGACCGATTGATCGGATGAAAAATTATTTGATCGATGAAATAAAATCGAGTATAGAGTACACATTTGAAACCGATAATAGAATCTGAAATCAAAATAAATAAATAAAACAACTAAAACCCTATCGAATCAAATGAAAAGTTTTTTTAAAAAATATTTAATCAACTAAAACCCTAACTTTAGGTTTTATTTTGTTATTTTGAGTTTGTTACATGATACTTTTGAATACTGTTTTTTTATATATGTACAATATTTAATAGTTTGTTTGAGTTTAGTGTCATCGATGATTAATTGTGTATCTATTTAATTGTAAATTATTAAATTATCATAGTGTAAGGAACTAAGGATATAATAAATAGTATTTTATTTTTTATTCTTTTATTATAATGTTTGAATAAGACAACTTAAAAGTCACTAATTAAGGATTAAACGCAAGGCTCATAGTTTTAAATACAATTCATTTATCACTCATACATAATATTATTTGTTAAGTAAATTTTGTTAAATAGATTTTATATAAAAACATTTTTAATAAAATATAATTTTAATAATCACATACTACAATAATATTACTTACCCTAAATTATTTAAAAAAAATTATTCTTCTATTAAAGTTGGATTTCTTGGCTTATGTAAATAGTTTTAAACTAGTTTTAGAGACACTTGGCCTCTTATTATCTTCTCTGATTCTTATTTCGACATATGTTGTGTCTTGTTGTAATGCTCGTTTGATTAATTAAATTCATTGACTTGGAAAATTAAAAATAATAAATAATAAAACTAGATGATTAAGCATAATTCCGATTTTTTTGTGTAAAAAATCCAAATTTTGCTAATGTGTATTTATTTATTAGAATAATTGTAAATGTCTTAATCACGTGTAACACGTTTACATTTTTAAATCATTAGCATTATGAATGTATCTATGTCGTTATCATATGTAATATTACATATTATAAGATTTTCATGCATGGATTGAGGGACAAGTAATTTAATCAATTATTGGATCTGCTAAAAGATTATGAAATATTGATGTCTCCAAACAGGCGTTGTAAATTTTTGTGTTCTACTGGTCTGTACAAGAGTAAATATTGGCCACGAGTTTTAAATCTGTTTTAAGATCAAACTTTCAACTATTGATTAAGGTAGATTTCGTCTTAATATCTCACTTAAGTCTCATGTTTTTTTTAATATCTTTTAAAATAAGGGTAATTAATACTATTGTAAAAAAGTAAGGAGTTAATATATATAGGGTTATAATCCGCTTACACAATATAAAAGTTTTAAAATTTTACACGTTTTTTGGATCGTTGGATGTGAAAAATGGATAATTGAGATTAACTCTTTACTTTTTTTCCAAGTGATAGTCTTCAAATATTCTACTGTTAATCTCAGTCATCTGTTTTCTCCATCCAACGATCCAAAAAATATGTAAAATTTTTAAAAAAATTACATTATATAATCCGTTTTTATTTGCTATTGTAGCACATATTTCTAAGATTGGATTTATTAATGCCTGTAGTTGGTGGTTATTTGTAGTGATTGACACAGAACTTTATGTTTGGGCTATTGTAGGGATTGTGTTTATTTTTTACTAACAAAAAGTGATTTTTTTTAGTTATTTGGTTTAGCTTTTTAACTCAATCATTGTATATTCATATTTTTATTAATGTACATATTCAACGGCTAGTTTTTTGCTCTTCGATAGTTAGAGGAAATAATCAGTTATTGTAATTAATTTACTTTAAGTTGTGTAGACTATTTTGAGATGGTGTACTTTTATTATATTTTCTTTTTATTTAATAAAAACTAAAAGTTATTGTTATTTTTTTTTTAAAAAAAAGTTTGATTCTCTATTTAGAAAAAAGTTTGATTCAAATTTTTATACAAAATTATCAATCCAATTCTTCATGTGTAATACAAGACTACATAACTTGTGACAATCACGGATGAAATGCGGGGAGTTGGGGGGCGGGCACACCTCATAAAAATTCTAAATATGTAATTTAAATATATATTTTTTATTTGGGATCTGATTTCTCACTCTTTTAAATTTTTATTACAACTTTCTAAAAGGCTTCATCTTTGACAAAAGAAAAAACATGCATTTGCCAACAACTAGTTGCTCACTACAGCAAAACAGGTCTTTAGCGGCGTTTTTTTTGTCCTATAGCGGCGTTTTTTAGCGCCGCTAAAAACATTCCCGGCACTTAAAAAAGCGCCGCGAAAAACGCCGCTTAAAGTAGCGCCGCAACAGTTCGCGGCGTTTTTTTTTTCAAAAACGCCGCAAAAGATCAAAATCTATAGCGGCGTTTGTAAAAGCAAACGCCGCAAAAAACTGTTCTGTAGTGGCGTTTGATTTTACAAACGCCGCGAAAAACTGTTCATTAGTGGCGTTTGATATTACAAACGCCGCGAAAAACTGGTCTTTATTGGCGTTTGATATTACAAACGCCGCAAATAACAACATGCTTCCAAAAAAAATTAAATAAAATAATACTATATAATAATCGATCAGTGCTGTTAAATTAACAAATGTTGCACCAAGTTATTTTAATTACAGCATGGTTCCTTACATACAAATACAAAGAAAATCAACAAAACTACATGCCATCAACTAGTGTATTTATGTTGAGCTGTAAAATTCAATGTGTGTACACATTTACCAGGTTTCCTGGATTTCTTTGATGTTGAGACAATAGCTAACCCCGTCAGTTATTGATGAAATACAACCAATTAAGGCTGCATATATGTGTTTACTTTCTCCAAAACTTGAATTGCTTCCTTCCACAGTTTTATGTAGCCCTCCTGCCACATCCAGCAAAAGGTGAGGACTCTGCCTGCAAATATAAAGTGTTAAATTTCTCCAACTTTTGAAATCCTCTTAAATTTACATTAGGAAACAATATTAGAGACACTGGAACAGCTATTTACCTGTTGCCCAGATCTACTGTATATATCCAAAGCCCTCAAAGCATCAGGACGTTGCATCTCAAAGAACTGACATTGTTTAGAGTACAAATAAGAATAACAAAGAAGTGACGGCTTAAGATGATAACCAAAGTTTTTATTGTTTAAAAACTGACAAATTAAGGGAAAAAGAGAATTATGCGTCACCCTTCTTTTCGCAGTCTAAAGAAAAAGGCACTTCACAATTGAAAACTCCACACATGCATACACTTTTGAATAGAAAAGAACAAATAGGTACCTAGAAAGAACTTAGCTTGTAAATTCAACAGCTTCAATATGCTCCAAGGAATGGACCTAAAGATTTGAAAACATAAAATAACAAAGAAGAGAGATCACAAAATAACCTAAGAAACAACTAGAATTGTCCAGAAAGCAGTTCTGTGCCCCGAAAATTGTTATGTAGTTAAGAAAACCATCTTATAGTTAATAGGAAAAGCTCCACAAACAAAATTTATAAATTAAATACCAAAAGACTACATAGACACTTCAAACTTAGAGATAGTTATTCTATTTGTGATTTCACTTATAGTAATCCCATAGTACTGCAGTCTTTAGTAATTCATAGACATTTTATTAATATATTTCTTCTAATACTTCTTAGAGATGATGATAATCAAGAGACTCAACCATTATGATTCAATGAATGATTACATGGCCACCTAATTACAAATTCACAAGGCAAGAATCAACAGAAATAACTGCACGCACAGTGTTTCATTTCTTAAAAACTATTAACATATAAAACCTGTGCTCCCACTTCAATTATTGAAAGATGGTAAAAATGCAAAAGAAAAACCATGCTTAAAGTGAGTTAAGTATTTGAAAGAAACTAGTCGATATTGTTTCTATATCTAAAATGAAACTAGTCAATGTTGTTTCTATATCTAAAATTTTGATTACCTAAGGGATTATTTACCATGATTTGAGGCTGATTTGTACATTTAATTTTGAAATAAAAAAAATAAAATTTTCAACATCAATAACATATAAAGTAAAAAAATGTAAAATTCATTTGTAAAGTGAAAACGTGGTAAAAAGAGTCACATTTTCAAAACATTACAAATTAAAAGATAATATAAAATTAATATAAAAACTTTGAAAAATGCATCAAGAATCCACTTACAATCTTAGGATGCTTCATCACTCCAGAGGTATCTGGACAATGGTCCTGTTGGGAATCTTTAGCATTGAGTAGTTCTGCCCGCACAATAGAGAATCCATGGCCCGACTTTCTTTTCCAAATAGAATAAGGGATTTTAGAGATGAATAAATAGTCGGTTAAATCTATTTAATTAAATAGATATAATTGGTTTAGTTTAATCAATTTTTTATTCAATTCTTTGTTTATTCGATTAATTTAATTAGTATAAACACAAACATATTAAATTTAGAAAAGAAAAAGAAGCAGTAGAAGAAATCATACAGAGTGTTATTGCATTATGAAGGAGCGAGATCTTACCACGCAACGTCGGTGACGGCGAAGGCGGAAGACGCAACGACGGTGACGGTGACGGCGACGGCAAAAGACGCAACGAAGGGGACGGCTAACGGGTGAAGCGGTGACAGTGGGTGTGAGAGATCTCGATTAGGGCAGAAGGATTTGGGAATTTTTGAGGCTATCATCCGATTTGGATACTTTGAAAGAGAGGGAGGGGTCAAAACGACACAATAAAATTGTGTTTTGATAATAACACTTTTAGCGGCGTTTGAAAACGTCACTATATGGAAACTATTTGTGGCGTTTTTGTTTGGAAATGCCACTATAGTCGTACCTATTGCGGCGTTTTGGTCTCAAGCGCCACTATTTCATGTTCTATGGCGGCGGTTTTGTCGCAAACGCCACTAAAAGTGTACTTTTCTGGCGATTTCAATACAAACGCCGCAGAATGTTAAAATTTAACGGCGTTTTCGCTAGAAACGCCGCGAAAAACGCCGGTACAGACCAGTTTTGCTGTAGTGGCTCTACTGGGATAAAACGTCAGAATCCTTAAACAAGGTTGTAAAACCCTTAATTTAACTAAACTTGATTTTGATATAACAAATACTTTAAGGATTATTTTGCAAAGTAAATAAATTTTTTAAGTTCTCAAAAAAGCTCAAAATTTGACAAGTAAAAAAATTTAACCCAAAGTGTTTTAAGGTTTAAAAATAATCCCCATGAATTTTTCTAAGTATTATCAAGCTAAATCTGTAAATTTTGCCCAAGCATTTCGATACGGCTTAGAACAGTTTCGAAACGTTTTGCTACTGAAATTTTCATATCGAATTGGTCTCGAAACGACTTCAACTCGTTTCGATACGACCTTCATCTGGGCAAGTCATACTTTGACTTTGCTTCGAAACGGCAGTTAACCGTTTCGATATGGGGTTTGGGCATTTAATGTTTTCGACCGTTGCTTGTCAGAAACCAAAATTTTCAAAGTTAATTCCTCGTTTCGCTACGGCCTAGCTTGGTCTCGAAACATTTTGCTAGTATAATTTTATGAGCTCAACCATTTCGATACCAGTATCGAAGCGACCTCTTTAATGCGCATAACAGCTCTTTCTATTTTAGTCGTGTTTCGAAACAGGTAGGTACCGTTTCGATACGGGCAGTTGTAGAACTGCATTTATGGTGGGAAGATGAAGTCTCAACGGCTATATTTATGATGTCAACCACCCAAACGGATAGAAATCAATGAGAAGGTATAAAAGAAAGCATTTTAAGCACCAGCAACAACCATTAAACATTAAAGCATTATCCAAGCAATCAATCCAAACTCCTGTGCTCAAATTTCATATCTTGTACCCCAATTTGTAATCTTTTATTGTAAACCTTTCACTCTCAAATTGGGTGTGTGGTTGAGTGTATTTTGGACATATTTGTCTATAAAGAGATACATTTTATTGCCTTGTAATTCTTTGTTCTTGTGAGGGTCTCAAGAACAATCTTTGGATAGGAAGATTGATCTTTGTAAAAGGTTTCCTCCTAAGCCTAGAAAAGGGGAATATTTCATAGTGAAATTGGTTGAAAATTCTTAGTGGTGACTAAGGTAGTGGATGTAGAGCTTGTTCTAAGCTTGAACAACTATAAATTCTCTTGTCTTCAATTTTTCAATTTTCCAATTTCATCCCACAACTTTTAAAATTCCAATTCACCCTCTCTTGACATTTTTCATTCGATCGATCCACTTAACAAAGGTCAAAGTTTAAATTATGACGTTGTAAATGGAGCGATTAGATTGGAAGGGTCGCTCACATAATAAACATTTACCATACTCGATCTGAATTAAACAACCAATAATTATAATATATATAGTCACAACATAAGACGTACTCTTTTTACTTATGCATTTACCTAGCCAATCGTTCGGGTGTGGAGAACTAATGTTTTGATATAATAATTGAAAAATAGTTTTGAAATAAATTGAAAAGATTTCAATTTTGCTTTTAAGTCCAAATATCTTGAAAATACGTTTGAAGTATTTTAAAGGGATTTCTAAAGAGATTTTAAAGCCAAACATTGAAAAACCACCCAGGTGTTTCGAAATGCCCCCTAGGTGTTTCGATACAGGACTTCACAGGGACAAAGGGTTTTGATACAGCCTTGTCTGTTTCGAAATGGGGCTTGATCTGGGTGAGAATTTTGCATAGTGTTTCGATACAGCCACTTCCATTTCGATACGCCTATGTGGCAATGACCTCAACGGTCAAAACCCTCAACGACTATTTCCCAACGGCCTTTTAAATTGCAGGACGTTTTGATACGAAAATCAACGTTTCGATACGGCCAAGGATGTTCCGAAATGGGTGATGCATCAGACTGCAACGACTCTTTTTATTTCAGGGATGTTTCGAAACAAGGTCGAGTGTTTCGAAACGGGGAGTTGCAGAACTGCATTTATGGTGAGAAATAAAGTCTCCAACGACTCTAATTCAACCCTAACGACAAGTGATGGCTACAAACTCAATTAGGAGTATAAAAGGGACGCCCAAGCATCAAGAGAAGGCTAATGCTTCAATTGTCAACAACACTATGATTAAGATTTTTGTCTTAGAGCTCAATTGTCCATTTTTTTGTATAGACAACACTAGTGAGCTAAACATTGTTAAATTTGCTCAAATGTTTAAGTTTTGAGTGAGAGCTAAAAAGTGCAAACAAATACATATTAGAGGGATTTCAAGTTTGCTTAAAATTTCTCTTGTAAAGAGGGTTTACTCAAGCTTTGGGTAGAAAGCTTTGAGGGTTGTAAAGGTTGCCTCCTAAGCCTAAAAAGGGGAACGAAATTCTTAGTGAATTTGGTTGAAATCCTTAGTGGGAAGCTAAGGTAGTGGATGTAGGTGCTTGTTAGAAGGTCAAACCACTATAAATCCTTGTGTCCAATTCCAATCTTTTAGCTTCCACTTTAACACTCAAAATTCAATCTTCTCTAAACATGACAAACACATCGGTTGAAAGAAATCGAGCATCATAAAACCCAACAATTGGTATCAGAGCTTGACTCAATTAAAGAGGATTTACATTCTATTGATGTGATCTGGGAAGCTCGATTCAACATATCAACCAACCGATCAAATGGCGCAATCCATCGACAAGCCACCATTCGTCGACAAAACACACTATGCCCATTGGAAGACAATAATGATGTATTTCATAAAGTCCAAGGACTACAAGCTTTGGGACATAGTAGAAGACGGTTCGTTCGTGCCACAAAGAAGAAAGGCAGATTGAAGCGCGGATGACCACAAGAAGATGGAGCTCAATTGCAAAGCCTTGTACATCATCTCTTGTGCATTGAGCCCCAACATCTACGAGAAGATGTCTTCTTGTGAAGATGCCAAGGAGGTATGGGACAAGCTTGAAATCACATACAAAGGAACCAACGAAGTAAAGGAGACCAAGATCGGACTCTTTAACCTCGAGTATGAGAACTTCAAAATGGAACCGGTTGAGGACATCACGAAGATGTTCGATAGATTCTCCACCATCACCAATAGACTCAAATGGTATAGAGAAATCATTCCGAAAGACAAACTTGTCCGTAAAATCATCTACTCTCTTCTCGAGTCTTAGGACTCAAAGAAGACGGCCATCATTGAAGCTAAAGATCTCAAATCCTTAAAACTCGATAAACTCATGGGATCTTTCCTCACACACAAAATCATGAAGAAATGAAGAGGAGAAGAGAAGAAAAAGAAAGAGATAAAGAAGATGGGGGAGAAGAAAGTCAAAGAGCTAGGCATCAACAAGAGTGTCGTTGCTCTTAAATCCTCCAAATGCCGACATGTTGAATCAAGAGATGAGGAAAGTGAAGACGAAGAGATGGCCTATCTCTTCAAGAAATTCACTCGGTTCATAAAGAGTGAAATGGAAAGATATTATCAAGAATCGAAGAAGAAGATGAAGGAATCCTACAAGTCCAACAAGAAGGGATCATCTTCAAAGCAAGCATATGTGGCCACATGGAGTGATGAAGACTCCACCGATAATGAGGTAGCCCACCTATGCTTGATGGCCCTCAATGAGAGGGAGGTAACTTCTAACTCATCCATTTCAAATTCTTATACTTTTGATGAGTTACAAGAAGCCTATGATGAATTGGTTTTCGAATTCAAGGCTTCATTTTCAAAAAATAAAAAGTTGATTTCGAAGTTGAAAAACGAAAATGATTTGCTTTTGAAAACCAATTTTGAGTTTGAAGCAAAATTTAAGGATTTTGAGCAACAAGTTTCTAGTTTACAAAATTTGCATCAAACAATGGAAAAAGATCACCAAAAAGAAATTGATGATCTTAAGAAAGAAAAGATTTTGATTTCCAAGGAACTAGAAAAGAAAAATGATTTTGGAAAATCAAAATTTTACCAAAGATAATCTAGTGCCCCTAGTTTTTAAATGAAAAATGTTTTAGAAGTGTTTGGGTTCCAAAAGAACTAATCATTTCACATAAAAATGATGAAATTGAAAAGTGGATTCCTAATGGTACTAAATTTTGTGCAACTAACGGTTATGGATCCAAAGCAATTTGGATACCAAAATTTGTATGATTGTCTTGATTAGGTGTGGTGGAGGTGTTCAACAAGTCCAATCAATGAGGGGGAGCTCCATGCACACAAAGAAAGACACTTGAAGATGAAGGCTTCTCATCCTCCCTTGAGTTCAAGTGTGGTAAAATCCAGTTGTTGTTTTTTTTGTTTAATTTGATTTATTCTCTTTTAATTTAACTAGATTATCATGTGTCGGACTAACATCTTTTGATGGTGCTTTGAGTAAGGGGGCCCATTTTAAAACCAATATTCTTATTTATGTCAATTTTAAAAAATACCTCCTAAGTTATCTTAAACTTAAAGTTATTTAAATTCTTTTTTATATAACAAATAGGAGAGAGTTTGGTTTGAAAAATTGCATTTTCAAATGAATAAGGGGGAGCTTTACTTACTTTTAAATTTTTCATCTCTTATTCAAATTTTTAAACTTGAAGGGGGAGAATCCCAAACAATTTTTCAAGATAGTTTTATTATATCAAAAAAGGGGAGATTGAAGAACTACTGTTTTGATATAATAATTGAAAAATAGTTTTGGACTAAATTGAAAAGATTTCAAAATTGCTTTTAAGTCCAAATATCCTGAAAATACGTTTGAAGTATTTTAAAGGGGTTTCTAAAGTGTTTTTAAAGCCAAACATTGAAAAACCACCCAGGTGTTTCGAAACGCCCCCTAGGTGTTTCGATACAGGACTTCACAGGGACAAAGTGTTTCGATACAGCCTTGTCTGTTTCAAAACGGGGCTTGATCTGGGTGAGAATTTTGCATAGCGTTTCGATACGGCCACTTTTGTTTCGATACGCCTATGTGACAATGATCTCAACGGTCAAAACCCCCAACAGCTATTTCCCAACGGCCTTTTAAATTGCAGGACGTTTCGATACGGAAATCAACATTTCTATACGGCCAAGGATGTTCCGAAACGGGTGATGTATCAGACTGCAATGGCTATTTCTATTTCAGGGATGTTTCGAAATAAGGTCGAGTGTTTCGAAACGGGGAGTTGTAAAACTGCATTTATTGTGGGAAATAAAATCTCCAACGGCTCTAATTCAACCCTAACGGCTAGTAATGGCTACAAACTCAATTAGAAGTATAAAAGGGACCTCCAAGCATCAAGAGAAGGTTAATGCTTCAATTGTCAACAACACTATGATTAAGATTTTGTGTTAGAGCTCAATTGTCCATTTTCTTGTATAGACAACACTAGTGAGCTAAACATTGTTAAATTTGCTCAAGTGTTTAGGTTTTAGGTGAGAGCTAAATAGTGCAAACAAATACCTATTAGAGGGATTTCAAGTTTGCTTAGAATTTCTCTTGTAAAGAGGGTTTACTCAAGCTTTGGGTAGAAAGCTTTGGGGGTTGTAAATGTTGCCTCCTAAGCCTAGAAAAGGGGGACGAAATTCTTAGTGAGTTTGGTTGAAATCCTTAGTGGGAAGCTAAGGGAGTGGATGTAGGTGCTTGTTAGAAGGCCGGACCACTATAAATCCTTGTGTCCAATTCCAATTTTTTAGCTTCCACTTTAACACACAAAATTCAATCTTCTCCAAACTTGACAAACACATCAGTTGAAAAAAATCGAACATCATAAAACCCAACAAAGTGTATCATAATAAAAGAACTCATATATTTCTCGTGAAAAACAAAGATTAGTTGGACAAGCGACATCTAAGCTTATCCCACAAATTTTCAAACCTTGACACACTATTTCACCTAACATATTACCTAAAGCTTTTGGCATCATACAAAACATCCATAGTGCATCCATCAATTTCCAATTCTCTCATTATAAAATCATTCCAAATAAAGTTAAAAATAATACTACTGTAAACTAGTCTTTAGATTATATTCCTATTTTGATCATTCAACTTTTAAAAAAATAAATTCGATAAATTAATTGTTGAATCGCTCATGTTCTTATAACTCGGGAGTTAAATTGTTAACATTAATATGATGTGGACAATTTTATACTAACGGGAAGCCACGTGTTGTTTGTCTCATTCTTTCCTTTTTTTCTCTTATTCTTTTTTATTTCATCTTCTTCCCTCGCAAAGATGAAACTTAATTTCATCTCTGTCACGCTGGAATCAGAACTGTCATTCTTCGAACATTCAAGACAATGAATTTTCTCAAAATTTCTAATTATGCTTAAAACTTCTAATTTTTGCTTAAACCACTCTTTACCAAAGAGGACCATAACCCGTCTCCTGCCTCTCCACCTCCCAACCATTGAGATTTGGAAGAAGATATTCTAGTGTCAGAAAATCCAAGAGAATCCAAAAATTTAGGTTTTAAGAAGATCTCATATGTTTTTCATAAAAATTAAGAATTTTTTTGGTCTCTTCATAATTAAAAAAAATCTTGTCACATTACTATTAATTGTTTGATGACAGAGTGACAAAAATATTTAATCTTTATAATTAAGTAATCAAATTAAAAATAAATAAATTAAGTGACCAAAAGGAAAATACGATCAAAGTTAAATAATGAAATGCTTAATTTATATATAATACTAAAAGAGAAAAACAAACAAACTTTGGACTTAGATGTTGCCGACCTGGCTTACCAACATCAAAGATTTTGCCCGCAAGCAATAACAAAGTACCACACTTCATTTAATTTCTCTCATAATAAGGATTGATTCAAATAATAATAATGAGGCACGAATCAACTTGTCTCAGTGGTTAAGGGAACGGTTGTTATTCCTAGAGGTCACGGGTTCGAGCACTAGCAACTGCAGCAGGGTGATTGAGCGTTCATTGTCAAATGGTTGAGAATACATTTAGAACAGATACTACTTGTAATCACTTTAGCTTTCATCAAAAAAAAAATAATGAGTTGAATTTCATTAAAGTAATGGATAAATATAGTAATACAAAACATTTCCTAATATAAAAGAGTCTTAACTTTTTATGAGATGGACTCGGCTCACCACGTTATTCGTAGTCGGTCTCAATTAATAAGATCTAATAATTTTATCTTTTTTTTCAAGGTGAATTTTCACATATTTTCTACACGTAAATAAGAAGTATATAGTTGCTTGAAAGGTATTTTAAGATAAATAGATCGTATTAGTTAAGAGCACGAATGACACAGTGAATCGAGTTCATCTAATAATTTTTCTTTAAAGATATGTCATATTTGTTTAAAATTATTAACAATGCTCAAGAAAACAGAAAATTAATAACATGAAAATATAGGGCGTGAACAAAAAAAAAACAAAAGTGAGCGCCTTCCCTAATCTTTCTTAGCTTAACCCGACCTGAAATATGAGCCTCAAATTTTATCTATGTTTATTCGCATTTGTAAACGATTAATGTAATCTCATTTTTAGACCGCTCATGTTATTTATTTTTTATAAACATTATTTTTAATTTAATAGTTCATAATATTTAATATTTTAATTTTATTAAAAATATTACTCTCTTATAGAAATTAATATATTTTAAATACTTACATCGTAATATTATATATTATTATACATTAAGTAAAAAAAAAATTGGACCAATGTACTTTTGAACTTAAATCTTCCCTATTTTCCCGTTGATTTTCTTTTTGGCCATTTTTTTATGTGTGATAGCATTATAAACAAACTTTATTGTCAACCGTTTCCCAAAGTAAACAATGCTAAACCACAATTTTGAATAGTTTTCTCTCTTTTTTTAATTGAAAACAAAATGTTTTATGGTATCCTCTAATTTGGGCAAAATGAGTTAAAGAATTTAAGTGATTCAATTTTTGAATCTGAAAATTTAATTTATCCAATTTCACCTGTACGAGAAATCAGCTGAGTGTAATTAAAAACTTTAATTGATTTTCTTCATGCAGCCTTGAATAAAAATAAAAATACTGAAAAGAAGAAAAAAAAAACAATAAAAAAGCAAAAGTGATTTTGGAAAAAAGTTGAATGTTTAAAAGAGAGGGAGGGGTCCAGCTCTCTTAGTTAACTTTAACTTAGTGGAATCACATCTGATTACATTAAAATCAAAAGTGGGAGTGGTCCATCTGGCTGTAAAAGCCTCACCATTTTCCATATTTAATCAACCCTTCATAGCTCTCCCCACCATTCATTTTTTCTTTTCTTTTACCTTAAAACAATTAATAAAAATAAAACCCCAAATTAGCCGTTGCAATTTAGATGTTTATCTCTCAGTTAGATCTGAAAATCTTAGATGAAATATTATCTTAAATATGACTTTTTTTACATAAACGTATTTATTTATTGATTAATCTGGATCGAATACTATACATATTTATTATAAAAATAATTTTTCAATTCAATTTACTCTACCTACAACGTCACAAATTGAAACCTTCAGATATAGTCAAGGAATTTAATACCTTATCTCGCTAGATAAAATAATGATTAATATTATCTTAAATATAATTATAATACTAAAAATTATATAAATGTGATATTCTCATATGCATGGACCAACCTACATTCATGTTGGGAGGGGCCTTGCGCACCGCTCCACGCAGAAAACTTTTTTTGTCTATATTTTTTATAAAAAATAAATTAATTATGAATTTATCAACCACTACTTAACATTTATATTTTTTTCCCATCCCATGTAATAATTTCGTCCACTCATATCCACCGCTATATAATATGCTTCTAATCATAAATTTTGGTTAAAAAAATATAAAAAGGGGTTATAATGATAAAAATGTTAATTAATATAAGTTGGAAAAGGATTATAATGATAATAGTATTTTTTTCTAACAAGTATAATGATAAGGATTATTATTATGATCCCTAAATTCTAAATCTATACATCTAAAGTCTTAAACTCTACCCTCTAAATTAAGATCCTAAACCTTAAAATTAAAACACTTACGAAAATTTTCAGTTTCCATCGTCAGTTTATATGATATAAATTCGATAAAGATTACAGTGTTAATTAGTAGAAATTGAAGGGGAAATATAACATAAATAAAAAGTTTAAACTTGAAATTCTCATATCGGTACAGTACTTTCTCATTGATATTACAACAAAATTTCCACATGAACATAAACAGTTCTTTACATAGTATCAAACTGGCAAGGAAAATAAATCATCAACTTAGAACTCGGACAGTGTCTTATTTTGCTGCTTCAAATCCTTGTAAAACCTGTTTATGAAATCCTCGGCAGCTTTGTCTACGTAGCTGTTGTCTTCATCGCCATCCCTCAACGGAAACGGAGAGTCCGTTATCCTAAGTTGTCTCGCCAACGGAGTCTGTCCGAACCCCGGCAACATAGGTGAAGCAGTGCTGTTGTTGTTGTAGCTATCGTTGTTGCTGAGCATATCCAAGACAGCCTTAACGGCGTTCATGGTGGCCAAGTTTTCTTCGTCGTGAGTAGGAGGCGCGTGGACGCAGGCGAAGAGCTGGTGGTAGTAATTGTTAATGCTGCTGTTGTTCTTCTTCTTCAGGTTGAAAGGGAAGATGTGGTTGGGGGTGTTGCTGCAGCTGAACTCGTACTCCTGGACAGCCGCCTTAGACACCGCCGTGAAGGAGGAGGAGGAGGAGGAGACTTGGTGGCGATGGTGGAACATGAGGTTGCCGATGGCCTTGGCGCTGGCGGTTTTGCCACGTTTGAGCACCATGCTGAGATCAACCATGATTTTTTTCTTCGATAGAAATCCTTTTCTCATCATGAAGAGAACTGCCCTCACAATGCTCCACACTCTTTTGCTAACCACCGGCAGACTTTGTTCCATTTTTAAGCTCTGTTTTTCACTAATTTTCGTTCGGCTGACTTTCGATCGAGAGAGATGGAAAGAAGTGAGGAAATTAGTGTTTGTTTGTGTTAAAGGGAGAGAGGAAGAGGAGGGTATATATACTTATATAGGGCAAAAGAGGAGAGATATAAGGAAATCAATCAAAGGTGATTTTCTTTACTACTTTAAAAATGGGGCTACACTAACCTATGGATGCATGGATGTTTTTGTGTTATTTTTAATGGTTTAAGTTTATTAATATTTGATGCTGATTTATATGTATAATATTAGATGATATTTCGGAATGAAAAATTATTAGATGGATCCGACTCTATACGTCATTGGTGGTTTCAGCTAATAAGATTCATTCATCTCATATTTTTTTCAAGGTGAATATCCACTCCTTTCTACATGTAAATAAAGAGTGAGTGATTATTTGGAAGTTATTGTGAGATTAATAGACCTTATTAGCTGGGACCACGGGTGATATGGTGAGCCAGGTCCATCTAATAATTTCTCTATATATACATGTGTGATAATTTGATAAAGCAATATAAATTCGATGTCTCTTAAATATGATTTTTAATGAATTTTATAAATAAAAATAAAATAATGTTTTGAAATCTGTTTATGAATTTAACTAATTTGACTTCGAGTATAATCTGAATTATTAAAAAATAAATATGTATTATTTTTGGAACGGTGAAAAAAAATTATAAACACCTAATTTCAACGTTTAAAATTTAGAATTTATGGTTTAAGGTTTTAATGTTTGTGGTTAGATTTTAAGGTTTGAAAATAAATTTTATGATTACAATTTAGATTTAGTATTTAAAATTAGAGGTAGAATTTAAGATATTAAAAGTGATATAGTTTAGGAATATAAATTATCTGTCCTTTTCTGATGTTCCTCTTTGTGCCTTACACTAAAAAATTAATCGAGGGTTTAGAGTTTATGTTTAAGGTTAGAGTTTAGTGAATTATGGATATGATTTATTTTTAGGTTTATGGTTTATAGTTTGGGATTTAAAATTTAAAATTAAAGATTATAATATAACTTTTTAGTGTTGTAGCGTAAAAAGACACCGGAAAAAAAAAAAAAATTGTCAGTAAAAATTAACCTTTTTAAATACTCATAGTTATACCTAGTTAATAAAAAAAATAAGTTTATAACTTAGAATTAAAATTTTCAGTTCCCCTACACTTTAAGGTTTAAAATTCTTTGGTATATCAAATAATTACCTGTTTGATTTCCTTTCTCCTTCTCTCCTCTCTTGTCATACCCTATATATATCCCTCCCCTCCCACGATCCCTTCAACTCAAACAAACACTACTTTCCTTTTCTCTTTCCCTCTCTCTTTCTCTCGAAAGTCACCCAAAAGAAAATTAGTGAAAGCAAAGCTAAAGAAATGGAGCAAAATCTTCCGGTGATTACCAAAAGAGTGTGGAGCACTGTGAGGGCGGTTCTTTTCATGTTGAGAAAAGGATTTCTGTCAAAGAAAAAATTCATGCTTCATCTCAACATGAATCTTAAACGTGGCAGAATCGCCATTGGCAACCTCATGTTCCACCACCGCCAAGTCTCCTCCTCCACGGCGGCAGTCCAGGAGTACGAGTTCAGCTGCAGCAACACCCCCAATCACTTCTTCCCTTTCAACCTGAAGAAGAAGAACACCAACAGCATTAACAATTACTACCACCAGCTCTTCGCCTGCGTCCACGCGCCTCCTACTCACGACGACGACAACTTTGCCACCATGAACGCCGTTAAGGCTGTCTTGGATATGCTCAGCAACAACGATAGCTACAACAACAGCACTGCTTCACCTATGTTGCCGGGGTTCGGACAGGATGGTGATGAAGACAACAGCTACGTAGAGAAAGCTGCTGAGGATTTCATAAACAGGTTTTACAAGGATTTGAAGCTGCAAAACAAGACACTGTCCGACTCATAAGTTGATGATTTGATTCCGTTTATAAACAAAACCACAACAAGTTTGATACTGCGTGAAGAACAGTTTATGTTCATCATCATAGAAATTATGTTGTAATATCAATGAGAACTCTTGTGCATATTCGCGAATTTCAAGCTTAATTAACCCTTCTTAGTTTTTTATATAATATTCTCGACTTTTTGACCGAGTACATATTTTACGAACAAAACTAATTAAATCTGAAATCCTTAAGATGAAGATTATTATTTTTTTTACTAAAACCATTGGTTGGGTTCAACTCTTCTTTGTATCATTCAACCAACGTTTCCAACCAAACTAACTTATTGATCAAGTATTAGTTCAATTTTGTAGGGCTTACCTTTTTAATTATTATTAATAAATTCATCTTGCTGAGAGAAAAATATTAGTTCAATTAATACTAATTACTAATATAATATTTAAGATGTTACAAATTAGAACGCGTTTAAAATATTTTTTATTATTGGTTAAGAAAATTATTTTTTAGTAGAACCACTCGTATTTAGATCCTGTTTAGCAATTAGCGGATAGCTGATAGTGAATTACATTAGCTAATAACTGATTGCATTAGCTGATTTGACTAACGAATTGTATTAGCTGGTTGTATAAAAGTGTTTGGTAAAATTAACCGATAGTTATTTGATTATTTAAACAAGCAAAATGACATGTAAGGGGGACATGGTTATATTCGATATTGTTTGAATAGTTTATTAGTTATCAATATTTTATATATTAATTAGATTATGAAAAATAATTTTTCAATATAACATTACTAAGCATATTCGAATGATCTATATATTAATTTATTATTTATAAAATCATTTTTAATACAATTTAATTAATTATTAAATTTAAATACAAATATAAATGTGTAAGAATGAAAATAAAAAAATAAAAAATATTAGTTTACAAATGTCACGATGTAAATACATGAGGATGAATAATTAAAATAGAACATGTTAAATTCTATTAAAGAAATAGAACATGTTAAATTTAGGTTATTTGGAGATTTTTTATAATTGTTTAGAGAAAGAGTCTTTATAACTCTTATGTCAAAACCTCTAATTTCAAAAAGTTCATATCAGTAGCTTTTTCAAAATTAAAGGTTTTACCCCAATCCGCTATTCACCAAACATCCAAATTAACGAATTTGACCGGTCAAACCTCTAATTTTAGCTCAAATCACTATTTAACAAACAAGATCTTAAATATATTAACCGACTAATATTACAAAAGTTCAGTATGGAGTAATCATTCTAATTTAATTTCATTATTAAAACCTTAATATTACTTACAAAATTAGTTTCTCGCCAGATTTTAAATAAGGCATTTGGACGTTTATCGCACTTTAGTCAAAAATACCCCTACTACTTTTTCAATATAGTAGTATTGTTTATTTATGTTAAAGCTGACATTATGCATAAACCAAAAGTTGGGGATATTAATGGAACAAAATTTATTGAATCTTTAACCTGCTCTTTTAAGCTATTTAGAAAATATTGATTGATTTTAAAGAATTCATTTACCAAATTCGATTTAGATCTATTTTTTTATTATTAATCATATATCATAGCCTTTAAATCGGATATAAAAAATTATACTAAAAAATAATAAAACCTTTACAATTGATTTCTAAAAGATATTAGTAATTGTTTTTGTGTGGGAAAATTTTAGCTCAAACCACTAACGCTAAACACTGTTGAACATTATTAAATTGATTAATAAAGATTAAAAATCTTAAAGAGTCAACATACAATTAATGATTATTTAAAATAAAATTCTAATTAAATTATTTTCTATAAATATTATATTTTTATTTTTCTAAATAATTAGATCAAATACCAACCATATTCAATCCCTAAATTAAAAAAAAAAAAACTTCAAATCTTTTTCTTTTACTAACAATATGGTTGTTTACTCGCAATTTGATTGTTTACTCGACATACACCATCGTTTTCTCAGACTTTGTAAACAATCACGATAAAACCCTAAATCTTTGATGAAAAAACTTGTAGATGTATACACGAAAAAACCCTAAATCACCGTTTTTTCAAACTTTGTACAAATAATTGTTAGGAAAGAACACACACGAAAGAACCATTTTTTTTCAATTGTTTAATCTTTGAGTGAAAAAACTTGTATGTCGAGTAAACAATCAAACTGTTAGGGAAGAAAAAAAGATTTAGGGTTTTTTAATTTAGGGATTGACTATGGTTGATATTTGATCTAATTATTTTAAAAATATATATAATATGTATGGAAAATAATTTAATTGAAATTTTATTTTAAATAATTATTAATTGTATGTTGAGCCCATGAGATTTTTAAATCCTTATTAATTAATTTAATGATGTTCAGCATTAATGATGTTCAACATTATTCGACGCACGTGGTAAACTCGGTTTTTTCATTCTCCACTCTGCAGCCCCAGAAAACTTCCAAAATAGCCATTATAATATGTTTTTTCTAAATCAGATTATATTCTTCAAATTTTGGGTTGAAGACTTAGACTACAAAAGGGAAATGAGTAAGTCGGAGAAGATGAGGGTATATTTGACATTTAATATTAGGTCAGAAAATGATATGAAAAAAAATGTTGCTATAGAATAAGATAATTAGATGGTGGGACATTGCTGATATGGTGAAAAAGGTTTATAAAATAATTCCGGCTACATGTTTTGCTCCATTAATATCCTTAACTTTTGGTATATGTACAATTTGGACATTATGATAATTAAGTAATGTATTGAAAAAGTAGGAGGGGGCATTTTTGAGAAAAGAGTAATAATTAAAGGAGTTTCCTTGGGCAACAATCAAAGGCAAAGTCTCTCTTTTGGCTGAAATTGCTCCACCATTTCTTTTCCTTTTATATAAAACCAACAACATTTGTAAGGTTGCTGCACCATGTCTTTAGTACTTTGTGGTACTTTTCCCTTTACATTTTTTTAATGGGTTTTGTTTTTAAAATATGAGAAGCTTAGCCCATTTGAGTGCTATGGGTGTTGGATTTCTCATTCATTTTCATTTTTGGTTCGGCCCTTCAGCCGTTTTTGGTTTGTCATGGAGTCAAAATTTAAAAGAGGATAAAACATAAATTTTAAGAGGTGAAAGACAAATTCATAATTAATTTAATTTTAAATGTATATATATATAATAAAGGTAAAAAAAATTACCCTGCCTTAGGGGCAAGATCCCCTCCCACTATCCATTTAGTATCGTTTCTGCTCAGTGGTGTACGCATACAACCCCTCAAGAGAGCAGTTGTATCTTTATTTTTTTGAAAATACACTTAAGTTGGCATGAATTTTTTCATTAAATTTTTTTGCATACCCATTTAAAAAAAAATATTTTGGATCTCATTTTTAAATCTCTAGATTCGTCATTATCCTTGGCTCCTTGCTATTGAAGTTGTTATCTATTTTTTATACTCGTCTCATCTTAAATTTTATTTTAAACGAAATTTTATAATCATATACAATTAATACATACTAATTTAAACAGCTCTTCGTCGACATGTTGGGTTCTTGTTTATGGAACGTACGTAGGGATGGGCACAGGGCGGGCGAGCCAGTTTTTCGATCGTCCCGCCCCCGCCTCAATCTATAAACCCCTAAACTTGCCTCCGCCCTGCCCCAATATACCAACTCATAAACTCGACCCGAACCAATCCGACCTAAAAAATTGAAGAAAAAAAATAATCTCCGACGACGATAAAAGTTAGATCCGATCAATCCATCATTACGGCCACAAAATTTAGTTTCAAAAGACTTTAAACTTATATAAAAATAAAATAAAAAATCAATTTTAAATTACCCACATGAAAAATTACACATTGAAAAAATAAACTTAAATCATTGACCGTCAAAATCATATATGTTAAAACTTGAACAACATTTAAATTTTTTTTACGATAAGCACAAACAAAAGAATTAGCTTAGCAACTATAAAAGTATTTATATATAGTGTTACTTTTATAAATATACAATATATATATATATATTTATATATATACCGGGGCAGGGCGGGACAAGAAATTTCTAGCATATACTCAAACTTTCCCCACCTCGACTTAACACTAAAAATAACCCCTGCCCAATCTTCAAAATTTAAGACTAAAAATTTGACCAAATCGAAGCACATCGGGTCGGTTCGAGTTCGAGTTATTTGGCACTCTACGGGTATTTGATTAATTGACCGGTTAATTTTGATTAGATTTTATAGATTATTATTATATAGACGATTCTTTTAACCTATATTTTTTATTTATAATGTTAATATTCGAAATTTCAACCTTACTTAAAGAATTTAACATCGCATCTGACTAAACCAACTAATTGTGGTAAAGATAGCGAATATTAAATACAAAAGTTTCCCATGAAATGAAAATGATGCTCCTTCCCTGGATTAAGATTTATATGTATATATCTGCACTGCGAATAGGTAGGATACAGATACTAGAAAGCATCATCCATGGGCTGGTGATTACAAAGAAGGCAAGGCAATCAAGAATGAATGGACCTGACTCATGCTTTTTTAATTGGGATCGCTTGGGCTTCCTATTCAACTAGGATTCTCTCTAGATTGTGGTTGGATTTTTCGCTAAGGATGGTCATTTGATTTAAATCCGACGAATTTTGAACCGACCTTATCGTATAAGATTAGATTTTTAATAAAATTTTGGGTTCATGTCACTTTTTCTTAGGATGATTTGGCTCGGCTTTGAGTTTAAAGTGAAAAATACTCGACCAACATAAAATAATAGTTTAATATTATTTTAAATATTTAAGTATAATTGTTATAATGGCCGTCACTTTATATACTTTTTTAATTATCTCCATATTTGTCTAATAAAATAGAATAATTATTAAAATGTCACATCTCTATTTGTATTTTGTAAATTAACTCCATACTTTATGAAATGAAAACGAAAAAAAAAATTTTAATATATGTCAAGTCGGGTCGGTTTTTACTCTAACATTTGGATATGTATATATGTATACATGTATATATATATGTATGTGCATATGTGTATACATGTATATATATGTATAATATATACATATATATGTACATCATACATGTGTTTGTGTGTGTTTACATGTATATGTATATATGTATACATAATATATACATGCATATATATATATATATAAATACATAGATACATGTATATATATACATAATATATGTATATGTATATATGTGTATACATGCATATATAACATATATATGTATTTATTTTTAATTAGAAATTAAAAATTTATTTAAAATATTTAAAATATTTATTTATTTTTAATTATACATTTTTATTTATTTTTAATTAGAGATAATATATATATATTATTATTTTTTATTTACTTTTAATTATAACCTTTTTGTTTATTTTTAATTAGTTATTAAATATTTTTTTAAATTACAATTCTAATTAAATTAATTAAAATCAAAATAATATATATTATTTTACTTTAAATATTAAATTAAAAATTAGTTAATATTTTGAAAAAAAAATAATTAATAATTTATATTAAAAATTAATTACAATTTAAGATATATAGATTTTGAAATTTGAAATTTGAATTATAATAATAAAATAATAAAAAAATTAGTAATAAATTAAGAAAAAATTAGATTAACCCTAGGTATAAATATATCTTTAAAGAACGGTCTGAGTTTGCGCAGCCGTTCTCGTCTCTTCCTCTTCCTCGATCAATCCTAGTCGTTCTCATCCTCTCTCTGATATTCTCTTCTCTCTCGATTAACCCTACTCATTCTCGTCTTTTCTTTGGTATTCTCTCGATTAACCCTAATCGTTCCCATTCTTTCTTTGATATTCTCTGTGATATTCTCTCATCTTTCTCATCCTCTCTTTGTGCCGTTTGTTGATTTCTGGTTTGTGGCTGTCTGACGATCTGAGTTTACAAGCATGTTTAGGGTTTTGGGTTGCGGTCGTCTTTGTTTAAGGTTGTGGTTGTGTGGGATGTGTCTCAGATCCATGTTTAGGATTGTGGTTGTTTGAGTTTCCATCGTTGTCGTCTGAGTTATGGTTGTCTGATTTTTAGGGCTATGGTCCAAGTTTCATTTTAGGGTTTGGTCGTCTAGTTTTTAGGGATATAGTTTGAGTTTCATTTTAGAGTTTTTATGGTTAAAATCTCATATCTGTGTGTCTCATTTCTCATATTGGGTAAGTTACCGTCTTAGCTTCATTTTATTTGGTTTGTATCATTATATGTTAACCATGTTTTTTTTGTTTTTGAGGTATATCTTTAAATCTGATCTGTCTCAGACTCTCTGTTTTATGCACATGGTTTATTTTGTGGCCTTCGATCTTCATAAGGATTATTTTTGTTTTTTGTTCATTTTAGGGTTCAGTGTTCTTAGTTTAAAAACGAGCTACTAACTGTGTTCTATGTTCATCTCTTAGAGTAAGATCTAATCTGGACTGTATTGTCTGACTGAGATTTGTTTCATCTTTCGGATTGGGTAAGTGACTAAGTATGTGTATTTTTATGTTGAGATATCTCTATTTTTGTTTAAATTTGAAAGTTTAATATGCTAACTGTGTTTCTTTTTCATCTCAGGTATAGCTCTGATCTCTAGATTTAGTTTTTGGCCTTGGCCTTTGATTTATAGTTTCTGATTTCTGGATTTAGTTTCTGTATTTTTTTACAAGCATGATTTATGGTTCCTAGATTGATTTAATATTTGAGCTTTAATGTCAATAATTTATGGTTCCTTGGCCTTTGTTTCCTAGATTTGTTTCTTTTAATGCCAATGATTTATCA
Source organism: Hibiscus tridactylites (assembly GCA_958450335.1). Lineage (NCBI taxonomy): Eukaryota > Viridiplantae > Streptophyta > Magnoliopsida > Malvales > Malvaceae > Hibiscus > Hibiscus tridactylites. Next base: position 11,544,776 of record OY288269.1, on the reverse strand, counting down.
TTTTACATTGTGCATGCCTTTAGAAAAGCATGTTTATAAGTTTTTTTATGGTCTCTTTTCTATTTTACTTTGTGTATGCCTTTAGAAAAGCATGTGTTCAGACTTTTTTTATGTTTTATGCAATTATTTTTTGTGGATGCATTATTTATGGTTTATGGTTCTTTTTTATGCTACTATTTTTGTGCTTATGTGTTTTTGGTTTATTATGCATGCTTTAGGCTAGGGTTTAGTTAGTTTAGTTGTTTAGGGCTAGGGTTTTCTTGGTTTAATCCGAGTGTTTAGGCTGGACTACCAGACTTGTAGGGCTACTGGTGCCAAAGGGGGTTTTTAAAGGACCTTGTGGTTTGGTTTAACAACGCCATGTACAAGGATTAAGCTGAAACCACTTATATTTGTTGTTTCTTGTTGTGCATAATTTTGTGTATGTTGCTTTGTTTATCTATTTATTTTTTCTTTAAAAGGCATTTTTATGCCTTGTTTATGGTCTCTATTCAGTTTTACTTTGTGTGTGCCTTTAGAAAAACATGTGTATAGGCTTCTTTATGGTTCCTGGATTGGTTTAATATGCTACTATTTTTTGTGTTTACGTATTTTTGGGGTATTATGCATGCTTTAGGCTAGGGTTTAGTTGTTTAGGGCTAGGATTTTCTTGGTTTAATTTGAGTGTTTAGGTTGGACTACCAGACCTGCGGGGTTATTGGTGCCAAGGGGTTTTTTAAAGGACCCTGTGGATTGGTGTAACAACGCCATGTACAAGAATTAAACTGAAACCACTTATATTTGTTGTTTCTTGATATGCATAATGTTGTGTATGTTGCTTTGTTTATCTGTTTATTTTTTGCCTTTAAAAAAGCATGTTTATGCTTTGTTTATGGTCTCTGTTTAGTTTTACTTTGTGTATGCCTTTAGAAAAATATGTGTATAAACTTGTTTTTGGTATCTTTTCTGTTTTACATTGTGTATGCCTTTAGAAAAGCATGTGTATAGGCTTGTTCTTGGTCTCTGTTCTGTTTTACATTGTGTATGCCTTTAGAAAACCATGTTTATAGGCTTCTTTATGGTTCCTAGATTGGTTTAATATGCTACTGTTTTTTGTGCTTATGTGTTTTTGGTTTATTATGCATGCTTTAGGCTATAGTTTAGATTGGTTTAATATTCTTTCTCATTAATATATGTTGTTTGTTGTTGGATGCTAATTATGGCCGTTGTTGGTTGCTAATTGTGTCTGTTGTTAGATTGTAATTGTGTCTGTTGTTGGATTTTAATTGTGTCTGTTGCTAGTTTGTTTGGTACTTTAATCTGTTACCCTTGTGTTAATTATGCTAGTTTCTTAGCTATGCAAGTTACCCAAAATTAACCTTGTTGGATTTTAATTGTGTTTGTTGCTGGTTTGTTTGGTACTTTGATATGTTACCCTTGTGTTAATTGTGCTGGTTTTTTAGCTATGCAAGTTACCCATAGTTAACCTTGTTGGTAGCATTAGATCTTTTAACAGCTCGATGACAAAATTTCTAGTAGCAAAGTCGAGCTTTTTATCTCGTAAAACTTTGTTATAAGATCTGAGAGCTTTAACATTCACCCAACAAACTTGTGTTAGAAGGTTGTACCTTATGTAAGTTTAATTGTTTCTTTTCTGTTTTACTTTCTATATGCCTTTAAAAAAACATGTATATAGGCTTGTTCTTGGTCTCTGTTATGTTTTATATTGTCTATACCTTTAGTAAAGCATGTTTATAAGCTTGTTGTTGGGCTCTATTCAATTTTACATAGTGTATGCCTTTAGAAAAGCATGTTTATATGCTTCTTTAATTATAATTTTTTTATTTTACTTTCTATATGCCTTTAGAAAAGCATGTGTACAGGCTTGTTGGTCTCTATTCTGTTTTACTTTGTGTTTATAGTCTTTCTTTATGTTCTTTATTCTATTTTATGCTACTATTTTTTGTGCATGCATTATTTATGGTTTATGGTTCTGTTTTATGCTACTGTTTTTTATGCATGCGTGATTTATGGTTTATGGTTCTTCTCAGTCTAACAACATTTAACAGTTTTAACTATTCAATTTTTAACACAGATATGGATGATTTTTCATATCAGTTGGACTACCCTCCTGAAATAGGTAATAATTTTACTTCTTAATTTTTCTTTTTGTGTTAAATTGTTATATATTTTCTAACTATACTTGTAATTTATTGTCTTTGTTCTATAGCAGACCTACCAGAAAGTCAAAATGTCCAACAATTTCAAAGAGGTATATTCTTCTCCTCTTTTTTAATTTCAAATTTATATTTTGTATTGCTTTTCTTTCTCACTAATATATGTTTGTCTGTTTGAAGATGGTGTACATAATTAACTGTCTGAAATTGTTCGTACCTCGAAACGGAGGGCTACATCTGCAATTTTAGGAGACTTTGGAAGAAAAACTTCTCCTGTTTGGAGTCATTATACCTTTGTTAAGCTTTTATAAGGTATGTTTGCTCAATGTAAGTATTGCAAAACTAAAACTTATAAAGATGATTCTTATATTGGGACATCTAACCCTAAAAGGCATACTGAAAAATACCCTACTTACAAAGACTTTCTTGCTGCTACTCCCAATACTAGTTCAGAAAATTTTTTTGATCAAAAAACCTACTGTGATTTATTTGCTGAGGCTATTCTGTGTCATGATTATACATTAAGTGTGGTTGAGCATGAAAAACTTAGGGTTTTGCATCAATATTTGAATCCTAATATGAAGGATATTTCGAGGTATACTGTTACTAAGCATTGCTTGTTAAAGCATGAGAAGCATAAAAAATTGCTACTTGATTCAATGCATTCTATTTCAAGTCGAATTTATTTTACTTGTGATGGATGGTCTGCTTGCACTTCTCGTTCATATTTTGCTTTGACTGCTCATTTTGTGGACAATAATTGAAAACTTCAGTCTAAAATTCTTAACTTTCGTCGTTTCTCCTCATCCCATGATGGTGAGTCTATTTATAAATTTGTCAAATCATTGTTGTGTGAGTGGGATCTTGAGAAAAAAAACTTTTACCATAACTCTTGATAATGCTTATGCAAATGAGAAAATGGTTAAGTGACTAAAATATGATCTTCATGCCATTTTCTCCTTTCGTGCAATGGTAAGTATTTTCATGTAAGGTGTGTTGCCCATATTTTGAACTTGATAATTTAAAAAAGTTTGAAGGTAATTGACTCTTCTGTTGTTAAATTACGTGAAATAGTTTAGTTTATTGATTCTTCTGATTCTAGACTTTTTAGCTTTAATTTGGTTGTTAAAGATTGTGGTTCTGCTTTTTCTGAGAAGTTGATATTAGATGTTTCTACTCAATGGAACTATACTTACTTGATGCTTTGTAGGGCCCTTGATGCTAAATCGACTATCAATTTATTAGTTAATAGAGAAAATGACTTGGATTTAATTACTGATGTTGAGTAGGATATTACACAGTTAATTTGTGATTTCCATGAGCCCTTTTATGAAATTACTACTTTGTTCTATGAATTTAACTATCTCACTTCTAACTTGTACTTGAAAAATGTTGCAGCCATTGAGAAACTATTGTGTGATGCTCATAGTGATCCTTACCGGGGTATTTCTGCAATGGCAGGACCTACGCTTGAGTTGTATGAAAAATATTGGTCTGGTCACTTAACTATTCTCTCATTTACTGTTTTGCTTGATCCTTGATATAAATTACAACTTCTTAAGGAGTTGTATGGTGTCCTTTATGTTGAGGATGAGGTTGAAAGGATGGTAAGTACATTTTACAATGAGTTTGTTAATATGTATATATATTATTCAAAAATTGTACTTTGTTCTTTATCAAATTCTTTTGTCCAAAGTAACTCATCCTCTCAAAGTTCAAATGTGTTAAGTTCTGGCCGGCCTCGAACATTTAAAAAATCTAGTCTATTTCTGGTCATTCTTTATTTTCATTAAGTTCACTTAGGCTTCTGTTTTTGCATTTATTTAATGCTTGAGATTCAATTGCAGTTTACTTATTAAGTTTTTATCTATTTTAATTTTAGAACTTCGATGCTAATTTAACTGTTTCTAGTAGTGAAAAATCTGATGTTGACTCCTACATTTCCTTACCCCTTCTCCCTCGCACTGAAGATGTTAAATTTGATATTTTACAGTATTAGAAAGTCCAATCTCTTTCTTTTTCAGTATTGTCACACATGGATAGAGATGTTTTAGCCATTCTAATCACTTCAATTGCTTCAGAATCTTCCTTTAGTATGCGATCAGATTTTAACCAAATTGAGGTCTAAGCTGTTGTCTAAAAATGTTGAGATGTTTGTGACAACACGCAATTGGTTGTTTGGTTTTGAACTAGAAGAAAGAGATGAAGAATATCTTACTGTTGTGAAAGATTTTTCATTCTCTAATACTTCTGGTGCAGATCCACTTCTTGGTTAAGGTATAGCTTATTTTTGTATACTTATATTTTTTGTTTTCTGATTATGTCTCTGATTCTGTTTGTGATCCTAAAAATTATTTTTTGATTCTCTTTTGTATTATAGGGTCCCCTTAAACAAAGCAAGCACACTAATACTTAGTAATGAAATGGGGTGTGAAGGCTAGTATAATTTTATTTACACTTATGCTTTCTTTTTTGTTTTCATTTTGTATAAATGTCCTTTTGTAGGATTTCAATTTATCTGTTGTTATTGTTGTTATCACTTGATGTTGATTGTTGTTGGTTGCCTCTTGCTAAATGTGGTATGTTTGTTACTGGATGCTAATTATGACTATTGATGGTTGCTAATTGTGTCTGTTGCTATATTCTAATTGTGTCTGTTGCTGGTTTGTTTGATACTTTCACCCAACAAACTTGTGTTAGAAGGTTGTACCTTAATGTTTATTAATTATACACTGTTCAACTTTTATATCACTTTATTAATAATATTATGGGTACTCTTTTCCCCTACTTAGGTTTAGAGGAGTTTTTAATGAGGCTCTTTTCTCATAAAAAAGTTAATACATTTTTCGTGTTTTATCGAATTATGCCATATTCAATTACAATTTCTATTGTTTTCGTTGATACTTGTAATTTTCATCTCTACTTATTTTGTTTTTAACAACACCAACTAATCAAGAAATACTTAAGTTGTAATTGTAAAAAATAAACAAGAACTTCAGTCTTTTGTCTTAAAAAATATTAGTTTGTTTTAAAATATTTTTTAGACTTAAAATAAACAACATCAATTAATAATTGTAATTGTAAAAAATAAACAAAAACTTTAGTTATAAAAATTATGGTGTAATTTACCTTAGCAAATATTGACAAATTTGTCTATATAGTATGTCTTAGTAAAAATTCTACATATACTATGTATTTATTGGACTTTTATTAATTAAAAATAAATGTTTTTTATTTATCAAGTTTATATTTATTTTTACTAATTATTTATTAAAAAAGAACAAAAAATATTTAAATTTAACTTTTTAGTTATATATATAATAAAATTTGTTAGATACTTAACACTTTAAACTATTCAAATTATAGACATAGACTTCTTCATATGATATATTAAAAATGTCATTATTAGGTATCAACTATCAAACCAGGTCAATATTTGTTCTGGTACAAAACAGGCCGGGTTCAAAATAGATCAGGTCCAAAACAAGTCGGGTCTAATAACAGGTCGGGTTGAGTAACAGGTCGGGTCCAATAACAGGTCGGGTTCAAAACAAGTTGGGTTCAAAACAAGTCAGGTAAAATCGGATCTCATGTCGATTCATTCGGGAAATATTAGGTTATTTGCCAGGTCAGTCTCGGGTTCGGGTTCGTTTCAGTCGGATGCAGATCGAGTTTCGGGTCAAAATTAACAGGTCCGATTCGGGTTCGGGTCATTTTCAGTCAAACGCAGATCGGGATCGGTTTCTACAGTAACAAGTTCAACTCGGGTTCGGGTCAGCAATAGTCAATTATAGTTCAGGTTCGGGTCATCGAAATCTCGAGTCAAATCAAGTTCTGACTCGAGCAGGTTTTAGGCAAGTTTTCAGATCGAGTCAACTTTTTACAACTCTACATGTAATGATGGATTCTCGCTATAATTGTTAGAGTTTGTAACAATAATATCACGTTGATCCGATTCGAAAAGTTCACGGTGCAACAGATAAAAAAGTAAAAATAAAGATTTATGATGAATGTTGAGACTCACGGGTCGGTTCAACCTAATTTGAGCATATCTATTGCTATGCAAATTATATTTGTAATTCTATAAATAGTTAATGCGAACTCATTTTCTTGTTATTTTAAAGTCTGTAATAATTTTTTCTCTTATACACGTAATTTTTTACATAGAATTTTGATGTCTCTCAGTGTAGGTTTGATTGTTTACAATTACCACCTTTGTACATATCATATATAACAGTAATTATTGCACGTGCTAAATTGTTTGTCATTAACTTCTTTCATCATGCTTTTATACATATCTTAAATGTCACTTGCTAAAGTTGGCATTCATCAAACTATGTTGCACGTGCAGCCATGTTAGTCCTGACTCTTCTATAAAATGGAGAGGAAACCACGGTGGTGAACAGTTCAATTGATTAAAGCCACGTGTTCGCACTCCATTGGTTGTTAACTTTTCTTAGAAGGCTTAAATAAAAAATCAGCCTTTAAACAATGTCCTTCTTTGTTTGCTTTTAGTCTTTAAACTCTTTGTTAGTCAAAGCAAGTACATAAGCTATTATTTTTAGTGTTTTAAGTCTCTAAACTATTATTTCTGGTCATTTTATGTCCCTAAATTAATTTTTAATTTTAGTCCTTAAACTATTTATTGGTCAAAAAAAATTTGTGATGTGTCAACATCTTATTGCTAGCAAAAATAATTTTTGATTTAGATTACTATCAAACTTAAAGTAACCAAAAATAATAGTTTAAGTACTTATTTTGACAAAAAATAACTTAAAGATTAAAAGCAAACAAAAAATGTAATTTAGGGGTTAATTTTTCAATTAATCCTTCATAAAACCTACCTATTAAAAGAAATACTCACATGACTGCTGACAACCTCTTTCGTCACGTGCCCCATAGACCCACTTACCTTTTAATACTAAAATATTAAATAAAAAATAAGATTGAAGGAGATTTGAAGTCCCCGAACTTTTAAAGAAAAAATTAAGTCGTTATATATTTCTATCCGATTTAATTGAAAAATTAAATTAATTAAATTATCGAATCAAAAAATTAAATTAATTTAATTGTTAAGTCTTAATTTTTTTTAGATTTTATTATCATATGTTGTACTACAATTTAATAATGATAATTACACATTGTACTGGCGGTAGAAATAAAAAAATTTTAAAAGCTCTTAGTTTTTAAGGTTTAAAGAATCAGTTCATAGTTTAAGTTTATGTGGCTAGAATTTAGAATTTATAGATTTAAGTCTAAACTATAATCTATCAACTATAAATTTTAATCATAATCTCTAAATTTTAAACCTAAAAACTAAAATTTTAAACCTTAAAATTAAAAGACTCTTAAAAAAATTGTTTCCACCGCTCGTATAATATTTTTCGTTTAATAAATCCATTATATATACATTAATATATAAAGACAACAAACAAACCTTATCCATTTTTATTTTTACCAGTGGGTGGATAATGGATATTTAACCAAAGCATGGCGATTGGCGTGGACTAAATCGGGCCCATCTGACTCGTTCTCCGGTCTGTAATTTTATTTGATAACTTCAATCGAAATTCATAACTAAATATAATATTAAATCCTAAAATTAGATTAATAGATGGTTATAAATAGAGTGCAAAACATTTATATTAATTTAATATATTGAAATTTTAAATAACAGTTTCTAATTATTTTATTTAAATTTTTTATGAAATTTTGAAAAGATAATAATATTCTCACAATAATATTTGTTGTACTTTAAACTAAGATTATATTGTTTTTTTTTCAACTGTGATACCAACTAAATTAAAGAATTTTATATAATATAAATTAGTATCATAGAATTATGAATTTGAAAACTAAATAAAATATAATAGAACACAATTTTAGTATACAATAGTGAGGTTTTGAACATATGCGAGATGAGTGACCGTACAATGCTCAAAAAAAAAGTTTCAAATGAACTGAATTAAATGTTTGGAGAGAAAAATAAAAAAAAAATAATTTAATAAATTACAAAAAAAATAAAAAAAAATAACTTTAAATAGTGCCCATAATACATTTTTACTAAGGTAAAAATATTTTTTAATAGAAGCCACTAGTCTTATAAAAAATAGTAAAGTACACAGACGGTCACTGAACTTTGGTAAAAAAAAATGGTAACCAAACTTTCAAAAATCACAAAATGGCAATTAAACTTTATGTTTTACAACAAAATGGTAACTAGACGTTAAATCTCGTTAAGTGACTATTATAAAATTTGGTATAATAACACATTTAGTCCTTCATATTTATATATTCAATCAATTTAGTCCTAATTTGAAACAATTCACTAAATTTAGCCCTCGTTATTTACGCATTCTTTCAATTCGGTCTTTAAAGCAAAATTCTAAAGTATGGTAACATGATAAATAATTACAACTAAATTTTTATAGGAACTCGAAAACTTAACTCGACTAGACTCGACTCGAATCGAAAAAAATTTAAACAAATTTTGAGTTGTAAAATATGATGTGTCAACTCGAATAACTCAAAATTTTTTGACTCGACTTGATCGAACGCTCACCTCTATCTTAAGATATGACACGTCAACTCGAAATATTTGAATATTTTAAATCATTTTTCTTTTAAATCGAATATTTTTTAAAATAGAATATTTAATATTTTTATATTTAAATCACATTGAATATTTAATAACTACTTTAGATATTCAATTTAATTTAAAAATATTCGATTTAAAAGAAAAAATGATTTAAAATATTCGAATATTTAATAACTACTTTAAATATTTTCTTTTGTAACCCCCTCGTCCCGGTCTGGTCGGATGACCGGTCCGAGTGGGCCACACGGGGAAAACCGAAGCGAAACCCGTTAAAGTTTCCCCTCGGTTAACGACCCTAAAATTTTCTTTTTGTTTTATCTTGTCTATATGCGTAAATTAATCCTACATAAGGCACAGCAGCGGGAATACAAACATTTGCAACATACATCGACCAACCAAACATTAAACAGCTCATTTTTAGTCTTTTACAGCAGGCCGTTTCGAAACGCCCTTAGGGTGTTCCGAAATGCCTTGACTTAGTCAACGGGCCTGGGTCAACCATAAGGTGACCGTTCCGAAACAGGGGTGACCCGTATCGGAACGACCTTGACGGTCAATATTTCGTGGTCAACGAGATTTGACCGTTTCGAAACATTAGAGGCCCGTTCCGGAACGCCTTTATCTCGTCAATTTCTTAAAATTCCAGTAGCAAAAATGTTCCGGAACGACCCCCATCCGTTTCGAAACGGAAGGCCATTTGCAAAGGAACTGTTTCGGAACATGAAGACCCGTTCCGAAACGCCCCCTGTCTGCAGACACGTTTTGGCTGTTTTAAGGCACAAGGATGCCCCAAAACATCACCAAAACACCCTATAACAACATAGCAATTCGGCCCAAGGCATACTAACTATATTACCATGCTTTAACATGATTTAGACGAATCTAGCACTAGGCAAAACCTCACAAACATGCATTCATTCAAACATCATTCAAACATAAAGATGGCCTCTAAGGCATTTAGCTAGCATTCAAAATAAGCAATTAGGCATGAGCTACAATTCAACATGGCAACACTCACCATACGAAAGTAAGATACTAAGGAGTCTATACATGCTCCTAGCAACCAACAACTATCCAACAAAACCATACATGTCCCATTGCTCAAACTATTACATGTCTAACATTAAAAATCCATACTTGATGAACTCAAGCCAAAAACCACACTTGGAGGCCCTCCACTTGCCCGAGCAACCCACGAACTAAGGATCTGCAATGTTGAACAAAGAGAGCGTAAGCAAGGATGCTTAGTGAGGGTAAGCTCTAAAATCAAACCTCAACATTGCAGGGTCCGAGCACGATCTAGCCAAGGCATTTCACCAACATACCAAAGATTCACAAGAGTCATGAGAATAAAATGCATGAGCAACGTACATTATAAATGTCATGATCATAAGCTTAACTCCACATTACATATAATCACATTCAAGCATCTCATCAATGATCATAAACCTCAACATTTTGATACACACATCAAACAACATTGGCACCTAGCTAAGACCCGAATACGCGGATAGACATGTTGGAACTCACATCCAACAACCACATTACCTCACGGTGGTATTTCACTCATCACCGGTCTCGCGGAGGGGATTCCACTCATCCTCACGCCCCGTCGATGGGATTCCACTCATCACCGACTATATTTAAATACAATTCCGGGCGAACCCGTACTCCTCCTTGGTGACTCAACGCCACCAAGGCCACGCGCGACTTTAGACTCATGTGTACACACTAACATCCTAATGATCGATCATTTGTATTCAAGCAACTAGTGCCAATATTTACTCACTTCACATTACTCATTTCAATCAATCTCGTGCTTAGTACGTACTCACCAACAACCATCATCATGCATGCCTCAAGCATCACAAGTCATATTTCAACCCACATGTATAATACAATATACACAAGCATCCATACCACATTTCATACGAGACATACACAACCATATAATGAGTTCATCCAAAGGCTCTAGATCAAGTTTAGGATTAGGCTACCACCCTAATCCTAACTCTAGGTGGGTCTACCAAGCCCAACCTAGTCCATATACTCGAACCAACTATTTTAAAATTATTTAAAGCAATTAACCACTCACCTAAACACCCAAGCTCAACGACCAAGCAAGCAACAACCTTCAACTTTCCGGATTCACTTCCGATGCTTCACCGATGCCCAAACTTGATTCTAATCAATCCCAAACACAAACAAAACATCCACAATCAATATTTTATCATCGAAACTAACCCGGATTAACATTACCAAGCATCCAACACTCAAAATCAACCCCAAAAACAGAATTTTCGAGCAGCCCTTAACACCCACTGAATTCTCTCATTTCAAACACCCAATCAAGCATCAATTACACCCAAAATGATCCCCATATATCATACTACCTACAGCCCCCAAAATCCAACATTAAACAGCCCCAAATCCCACTTTAAAACCCTCCAAAAACCCTCTCAAAGCCCAATTCCGAAAATTCCCAAAATCACTTGAAATTCATATATGATATACCATTTGACTTCCTTACACCACAACTAAGTATATTAAATCAAAATACTTTACTTAACAACTTAAAAATCTCATTTTTAATCAAAATATTCAAAAATGACATTTTCTAAAACTTCCATGGAAACTAAAATGAAAGATACTTTTATGAAGGGGAAGATGAGGGGAAGTCAAAAATACCATTACCTTTCAATTCGGAGTTGAAATGGAAAAGCTTTTGGATGAAATAGTAGATTGAAGAGGGGGGCTCCTTTCACGTTAGAGAAGAAGATGAATAGTGGGAAAATAGGAAGAAATGGGTGTTTTAATTGTTTCTTTAAATTCAAAGGCTAAAAGACCACATTGCCCTTAATGAAATGGGACATTCACAAGGGCACACCATTAATGGCTATTTGGGATTAAATTTCAAAACTTGGTCCACATTAAATCAACTAATTTGAAAACGAAATCCGAAATTTTAAAGAACCCTTTTAATTATAAAAACCGAGCCCAAATAATATTAAAATATTATTTTCACCTAACCCCTAAACCCGGGTGTTACATCTTTTACATATTCGAATATTTAATAACTACTTTAAATATTCGAATATTTTAAATCACTTTTTTCTTGTAAATCGAATATTTTTAAAACAAATATAATATTTAAAGTAGTTATTAAATATTTGATGTGGTTTAAAAGAAAAAAAATGATTTAAAATATTCGAATATTTTGAGTTATTCGAGTTGACGCGTCATATCTTAAGATAGAGGTGAGCGTTCGATTGAGTCGAGTCAAAAAAATTTGAGTTATTCAAGTTGACACGTCATATTTTATAACTCAAACTTTATTTGAAATTTTTTCGATTCGAGTCGAGTCGAGTTCCTATAAAAATTTAATTAAAATATTTGAATATTTTAAATCATTTTTTCTTTTAAATCGAATATTTATAAATTAAACCGAATATTTAAAGTAGTTATTAAATATTCAATGTGATTTAAATATGAAAATATTAAATATTCTATTTAAAAAAATATTCGATTTAAAAGAAAAAAATAATCGATTTAAAAGAAAAAAATAATTTAAAATATTTGAATATTTCAAGTTATTCGAGTTGACGCGTCATATCTTACAACTCAAACTTTATTTGAAATTTTTTCGATTCGAATCGAGTTTTTGAGTTCCTATAAAAATTTAATTGTAATTATTTATCATGTTACAATACTTTAGAATTTTGCTTTAAGAACCAAATTAAAAGATTGCGTAAATAACGTGCCACGAGAAGATTAACGTGCCACAAGAATGCGTAAATAACATGCCACAAAAAGAAGAAAAAAGAAGTTGTATTTATTGTTATATGTACTTTTATTTATATGAAATACCCTAAGAAAAGAAAAATACTTTGATACACATGTTTGTGTAAATTTTAGTTTACACAAGTCTTTCGATTCTAGGGTTTAGAGATTTAAGTTGTTGTTTAAGATTTAGAGGTTTATGTTATATGGTATATAATTTAAGGTTTATGGTTAGAATTTAGAGTTTAGGGTTTATGTGTTAAAGCTAGAGGTTTAAGTTTTATAACTTAAATATTAATAATTGTATAAATTTTTTACATAACTTGTGTATCAAAATAGGGTTTTATTACAACCTAAAACCTAAACCCTAAGCCCTAAACCCTAAACTCTAAATTCTAACCATAAACCTTAAATTATATACCCTACATACTAAACTCCTAAACCCTAACATAAAACCCTGAACCCTAAACCCTAAAATTAAAGGACTTGTGTAAACTAAAGTTTACACAGCTTGTGCATCAAAGTATTTTCCATCAAAATATAACACATATGTAAAAATTGAAAAAGTAAAACAAATTGTTATTATTTAATCTACTTATGGAGTTAAAACTCCATTAACACAATGTCACAATGGATAGAATAGTAACATGTTGTACAAAACAATTATGTCAAGACTTTAACCCACATAAAATAAACATCATGAACATATTTAATCAGTAGATTAATTAGTAAATCTTTATAATATATAATTTATTAGATTTTAAATTATTATTTTCAAATAGAAAATAATAAATTTTACACTCGAGCAATTAAATTATGACACAACCATTACATATCATTTAAAGAATATATTATAATTTTATACGATGTACCTATAATCAGTGGTGGATCTAATTTTTTTTAGGGTGGGCACAAATCAAAACACTTTGTAAGACGAGTACAAATCATAAAGATCTCAAAATTTTAAGGTGAGCACAAGTCATAAAATTAAAAGACTAATTTATAAAAATTATAAAAATTGAAACAAAATGTATGAGCTTTAAAAAATTCAAGGTTGGCACAGGCGCACCGAAGTTACCATGTGGATCCGCCACTGCCTATAATCAATGACGAAACCAGAAATCAAATTTAAGGGACAAAATATAAATAATCATAAAAATAAAAAGTAAAGTCTAAATAAATTAAAACTAGAAATCTAAATAAATAAAATCTACATACAATGACGGCCCCAAGAATTTCTTTCAGCTTTGTCCTTCTATATAAATTTTTTACGAATTGATTTATTTTTTAACTTATTCTATACTTTTAAATATTTATATTTTGCTTCTAATCTCAAAATTTGGCTCCGTCTCGTCTACATATATTCTTAATGCAAAAAATTTGGAGACAAGTGCACCCTTGAGCTACCATATGTTAGAATCCGATCGAAACTCGCATTCGTTACCGTTCTAACCACTCTACAAACACTCATATGATCATGTTTCGACAAATTATCATTTATATATATCTACACATATCAGAAGAGATGAATGGTCTTATACTAAGAACGCAGCTTTAACCTTAAATTGAAACCCTTTAAAATCTCACTAATTAGTAATTAGTAATTAGTAGAGTTGTTGTGAGCAATTGGGGATTAAATAATGAAACATTATTGGTAATTAATGAGGTGGTTAACTAAATTCAACCCCATAAAATAAAGTACCATTGCAGGTTTTGTCGCTGTGATTCCCTCCATTATTGTCCAAGTTTACAGCCCGTCTCCTCTTCCCCTTAATTATTTCCTCTTGGGAACTCAACCCACTGTTTCTGCCTCTTTAATATTTTTTTTTCATTTCTCTCAAATTATTATTATTTCCCTAATTAATTAAGGTTTTTTCTTAAATATGTTAGTCCAAGTGACAAACACCTTGGTATCACTTAAACAAGTTTCGGGTTTGAAATGTTGTGTATGGATAAAATTCCTGCAAAGAGACTCACTTATCAAAATCATGTGTACAACGCGAGTCAGTCCGAATTAGTCAAAACGAAATTTTGAAAATCATAAGTGCAACAAAAAAAGATTTATTTATTTATTTATTATTTTTTACGTCTTATTTTTATCAATACTCTGAGCCAATCAGAACCCTTTATTTATTCCCTGCCCACGTTTAAGCACGATGATAACATATCAACTTAATGAAAACAACGGTCATGATCTCACCCACCTTCCTACATAATTTTTACTCTTTTAACTCATTTTAAAAAAATAATAATAATGTGACGATATATAATTTTATATATTATTAATGAATAGACGATATTACTTGAACATAATTTTGTTAAAATAAATTTATGTGACATTGTTTATAATAATCCATTGTAATTTGATTCGTTGAAAATACATTTATCTACCTACTAAAAATTGAAATTATTTGAGTGAAGAATTCTTCAATATCCTGCTAGTTCTTAAGGTATATAATATTTTGCATTTTTGTCCTAATATTATCTAATTTTATTCAAATTTGTTTACCTTTATTTAAAGCAATGGTATCTTTACTTTATAAGTCCAAAGCTTACCATTTGCCAACTCATTACTTCACCAAATCATGACAAAAACCAAAGCAAGCAACCTATGAAAAAAAGTTAGCAGTAGAACTCATAAAGAGATGTAAATAAAGGTCGAATATCTGTATTTTTTTTAGAGTACATGTTTATTTTTTGGTTCATATTTGAAAAACGTGCTCTTTTTTTCGGCAACGTTATTTTAAAATATGAACCTAAGATCTCTTGTTGAGAGAACAATGTGTTTTATTATTACACCTAACCCTTGTTGGTAGATTGATTATTTATTTAATCGTTAAATTATTAGATTAGTTTTATCTAATCACTAAGTAAAAAAAAAATTAACAATTAGTTATTAGCGTTATGTTTTCATTTTATTTTGGTCATTGACTATTAAAACAGTTTTTACCACTTAACAAAAATAAAGATATTGTTTGATATAATGCAAATTTTAGTCTTCAAAACTTAATTTATATTTTTTATCATTTTATTCTTAATTCGAAATAACTTAATAAATTTAATTTTTCATATTTAAAGATTCTATTAATTTAATAACTAAATAACTAGTTTACCTTATAAATAAATAAGTAAATAAAATAACTTAAAGTTCTTTGGAGTACGTATTATAAAATACTTTATTTGCGAGATCTACTAATTTATCTAGTGATTAAAAATATTTATATTATCTCATCTTATATAAGTTCGAATTCTTATATTTGTCTTGTTTAATATTTTATTTTTTTAATATAAATCCAAATGTCTTCATTCAAACCCTCCTAATAATACTGGCTTTAGGATTTGAATTAAGTTAGTATATAAAGAAAAAAATCATTCACTTCTCTTACCACTTTGTAAAGTTTTAACGATATATATTTTCGTGACAATTTCAATGAAAAAGAAAATATTATTCTTAAAGATTAAATTTAGACGGTTTATATGTTAAGTGTAGTGTGTATACTTTTAAAAGATTAAGGAAAATTAAACAGATATTGACATAAAATCACACCAAATATTAAATTTTTTAAAAGATAAAAAAAAATTAAACAAATATCAACATTGTTAGGAGGAAAAGCCACTAATTCTGAACTTGACCATGTACATGTAATTCATAAATAAATAAAAAAACTAAAAAGATGCTTCAATTTCCCCATATTTGCAAATCTACCCTTCCTTCACTCATCAAAACCCCACCCTTTCTCCTCACTCTATCAGCCTCAGGCACCAAACTTCTCTTCTCTTGAAATTCTCATTAGATTTCCTCACTTTGTCTATCTACAGAAATTTCATATTTCCTATTCATTTTCCATATATACTGTAACTTCTAACTTCTAAGGCTAAATGGAGGTCGGGGACTTCATCGTCGGAGGATTCTATGGCGGCGCAGCAGGCGGTGATTTCTCACCGGTGAAGATGCTTTCTGGTGAACGAAAGCTCTCCGAGAATTTCACCGTCGACGATCTCCTCGACTTCTCTAATGAAGACGCTGTTATGAGTGACGGCTTCTTCGAAAATGTCGCCGGTAATTCCACCGATTCCTCCACTGGCACCTGTAATTCCTCCGTCTCCGGAGGGGATAACCACTTCTCCGTTGCTAATATCCCTCACTCCTCTCAGTTCTCCGGCGAACTCTGCGTCCCGGTACTTAACAAAACTAAATCTTCTCTTTTTTTAATCTTTTTTGAATTTTTCCATATTATTGCATGGAAAAAGTAAGATTAACGTAGTTAATCATTTTTTTTAGTTTTTAAATATTTATCGATTTTGATTAGGTTTGTTTTGTTTTGTTTTGTGCAGTATGATGAATTGGCTGAACTTGAATGGCTTTCAAATTTCGTAGAGGAATCATTCACAACGGACCAGAATTTGCAGATTTTCGCCGCCGCAAAATCAATCACTCCGGAATCCTCCTCTTCCTCGGCCCGGAGCCCAACCAACCAAATTTTCCAACACGACACTCCCCTCCCGGGCAAGGCCCGTTCCAAGCGTTCAAGAGTCGCGCCGTGCGATTGGTCCACCCGACTCCTCCATCTCAACCCGAAACCCGCGGTCCATAAGAAAATGGACGAACCGAACGGCCATTCGGAGTCGTCGGGACGGAAATGTTTGCATTGTGCGTCGGAGAAGACACCGCAGTGGAGGACGGGGCCGCTGGGTCCGAAAACGTTGTGCAACGCGTGCGGAGTGAGGTACAAGTCGGGTCGGTTGGTACCAGAATACCGACCCGCTGCGAGCCCGACATTTGTGTCGGCGAAGCATTCGAATTCTCACCGGAAAGTTTTGGAGCTCAGGAGGCAAAAGGAGTTCCAAAGAGCACAGCATCATCAACAGCTTATTAGTCAAACTTCGATTTTCGGCATATCCAACGGTGCTGGTTGTGCTGAAAATTCCCTGATCAATCACCATGGAGGGCCCCACTTTAGGCACATGATTTAGTTTTTTTTAATAAAATTTACAAAAAACCAAAACAAAAATTGTACCAGCTCTTTCCTAAAATTTGATCTTCAAAGAAATGAAAAAGGGGAAAAAATGTAGTTTTTACATGAACCAAACAAGTAAAAAAAACAGAGGAAGTTACAGTTAATTCTTGACCAATTGGCAGATTCTAGATTTAATTTTCATTTTCGTGATTGTAATGCAACTAGTTATCTTTGTTTTAATTTTATTTTTTATGTTCGTTTATGCGATTATTATTTTAACAATATCACCTCTAAAATTTAATATAATATTTTAAATATATATAAATATTTTAAATAAATAATTTTCATTTTTATGTTCATCATAAGAGACACGAGTTCAAATCGTTCTGTCTACGAGGTGTATGCACATTATTAAAAGATTAAGAATATATATAAACAGATATTACTTTGTAATTACACTCCGACACATTTTCTAATTTAATTTTGTTTCTTATAATAACAAGAAAATGGATGGATAAATATTATACAGTTAAGTTGGGTGGGAGAAAACGGGTGGGAACACTTTTTCTAAATGGGTTAGGAGAAAAGGTGGTGTACATTCCCATGATGGATAAATTACTTATGAATATTTTTAAAAATTTATATATTTTTTATTAAAAATTTACTTTTTTTCTTTTAAAATTTTATAAAATTACTATTCTTATAATTTTATAAATTCGTTCTCCTAACATAAAATTTTGCGTTTGATGCCTAATTGCAGCATAACATGCGATGCGAAGGGAAATGTTTAGAAATGCATTTTTCAAAGAAAAGTGACATTTAAATTATAATCCAAAAATGATATTTTATTGCTAGGATAATATATACATATATATATTAGCATAAAAAATATCAAGATTTGTGTTTCAATTTTTTATCTAATAGGAATTTTAATTTCTGTTAGTTTGATTACTTGAAAAACTAAATTGTCGTACTCAATATTTTTATTAAATAGTTATTAAGTTTCAGTTAATTTTGAAATTAAACAATTTTGTTTCTTCATCGTATAAATCTAACTTCAATATTCCTAGTTTTTATATCTAAAGAATTTGATTTTATTATATGTTTTCTTATTAAATGATTAAAAAACATTTTAAAAACAAAAAAACTAAAAATATTTTTTTAAAATTCAGTAAAATAAAGTTTCAATCTATTTATAATGAATTTTAAATTATTTAATTAACTTGTGGAGTAGTCCAAGTATCCAAGTCACCGTGCATGGATTTCAGTAATCCATAAATAATCAATTGGGAATAAAATCAAATCAGACATCGTCTTTAGCACGTACCAATTTTATAGGGCAAAGTCAAAAATATCAATTCGAGCGAAGAGGTCAAGAAACATTGTGAGAACCAAAGATTTTTTTAATTCTTTAGCATTCGATTTTATCACCGACTAATTCAGATCGAGTATTGTAAAAATTTATTATAGAACAATCCTCTTAACTCAATATATTTCATTCACGATATCAAGATTCAACTCTCACATTACATTACATAAATCCTAGCTTCGTCCCTGATGGTAATTGTAATTTCGATGAAAGGTTCATACAATATTTTGAGCATATCCATAAACAAATGGTTAAAGATTCAAAACATGAATATGAAAATTTGAGCTGCTTTTTCTTTTTGGGTTACTTTATAAAAAGAAACCAAATAATTATAAATACAAAATAATATAGTATTATTTAAACAGTAGACGTAAGAGTACATGGTATACGTACATTACGTATTTAGTATGAGAATGTGCATGCATGGGAGGGGAATGAAGCAAGACAAAGGCATGTGGATATACGACATGGAGTAAGCAAAGCAAAGCACCCAAAACATGCATGTGATTTCCAAAGCAGACCACATGCGATGCTGTAGGTGATGGATATATATATATATATATATATGAAGATAATTAATGATAAATATAAAAAAAATAATCAGAATGGCTTGTCTTTGCTTTGCTGCCCAGTGCATAGGGATCTTTTCATGTTATTTCTGTATCAGATGATAGGGTTTGTCTCCCCCCACTCAAAACCCTTTTCCTTCTCGACTCATTCTTTATGTATACTAATTTGTGGGCCTTTTCTATTATACTTTAGGGTTAATATTTTAATAAGAATTCATGCCTATTTTCGATGTCCCTTTCTTTAATCAACGTAAAAAATTAAATTTTAAACCTAAAAAATATACTATATGCATAATTTCTTAAGCTTTAAACTCTAATTTCTTAGTGTAGGACATAAATAAGTGCACCATAAAGGGCAGAGGAGATCTATCCTAATATTTTGTAGTATATTGTTTTCGGGGAAAATTATGTATCTCATAATAATTATATGATTTATGTTAGTATCATTTATTACACGGTCATTATCTCTTTCTAAGAAGATATGTCTGTTAAGATATTGGTTTTGATATAACAATTTGTAAAAATATATTTTTGGATTTGTTCGTAATTTTACAAAAAATAATTCAAAGTTCATTAAACTTAAAAAATATGTTTAATAAGATTTACAAAATATTTTTTGACTTAACCAAATATTTCTAAAGTGTTTTTAGTCAAAACTATGCCTTGAGTACCGATACCAATATCCTCGGTATTGATACCCAACAACATGTACCAATACGATCATGTCGAGTACCGATACATAATGTTTTTCCAAAATTTTAGTATGGTTGTTGGTATCGGTATGTTCCTTCAAGTACCGATATCCAAAGCATTGTACCAATACTCAACCCTTGAGTACTGGTACGTAGAGCCTTCAACGGCTAATTTTTTGTTTGAATTTATTGCAGGTACTGATACCCATTTTCGAGTTCCAATACCCAACTTCGGTTACCAATACCCTATGTATTTTTTCAACGGCTCTTTTAGGTATCGAAACTCAACTTTTGAGTACCGATACTCATTGGACATAAGTGCATTTACGGCTGAAAAAACACCCTTCAAAGGCTCCAAACCAACCCCAACGGTCATAAACTCCTTAGAAGGTTTAAAAGACACCTTCAAGCATTCATGGAAAGATAAAAAAATATTCTTGCCAACATTCAATGTTAGAGAAATTAATTTTGTGCTTGTAAGGTTTATTTTTTTCTATCATTAAAATACACTTGTGAGTTTAATTGTTATATTTGCTCAAGTGTTGAGATTTGGATGAGTGTTTAAATTTGCAAACACATTTGCCTAGAGAGATTTTTCTTTGTTTGCTCAAATTTGCATTTTCTCTTTGGAATAGAGCGTCTCAAAGCTTTGAAGTATAAGCTTTGAGTGATTTGTAAGGTTATCTCATTTTCCCTAAAAGGAAAGACAAATTTAGTTAATTTGTGAAAAATCCTTAGTGGAAAAGCTAAGGTAGTGGATGTAGACTTGATTTAGAAGTCGAACCACTGTAAATTTTTGTGCAAAATTTTAAATTTCTATTGCTTCACCAATTTCACTCAAAGGCCAATTTACTCCTCTTAGTGATATTCAGTTGACGTATTTGAGCTCAACAATGTCTAATAAGACGTGCAGGGTCACTGCTTTTATATCTTATGACCTCATTTTTTTCGACGAGAAATTAATGTTATTGTCTCAAGCGCGAAATCAAGTGTAACCCCCTCGTCCCGGTCCGAACGCTTGACCGGTCCGAGTGGGCTACACGAGGATAACCGAGGTAAAACCCGTTAAGGCTCCACTTCGGTTAACAACCCGAGAAAACCTTTTCATTATTATTATCTTATCTAGATGCATTGTTAAGTTCTATGTGAGAAAGGCAACAACGGAAGAAACAAACGAGGCAAACAACAAAACAGTCCAACAAAACAACTCATTTTTAACTTAAACAACAGGTCGTATCGAAACGCCCATAGGGTGTTTCGATACGCCTTGACTAGGTCAACTGACCAAAGTCAACCCGAGGAGACCGTTTCGAAACAGGGGTGGACCGTATCGAAACGTCCTCAACGGTCAACTTCTTGTGGTTAACGATACGAAGACCGTTTCGAAACGTCAAAGGCTCGTTTCGATACTTCAATTTATCGTCAAAATCTCAGATTTCCAATGGCAAAATCGTACCGAAACGTTCCCTTAGCGTACCGAAACGCCTGGCCTGAAACATAGGGACCGTACAAAAACGGGACCAACCATTTCGATACGCCCTCTGTCTACATAATGGTTTTAGCTGGTTTATGGCACAAGGCTGTCCCAAAACACAACTAAAACCTCCAACAACCAACATACATTAACTCTAAGGCAAAACCAAACACAACAAGCATACTTAGCACACTTCAAACAAACAAAAGCCATACATAGATAGGATGCATCAACATACAACATAAAAGCATTCATAGCATTCAAGATACATGCTTTAGACAAGCATACACTTAAGCATTCAAGGTAAGACACTTAAACATGGTTTACAATCCAAACATGGCATCAACAAGCCACGCCAACAACAACATATTAAGGAGT
This sequence comes from Hibiscus tridactylites, assembly GCA_958450335.1. Taxonomy (NCBI): domain Eukaryota; kingdom Viridiplantae; phylum Streptophyta; class Magnoliopsida; order Malvales; family Malvaceae; genus Hibiscus; species Hibiscus tridactylites. The sequence goes on along the minus strand of OY288269.1, from coordinate 11,522,802 downwards.
CTAAACATGCTCCTAACACATCACATCCAAAAGCTCAAGACAACAATACATATCCCATTGCTTGACTATTACATCTTATAACTTAAAATTCTATACTTGATAGCTAAGATAGCACCACAAACACACTTGGAGGCCCTCTCCTTGCACAAGCAACCCACGAACTACGGATCTGCATAGTCGAACAAAAAAGAGCGTAAGCATGAAGCTTAGTGAGGGTAAGCTCATTAAAACAAACCTCGACAATGTAGGGTCCAAGCACGAGCATACAACTAAGGTAGAATGTGTGATCTTACCTTCGAACCACATGAGCCAAAATATATATGATGCATGAACATAAACTCAATATTATGCCATGCTCAACAAGTCCATACTCACATCATATGTAAACACATATATTAATCCATATTGGCACCTAGCTATGACTCGAATACGCGGATAACCGTTGGACCTCACATCCAACACAACCATTACCTTACGGTGGGATTACACTCATCACCGTTTCACGCGGAGGAGATTCCACTCATCCTCACGCCCATCGATGGGATTACACTCATCACCGACTAACATATATAAGAAGAATTTTCGGGCGAACTCGTACTCCATCTTGATGACTACCATCACCAAGACCACGCGCGCATTTTGACTCATGTGTGCACATTAAACATCCTAATGATCGATCGTTGTACCCAAGCATACTAGAGCCAATACCAAAACATTTCATAACCTTTCTGACAAGTCGTCGTTTAACCGGTCAAAAATAAATGTTTAACCTCTTTCAACAATAAATAAAATAAAGAAATTGAATAGATATAGGGAAAGAGGGTCGATCCACAGGGAGATTAGCTGAAATTATTGACTTGAATTTGTCGAATTTGAATTCCCATGAATATTTGTAAAACAAAAGAAATAAAAAGAGGGGTGATATGATTTCGAGTGAAGTAATAAAATAAAATGCAAGAATTAAAAATAATAAGAAAAACCAAGTGTGCAAATCAACCTCGAACCAGCTCCTTCAATTCTTATGATCACTGAAATAGATTTTTATTTCGGGGATCATGTCAGTTACAGTCTACGAGGCCCAACCCGTCGTAACTTGTTTCTCTCTCGAGTAACCAATCCTCCCAAGTCTATCTTCGAAAGATGGTTCTTAAATAAATCAACCACGTCTATCGCCGTTAAAGTATTTAGAATAAAAGCAGGAAAAACCCGACTAAGAAATTGTCTAAAAAATAGAATCGCTTCTTATTTTATCTTTCCTTAGCGGATCGCCGCTAAGAGTGTTCACAGGAAGTCGAAATTTTCCACAGGTCGATCCTTCCTCCCAACTATGTTTTTAAACGATTCCAGACCAACGAGCTCTTTTTGATTTGAAAAAACGGTTAAAAACCTTTAGTAAGACCGATTGCCAAACTATCTAAGCAGAAAGATAAAAATGATTTCCCAAAAGAATTTAAGCAAGTTCAATTCTCACGAATCGAATTGACTTGGCTGGTTCTTGGCTTAAAAGATTTATCTAAGCATGATATTGATTATCATGCTTAACTTGGTTTTGGAAAAATAATTAAATAACATAAAATGAATGAAACAAGAAAATAAAGGAAAATAACTTGGATTAAAACTGAAAATGTTTACAAAGATAAAAAAACTCAAAGCTGGAAGATGATCACTAAAATGATTAATGATCTAAGCCTTTACCAAGGGTGGTATTTATAGGCTTAGATTTACAAAGATAAGGTGATGAGATAATTTAAAATAATAAATAAAAGATAAAACAATTCAAATGTTTTGAAATTTAAATGCAGGAAATCTAAATGGATAAGCTGATAAGATCTCTCAGAACGTTCCAGAAGCTTCTAGAAGTTGCCACGTCACTGCCACGTCAGACGTGTCGTGCCCGGTGTCGTGCCCATGATGCCAGTCATGAGAGAATTATAATAAAAACTGCAAAAATGCCCCATTTCACTGCTATTTCCAGAATTGGGTTCCTGCACAAAATATAACAAAAACAACATGTATTAAGCAGCAAGAAGTCTCAATAACTAGAAAAATAGCAAATGAAATATGTCATATTTGAGAACTCATCAAATTCCCCCTCACTTGTCTCATACTTGTCCTCAAGTATGTCTGAAAAAGCATAAACCAAAGATTGCATTTCTCAAGCCATTACAAGCATCAAACATAATCATAAGAGTTCTAGCGCAAAAGGAATATCATGAAAGAAACATAATCAAACCAAATGGATGCAAGCAAAGAACAGTTCTTATCTCTTCCAATTACCTATCAAGCATTAATCAAATTCTAACCTAGTCTTAATCCTCACCAAGATACACTCAAGAGCACTCAAAGTGTTTAAAGGTAAAAGTGAAACGAGAACACTCTAAGTCTTACATGAACAAAAGTTTCCATAGGCTTGTAACAAGTTCAATTCTCCACTACTTTATTTAGAATCGAGGTGCAAAAATCTTCAGGTCTTTTATTCAAGGTGTAATGTGGGTTTAGAAAAAAGATAGAAAGATGAGAAGAAAAACAAAAGAGGATGATCAATGCAAGATATCTCAAACAATAAACAGTGAAGAAAAATGAGGAGCTTAAAGATGGGCAAGCAAACACACATTTTTTCTTTTCTTCTTTTCGAAACTGTTTTTTTTTTCTTTTTTTCTTTTCGAAGCAATTGCTTCTTTTATTCTATTTTTTCTTTGTTTTTTTTTCTGGAAAAATTATGCCCTTATTTGAAAAGTATCTCCTTCATGTCTAATAAGGATTCTAGCATTTGATCAATTGAAATGGTTAAGTCAAGGAAATGGGGTGTAAGGTTAACAAAGGCTCACTAGGCGATGAGAAAGGGTAAATTAAAATGGAAGGGATGGAAAAGGGTAACTCCTAATGCCTAAATCATTTTAAAGCACCTCATTCTTAGTGTAGTCTCGAATTGTAAGCAAGCCACAAGTTCTAGATTCCTAAAATTCAAGATGACACTCTCAAGAAAAAGAAACGAGCATAATATGAAGAATGCATGCTCAAGGATCAAATCTTACCAAAATTGGGCTAATTTGACTAAGTTAGGCGAGAAATCTAATTAACACAATCAAGAGTAATTAAAAGAGATGTCAAACTGCAGATTACCCATATCCTTTGATTATCAAAATGCTCCAATTCAATCATTCCTAAGCACTAGAACAAGTACAACATGTTGTTCAACAAGTAATGGCAAGAAAAAATTCATCTCAAGTTTAATCAAAGTCAAACATATAATTAAACAAGCATACAAGTGGTAATTTGCCCTCCCCCTCACTTAAGTGAATTGCCCCAATTCATAAAAATTAAGGAAATAAAGAGATAATAAGGGCAAAAAATACTCCCCGTGAGTGATGAAATTGAGTCCACTGTTGGCATAGAGTGGAATGAGGGAGACGGTGAACGAGGTGGAGGATGTTGACTGCTCTGTCCAGCGGCTGAAGAAAACCGCGAACGGCGGCCGTCGGATCTGGCCGGAGAAGAGGCACTGGTGGGTGGAGCTGGTTGCGGGTGCCCTTGCCTGCCTCCATGGCGGGAAGGAAAGTCGGGGATGGGGTCCGAGTCGCTGGGCACTTCAACAAACGCTGATGTGTGGCAAAGCGGCGCCGTCTGCCAAGGACGGTGGGCAGGACAGAAGGCTCTTCTCTTCCTTGACGGCGCGTGCGGACCATGGTGATCGGAGTGCAGATTTTTTATGAGCAAGGTGGGGGCTTGTTGAGGCCGAGCGGGAAGGTATGGTGAAAGGGATTGGTTTTCTTGTTTTGAGAAGTGAAAAGGGGGAAAGAAAATAATTTGGTTTATTTGGCAAAGACGGGTCAAAGGGTCAAAGAGGGGGGGGGTCGGCTAACCTGCACTGCATGCTTTTGGTTTTTCTAACGTGCACCGTTTTTAATGAAACAGTGCACTTTACTCCTCTCTCGAACCAACGAATTTTTTTCAGCTCAATTTGACATCTCCCTTCACTGGAAGTCTGGAATGAAACCAAAATTGAGAAAAATTAAAAGAAAAACAAAGATAAAAATTTTAACTAAAGAGAAAAAAACGAAAGAAAAAAAAACGTGAATGGGTTGCCTCCCATTTAGCGCTTTTTTTAACGTCGTTTAGCTCGACGACCTTTGCTAAATTTTTGGTTCTTCAAAAGCATGTTCTTCAAATAAACGGTGATGTCCATCCCTTGTCGTTTTAATGCCTTCCTCCATCTTTTTATTTGTGCGCAAAACAACAACTAAGCTTCCACCTCCTTTCCGATGCGACAAATTACTCCAAATAATGGTTGGCAGGGATTGGTTGTCACCAAAATTTACATAATCAAACCGTTCCAACCTTGGCTTTGGTTCCTGCAAAATTGAGGAAAAATGTTTAGTTCGAATTGGAATTAATCGAAAATCAGAAAGGGAAGAAAGATTTAAAATGATTTCGCCTTTGTTTTTATCGTCAAGATCTGCGAATTCCCTACAAAAGTCATAACACAAATTAGTTTCGATCAAATCATCAGCTAACAGATCTATAATATCAACGAAATTTAAACTTGCGACCAAATCAGGATACTTCATAGCTTTATACATATCAAATTTAACTACTTCCCCATCAAATTCCATAGTTAAGATGCCGTCGCGGACATCAATCTTTGTATGCGCGGTTGATAGGAAAGGTCGGCCAAGCAAGATTTCAAATCTGTTATTGCTGCGATCATTTTCCATGTCAATAATATAAAAATCAGCAGGGAAAATAAGATCTTTTACCTGTACCAACACGTTTTCTAGTACCCCCTCGGGGTAGATGACTGATCGATCAGCTAATTGAACCGTCACTTGCGTTTCTTTCAATGGTTCAGTCGAAATTTTGTTGTAAACGCTTAACGGCATGACGTTGATAGATGCGCCTAAATTGCACATCGCCCTTTTTATCCCAACATTCCCAATTTTACAAGGAACCGCAAACATACCTTGGTCCTTGTACTTTGGCGGCAACGGCTTTTGAAAGATGGCCGAAATATTTTCACCAAGGTTAACTTTTTCATTTCCGGATAGTCGCCTTCGGTTCGTGCATAAGTCCTTCAGAAACCTTGCATATTTGGGCACTTTCCAAATAACACCAAGAAGTGGAATATTAATTTCCACTTTCTTGAATACATCCAAAATTTCCTTCTCTTCCTCATTTTTATCTCGTTTCGCCAATCTACCTGGAAAAGGAGGAACATGTTCGTAAGTAGAAACAGAAATATTGGATTTAGAGTTACCTGCAGTGGGTGGAGACTTTTCGTTCTGGTCCTTCGAAGAGTTGCCTTGCTCGTCGGATTTTTGCTCGGTTCGCTTGGGCGGTTTAGGCGTTATCACAGTTCCACTACGCAAAGTGATCGCGCTCACATTTTCCCTTTGATTGGTTTCGGTTTGTGATGGTAACTTCCCATGGGATTCTAGACGGCTAACGGCTTGAGCTAGTTGACTTATTTGTTTGTCGATTTGCTGGAGATGGGATTGTGTTTGGGTTTGGAATTTTTCCTGCGAAACTGCCAATCTCTCAACAATAGACTCAAGCGAGGATTTTTGGGGTGCTTGGTTTTGGTGGGGAGGTTGTTGCCTAGGTTGGTAATTCGAGTTCTGATTACCGTAGCTCAAGTTTGGGTGATCTCTCCAACCGGGATTGAACGTATTGCTATGTGGGTTATAGGGTCTTTGGGGAGGTCTAGGAAAGTTGTGAATGGCGTTAACTTGGGCACCAGATGTATCCCGCAACAATGGGCATAAGTCGGTTGCGTGATCTGGCATAGTGCATATTCCGCATACCTTAGCAGCTCTTATCTCCCCTAAAACAAGAGAATACACAATATTAGTCAAATTGTCTATCTTATTCTCTAATGAAATTGTGCTTACTGTTTGAACCCGTCGGTTGGGTTCACTCGCAGAATTAAATTGCTGTGAATTCTCCGCCATCGTAGATATCAGATTTCGAGCATTTTCGGGGGTCAAGTTGACAAGCGCTCCACCGCTTGCTGCATCTACCATTTTCTTATCCATCGACAACATTCCTTCATAGAAATATTGAAGGAGTGTTTGCTCGGATAAGTTATGTTGCGGACAACTCGCGCACAACTTTTTGAATCTTTCCCAATAATCGTATAAGGACTCGTCATGCGTTTGTTGGATACCCAAAATGCTTCGCCTAAGTTCAGTCGCTTTTGCTGCAGGGAAATACCTGTCAAGGAAAACACGAGAAAGATTAGCCCACGTATTAATAGAATTCGGAGGTAAATAAAATAACCATTCTTTAGCCATTCCGGCTAAATAAAAAGGAAACGCTCTTAGTTTTATCTGATCCTCCGAAACTTCTTGCGGTTTCATGCTGCTGCACACCATGTGAAATTCGGCAAGGTGTTTATGTGGGCTTTCAGTAGGGAGGCCATTAAAAGTGGGTAATAGGTGAATTAGGCCCGTTTTGAGTTGGAATGGGGTATCACCGTGAGGAAAGGTGATACAAAGGGGTTGTTGCACAGTAGGGGCTGCGTTTAGCTCTCGAATCGTCTGATCTGCCATCGGTTCTTGTTCTAGTGTAGGTTCTTTGACTGGTGTAGTTTCGGAAGTGGATTTCTGATCGAATTGTCGTGTGCTTTGTTGTTGTTTCTTTCGTCGAAATGTTTCGCCGTGAGTTCTACGAGCGATTGCTTCGATTTCCGGGTTGTATGGAGCTAAAGTACCCGGGTTCTTCCTGGTCATAAAAATAAAACAAATCAGTCAAAAATGCAGAAAGTAAATCTCCCCGGCAACGGCGCCAATTTTGACAAGTCGTCGTTTAACCGGTCAAAAATAAATGTTTAACCTCTTTCAACAATAAATAAAATAAAGAAATTGAATAGATATAAGGAAAGAGGGTCGATCCGCAGGGAGATTAGCTAGAATTATTGACTTTAATTTGTCGGATTTGAATTCTCAAGAATATCTGTAAAACAAAAGAAATAAAAAGGGGGTGATATGATTTCGAGTGAAGTAATAAAATAAAATGCACGAATTAAAAATAATAAGAAAAACCAAGTGTGTAAATCAGCCTCGAACCAGCTCCTTCAATTCTTTCGATCACTGAAATAGATTTTTATTTCGGGGATCATGTCGGTTACAGTCTACGAGGCCCAACCCGTCGTAACTTGTTTCTCTCTCGAGTAACCAATCCTCCCAAGTCTATCTTCGAAAGATGGTTCTTAAATAAATCAACCACGTCTATCACTGTTAAAGTATTTAGAATAAAAGCAGGAAAAACCCGACTCAGAAATTGTCTAAAAAATAGAATCGCTTCTGATTTTATCTTTCCTTAGCGGACCACCGCTAAGAGTGTTCACAGGAAGTCGAAATTTTTCACAGGTCGATCCTTCCTCCCAACTATGTTTTTAAACGATTCCAGACCAACGAGCTCTTTTTGATTTGAAAAAACGGTTAAAAATCTTTAGTAAGGCCGATTGCCAAACTATCTAAGCAGAAAGATAAAAATGATTTCCCAAAAGAATTTAAGCAAGTTCAATTCTCACGAATCGAATTGACTTGGCTGGTTCTTGGCTTAAAAGATTTAGCTAAGCATGATATTGATTATCATGCTTAACTTGGTTTTGGAAAAATAATTAAATAACATAAAATGAATGAAACAAGAAAATAAAGGAAAATAACTTGGATTAAAACTGAAAATGTTTACAAAGATAAAAAAACTCAAGCTGGAAGATGATCACTAAAATGATTGATGGTCTAAGCCTTTACCAAGGGTGGTATTTATAGGCTTAGATTTACAAAGATCAGGTGATGAGATAATTTAAAATAATAAACAAAAGATAAAACAATTCAAATGATTTGAGATTTAAATGCAGGAAATCTAAACGAATAAGCTGATAAGATCTCTCAGAACGTTCCAGAAGCTTCTAGAAGTTGCCACGTCATTGCCACATCACTGCCACGTCAGACGCGTCGTGCCTGGTGTCGTGCCCATGATGCCAGTCATGAGAGAATTATAATAAAAACTGCAGAAATGCCCCATTTTCACTGTTATTTCTAGAATTGGGTTCCTGCACAAAATATAACAAAAACTACATGTATTAAGCAGCAAGAAGTCTCAATAACTTGAAAAATAGCAAATGAAATATGTCATATTTGAGAACTCGTCACTTTCACAACATCATTTCATATCAACTTCCGTGCTTAGCACATACTCACCATGACTCACCGTCATGCACAACCACATGCATATAACAATGCATCAATACCATGCCTCAACGACATGTATAACACAATATACATAACCACCATAACCGCAATTAAACATGAGGCATACACGACATATAAAGATCAACCACAGTCTCTAACTAAAACTTGGGATTAGACTACCAATCTAATCCCAACTCTAGGTGGGTCTACCAAGCCCAACCTAGTCCACATGCTTGAACCAACACTTGAAAACCATTTAAAAACATTTAACCACTCACCGACTATTCCAAGCTCAACCACACTCGCCGATCAAGCTTCCAACGGTTCCGGATTCGTTCTCGAGACTTCACCAACACAAATCCTTGCTTCTTTAAAAAATCACCAACAATGAGCAAGTGAGATGATGGAACAATGATTTAGAGAAGGAGTGCTCACTTTGTCGGGAAAATAGGGAGAAGGGGGAGAAGATGGTGAAAAGGGCTATTTTAAAATAAAAATGGGTTTTATTTTGTAAGACCACTTAATTACTCTTTTGCCATTAATGAGAATAGTCATCTCCCACTATTCCAAAATTCATGAAATTTTGGATTCTCAAATTAAAAATTGGATCCAACATAAAATGTTTGTTTTGAAAACACGAAGCCCAAATAATATTATTTTATTATTTTAATTACGAAACTGAAACCCGAAACATTATTTTAATATTATTTTCACCCGACCCCCAAACTCGGTTGTTACAACTCTCCCCCGCTTAAGGAATTCCGTCCCTGAAATTACCTGACGGAAACAAGTACGGAAACTACTCAAGCATATCAGCTTTTCTCTCCCACGTGGCCTCTTCCACACCTCTATGTCTCCACAACACCTTGATCAACTATACGGTCTTGCCACGCAACACCTTGCTATTAGAAGCAAGTATCTCAACTGGTTCTTCAGTGTAAGAAAAATTCAGGTTCAGTTCTATCTCCTCAACGAGCATAACATGAGATGGATCTGATCTATATCTTCTAAGCATCGACACAAGAAAAACATCACGGATCTTCTCTAACTCAGAAGGCAATCTCAAACGGTAAGCTACTGGCCCAATCCGCTCAACTATCTCATACGGACCAATAAACCTCGGACTCAACTTGCCTTTCCGGCCAAATCTCATTACCTTCTTCCATGGAGATACTTTCATAAACACTTTCTCACCCACTGAGAACTCAACCTCTTTTCTCTTCAAATCCGCGTAAGATTTCTGTCGATCGGAAGCTGCTTTCAAACGGTCACAAATCAACTTCACTTTTTTCTGTAGTTCCCTTGAGCAAATCTGGCATAGGTAACAGTCTCTGACCCGTTTCAGCCCAACAAATCGGAGTCCTACATCGTCTACCATACAAAGCCTCATAAGGAGCCATCTGTATAAAAGCCTGGTAACTGTTGTTGTAAGCAAACTCAACTAAGGGAAAGTGCTTCTCCCAAGAACTCTGGAAGTCAATCACACAATAACAGAGCATATCCTCTAAAATCTGTATCACTCGCTCTGATTGTCCATCTGACTGTGGATGATACGAAGTACTGAAATGCAAACGGCTACCTAGGGCACTATGCAAACAACTCCAGAACCTCGTTGTGAATCTCAGATCTCTGTCCGATACAATAGACTTCGGAACTCCATAAAGTCTCACAATCTCGCGAATGTACAAATTTGCCAATTTGTCTAAAGAATCTGTAGTGTTCACTGCTAAGAAGTGAGCACACTTAGTGAATCTATCAACTATCACCCAAACAGAATTCTTCTTCGAAGGAGACAACAGTAACCCCGACACAAAGTCCATAGTGATTCTCTCCCATTTCCATTCCGGAATCTTCAAAGGCTGTAACAAACCTGAAGGAACCTGATGTTCCGCCTTCACTCTCTGACAAACGATGCAACAACTCACATACTCGGCTACATCCTTCTTCAAACCAACCCAGAAGTAATCGCTCTTCAAATCACGGTACATCTTAGTACTGCCCGGATGCATAGAAAAAAGGACTCGAATGTGCTTCACTCAGAATGATACGCCTCAACTCAACATCTTCAGGTACTACAACTCTGTCTCTAAAACACAACACATTCTCACCACTGAAACTATACTTGGTCGGTCTACCTTCGAATATGTCCTGAACATGAGGAACTAAAGACACATCTTGCAACTGCTTCCCCCTAATCATCTGAATCAAAGAAGGATTCACTTGCAACTCGGTAATCAAACCACCATCCCATGATACACTCAACTTAGCAAACATAGCTCGCAACTCAACTACAACTTTTCTGCTCAACGCATCGGCTACTACATTTGCCTTACCCGGATGGTGCTCGATAGTCAAATCATAGTCTTTCAACAGCTCAAGCCATCTTCTCTATCTCAAGTTCAACTCTCTCTGAGTCATCAGATACTTCAAGCTCTTATGGTTAGTGTAAACTATGCACTTCTCACCACACAAGTAGTGATGCCAAATCTTCAATACAAACACAACCGAGGCTAACTCAATATCATGCTTATGGTAGTTCTTCTCATGCACTTTCAACTGTCTCGAAGCATAAGCAACCACTCTTCTTTCTTGCATCAGAAAACAACCTAAACCTACGTAGGAAGCATCACTATAGATCACAAATTCTTTACCTGATACTGGTTGTACCAACACTGGAGCATTCGTCAAGGCTTCTTTCAATTTCTCAAAAGCCTTTTGTCTCACATCTGACCACTCGAACTTCACTCCTTTTTGCAACAGTTTAGTCAACGGAGCAGCTACTCTAGAGAAACCATCTATGAATCTCCTATAGTAACCGGCTAATCCTAGAAAACTCCTAATCTCAGTCACTGACTTAGGTTGTTTCCACTCAACAATAGCCTCAACCTTCATCGAATCAACATGAATACCTTCAGCTGATACTACATGGCCAAGAAAACAACTTCTCGAATCCAGAACTCGCATTTACTAAGCTTAGCATACAACTGATTACTCATGAATCTCTGTAAAACAAGTCTCAAGTGTTCATCATGTTCTTCTTCTGATCTCGAGTACACAAGAATGTCATCTATGAAAACAACTACAAATCGGTCTAGATAGTCTCTGAAAACTCAGTTCATCATATCCATGAAAGCTGCTGGTGCATTCGTGAGCCCAAACGGCATCACAAGGAACTCATAGTGACCGTATCTAGTCCTAAAAGCTGTCTTCGAAACATCACACTCTTTTACTTTCAACTGATAGTACCCTGATCTCGAGTCTATCTTCGAAAACACTAAGGCACCCTTCAACTGATCAAACAAGTCATCTATACAAGGCAACGAATACTTGTTCTTCGTTGTCAACTAGTTCAACTGCTTGTAATCAATACACATTCTCATACTGCCATCTTTCTTCTTTACAAACAACACAGGAGCACCCCAAGGTGAACTACTAGGCCTAATAAAACCACGGTCTAACAACTCCTGAAGCTGACTCTTTCAACTCTTTCAGAGCCATACGGTACGGAGCAATAGAAACTGGAGTAGATCCTGAAACAGTCTCAACCACAAACTCTACATCTCTGTCATGAGGCAAACCCGGTAACTCTTCAGGAAACACATCCGGAAAATCACAAACTGTTCTGATATCTTTCGGTCTAACCTCACTCATATCCAGATTCATCACATATGCTAAATAAGCCCCACAACCGGAATCCATCAACCTATGAGCCTCTAAAGCTGACATAACATTCGACAAGAACTTAATTTTCTCGCGTACTACTACTACCTCGTAGTCATCAGAAAGCTTCAAAGCAATTCTCTTTGTCTCAAAATCTACACTAGCTCTGTGCTCAACCAACCAATCCATACCCAGAATAATATCAAAACCATAGAACGGAAGTTCTATCATATCAACAGGAAACACATGACCCTGAATCTTCAGCGGACACCTCCCATACATTCGTCTACCTACAACTGTATCACCAAAGGAACTAGTCACATGCATCCCTACATCTAAGATCTCAACAGGTATGTCTAACTTCTTTGCATGCTCACTCAAAATGTAAGAATACGTAGAACCCGAATCAACTAAGGAAAGCAATGACATGGACTGTAACTCAAAATTACCTGCTATCACATCCGTGTCATTACCTGCCTCTCTCTGAGCGTAGACTCTAGCTGGTCCACCGGCCTCTGGTTGTACTGCCACAACATGAGCAAGATTCCTCGGTGCCTCTATCCTAGGCGCATAAGCCCTCGGCTGGAAGTAACCACGACCGCGCCCACGGCCTCTCTGATAATCAATCGGTCTCGCAGAAGCCTGCGCTAGGTTCGGTGCCTGTGTCGCCTGATGCGGACACTCTCTCCTGAAGTGGTCTCTCGAACCACAGTTCCAGCAAGCATGGAAGTTACCCCAACACTCTCATGAATGTTGTCTCCCACAACGAGTGCACTCGGGCAAACGCCCTCCAGCTCTATGGCCCCGGTGGCCTCTACCATGGTGGCCACCGCCACGCCTATGGTCAAACTGATGTCCACCGCCCCGGTGCCTCTTGGCATCACCACGATCAAAGTTGTTATTCCTCTTTCCAGAACTAGATCCTCCTGAACGCTTGGTCAGCCCCAAGCTATGCTCAATGTCCTTGGCCCTAGCGACCAAGACATCAAGATCAGAATAATCTGAAGCTAAGTTGTACCTCTTAACTTCCTCGTGAAGCCCATATCTGAACCGGTTACAATGGTCCCTCTCAGTAGGAACCAACTCTGGAGCATACTGACTCAAACAGATAAAGCGAATCTCATAATCGGTCACTGAAGCATCTCACTGAACAAGAGCCATGAACTCCCACTTTTTCTCATCTAGATATCTCGGCCCCAAATATCTCTTCCTGAAAGCAGTCTCAAAGAAGTCCCAACCAATCTCAGCCTCAGGCACACCGGTAGTAATGGTGACCCATCAAGTGTAGGCATCACTCTGAAGTAACGATATCACACAACCCAACTTACGAGCTCCACCACATCCCAATTGAGCTAAGATACGGACTGTCTTCTCCAAACACAACTCAGATCTCTCAGGTGTAGATCCTCTGAACTCTTCTGCTTCTAGGCTGCGGAGCCTCTCTAACGGTAAGCTAGCATCATCACCTCTCGGCTGAGCTGCAGCCTGAGCTCCGGCATCTGCGGCCTGAAACGCTCCCGCTATAGCTTGAACAAGCGGAGCCATGTCTATTCACGCAAGACCTTAGCCACCCTGACCAACCTGAGGTCCCGCTCCCTCAGCTCCAACCTCGCCTCCTACTTCAGGCTGAGGAGGTGGTGGTGGTGGATGAGCTCCGATTCCAACAACAGGCTCTCCCACAAGAGCCTCTACTCCAGCCACCGGCTCATTAATAGGAGCCGCAACACGAGGTTCTTGACGAACCATCCTCGGTCTACCACTAGGCCTCGACATACGCGCTCATAGATAACAACAACAACAACACACAAAACTTGGGTTAGCAAGGGCCATGGTCCAAGTGGCTCAAGTATGTTCCATCACTTAAAAATCATTTTTTCGATGTAATAGAAGCAATGAGACTCTACTCAACATGTTTCAAACATCAAACATACACGATCAAACAAGCATACAACAAGGCATACTTGATAAACAAGCAAACACCGTGCAATTGCAATACAAGAATTTAACTTACCTCACTTACCTACCCAAGGTCTCAGAAACCTTAGGCTCTGATACCAACAAGTGTAACCCTCTCGTCCCGGTCCGGACGCTTGACCGGTCCGAGTGGGCTACACGGGGATAACCGAGACGAAACCCGTTAAGGCTCCATTTCGGTTAACAACCCGAGAAAACTTTTTCATTATTATTATCTTGTCTAGATGTATTGTTAAGTCCTATATGAGAAAGGCAACAGAGGAAGAAACAAACGAGGCAAACAACCAAACAGTCCAACAAAACAACCCATTTTTAACTTAAACAGCAGGCCGTATCGGAACGCTCATAGGGTGTTTCGATACGCCTTGACTAGGTCAACTGGCCAAAGTCAACCCGAGGAGACCATTTCGAAACAGGGGTGGACCGTATCGAAACGCCCTCAACGGTCAACTTCTTGTGGCAACGATACGAAGACCGTTTCGAAACGCCAAGGCTCGTTTTGATACTTCAATTTATCGTCAAAATCTCAGATTTCTAGTGGCAAAATCGTACCAAAACGTTCCCTTAGCGTACCAAAATGCCTGGCCTGAAACACAGGGACCGTACCGAAATGGGACCAACCGTTTCAATACAACCTCTGTCTGCAGAATGGTTTTAGCTGGTTTATGGCACAAGGCTCTCCCAAAACACAGCTAAAACCTCAAACAACCAACATACATTAACTCTAAGGCAAAACCAAACACAACAAGCATACTTAGCACACTTCAAACATACAAAAGCCATACATAGATAGGATACATCAACATACAACATAAGAGCATTCATAGCATTCAAGATACATGCTTTAGACAAGCATACACTTAAGCATTCAAGGTAAGCAACTTAAACATGGTTTACAATCCAAACATGGCATCAACAAGCCACGCCAACAACAACATATTAAGAAGTCTAAACATGCTCCTAACACATCACATCCAAAAGCTCAAGACAACAATACATATCCCATTGTTTGACTATTACACCTTATAACTTAAAAGTCCATACTTCATAGATAAGAGAGCACCACAAACACACTTTGAGGCCCTCTCCTTGCTCAAGAAACCCACGAACTACGGATCTGCATTGTCGAACAAAAGAGAGCGTAAGCATGAAGCTTAGTGAGGGTAAGCTCATTAAAACAAACCTCGACAATGCAGGGTCCAAGCATGAGCATACAACTAAGGTAGAATGCGTGATCTTACCTTCGAACCACATGAGCCAAAATATATATGATGCATGAACATAAACTCAATATTATGCCATGCTCAACAAGTTCATACTCACATCATATGTAAACACATATATTAATCCATATTGGCACCTAGCTATGACTCGAATACGCGAATAACCGTTGGACCTCACATCCAACACAACCATTACCTTACGGTGGGATTACACTCATCACCGTTTCACGCGGAAGGGATTCCACTCATCCTCACGCCCCGTCGATGGGATTACACTCATCACCGACTAACATATATTAGAAGAATTTCCGAGCGAACCCGTACTCCATCTTGATGACTACCATCACCAAGACCACGCGTGCATTTTGACTCACGTGTGCACACTAAACATTCTAATGATCGATCATTGTACCCAAGAATACTAGTGCCAATACCAAAACATTTCATAACCTTTCACAACATCATTTCATATCAACTTCCGTGCTTAGCACGTACTCACCATGACTCACCGTCATGCACAACCACATGCATATAACAAACCATCAATACCATGCCTCAACATTATGTATAACACAATATACATAACCACCATAACCGCAATTTAACATGAGGCATACACGACATATAAAGATCAACCATAGTCTCTAACTAAAGCTTGGGATTAGACTACCAATCTAATCCCAACTCTAGGTGGGTCTACCAAGCCCAACCTAGTCTACATGCTTGAACCAACACTTGAAAACCATTTAAAAACATTTAACCACTCACTGACTATTCCAAGCTCAACCACACTAGCTGATCAAGCTTCCAACGGTTCCAGATTCGTTCCCGAGGCTTCACCAACACAAATCCTTGCTTCTTTCAAAAATCATCAACAATGAGCAAGTGAAATGATGGAACAGTGATTTAGAGAATGAGAGCTCTCTTTGTCGTGAAAATGGGGAGAAGGGGGGAGAAGATGGTGAAAAGGGCTATTTTAAAATAAAAATGGGTTTTATTTTGTAAGACCACTATTCCAAAATCCATGGAATTTTGGGTTTTCAAATTAAAAATTGGATCCAACATAAAATGTTTGTTTTGAAAACACGAAGCCCAAATAATATTATTTTATTATTTTAATTACGAAACTGAAACCCGAAACATTATTTTAATATTATTTTCACCTGACCCCCAAACCCGGGTGTTACATCAAGAAATCAAGAGGCCACTCTAATATCACCTGTCTCAGTGTCATTGCTCTCTTCCCAAATTCACGTCTTTTGGGAATAAATAACGATGTCAAAAAAAAAGATTACAATCATCTAACTAATTCTATATTTATGTTACCTTTTCTTTAAAAAATCATGTTACTCAGTGACATAGAACAACGTCTTCGGAGTAACGTAAGATTACAGAATAACAGGGTTATATTATTTTTTTGAATAATTTCTACCTAGAGGAGGGGAGGGAGAATTTGTTAATAAATTTCAAACTCACAACATATGAGAGATGAAATGATGTCAACTGAAAATTTTAACAACTTGCTCTAGAGATTATTGACAATAACATGTAATATTTAGTTTCCAAACATTACAGTGAAAGGGTATAATATAATATTACCAACGATAACTACTATTTGATCATATTGTAGTGAATAAGTAAAAAATTTAGATTAGGACAAAGTATAATTAACCATAAAAAATAAGGGAATAAAATTTAAATAAATTGAAAATTATAAGTTTAAAACAAGTAAACAATTTATTATACTTTTTAATAAAATAAAATTTAGTGGGCCACAACCCTCGCTCCAAACTATACATTCGTCCCTATTAAGAATGTTATTATCATCAAATTGTTGGGTAATGTTATATGGATTAATATCCTATACACAAGCGGTGGAAACTGAAAGTTTTCACAAGCGCTTTAGTTTTAGGGTATATGGAGTTAGTTTAGGGTATAGAGTTTAGGGATTTAGGTGTAGGGGTTTAGAATTTAGGGATAGTTGTTTCAATTTAAGGTTTAGAGTTATAATTTAGGGTTTATAGGTCATGGTTTAGTTTTTAGGGTAATATGGTGAGGATTTAGGTTTTAACCTATAAACCCTAAATTATAACCATAAACCCTAAATTGAAACAACTATCCTTAAATTCTAACCCCTAAACCCTATACCCTAAACTAACTTTCTATACCCTAAATTAAGGCGTTTGTGGAAACTTTCAGTTTCTACCGCCTGTGTATAGAATATTTATCCATGTTATATTTATTACATTACGGTTAATTTAGTCGATTTTTAAATTAAAAAAATTAAATTATTTTTTGATCGGGACTTAAAATTGTAAATCAAGTAAAAATAAATTGAAAATTGAGTTTTTTTTAGATAATCTTTATTTTTTATTGGACTTCACGTTGAGATTAAAGTATATTTCATGATTTAAATATTATGAGTCATTAATAGAATTTGAGCTTAATTAAAAAAATATATATTAGTTATATATTAAAATTTTGGTTATTTAATCGATTTTAAATCGAATTATCAGATAACTGAACTTAAAATTTTTTTAACCATTCTCCGACGAACAGGGACAAAGCACAATGAGAGTCAAGGGGCCTTGATCCCTGCCCAACAATTTGAATTTTTTTAATAAGTTCTTTATTTTTTCTGAAAATTTTAATTTAGTCCCTTAAATTTTTAAAAATTTATATTAATATTTTTTTAATTTTTTTTTAATAATTCCTCTAAAATTATAAGTTGGTCCCTTCAATTTTTGGTCTAATGACAATTTAGGTCCCTATAAATTTAAATATTAGATAAATCAAACATTAACACTTAAAGTGCAAATACTTAATAAACCCTTAAATTTTTAAGTTCAATAATTTGTCCCCTCTTGATATTCGATCCTAGCTCCGTCCCTGCCGACGAAATAAATTTTGGTGGCCAACTATTTACCTATATTGTTCAGTTTTAACCAAACAATGAACACACCAAGACCCAATAATTCAAGATTGTATAAAAGATAAAAATTATATTTAAAAATATTTAAGGAATAAATAAATAAAATAATAAAATTTAAAGTTTTTAATTAATTTACTTTTTCTCAAAACTCTACGAAGGTGAAAAACCGATTAGTCATAACTTATAATCACAAATATAGTGCGAGAAACAGGGGTTGTTCTGCGGTAAGGCGACTAATATGCGGCTAATATACGACGTAACCGGATAGAAAGGTGACCGGTTAAAGATAATGTTTCCGATAAAAGTTACCGATTATGTTGATCCGAATATCAATATATTCGGTAGCGCTTAATTTGTTGTTAATTTGGAGCTGATGGGGACTCGGAAATTTCGACGATAACAAAACCGGTAAAATTACCGGTTTTGTTGATCCGAAATTCAATATATTCGGTAGCGTCTAATTTGTTATTTATTTCGAAAGTATCCATACTTTTTAAATCATTATCGATACTTTTTGAACAGCAATGTAACCGCGGATGGAAAAAAATGTCGAAAATATCGATACCTTATGCACAATTTTTCGTATTGAATTTTAAAAAGTATCGAAAAAACAGAAACTTTAATGTAACATTTTATACAATTTTATCGAACAGTTTAATCGTTACAGAATCGTTACCACAAGTCAAAAGAATCTGTAAAATACAAGGAAATTTAATGTAACCGGTTAGATTACTTAAACATATGCAAAAGAATCGGTACAATAGAGAAAATTAGACATAACCAGTTACATTATTAATTCATATAATGTAACCGGTAAATCTTTACCGGATATATTGTTTGGTTTCGATATTTTTTTAAGAGCGTGCGCAAAAGAATCGGTACAATAAAAAAAATTCTACATAACCGGTTACATTATTAATTCATATAATGTAACCGATAAATCTTACCGGATATATTGTTTGGTTTCGATACGTTTTTTAAGAACGTGTGCAAAAGAATCGGTACAATAGAAAATATGAAAACATAACCGATTACATTATTAATTCATATAATGTAACCGGTAAATCTTTACCGGATTTATTGTTTGGTGTCGAAAGAATCGACACAATTAAAAAACGTATCGAAACTTGGAGAATTGTATCGATTATATATATCATAATGATATAACCGGTTAAAAGTATCTACTCGCCTTTGTATTGCTTGCATTTACAGAAAACCTAAGAGAGGAGAGTATTTGAAATCGACCCGAGTTTGGTTGCTGCAAAATACAAGGTAGGCGTTCTTGGAGTCGTGTTGTATCAGAATCGAAAGGAAGGTTTTGGGTTTGGGGACTTTGAAGTAAAAGGTATGTTGTCGAAACCCTAGTTTTTTGGTAATGTAGTATTGGGTAGTTGGGGGATAATGTTTTGGGTTTAGTGATGTTGAAGTAAAATCGGAATTCAGATCGATTAAAGGTCGAAATTGTGTAATTATATTTAGGAAATAAATATCGGTACTTTGTTCTGAGAACTTATCGGTAGAAATTAATAATGTCGGTAGAAATTATATATCGACACTTTTGTCAGAAAACTGAAGCGAGATGGGTGCTAAGGATCATGAAGATGTTGTTCAAGATGAGACTGAAATGATTCAAATGGAGGCGGATAGAGTAGATAGGGAGGAAAATCCGAAGCAACCAAAGGGTGGATTTATGTACTTCTAGTAAGTAGCAATTGTCAAATAATTATTGTGTAAATTGTAATTGGATGAAAGTATTTAAAAACATTTAAACTTTCCTATCATGATAGTATTGAAGAATGTCAGAGGATGAGGGATTGTGGGACTTACACTGTCAGTTCGGTATGTAAATTGAAATTATAGTGAATATATTGGAGGTTGAGGTTGAATATTTTGATTGTGTATGGTTTATGCATAATTTTCAGGTGAGAGACGTGGTGATGAATAAATGGAACACGATGAGTGAAACTGAGAAGTAACCATTCATCATATTGTCCACAAATGATAGAGAAAAATATGAGGCCAAGAAGAACAAGAAGAAAGCAGAAGGAAAAGATGTGAAGAAGGTATTCATTATAGTTGTAAATATTTTGATAAATGATATATAAAAACTCTGACATTATATGTATATTATTTACATAGGAAGTGTCGACTAGGTGTAGCATAAAACGAGTGCACCACATAATAGAGAAGTTGAAAGGGAAGGATAAAGCAAATCTGTTGGAAGAAATGGGGTTTGGATCTCTTATTGGGATGCAGGAGCGACCAATTCGGAGGGAATTGTGTCAGTTGTTGATGGGAGATTTTGATTTGTAGAAGTGTGATGTGCGATACGGAAAATATTCATTTCATTTTAGTGTCCGAATTGTTGAAGCCGTATTGGGGCTACAAAATAAAGCCCAGAGTGTGGATGAAGTTATAAAGAGGGAGGATTAGAAATTACTTGTGCAGAAGTATGGCCTAACGTCTAATGTGTCATTTGCTACACTTGAGGACGATATAAAAAGCGGCAAGTATGAGGGGGATGATCTGAAGGCCCGGGTACTATTGTACATTGTCGGAGTATTCCTTTGTCCAACGGGTGATACATCCCCGAGCAAGGAAAGTATGAAGTTAATTTGCGACTCCAGGTTGAGAGATGAATTAAATTGGGCGTCATATGTCAATGACAAATTAATTGATGTAATCAAGACTTTTCAAAAGTCCAAAAACCCCTCATACCTCAAAAAATGCATAGCTGTCTTAGAGGTAAACGAGTTGAATATTGGTATTGGTTTAGAAAACTTTGTAAGTAGTTATTATAGAAAATGATAAAGTTTATTATAAATGCAGGTTGCATTGTATGATTTTTGGTCAGATTCTTCTTGTGTACCGACATTCCAAAAAACCGGAGTGGCACGCATCACTGTCTGGGGTAAGGAAGAAGTTGCTCGAGTTATGGAAAAGTTAAAGTTGGAATTACCGAAAAAAAAGGTAAGGGTAATTTCAGTATTTATAGATTACTAAGGACTTAAAAAAGAAAGATGCTCTAATAATGTAGTTTATTTGTGAAGGTTGGCGAGGAGGAAGAGGAGGAAGAGGAGAACATAGAAGATAAGGTGAAAGTGAATGAAGGGGGAAGTAAATATGACATATTGATGGCTGAGTTGGCGGAGGTTAAAAAAGCCGTTTCTGATTGTTTGCAAAGACAATCCAGAATCGAACAGGCGATTGAGAGCTTAAAGGGGGAAGTAGGGGAAAAGATAGATGGTGTTGTGAAAGAAGTGGTGGAATTGAGGGGTGAGCTGAAAGGGGTGATTGGAATGGTGGAAGAAAAATGGATGAGGGGATAAATTTAAGTTCTGAAATAAACAAAAAGAGGAGTTATGTTGAGGAAAAATATGATGAACTTAGAAAAAATGATGAAGAAAATTTAGAAGAATTGAGTAAGAGGGAGGAGGAAAATATAAGAGAGGTCCACCATGAAGATACGAGGATACCGGATCATGCAATAGATGTAGAGCTCGATTCAGGGTGTCCTGCACCAAAGAAGCAGAAGACTAAAAAGGTAAAATGAATAATACAAATGACATCCATTTTGATTATTGTGTTGTGGCTAATATCTATTGATATATCGTAGGTTGCAAAGGTGAAAATACCAAGTGAAATTGATGAGATGGAGGCTGCGATGTGTGATTATGTATGGAATAGTGGATTGTTAGAAATATCGTAAGTAATATATATTGCTTTGCGAGTGATATTTAAATAAATTTGGAAAAAAATTAATACAAAAAATTGTTTCTATAGAGATGTTATCCTAGATTACGGGGTCGAACACGGCACAGTAGGCGACCTTGGCGGGTTAAAACCCGGGGAATGGCTAAGAAGTCCGATAATTGATTTGAAAGGCTGGTTGTTGGGTTACGATTCGATGAGGAAAAGTTCAGCGAAGCGGAAGATTTGCTATCTACCATCCCATTTTGTGGTAAGTTACATTTTTACACATTTTCGTGTCCAATTTGTTCATGGCTGGTCAATTAATGGAGATTGTTTTTTAAAATGCAGTCCGCGTTGATAATGGACGGTCAAAATGTGCCAAATCTTATAAGCTTCTATTGTAATACATTGATCGACCATAATAAATTCACCGATTGTGACATGGTAAGATATTTTTGCGTACATGTTCTTAAGTATTTAAATAATAACAATAAATGTTCTAATATCTTGTGTGACAATTGTTGTAGATCTTCATGCCAATAAACGATTCGAATAATCATTGGTGTCTCTTGGTGTTGGATATTGTTGATAGCATCGTTTCTTGATAGTCTACATAGATCTCCCCGGCACAAGACTAGAGTGGACCAAACCAAGAAAACAGTATGTGTCGATACATGTGTAATTTATAATGCATAATTTCTTCGTAATCTAATTTTCAAAATTTTTTGACGCAGCTGGAATGTTTACATAAATTTAGTGAGGACGAGGCGTTTTGTGCCCAATTTGGGAAGATTAAGGTACCACCGAGGGATTTAAAATTCGTGGTCCGTAAGACGAAGGTGCAAACGAACGGGTATGAAATTTGATTATTTAATAAGTCAAAAAATTCATTGTGCTTATCTACTATTTGACATTTTGCGTCATTATAACAGACATAATTGCGGAATGTATGTGGTCATGTGGATGGAAGCTATTTTTGAAGGGAGGTCACCAGATGATTTGGTAAGTGGTCCGAAAAGACTTTATTTTTAAAAAAATTTGGCACTGACATTGACTCCTAATTTGAATGTAGGTTGTTGGGGATTTTGATCGTCCGAGAGTTTTAAACGATCTCGTAAATCACGATTGTAATAGAAGGAGAGCTAAGTTCACAACTGCTTGCCTGGAACATATGAAAACATAATTCATTCTGAAAGCAAATATATGTACATTATGTTACCATAATTCTTCCCACTATGTAATTGGTGATATCATAGTTAGTTTGCTGTAAATTATGTTAACATATTAGCTTCTTTGAGAAAATGTAAAGAAATTTTGTGTTTATCATGCTGAATTCTGCATACACCTAATTATGGGAGACTTGACTTTTCTAGGACTTTTCTAGTATGCTGGAATCAAAGTTTCGAATCTTTTGTGCCGCAATGAGAACATATATCGATACTTTTAAACGAAAAATTTGTATCTGGATAAAAAAATCCCGAAGAAATCAATACTTTTTTTCCTTTATGATGCAATTAACGATACTTTTGTAAATGAAGGACTGACATAACTTACTGGAATCAAAGTGTCGATACTTTTTATGATGCTATGAGTAAAATTATCGATAGTTTTAAACGAAATATATGTATCCTCAGAATAACAATCCCCGAAAAAATCGATATTTTTTCCTTGATGATTAAATTATCGATACTTTTGTAAACAGAAGGACTTACATAGCTTACTGGAAGAAAAGTGTCGATACTTTTTCTGCCGCTTTGAGTAAAAATATCGATATTTTTATACAAAATATATGTATCCTCAGAATAACAATCCCCGAAAAAATCGATATTTTTTTTCCTTCATGATTAAATTATCGATACTTTTGTAAACAGAAGGACTGACATAGCTTACTAGAATAAAAGTGTCGATACTTTTTCTGACGCTATGAGTAAAAATATCGATACTTTTATACGAAATATATGTATCCTCAGAATAACAATCCCCGAAAAAATCGATACTTTTTTCCTTCATGATTAAATTATCGATACTTTTTGAAACAAAAGATATCTTACTGTAAGGAAAGTTTCGATCCTTTTAGACACTATGATTATAAGTATCGATACAAATAAACAAAATCAATGATTCCGGTTGCGTCTTTACCGTTTTCATTACTGACTACATCAATGTACCCAGTACACTTGTCAATGTTTCCGGTACCGATTCAATCTGAAATTTAGGCGGGATTTCTATTTAAACCAGCCCTAAACTTAAATCCTCCATTTCGTAATTTTATCGATACTATTGCAGAGATCTCTTCAACTCCAACGACGATTACCACAGTTCAGAGAAATTGCACCGTTCAACCTGGGTATAAAATCAACACCGACGAGGACGATTACTACGATCATATTTACAGGTTAGTAAAAGAGACTGATTTTGCGTACTTTAGGGTTAGGGTTTTGCACGATTTTGGAGTAACCGTTCCTCTTCTGCATATAACAGTTGTAATGGCACCCAAAAAAGGGGCACTCAAACGGAAGAGAGGTACTGCTTCCAAGATAAAGTCATCTTCGAAATCAAGGTCTGCTGCTCAAGTAAGTTCAAGTTCTTCTGAAGAAAATTTGTCTTTTGAATCACAAAACTTTAGAAGCAAGGATGAGAAACTGACATATGATATCAATTTCAAAACAAGAAAGATTCGTCCAGAACGTGTTATTGACTTGGACTTCTTCTTCGATGAGAAAAACAAATTTGAGTTTAAAGAAACATTTACAAATTGGGGCTTGCTTGAACTGCTTGGTGTAGAACTAAAATATTACCCCAATCTTGTTAGAGTTTTCTACAGTAATGCACAATTAGACCTCCAGCCTAGTACGGGAAAAATATTAAGAATTACGACTCATGTCATGGGTAAGGAGATATATATAGATGCGTCATCTATTGCTGCTGGTATAGGAGTGAAGAATGTAGGAGATTCCGATGAACATGTTTTAGATCCTACCATGAAACGTGTGGATCGGAATAGTCCCATTAACCTTGGTGCGGAGGGCAAATTGTTCCACCTTCTTGTCACTTGGTTTCTTCGGCCGTCCGGTGGGAAATTTTTCACAAATTCGAGATTGTGATTACTGGTGGTTGTCTAAATATGAATCAAGAACCGCTCCAAACATAGTAAAACTGATATATGAGACAATTCTACATATAGTGAAGAAGGGTGCTTCCATTACAACCTCACTACCATATGGATGCATAATTTGCCATATATTGAGGAAGGAAGGAGTGAAATTCAATCTTGACTACCCTCTTCGACTATCCCGGAAGATCGACATGATTACCTTGACAAAAGCGGGATACGATTTTATTGAAAACGTCGGTTGGATAAACAAATGTGTAATTGGAGCGGAACAAGGCAACGACCAAGTGGAGAACGTTGAAGCAGAAGACCACGAGCGGATGCAAGAAGATGAGATCGAAGGGGTGATTACCATGAAGTCAGTGATGGCTTACATGGTTCATTTTCGCGAGCATATGTATGCTCGTTTTGGCGAGATTAATGACCAAATCGGCCAAATGCGAGCAGATATTTCCTCATTTCGTGTTGACTTCTCCAACTTCCGTAGTCAATGGCTTCAAAGCAAATACAAACCCATAGGTAAAATAACCCTTTAAATTTACTATTGAGCCTTCTGATTTTTGAGAGCATGGCAAGAGATTATCTAGATGCTCAGCGTCTGCATAACCAGTTTGCTGCCCAAGGTTTCGGGTTAGATGCTTGGAAACGTCATGCTCCATCCCCTACATCCAGCCAGCGCCAACTATATGGTTACATGGCTGAAAAAGAAGACATACACATCTTCAACCGCCATCTCCAAGGTTTTCTCTATCATTTTCTTCTATTATTAATAACAAGATACACTTCTGCTCATACTTATGCAAAAAAAAAATTGTTTATTAGGCAACCAAAAGGTCAAGTTTGAGATGCGACCATATGGACAGATGGTTGGACAGCAAGCTGGTGCTGGAACAAGTTCCATGGGTGGCAGGAGGACTTGAAGGGAGGAGGCTTGAAGGGACAATAAATTGAGAAGAAAGAAAAGATTGATGGTCTAATATTTATGTGCAGTTCAAAGACCATGCCGGATTGTTTCCAATATCATAAAACCCTATTACATGATATTGGAAACAATCTGGCTTGGTCTTTGCATTGCACATAAATATTAGAAGATCAATCTTTTGTTTCTTCTCAATTTCTTTTTTTTTCCGTTGCCATCTCGTTTTGTAATCTTTTCCTTGCTATCTAATTCATATAAACGATTTAATAGAAATATCCATACTTTTTCGAAATTATCCATACTTTTTCGAAAGTATCCATACTTCTAATAGAAGTATCCAAACATTTGATATAAGTATTCATACTTTTCCTGCAAGTAAAAGAAAGTATCCATACTTCTAATAAACGTATCGACACATTTAATATAAGTATCCATATGTTTTATTTAAGTATCCATACTATCGACCCACAATTGAAACAGTTCCAATGTTTTTATTAAAATATCGATAATATTGTTTAAAGTATTGATTCTTATTGGCTACCTATTACGTTATCCTAGTACCGGATATATTGATAAAAAATATCGATAAACTTTTCAAAAGTATGGATACTTTCGAAATTAACAACAAATTAGACGCTACCGAATATATTGATATTCGGATCAACAAAATCGGTAAAATTACCGGTTTTGTTATCGTGGGAATTTTCAAGGCCCCATCAGCTCGAAATTAACAACAAATTAGGCGCTACCAAATATATTGATATTCGAATAACAAAATCGGTAATTTTACCAGTTTTGTTATAGTGGGAATTTCCGAGGCCCCATCAGCTCAAATTTATCAACAATTTAGGCTCTACCGAATATATTGATATTCGGATAACAAATTAGGTAAAATTACCGATTTTGTTATCGTGGGAATTTTCGAGGCCCCATCAGCTCAAACATTATCAACAATTTCCACGCTACCGATTATATTGATATTCGTATAACAAAATAGGTAAAATTACCGGTTTTGTTATGTCTGACCGATAACTTAAATTTGCCGGTTACCATTTTTTTTTATTTTTTAGTGTTTTTTACCGGATACATCATTTCATATCAACATATCCGGTACCGCTTTACCGAATACATTATATACCTTATAATGTTATCGGTAACGCCGTTTTTTAGCCGTATATTAGGTGGTCGCATGCTAGAAAACTCCGAGAAACAACTCTTATGTATTAATTTTTCATTTTGTAAATTATTATTAGATTTTTACTCCACCGTTCTTGTAGGCAAAAAAAACATAATTAATTAATTATCATGTTGATCTAATTTAATTTTACTAATGATACTAGTAATTTAGTATATACTTTTTTTCATAATTTGATGAAGTTGAAATAAAATTTAAATGGTTTGATCGTTGAGGGAAAAAAAAAAGAACCAGCATTGCGGAAACAGTGGGGAAATGAAGGCTGATTAACCAGAATCAAATAGTAATCAAAACCCGAATTCTGAAAATTGGATCCGAGGTTTAGGGTTTCAAAAAGCTAAATTCGTTTAAATTTCTTCACGGTCGTTGAGAAGAGCTTCGTTCTTCAGCTTTTCAATTCGGAGGGAAAATCCAAACGAAGCTCACCTCGAAGGTTCTTTCTCTGTTCTCGTTTGTTTATTTTTGTTTATATGTTTATAATGTCAATGGAATGGTTTGCCCAGGTAATTGAACTGCAGTAATGGTTTATGTGAAATTAAAGTAGAAAAGACGTTGAGCTATTAATTGTTCTGATAATTTGTTTGAATATATATATGAAATTCTTATTGCCGTTTCCTTTGTTCTTTCGGGAAACAATACGGGTGGAACTGGAAGCTGTTGAAGTTATTATTTGTTGTTATGTTAATCATTTCTGTTGATTATCTTAAAATTGGTAGTTTTTTGAGCTTATTGAAATTTAATGGTGTATAGGCTAATGACATGATCTGTAATTATGTATATAGGAAACTTAATCAAGTTTTCATTTTTTGGAAAGAAATGAGCACTGTGGTTAATAGAACTCCGAAATCGGGGAGACGATCGTTGTTTTTCCAAGACTTGGCATCACCGGTCTCTGTCCGGAGAGGGAAATTCTTTAGTCCGGGTCAAGCAGCAGCAGTCTCGGCTTTACGGAAAGAGAATTCCGGTGGCTCAAATCTTCCGCCTCCTCCTATATACACCTTGGAGGACCGTGCAGATTTTTCACCTGAATCCGGGGATTGGATTATCTTATTTCTCCTGAAATCAAGTCGGATCCAAGAACTCCAGTCCAAAGCTCTGGACGTGACTTCTCTACTCCTGCAAAGAGCAAGTCAGGGGGCACCAGTTCATTTGCTGTACTTAATGGACAGCAGAGTGCAGCGAGCTCGAGTTGGTTGTCACCCAAGGCAAGTGGTGGTGAGCAGGATGACAAGGGAAAGGGCTCTCCCATTGAGGGCATGGTTCAGCCTGGTGCTTTGATCACTCTTCCGCCTCCGAGTCAAGTTGCCATGCCAGAGATACAGAACAATTCCGTACCTGCTAGAAATCTGGATGAGGAAGATTGGGTTACCATTTATGGGTATGCTCCATGTTTTCATGTTCTACTTAATAGTTGATATATTGTCTTGTCTACTAGCAATCAGTTGTGGTTTATCTGTAATGTGGCCTCATTTTCCTGGAGTAACTTCTGCAGTCCCATTTTATCCTTATTTAATACTCCAAAACTTTACGCATTTATGTCAGGTCAATACATAATTATTTTGGTTGATCTGCTTAAAAGTTTTAAATAATTGCCAATCTAGTTTCGTCTAATATGTTCGAAAAACAGAAACTTCTTTCTTGGTTTCTTTATGTGCAATGGTGCAGCCTGTAACCTTATATCTTTTGTCTGATATACCATCTACAATCTATTACCTTTGGATAACTCAGCTGTAATTTTAACTTTTAATGGTGATTATGTTCATTTCTCCATGTTTATCTGTTTGAGTTAATTAAAGTGTGAAACCTAAATGTTTGGGGTTAAATTCATGGTGTTATTTTGCTGTTATATGCATTCAAGACCTATAACTTCACTATTTGCTTTCTTTCCAGATTTTCTCCCGCTGATACAAATTTAGTTTTCCGAGAATTCGAAAAGTGTGGTGTGATATTGAAACATGTCCCTGGTCCAAGGGATGCTAACTGGATGCACATTCTTTATTCGGTGAATCTTCTCTCCCTGATCCTAATTCCTATCTGCTATTTAGTTCTTCCGCGATTTCTGTAATGTTCTATTGTGATGAGTATTAGTGATTTCTGTTTTGCAATGTTCATGCTGTTTCTGTATTCCTCTAAGAAAAGGGAAACCAATTTCAGTGGTAAGTATAAAAACATTAGTTGAATGATACACCTACATTTTCTTACTTGTTCAAGCTGGACTCTAATTATAAGCTAAATATTTTTAATGAATTTTTCTGAAACCCGAACTTTATAAATATTGTTTGTCATCAGATTGGCTGTGATCTTTCAATTGCATCCATATGTTTTGTGGGTTGTTGACATCTTGTCTTGTGTTATCCGTTTGGAGGCCAAGGACTGGTTTCCTTCCTAGATATATGCAGTGTTTGTATGTGAAAGTCTTGCATTCTGTGGATTAGCTGAACTAAAAGGAGATGTATGGTACATATATATAGTTTCCTGATGAAATCATATTTGTTTATGTTAAAACCAATACTTGGCAATGACTGCTTTCCGTCTGCCGTCTGGTTTAGAAACGATCCGATGCTCAGAGGGCACTTGGCAAGAATGGAATGCAAATAAACGGGGTACTAATTGTTGGTGTGAAGCCGGTGGATCCGATGCAACGTGAAGCTTTAAATGGAAGATTGAATAATCAGGGTTTCATGACTTTACCCTCAACATCAAGTAGAACATCAAAGCTCAACAACTTCCGACCACCCCGTCCATACCATCTTCAAAATGGCAATGCCAATGCGCGACAGTCGGGAGGTCCTTTAGCAGTTCCTGCAAAATCATTAGGGAACAAAGTCATGGAGTACTTGCTTGGATATTAGAATCATCTCCACACCTGCCCCCTATTTCGTTCGGATTCATTACGGTGTGCGTGACCGTATTCCTTCCTGATATTCATTTAGATGACAGAACATATAATTTTCAATAAAAGTAGAGAGTTTCAATGTATAATTCCACTTGAAGGAGCAATTTCTAAAAGGCTCGACGTTGGAGGCTCTCTGTGAGTTTTCTTACAAACTTTCTCTAACAATTTCAACTTTCAGGTCTTTTGAATGTTTAGCCATTGTTTTCCTTTGTGTTGCAGCTTTTGAGTATGAAAATGATTCAGTCCTTGTGGTGGAGAAATGGGATTTCTACCATTGCAACACAAACAAGCCTATCTCTTCCTTTGACGACGGAAAGACGGTCATCGATCTCGATAGGTCCGGGATCTTCTACTTCATAAGTGGAGCCATTGATCACCGCATCAAGGGTCAGAAATTGGCAAATTGCTCGTCCAGGTGATGAGTTTGCACCAGGGCCTGCCTGCACCGGTGCCACATCGTAGTTCTGGATTAGTAGTTACAGTGACACTTAGTTCAGTCCTTGTTGCTCTTATTGTCACTGTTGTAATTTTGGTCTGATGTGGCATTGCATTATAACCTCTTTGCTTCGTTTTAGTTTGGTTAAAATATATATTTGGTACTTGAATTAGACATCTTCTTCCAAATTGATACTTAAATATTATTTTCTCCCAAGTTGGTACTTGAACTAGGCATGTCCTCTTAAGTTGATACTTAAACAAAGTATATTTTCTCTCAAGTTAGTACCCTAAATTTTAACTCCATACACAATTTTGGTAGTTTTATTTATACTTTTAGTCTGAAAACTTACATATATTTTTTTATCAATTTGATTTTAGTTCAAACTAATTTAATAAGTTTAACTCTTCACATTTAAAAATTCTATCAATTTAGTTACTTTTACAATAGTGTTAAATCAAACGAGTTCATCAAATCAAACGACAGTTGGATAAATATATTCTACCAAAAAGCAACTATAAACTTTTATTATACCATGAAAGTTATAAAACATTTCTGGGAGAAAAACAAATAATTTAGAAGAAGAATGAAGAGTAAAGTGATATTATTTTAAATTATAGAGAGTTAAGTTTATTAAATTGTTTTGAATTAAAATCAAATTAATAAAATATTTAAATTTTAGTACTGACGTGAGAGAAAAAATTGTTTAAGTGCCAATTTGGAAGAATGTGTCAAACTTCAACGGTTGAAAATTATGAAGTCGTATTAGTATTTATACGTTTATTTTTTAATAAATATTTATACGTTTAACACCCGGTGTTGGTCCAAGTGATAAGCAAATTGAAAAGTCTTAGAAATTGAAAAGAAAACAACAACAAAAAAATATTTATACGTTTAATTAAGTTGCATGCTGCATCACATATTTCACGAAAGTAAGCAAAATACAGCATCGTTCAATCAAATTTAGACAATACTCATTGAAACAAAACATAAAAGAAACGAACCCTAAATCCATAAAGAAGCAGCGACCATCAAACTAAACTTTTGGTGCAAGAAACCCACTTGCTATTACACCATTCAAGATGATTTCTCAACTGAGAAACGGGATAAGCGATCTCGTCATTGGAAGTTTCGAAATAAACCCAATACTTCGACCCTTGTTTCCCGGTAATAGTCCCGACCCACCATCCGTCGTTGTCGAAAGCATCCACCCTTTCAAGGTACCGGAAAGTACGAGTAGCTTCCTTAGGGGTTGTTGGCCGTGGCGGCATCGGTCGAACCTCGTCGGCAGAAACTATCTCGACCAAAGGCCGAGTCTGATCTTCTTCTTCCACCAGGTTCTTGTACTGCACCTTGTAAAGAGTATTGTTGTGCAATGGCGACACCACCGTAGCTTCGTAGTATGAACCCAAGAACCCTTCTTCCTTGCTGCATATTTCAACTAGATCGCCTTTCGAAAACACTGCCATTGTTGTTTGTTGCAGACGAAAGAGAATTTGTAGCTTTGGACAAGAATTTTGAAGAAAACACAATGCGAATAAGGAAAGCTTTGAGGTTAAATTGTTTATATAGATACCGAGAGGCGGTTTATTTTACAAAAGCATTATAAAAGAATTTGTATGATAGCTTGGGGGCCAAGGAAACTATGTAACCGTTGGAAGCATTTTTTTAAAATTTCTTTATTTTTTGGTAATTAACACTAAAATAAACAAATTATGGTCTAACCTTATTCTAAATTCTGAAAAAAAATAAAAAATTAATTGATTATAAGTAAGAGAAATAGTAATATTTATAAGTAAGAGAAATAGTAATATTTTTAATTTTACTTTATTTTTTGGTAATTAACACTAAAATAAACAAATTATGGTCTAACCTTATTCCGAATTCTGAAAGAAATAAAAAATTAACTGATTATAAGTAAGAGAAATAGTAATATTTATAAGTAAGAGAAATAGTAGGCACTGTTTGGTAAATAGCGGTTTGGGCAAAAATTAGAGGTTTGAGGTATAATTAGAAGTTTGACTAGTCAAATCCGCTAATATTGATGTTTGGTAAATAGCGGATTGGGGTGAAAAAGTTAATTTTGAAAAAGCTCCTAATATGAGCTTTTTGAGATTAGAGATTTGATATTAGAGTTGTAATGACTCTTTTACCCTTAACAATTACCAAAAATTTTCAAATAACTTAAATTAAATAATAACATTTTTTAATATAAATAATAACATATTAAATATTTGACTTATTTGTTGTTACTACTAACTTATATAGTGATATGTAAGTTAATTCTATTTTTTATTATCACATATTTATATGTGCATATAATTTTTTAATAATTATATAAATAATAAATCATTTTATAAATCTTTCAAATATGTTTAGGAAATTTATATTAAAAATAATTTTTACAAATTTAATTAATATTTATTAGATACAAAATATTCATAACTGATAAATTATTCAAACAAGTATAGAATATAATCATGTCCTTATATGTCATTTTGCTTGTTTAAATAATCAAACAGCTATCAGCTATTAGTTAATTTTACTAAACACTTTTATACAATCAGCTAATACAATCCGCTAGTCAAATCAGCTAATGCAATCCGTTAGTCAAATCAGCTAATGCAATCCGCTATCAGCTATCAGCTATTCGCTAATTGTCAAACAGGGCCGTAATATTTTTTAATTTTACTTTATTTTTGGGTAATTAACACTAAAATAAACAAATTATGGTCTAACCTTATTCCGAATTCTGAAAGAAATAAAAATTTAACTGATTATAATTAAGAGAAATAGTAATATTTATAAGTAAGAGAAATAGTAATATTTTTTAATTTTACTTTATTTTTGGGTAATCAACACTAAAATAAACAAATTATGGTCTAACCTTATTCCGAATTCTGAAAGAAATAAAAAATTAACTGATTATAAGTAAGAGAAATAGTAATATTTATAGAAAATACTAGAGTTTATTATTTCAGCATGTTCGGGGTTTAGAGAACTAATTATAATATAATTTTTTGAAAAAGTATATGTTTATTTTATAATTTATGTTTGAAATTTACGATTCTCCCTTTTAATAATATCATATTTAAGGTTCAAACCCGAATTATCTCTTTAGAAAAGCAATGTTAAGCAAATATAATTTTAAGTACATTAAGCAAATATTATGTGCTATTAAAAATTAATTTATTGGTTATTAAAGATTTTTCACTGGCAATGCATGGACTAATTGCTCAATTTGAAGGAAAAATATTACATACATTACCTATGGAAAATTTGTTTTTCACAAGCATGTCTAATTTAGAGTTATGAGTTTAATTTAAAGTTTATGTTTTATGGGCGAAGTTTAAGATTTATGGTTACAATTTAGTTTTTAGGGGTTTAGAGTTAGAGTTTAGTATTTTAAATTTGGGATAACTACATAAATAGTACCCTACCTATGCCCGAAATTTTATTTTGGTGCCTCACTTATTTTTTTAACAAAAGTATGCCTACCGTTACCTTTTCTTAATATTTTAGTACCATACCGTTTAAACTTAACGGTAATGCTGACGTGAAAATTCATTTTTCTTTTTTTTAAAGACACGTATTTTTTATCCTAATCAGCTTTCCACTTATATTAATTCATTAAAACAAGAATTAAAAAAAACTCTATTAAAAGCGTGAAACCCTACACTACTTCTCACTATTTCAACAAAACATAAAATCACGACTGAATTTTTTTTGGTGCACGATGAAGATGATGATGAAAGAGCTGGAGCTGGAGCTAGAGCAAATTGAGAGAAGAAGCGGCATTCTTTTTTGTCATTGTGATGTTCCAGCTACGTTGAGAACCTCTTGGACAAAGGATAATCCTGGTAGGAGATTTTTTGCGCGCCCTAATTTAAAAAAAACACAAGAAATTGTCGTTTTTTCAAGTGGTTTGATATTGAAATACCTCATCGCCCAAAAGCTATAATTCTTGGTCTATTAAAATTAAAGGGAGCAGTTGAGAAAACAAGGAAGAATGAACGAGTGATTTGAATTATTTGTCTTACTTTTTGCGCATATGTAGCGTTTTTAGGGTTTAAGAAAGGATGACAAATTGTTGGGTTGGTGTTGTTGGTTTAGGGATATATGTAATCTTTTGGATAATGGTTGAAATTTCTGGTTTAGGGGTAATTTTCATCTTTTGGGTAATGGTTAAAATTTTTTGTTTAAGGATAATTCTATCTTTTGAAGTAAAGGTGAAAATTTTCAGTTTACAATGCAAGGAATAGTGTTGTTGTTGATCTTTGTATCTGTTATTGTATTTTAAAAAACTTTGTGAAATATTTTGTTATGGCTAAGTCTGCATTTTTTATTTACATAATTTGTTAATAATAGCCATACATCACATTCACAAGCATATAACAACTTGCTAACAATGAACTTAATTGGTATAAATTGATAACAATGAACTTAATTGGACATTGGTAAATTTCATAACTTTCATAACATAACTTGCTAACAATGTGCATACTTCAAAAGAAATTGGTATAAGTTGTTAAGCAAGTTTAGTAACAATTTTGTTCAATTTGCATCACATTCATAAGACAATTCACATAATTGGCAGAAATTATATTGTCAATGTTAACCAAACAAAAATAGTTTAATGTAAAACCTACACTTGTGAATGTACAAAAAATCACACAAAAGAAATTCAAGTTTCAGTTTTAAACTGAATTAACTCATTGATCATTCTTTAGAAACTTTTGAACTTACAAATTGGCTCATTGAGCTTTCTACAGTGTTGAACATCCATCTGACAACATTAACTGGGTGGTTGTGTTGAATATCTTTAGTGGTGAGGACCTTGCTGATTTGGAAAATTAGTTGTTGGTACAATTTCTTTCTTAATTCCTCCAAATGGTCTCTTAACCTATAAAAGAACACTTACAATTTTTGTATCAAAACATGTTATTAAAAGATGTGGCAGAATATAATTATAGAATATGAAGGAAGCATTGATACTCACTGGCAGTTTTGAAATTCTTCCACCTCTTGATGGCTGATCTTGAAGATGAACAGAAGAGTTACCTCTTGATGGTTGAGTTTAACGACGACTTAGTCAAGTGTTTTCTCCAACCACACCTTTACAAGTCTTGATATTGTGTCTTGATTTGCCACACTTGGTACAAGTCATCCTTAGTCCTTTCTTTTCAACTTTTCCATTATGATCATCTATTTCATCATCTTTTTTTTTCTTATTTTTCTTAGGTCTGCCAGGAGGTCGTTTTAGGACAGGAGGTAAAATAGGCAGACAAGTGTCATCTGGAGTCCATTGATTTATACCTCTAACAGGTTCAATCATATGGTTGTATATTGCTTGTTGTGTGGTTATTTTGTAACACTGATCACAAATTCTTCAGACTTTCGATCAATAGTAAATATTGCTGAAACAACATGGTTGCATGGAATCCCTATGTACAAACAAATATTTAGCATCAGTAAGTAAATAAATAACAAGAAAATAATAGTCAGTAAAAATTTACCTGTCAGTTGTCACTTTCTGCAAGAGCAAATGTCATTTGTTAAGTCCACTGCATATTGAGTATGCGGTCCACATTTAACTTGAAACTACCAGCATGAGTGCTCCAAAACCTACATCCAACATTTTACATTTTAGATTTTAGCTATAACAATTATAATACCACATAAAGTCAAAGAATATTTGTATTTATTAGACATTTCAATGGATGCATCTAACTTTTGTTGAACCTTTGGACAAAGAGTTGTGGTCCACTTGTCAGCTTCAATCTTTTTCTTAGTAATCTTGTACATTATTTTGGTTCGAATGATTTTCAGCAAAGTTATAATGGACTTGTCTCTTGCATCAAGTATAAACTGTAAAATTTTAAAATTCAGTTACTATAAAATATAAAAAAAATAAAAGTTTAAAAGAGATGTAAAAAAATTAAAATTTGAATATCAAATACTTTGTTGAAAGACTCGCATAAATTATTAAGGAGCATATCACACTTACTGTTACAAGAAAAGTGTGATTTAGACTAGTTTCTTAGGTCTTTCTTTATCAACCAATCATGTGCATTAGTTGACAATGCATTCATTTCAGCTAAAGCTAACTCATGTAGCTTGCTCCTGCAACTTTTCACAAAGCATCTTTCAATACTTTTTCAGTAAACTTTAACTTGAAGTTCATATATAAATGTTTGACACATGTTCTACTCTATGAATTTGAAAATAATTCTGCTAATGTACCAAGAAGCCCCTACATATAAAAGATAAACATTTGTGAAGTTAGAAACAATGATATTAAATAAATGAAAGAAGATAAATAAGTTGTTATGTTTTACCTTTTGTTTATATGTCATGAATGAAACATGGTAGAAATTTGTCAACCCCAAGTCTCCATCAAGCAGTTCAAGAAACCATGACCATAAAGAGTTATTTTCACTGTCAACTACTGTAAAAGTTATTGGATACAAGTAGTCATTGGCATCAATTCCAACAACAGCCAAGATATGACCCTGGTCGTATGCCTTTAGGTGATAGCCATCAAGAGAAATTATAGGCCTACATGTTTTGAAACACTCTTTACATGATTGCAAGCAGATGTACACTCTCTCGAAAACTCTATCATTCAGTTTACAAACAGCAGTTATACCAAGATTACTCAACCTAAGTTCTGTTAGGTAATCAAGTAGCCTGCTATACTGAGATTTGTGTTTTCCCTCAATAGTTTCAATAGCCAATTCTCTTTTCCTATAACATTTTCTTATGGGCACAAGAAAAACATAGTCATGCATCACAATTTCCCTAAGTGCAGAAGGTTTGAAGTTTCTATCAGCAACAAACAAATGCAAATATTTTTTAACTATTGTCTTACTTGACAGATTTAGGTTCTTATATCCTTGCTACAAACATGCTCAATTTTTAATGTCTTAATATGTCAAGTATGATCTAGGGGGTCATGAGGGTTCAATCTTAATGCAAATAACAATCATGGACATCCAGGTTTACAAATTGGCTTCACTCTTCTCTTATTATTAAATTTCAGTTTGATTTTGTAAACTGAAATTTCTTATTGCTTCCTTCAAAATTTCTCTATTACTAAAGATCATACATAACTTAAACTCAAGATTATCCATATCAGTTTCTGAGTTAAACTTTGGAAACTTTTTTCTTCTTCTTAGTATCAGAATTAGAATCTGATTCATCTACACTATATATGTAATGAGTTAGAAACATCACTGTCAAATTCTTTACTCTCTATCTTATTTTTCTTAGCAATAGGTTCTGTCCCTAAATTACCTTCAAAATTCATTTCAACATCAACACAAAACTGAGAAACATCCTCAACTGAGAAGTCATTATCATTGAATCTAGATGTTACAGACTCGGTACTAGATGAACCATTATAATCAGAATTTGAAGATTCATCACTCATTAACAGTTTTTCTTCTGGTTCAAATGCAGGTTTAATTTCAGATTGCACATGTTGTTCAGTTTCAGTTTGTTATAGCACAAGTTCAAAATCAGGTTCAGTTTCAGATTGTTCATGTGGTTCAGTTTCAGGTTGTTCAAAAATATGTTCAAATTCAAGTTCTTTTTAGGTTTTAAATTCTTGTTCAACCAAATATAAATGCACATGATGTGTTCTAGGTAGATCAGCTAACATGTTAACAACATCAATATCTAAACATACAAGCAATATCTTGTGTAAACCATCTGTTGCAATCCTAAACAATTTTACAACATTTTTAATCCCTAAGTTCTGAACCATATCAACAAGTTCAAACATTGATATCTCATCCACATCACAAAAATTAAAATACTCAATTTTTTCCCACTATATTTTTTAGAACCTGATTTGACAAAATTTCCACCATGATACATAATAATTGTAAACTTTGTTGAATTGCAAGCTGCACAAAACACATAAAACTAAATTACTTTTCTATGCATGTGTACAAAAAACAAACAAACAAAAGTCATGCACATAGTTCAATATTGCACATTCTAATCTTATGATTAGCATTCAATCAATGCGACCTTTAACATGTTAATAGTTAAATATTTGTCACTTTCTAAAATAGTAGACCACTTTATCTAGTATTAAAGACACTGACTTCATCTAAAGCAGTGGACCACTTCACCTTTAACATGACAATATAATATTATTAAAATAATTAATACACTTTGAATATACAATAAAAGACAAATTAAAAAAATAAATAAAATATTATTATTGAACACTTGTCACGAAGTTTTTTTCACTGTTTGAGTAAAGAAATCACTTGGTACAAAATATAAGTATTTCCAGTAAAGTTTTACAGCAAAAAAAGTTTTAGTAAAGCTTTTCAGTAAATTTAAAAAAAAAATTAATGAACTCTTTGAGTGTTCATAAAAATAAAAAAATACCGTACTATAAAGAGAAATAAAACAAGAACCTTAATAAACCCTTATGAACAAATAAAAATAAAAAAATGATAAAAAAAACAAAAAAGAGTAATCAAAAACAATATCATACCATAAAGAGGGCTTGGTTTTCCTTCTCTCTGAGCGTTCTACCACCCATCAAGAACCCTAGAAATTCAAGCCTTTGAAGACATTCTACTAGATTTTCCTCTTTTCTCAAATAAGCTCTCGCGTAAATTTCTCTCCAAGCCAAGAACCCTAGAAATTAAATCGTCTGATTTTAAATCTATCGAATGAAACAAAGAAAAAGAAATTGGGGTTCTAATAAAAGTGTAAAGGTATTATTAAATTATTAGTATAATTTAATTATTTTTTTAATTAAGTGGAAAGCTGATTAGCATAAAAAATACATGTCTTTAAAAAAGAAAAATAAATTTTCCCGTCAGCATTACCGTTAAGTTTAAACGGTGGGGGTACTAAAATATTAAGAAAAGGTAACAGTAGGCATACTTAAGTTAAAAAAATAGGTGAGGTACCAAAATAAAATCTCAGGCATAGGTGAGATACTATTTATGTAGTTATCCTTTTAAATTTTAGGATGAATGTTTGTAGAAAAAAAATCTTTTGTTAGTGCATGGAAAATATGAGGAAGATAAAAAGATTCAATAATATTGTTAAAAAAGTATATGAGCATCAATGCCTACTAAGGCTATTAGTTGATTTCAGTTCAATTATATTTTTTGGTAATCGATAATCTATCGATAAAATTAACTTAACGTAGACCGAAATAATTAACTTAATTATAAAATTTGAGAGATCCATTCATTAGTGTAATGACTAAGTTCATATTGTATCATTTTGTATGAGTTCGAATCCTAACATAAAAATATAATATTTTTTATTTAATTAAAAGAATTATAAAAAATAGAATTAACCAATTGAATTCAATCGGATGGATGGATTAAATTTCCGGTCCACTTTATCCAAAATGGGACTCGCATCCGTAATATGGCCTGAGATTTAGGCCTGGCCCAGATAAAACTGTTTTGGCGGGAGATCTAATTTTTGGCTCCTAAAAGCATTCGAAAAACCAGAACATTCCCTAAATTCATTTTCCCCTTTTACTTGGCCTTGAACAAACACTACTTAGTTTTCCAGTTTCCCGACGACGATCACCGATCAGCATATGAGATGGCTCGCGGCGAGGATTTACAGATAAACACGGCGAAGCGTGCATACAGGAAAGCCAAAGAGGAAGGGAATCGACAGGAAGAGGCGAGGTGGGCAAACGTGATCGGAGATATTCTGAAGAATAGGGGAGAGTATGTGGAGGCACTCAAGTGGTTTCGAATCGATTACGATGTTTCGAACAAGTATTTGCCTGAAAAACAGTTGCTCCCCACTTGTCAGTCTCTCGGTGAGGTTTATCTCAGGTTGGAACACTACAAGGACGCCTTGATTTATCAGGTATTTCCTTTTTCTTTTCTCTCCTTTTTTGGTGGTTTATTGATCGGTCGGTCGAGAAGAGAGGTTTCCGGGTCTGCTTGTTGACTTTATTGATGTAATTGGTTTTCTAGGCATGAGGTATTTTTTTTATTTACTGGGTTTGGAGAGATATGAAGCCCTGGAATCAATGTGAAAGAAAATTGTGGGTGGGAACATTTTTAACGTAAATTTAAGTTTTGGAACATGAATTAGATTGTGATCTATCCGGGTGGAGAGAAAGTGCAGAAAACGTATAGTAAAATGTGGGGTTTAGTTGGTGGGCTAATAGCAACACAATGCAGATTTTCAATTAATCTAGTCATATTGTCCGTTGTGGATGGAAGAATCTTATACAAAAAAGATAAGTTTGTATTCATTTTGGTGTTCGCAAGGGATGCTTCAATACTTAGAACTAAGACTCTAACTTGGATGTACTAGGTTCAAATCTCAAGAGTTGGGAGAGATTTCCTCCCACTTTGTAGTCCAAAACTTCAGTCTGTCTCCTAGGCACCACAAACTAAAAACTAGTTTGGTGTATTTCTGATTGACGAGTCATTATTATTATTATTATTATTGCAGAAAAAGCATTTGGAACTTGCTAAGGATGCCAATGACCTTGTTGAGCAGCAAAGAGCCAGCACACAACTTGGGCGTACCTACCATGAAATGTTTTTGAAATCTGATGATGATCATTACTCGATTCAGAATGCGAAAAAGTATTTCAAGTCCGCCATGAAGCTTGCTCGGACTCTAAAGGAGAACCCCCCTAATAATAAGTCTTCTTTTCTCAAAGAGTATATTGACGCCCATAATAATATAGGAATGCTTGAAGTGGACCTTGATAACTTGGATGAAGCTTTGAAATTTCTCACAAAAGGTTTGGAGATATGTGATGAAGAGGAAGTCGCTGAGGATGATGATGGGCGTAGTAGGCTTCATCACAATCTAGGAAATGTTTATATGGAGTTGAGGAGGTGGGACAAAGCACGTGAACATATTGAAAAAGACATAATGATTTGTAAGAGAATTGGGCATCGCCAAGGAGAGGCAAAAGGGTACATTAATCTTGGTGAGTTGCATTATAGGGTTCAAAGGTATGATGAAGCAATACTTTGCTACCAGAAGGCATTTGATTTGGCAAAATCCATGGAAGATGAGGATGCTTTAGCAGCTCAAATTGATCAAAATATTAAGACTGTAGAGGAAGCTATAAATGTAATGAATGAATTGAAAAAAGAAGAGCAAAATCTCAAGAAGCTGCAAAGAAACATGGTTACTGCAAAAGAAACACCACGGGAGCGTAAGTTCCTTCTCCTGCAGAATTCAAGTCTTGATCGTCTCATTGAGAAATCAGCTATGATCTTTGCATGGCTGAAGGTTAGTACCTGTTGCCCATGAATTTTCCTTGCTTTTGTTTCTGGTCAAGCATAATTTCATGCTATTGCAACAGACAGTTTGAGGTAGCATCTAATTATTATCATTATTATTTTGAATCCCCCTGAAATATGTGAATATGACATGATTACAAATAATTCTCGGTATGCATTCTGCTACCAATAAGGTTTAAAATTAAATGATATGCCATTGTTTTTTTCCTGAAAAAGTTCTCCCTAATCTCGCTATGCTTAAAATGCTGCAAATGGAAATTGGTTTGGGGAGTTTGATTGATCCTATTTCAATGTTCCTTTTTATAGCTGAATGTGATAAATAGCATGAATGGGATTGTTTTCATCATCTCTATGACACCTCTGTTCTTGTTGTTATTTTATATGTTGTAAGGGGCAAAACAATTCTTAGTTTTCAGTATCAGAGCCAAAGCTGATTATTGGATTGTATTAAGAGTTTTCATCTTAAGATCCTATTTTTCAGTGAGTGATATTTTCATGTGCGCTTCTAGCAGCACCTTTTTATTTATTTATTTATTTTTAATATCTTAGCAGGATGTAAAATGTGCACTAATTATATTGCATTGGAATTTTAAAGTAGCAACAACTACCAATATCTTCTTGCTTATTCAACATAGTTGTGCTTATG
Organism: Hibiscus tridactylites; assembly: GCA_958450335.1. Classification (NCBI taxonomy): domain Eukaryota; kingdom Viridiplantae; phylum Streptophyta; class Magnoliopsida; order Malvales; family Malvaceae; genus Hibiscus; species Hibiscus tridactylites. The sequence goes on along the minus strand of OY288269.1, from coordinate 11,480,645 downwards.
TTTTGAAAATTTATGTTTAGCATCGTGAATTTGCAAAAAGGAAGAAGCGTATAGCAAGTGAACTATGTGATAAGGAAAAGCTAAGTGATGCATTTTTAGTTGTTGGAGAATCATATCAGAAGCTCAGGGACTTCAGCAAAGCCATTAAATGGTACACAAAAAGTTGGGAAGGATACAAGGCAATCAAAAATCTGGAGGTGAACTTGATATTAGCTTTATGATCTGTTGATATATGGTTCAATTTTTATTGTTTTACAGAATTATTAAACTGAAGCAAATATTATTTTATATTTTGATTTGTTCAACTTGATAATCTAAGTCAATCAGAAATCTGGAGGTGAGCTTGATATTAGTTCTATGATCTGTTTATATATGGCTTAGATGTTGCTGCATAATGAAACTGAAAAGTAACAAGTATTTTGTGTTTTTATTTGTAAATCACCTTGGTAATCCAATTACATAATGTAGTATTTGTCCTGATTTAGGGAAGGATTTTGTAGCCTATTCCTTGTTCATGAATGTCTTCTATGATGGAGGAGGATAAACTGTTGACTGTTAGAATTTTCAGGGTCAAGCACTGGCAAAAATTAATATAGGCGATGTTTTGGACTGCAATGGTGACTGGACTGGAGCACTTGAGGCATTTAAAGAGGGCTACAGGTCATTTTTTTTCTGTTCTTTACTGTTTTAGGTACCTTTTGGTAATTTTTCAATTGTCTGTTTACTAATTCCATTTCCATTACTGTTTCTATATGAAATTAAGATGGTGTTTGATAAACTGAAAAATTGTGTTAAAAAATTAAATGTTGAATTTAATAAGTACACAAATAAATATTTTTAACAATATCCAAACTAATAATAAAAGGAATTAGTTTAAATTATTTGAACTGATTTGCAATTGAAGGAAAAAGAATATTAAAAGGAAAAAAAGAAAAGGAATTAGTTAAAATTATTTTGAATTGATTTGCAATTGATGGAGAATGATAAGTCACCCTTTATCCACTTATCTTTATCAAAGCTTTCTTGTTGAAGAAATTCTATTAAACAGTTTTTAATATATTTGTTACCAAACACATTTAAAAAAAATTACACTGCTAAAAACATTAATTTTCAATGGATTGATTTTTTTAACGAGTTATCAAACAAGCCCTAAGCCTCTTCCTTTATATTACATCAACTGTCCCATGATCCTGTCCTTGAATAATTGCTGGCTTTTGACTACTGGAATTGCATATGCATTTTGCTAAAGTACTCACCTGGATAAATATGCAAGACCATTTGAATATGACCATTGTCATGATTCTTCAGAAAACAATATTTAACCTGATTTTTAGGACACAATAAAACTGTCAATTTCAGAGGCTGCAAGAGTGAACTTGCATTTATGAGCACCATCTTTCATGTTTGGAAGTTATTTAAAAAAATGCCAAATGTTATTAGTGCAACCAAAGGATTCAATTATTATTCCTTTTCTGTCGATGCTTTGGTCTTTAACTTTAGGTGTTGATTGTTGAATTATGACTAAAAGGTATTCCAAATCAGTGTCTTGTACCACTTAGGAAATTGCAGGTCTTTGCAACAAAAAAATTCTGATTGTTTTCTTTGCATGAGTAAATCATTAGCATCCTTGCACGCTAGGTCATTTCCCCCCTAAAATCAGCCTTGTTACCCCTTACTTGTCTTTTACATTTGAAAGTTCAATTTTGTTCTGTTATCTCATACCGCAGGATTGCTGCCGAAGCTAAACTTCCTTCCATTCAGCTTTCTGCACTTGAGAATATGCACTATAGCCACATGATAAGATTTGACAATGTTGAAGAGGCCAGGTATATTTGCTTACATGAGCCCTGATAAGAAAGCTGCTTGCTTTTATTTTTTATGACTGGTAAAACTAAAGTTACTAAAGTTCTAAAGGTAATTTGTTTGGACTTCTAAGATTTTGAGGGTTTAATATAGGTTCATGATATTGTCAACTTTGGTCTTTGTTGCTGACGAAAGCTTCTTTCTTAGGAGGTTGCAGCTTGAAATTGACAAATTGAAGCAGTCAAAAGTTGAGGAGCTTGAAAAAAAACACATCGCAACAGATTGCTGCTCTGAAACAGATACAGAAGGGGATGATCATTTCTCAGATGACATGCCTAATACATACTTGGAGGCTTCATGTAGATCCAGTTCTATAAGATCAGCGCCTTTAGCAGCTAGTGGAGAGTCAAATGATGATTTACCTCTAATTTCACTTATCCGATCCCGAAAAAGATCACCCAAAAGTAAAACAGCTCACACAGTAAATAAAAATATTTCTATGGAGCCGGATGAAACTTTTCCAAAAGATTTGTCTAAACCAACAAGTAATCAGCAAACAATTGTTGGACGTAAACGTGTCCGTCTAGTCCTTTCAGATGATGAAGGTGATATGCCTGATGATGCAAGAAGAGTGCATAAATGCTCAGTTGATGTTGCTGCTTCAGATGAACGTTAGTGTATTTTAGATATGAATTTGAATTTTAATGGGTTCCTGTTAAAAGTTTAAGTAATAACTCGGTTGTAGTTTATACCTGACTGCAGTTACGAGGAAAAGTAGTTCAGCAAGCTCTGATAATAAATTGCAGGTATACAAGCAACTTGAGTAGTCCCAAAGAATATTGTTAACCTTGTCAAGTTGCACAAGTTCTTGATCCTTTTGGTTTGCAGGATATCTCACCAGTTGCCTTCAGAAGTCCTAGCAGGTCCTGCAATCTCATCAATATTGAAGAAAGCACTTGTTCATACAAATCCCCCAGATCTGTTTCAAATGGAAAAGTTATCAGATCTCTGAGCGATGCTGAAGTCGTTATTGGTTCTAGTTATGCTGATAGCACTTTGAAATGTGAAATCAATGCTTCTGAAAACTTATTGCATAGACATAATTCTCCTCATCTCAAATTGCATGCTACTGATAATGAGGTTGACGTGAGTATTTCCCATTTTCTTATGTATAGCTCAATTTGCTCTGTTTTTGACTTATTTGTTGTCATTGTTGTGAAGGGAAATGTAAAGTGTACACAAGGAGTAGCTAGTGTTTGATTATTTCTTCTGAAACCCTTGGCTAATTATTTAATTTCTTAAACTAGAGCGCTAATAAGGGGTGTGGAAAATTGAATTGCAATGTTCTAATGCAGAATTGGTTCTTAAAAATCTATAACTGTTCATGTGCATTGTTCTGAAGCACAGGCGGCCTTAATGGTTTTATGCATTTTGAATCCTGTTGTTTGCTTACTCTGCTAATATTTTGCTCTTGTACTAATTGCAGGGATGCATAGCATTCAAAATAGATGACAACATAATAAATGTGTCCGTGAGCTCATTTGGGGACAAGATAAGCATCGAGTCTTTGAGGGTTGAGCTAGCTTGTTTATACTATTTGCAGCTTCCTGTAGAGAAGAGTTCAAAAGGTAGGGTCTAATTGTCAAAATTTACTAGTTTCCTATTTTAACAATTTTGGGGGGTGAGCACTGTAGTTTGATAGAAAGTATTAGTTATCTAGATTGACAAAGCAACTTGTTACAGTTCAATTGCAAGTACGGTGAAGAACTGTAGCAAACTAGCAATCCTTAAGCTTCTTCAGTGACTGAAAATAAGAAAGGACATTAGAGTGCTTCAAGAATCAAGATTTTGAACAAACTGCCAGCTTTGAAAATTTAGTCAAATATTTGATGCCTCAGATATTTGTTTATTTGGACTTTGGAGTAAGGAATCAGTACCTTTACAGAGATTATGGCTTGTATGATATGCTGGTTGTTGCTTGCCTGTGAAATCTAATAGAACTGGCTTTAATGCTTAAGGTTGAAGCCTCCAAATGGTCCCGGTGAGGAGTCATATAACTCTTCTTAGTATTGAAAATTGTAGGTAAAGAATGGTTGTGTTTGGAGATGTACCTAAGAACATCATAATAGTACATGCTCTTATTGCTTATCATCAAGCATTTCTTTGGTTATAAATTTTTAGTAAATGTATTCATGTATGTGTGTGTGTGTGTGGTTGAAATGTTCTTGAGATTGCTACCTACCATTACTTATTTTTCCTTTACTCATCATTGGTCATAATAACTGCATTGTTCCTCTTATTCAATTATGTTTTATTTTTTACAGATCGCTATCTGTTCTGTTAATTGTCTTATTAGGTCTGTTGCCTATCATTCAAAACATGGAATGTGGCGGAAGACCTTTAGAATCCTTTGAAAACTTTGATTCTCTTAGGAATCATCTGAGGAAGGTTCCGGTTGATGTGCTGATCAATGGTATGTATTGCAATTGGTTTTTGTTATCTGAAGCAATGGCATCCTCTCATCTTTTCTTATAGTTCCTGCAGCCTTAATTACTGTTGTATGTATTATGATGCTTCTGTGTTTAAACTATTTATTTCAGTTTGAAGTGTGTTTTGTTCATATTCATGTCACATTGATAACACTATCTCCTGTGTGGAGTAGTTTCAATCAAGTTATCTGAACAGAATTCCACCTTTTTAGCATGGCAATGTACCCTTTAGATGTTTAATCCTGTATTGTTAATCTCTATCAAATGGTTAATCTTTTGCATGCTTCTTTGAGATGTTTCTGAATAAAGATCAAGTTCTCTGAACAGAATTCCACCATTTTCACCTAGCTGAGTTATGCTCTTAATGTTCTACAGTCAACACATTTTTAAGATGAATGATGATGTAGACTTCTTGAACATTTTCAAATAGAAATAGTTAGCCAGCTTAATCTGTGCATGTTACTTACAATATTACAATCTCAGTATAACTTTTTCCTTATTTAACTTCTTTGCAAATGACGTAAAATTATATTAACCTTCACAGGGTGGGTCCAAAAGCATTTGATGAAGCTGTATATTGACAGCTGCAAAGAATTACATGAGACACCGAGTATGAAGCTGCTTAGAAAATTGTATGTTTCAGAGGTAAGAAGGAAGGTTAAACAGTAGTTTGCTGCTGATGCTATATTTTGTGTTACTTGTTCAACAAACTGCTGCAGAGTAGCCTTTTACATTACCACTGGGAAGCCTAAATGGCTTATTCTATTTTTTACTCTTTGTTTACCAGACAGAGGATGAAGTCAATGTGTCCGAGTGTGGACTGCTAGATATATCAGTAATTCCATTGTTGAATGCCTTGCATACACACACAGGGGTTGCAATGCTAGATCTTTCTCACAACTCGTTAGGTGATAATATCTCATTTCTGTTCCATCTTCCAAATAGTTTCAAAGTTTTGTTCACATTTGCAGCTTTTCTTAAAAATGAATAATCCTGCATTTCTTTTATATACTTAGCGGTCCATTTGGTGGTTCTGTTCCAGGAAACGAAACAATGGAGAAACTCCAACAGTTTTTTTCATCATCGAGCCAAAAATATGGTGATTTGACTTTAGACTTGCATTGCAATAGATTTGGTCCAACTGCTTTATTCCAGGTAGATAGCCCTGTCATGAGCATCTTTTTCAGCAATTGAGAGCTTCATGTTTTCTTATTGTTCACACTCTTTTGAAAAGAAACATCGTTTCTTTAATGTAAAATTTATTTATTAGAATCTTTTCTTTCTTTCCTCCTCCCCTCCTGATCTCTCCATCTTATCTATTTGAGGTCGAATTTTGCATTGGTAGGACAGATTTAAAGTACACGTACCAAAATAGATTTAAAGTAACATGGAACATTTGATGAACTCCTGGGACCATTTCTGACATTATCCCATATATTTGAGCACAAGCTTTTAATTTTCCATTTCCTAACATTGGAGCATAGTAGTTAATTAGTTTTTTTACACTTCTTAAATATTGCAAGAATACTGAAAATTTTCACAGAAATACACTTTTCTTTCTTATGGCAATTAGAGTAGCCAACACCTCCTTTTGGCATCCTAATATGCTTAAATTTCCCTCATAATTAGATTTGTGAGTGTCCTGTGCTGTTCACGCGACTTGAAGTTCTTAATATCTCGGGTAATCGTCTGACTGATGCATGTGGATCATATCTTTCAACCATCATAGAAAAGTGCAGAGGTAAATTGTGTTCCCTACTGTTACATGTAGTAATGGCTTATAAATATCTTTTCCTTTGGAATAATTGTGTTTTGCTTGAGCATACCAGCTAACGCCTCTTTTATCTTTAGCCCTGTATAGCTTGAATGTAGAGAGGTGCTCCATTACTTCTAGAACAGTTCAAAAGGTTGCTGATGCACTGGATAACAATTCTGTCCTATCACAACTTTTTATTGGTATGCTTACCAAATCAACGAATAGTTCAATTCAATTCCTTATTTGTTTATGGAAAGCTCTCTAAGCATCACTGTTTGTGGCAGGGCATAACAATCCTGTATCTGGGAATGCTATCAGTTATTTATTGGGCAAACTTGCTATTTTGAAGAGGTTTACAATAAACGGCACATTTTTCTTGTCTTTCTTGAAGTACACTATTAATTGGAGAAGCACCTAAGCTTCAATCTTTCTCCTTTTTTTCTCCTCCAGGTTTTCAGAACTTAGTTTAAACGGCTTAAAACTAAACAAGACTGTGGTTGATGGCCTTTGTCACCTAGCTAAAACCTTATGTTTATCACGACTGATGCTTGAGGGCACCGGTATAGGAACTGTAAGCAGTTCTCATGTCCATGTTTTTTACATTAATATTAGTTTGCTTTGAGTGCCTGCTTGTGATTGGATTCTGATGCCGTTTATAGGATGGAGCACTTGGATTGACTCGCTCATTATTCAGTTCGACTGAGGAGCCTTTGAAACTTGATTTGTCTTTTTGTGGAGTAACATCAACATACATTTCTGAACTTAACACTAATGTTATGTTCATTAGTGGCATTCTTGAGCTGAATCTTCAAGGAAATCCCATTATGCAAGAGGTTTGTCTTATATCAGATCATCTCTGTGCTATAAATATTTCTTTTCTTCAACCTAAAAACCCTGAATTTGAATTTAAGATTACTTTCTGTGTTGAATATGACTGGAGCTATGAAAACAGGGTGGCAATGCATTAGCATCACTGCTTATGAACCCTCAATGTTGTCTAAAAGTTCTGAACCTGAACAAGTGTCAACTGGGGATGGCCGGGATTCTTCAAATAGTTCATGCACTAGCAGGTTATATTACCAATTCCAGTATGGTTTTTGATGCTTTTTTTTATTTATCAAAATATAATTTTCTAATTGCTAAGTTGGTTATCCTCACAGAGAATGAATCTCTGGAAGAGCTGAATCTTGCTCACAATGCCGATATGGATAAGCAGTTGGGTATGATACATGGTAAACCGACAAACACGACTTCAGAATCCTTACAGCCAAACCACACTGTTTCCGATGGTGAACATGACACCAACTGCGATAAGCTTGAAGTTGCTGATAGTGAAGATGACGAGACAAGAGGAGAACCGTCTGCATCTGGAATCAATGACTGCTGCGCAAGCTCATGCCAAAGAAACGAAACTCTGGAGTGCAAGCCCATTCAAGAGCTTTCCGTTGCCATCGGCATGGCTAATCGGCTGCAGTCGTTAGATCTTAGCGATAATGGGTTATCAGTTCAAGCTTCAGAAGCTTTATATAATGCTTGGTCATCAGGTTCAAGGGCTGGTTCATCTTGGCGACACATTGAGGATCGGATAGTCCATTTTTCCGTGGAAGGAAACAAGTGTTGCAGACTAAAACCCTGCTGCAGAAAGGATTGAAGTTCTCTGTCCATTGTAGCTATACATTTGGATTTCTTAGGTGTTAGCCATGTTCCAACAATAATTTGCTATATAATTGTTATTAGCCTCAACTGATTGGAAGTATATATTAATCTGCCATAATTAATAAATATTAAAGCCATTGTTATTTTTATTTTATTTTTTTGGGTCAATTAGTATTTTATATTTTAGCAAAGAAAACGAGGTTATAGTACATTAATAAGACAAACAAAAAGCTATCAAGTGAGAAAATAACATCACCCCCAATACACCACTACGGCATTACCAGTAATTAAAGAAGTTGAGAAAATAAAAACGAAAAATTTAACTATTTGCGTTTCAGTTTTAAAATTTACGAATTTAAAACATAACAAATAAACACACAACAAGTAATCCATTGTCGTCCAGTGGTTAGGATATCTGGCTTTCACCCAGGAGACCCGGGTTCAATTCCCGGCAATGGAATAATATATTTCCTTTTTGGTTCGTGGTCATTGTTTAAAGCAGTATATTGTAAAAGACGGTGCAAAGAAGTTCAATTCTTTAGTAGAGCATCCAAGCAAGAGGATCAATCAATAACTTCTGTTGCAAAAGAAGTAAGAGAGAATGGAACTGGTGAGAATTACTCTTTGCCGAGTAACATATTTTCCACTGTCAGATCTATTCAAGTTTTGTTATACTTCATTGAGATGTGTTTTTTATGTGCTTTTGTGGAGCTGGTTTTTCCTTCAAATTATGATGATCTTTTAATTTCCTAGGCGTTGGAGGGTGAAACTGAACTGCAGGGTGCATCATCTCCTGTAGCAACTTCACCTTGTTTAACCGCGACCTTTGAATGATCCAAGGTACTTGGAAGTTTACTTGAACCATTGTGTCTTAGCTATGGTATCCTTACTGTCTACCATCATCCAACGGTCTAAAAAAGGTATAAAAGTAACTGAGTTTTAAAAATAGTTTCTAAAATTAATCAAAAAGGTATCCTTACTGTTCTACAATCAAGAAAAAAATGCCATGTAATGAACATAACTTTTGTCCTGTGGCTGTAAGAAAAAAAGAGAATAAATTACAGACAGGTAGCCCTATTGTTCTACATACAAGGCCTATGACAGTGTAAAATGCCATGTACTAAGCAAACTTTTGTGTTCTATCAGAAAATATAAATAACTATTAAAGAATAATCCCTTTCCTTTTTTTTTTTCTTTATCTGAAAATTAAGCTAAGGAATCTGAATAATTTCTACTAAAATTTTGTGAAGCGACTGTGGCTTTGAGAAGAATGGGCAATGGTCACTCCCTTTAATCTTGAAAACTCCTTCTGGTGGGTTCTCCCTTACTAGTTTTTCTTGCACGTCCGGTGAAAGAGCACGATCATCTAATGTCTGAATGTAGAACCGCCGTCCAGCTCCGTATTTCTCGGGAGACAATGACAGTTTCTCCACGATAGGACCAAGTGGAGTGGGTCTCATGGAAACCATGGCCAAAGCAACATCCTGGAAAGGAACCAAATATCATGTTGAATAATATGATTCTGTGAATAGGTGACAAAGAATCCGGTACTTCTCACTTTCATAATGGTGATCAGTCGATAATTTTCATACGATATCTAACACTGCACCATACCTCGACATGGTATTAACATGTTCAATGCAACATGACATTCACCAGTAAACCCGACACAGATCATCAGAAGATACGATATGTCGAGTATTGGCGTACATCATAGCACATTGTCCATGCAATCTATTGCAGCATGAGTTCTCTTAACCATAATGCAGATTAAAGCAAAGGGAACTAGTGACATAACATAGATTGGCAAAAAAATGGCATATGTAGATGCATACTTCATAAGAAAAATGTAAAAACTGATAAAGCAACTAGCTTAATTAATTGTTTTAGTGTTAACCTGAAAACAAAGCTGTAAAATACCTTTGTTGGTGATTGGTTGAAATACAATCCTTTCATTAGCTGTTTCTCGAACATGAACCCTGTAGGCGGCTTATCTTTTCCGTTTCCATAAATCAAAAACTGTGACTCTTGCATGAAACGTTCAGCAGAACCGAGCTGCAATGAATTTTTTTATCAGCTCATGTAGACCAGATAGCTAAGAGCAAAGAAGCAGTGAAAGAACCTTCATTACCAAGATTCAGTAGCAATAATCATTAACGCTGTAATTAATTTAGTTCTTCAACACATTTGGTTCAAGCAAAATGGAAAACCGAATATAGATTCATGTGTAATTAATCGATGTAAAACAATTGGCAGCTAGTCATTGATAAAATACCTCTTCCGCAAACACATCGAAAGGTCTCTGACCATTAGACACCATTGTAGCACAAAGGAAGATTGCTTTGGAGATTTTTTCTGGGAAACTCTCCAATGCATAAGAAAGGCATGCACCTCCACTGCTATGACCCACCAAAATAACCTTCATATATAATTCATGAATTGAAACAATTTAACATAACAGATGGCAAGGTTTTCTTAGATGAATAAAATGCATGGGAAGTATCAAATGTACCCACTTACCTTCTCATCTTCAGGAAGGGTCTCCAGATATTGAATCAAAGGTCTCGAATATTCTGCTAATGTAGTGACGGTGTTCGTATCTGTCAGATCGATACCAGAACCGGTGAGATCAAATGCAGTAGGTAAAAGGCCCACTTCCTCCAATTGAGCAATGGTTTTATACCAACACCAAGCTCCAAAGCCTTCTCCATGTATCAGAACAATTCTTTTGAACTTGATATTTTCAAGAGATTCCAGCACCTGCAAAGAACATGAAAGTAGTACTAGAAATCAGCTTAAAGAAAAAGTTCCAAGATTTGTAAAATAATTAATAATTATGCTGGTACAATTATGTCTGTTTCAGTCCACTTCAACACAAAGCACAACAGAATAAACAATGCTTTTGAGATTGCTTTTCACAAAGATCTAACTTGAAGACATAAAGCTAAAAGCACAGTGAATCAGCTCAAGATTTTGCCATAAAGTTCTAACTTTTTCAATGAAAAGGCAAAGGAAACATTTTCTGGCCCCTTTTTTTTCCACCTGGTGGACCATTGACCAAGCTGTTCTCCAGCATGATTAACAACTTTTTTTCCTCAAAATTTTGCTCTTGTTTTTACACAATCAATCATCAAAAACCCACCTTTTCATCATAGATCCAGTCAACTAAAACAGTGATTAACATAATGATCACACATGAAAAGCTGAGGAAACACAAAAGGCCAAGTAATTCAATAACAATTCTAATAAAAAAAACCCCACCTTTTTTTCATTATTAGCTAAAGGATCAGTATGTCTTCTGGAGCTGGTAGAGCCAATTCTCCTGGACATGGATCCATCAAATCTCTGAGACAACTGGTGCTGATGAAGAGCCATAGACAAAGCTTGCCTATGCAAAAGCTCTTCCTCTGCAAGCATTTTCCTCTGTGACCTTCCCCCCACTCTCTTACTCCTTGTTCCATTACCATCTTTACCATCTTTCTTTCTCCTGCAAATGAAGCTATTACCCATTATTCACAACAACCCTGAAACAAAGCTTTGATTTTTAACACAACCCAAGAAGCTGAAGGATCATTTCTGCCAAAAAAGTGGAAGAAAGTCAAGAAATTTCCTAGGAAAGATGGGGGGGTTTACTGAATGAAAAGTGGCAAAAAAACATATAAATATAAAGTATAGTATAGTATAGTATATTATATTTCCCTTTCAGCTTCAGAGTTGTTCATACTATAAAATAATTAAGGATTCGTTGAAAAGAGAAAGAGATAAGAAGAAAGAGTGGGTAAAGACTAAAGAGGTGGAGGAAGTAGGGTTATAAATGCAAAGAACAAGTCCTTAATTCAGAGCCAACTGAATTTATTTTTGTTTTGAGATGCAGACTTGTATTTCAACGGTGGAGACACAGACTTTCAATGCCTTGTTGCTCTTTGTTTCTGTAAGAAATTGAAGAATTTTCCTTCTCCTTTTTTACTGTTTGTAATTGTTGGCATTTGGGTTCTTCGAGTTTTACTGCTGATTGCTGTTAATAAACATGAAGGTGTCGAGAGTTTGGTTGCTTCAAAGACACGTCTTCCAGATATTATTATGGTGTGATTATACGGATATTTTATCTAGATAATGACGTTGCACTTACACCTAGTAAACTTAACTCTAGAACCGAAAATCGAACAGATTTATTTGAAATGAAACTCGAAATCAACTCGACACTATGACCCAAATTTGATTCGAAACTCGAAATAAATTAAACTGAAATTGAATCGATTTTTAGTTGAACCGAAAATAAATTCAAATCTATTTTCAACTGAACCGAATAGAACCAAACTGATTTCACCTGAACCGAAAGCAACCCGAAATAAAGAAAATATATTAAAATAAATAAATAAAGATGATATATGAATTGTCGCACAACTCACCAAAAAGTCAAATATACATGTCATATAAAGTCATATATAGGGTGAAAAAACCTAACTCGGCCAAAAAACCCGACTAAAACCGATCGATCTCCTATTAACCTGATATTGACCCGACTCAAAATTAACCGAACCGAAATCAACCGACCCGTCATCTTGACTGATACTCGAACCCGAACCAGTTTTAAACCAAATGTATTCAGACACGAAATAAATCGAACCAAAACTGAACTGAATAACCCGTTTGCCACCTCTAGTTCCACCCAGTGTCATCCTTGGGCATGGGCAGGATGGGCGCCTGCCTAGAGCCTCATTCTTTTATAATATTTGATATTAATTTTTTTTAATATTTATTATAAGGGGTATACTCTTAAAATTTATTTATTTAACACTTATTATTAGGACTCAATTTTTTTCAGTTATTAGGGGCTTACTCTTAAAATTTAATTTTTCTCAATATTTGTTAGGGTAAACTAACTCAATGACCACCATACTATGGTAAATGTATTAAAATGACCACATTAAAAAAATCGACTCAATTAAACCACCAAACTATTTAAATGGTATCAATGTGACCACCGACCGTTAAAGGTTAACGGAAGGGTGATGTGGCAGTTAAAAAAATAAGGATATAATTACACATTTGGTCCTTATTACTTATACACTCTATCAATTTAGTCCTAATTTTAATTTAATAAAATAAATAAATTATTTAATTATTTGGTGACACGTGTCACCACCTTATTGGAGGACTTTAATTATTTTTATTTAATTTAATTAATTAATTTCCCCTCCAAAGTTTTAATTATTTAATTATTTGGTGACACGTGTCACCACCTTATAGTTTTACCCTGCAAAGATTAATACATATACAAAAGGTTCTATCACATATCTCAAAAATATGTTTGGCCTAGTGGTAAATATGTTTCATTTTCTCTTCAAAGACTCATGTTCGAGTCCCCACAATGGCATTTCTTTGCCTTTTATTTTTCTTTCCCCCAATCAGGTGACACGTGTCATCACCTGATTGGAGGGGGAAATTAATTAATTAAATTAAATAAAAATAATTAAAATCCTCCAATAAGGTGGTGACACGTGTCACCAAATAATTAAATAATTAATTTATTTTATTAAATTAAAATTAGGACTAAATTGATAGAGTGTATAAGTAATAAGGACCAAATGTATAATTATACCCTTATTTTTTTAACTGCCACATCACCCTTCCGTTAACCTTTAACGGCCGGTGGTCACATTGATACCATTTAAATAGTTTGGTGGTTTAATTGAGTCGATTTTTTTAATGTGGTCATTTTAATACATTTACCATATTATGGTGGTTATTGAGTTAGTTTACCCTATTTGTTATAAGGGTCTAATTTTTTCAATAATTATTATTAAAGGCCTAATTTTTCCGAATATTTATTTTTAGTGGCGTACTCTTAATTTTTTTCATTACTTGTTATTAGACCCGATTTTTTAATACTTATAATTAGGGGCCCAATTCCCCATAATTGTTTTTAGGAACATTCTCTTAAAATTTAATTTTTTAATATTTGTTATTAGGGGCCCAATAGGGACATAATTTTTTCAATATTTGTTATTAGCAACATACTCTTAATTTTTTTTCTTCTAATATTTGTTATTAGAAACCTATTTTTTCTAATACTTGTTATTAGGGGCCTATTTTGAAAATTTATTTTTAATATTAATTATTAGATGCCTAATTTTTTCTAATACTTGTTACTAGAATTCTACTTTTAAAATTAATTTTTTAATATTTATTATTATGAGCCTAATTTTTTGGTTCGCTCTTAAGACACTAAAATCTCAGAAACGACTCTAGTTGCACCGAAGTTTTTCACGACATGAGTGAGCCTGTTTTTATTTCGTGAAATATATATGATTTGAAAATTGTTTATACTTTTTGCGACTAATAAGAATAGTTGACAGCTAGAAGTTGGTTAGTTAGTTAGATCCTAGCTGGCATTATAAGTTTGACTTTTTCTTGTTTTTTCTTTTGTATAAAAATGCACCGCTTTGTATATTTTATACACGGTTTTAATTTTTCCAATTGAATAAGGGTTTTCTTCATTAACTCATTCGATTCTCTCTCTTCCTCTCGATTCATTCCCAATTACAAAATCCCCAAATCTTCCTACCCTAATCAAGAAACCATTCACAGTTTTTAAACCATGAAATTGCTTCGATTCAAGAACGATGATCCTTCATATGAATATTATATTCTTCTCAACGAGAATCCGACATTGATTCTAACTTCTTCCCTTCTGAACGGTGACAACTATCACGGCTGGACACGCTCGATGAGAATGTCTCTCATCTCCAAGAACAAATTTTCATTTGTTGATGGCTCGATTAAAGAACCCAAGAAGGACGATCCGAAATACCAGGCATGGATGAAGTGTAATAACCTGGTGTTATCATGGTTGCAGCGCGCGCTGAATCAAGAAATTGGGCAAAGTGTACTCTGGTTTGATCGTGCTTATGAACTGTGGAAAGATCTCTTCGACAGATTCAATCAAGGAGACCTAATTCGTGTTTCCGATTTGCTTCAGGAATTTTATTCCTTGCAACAAGGTATACTTTCAATCTCTACTTACCACACTCAATTGAAAGTATAGTGGGAAGAAATTTGCAATCTCCATCCCTTGGCTGTCTGTGACTGTTTAGCTTCGAAATATAGAAAATAAGACTTTCTTTTTCATTTCCTTAGGGGTCTTAATGAAAACTTTTTTGTTCCTAAGTCACAAATCTTGATGACTAAGCCTTTGTCGTCTATTAATGTTGTCTTTGCTATTATGATCCAACATGAGCGTTCTGTTGTTCTCATTGTTACTGATTCTAGCATTCTTCTGGCTGATAAACATACATTAAGGAATATGGATCACCATGTGTCTAGAATAGAAACTAAGCACATTCCTACTAAAAGATTTTACAATAACAATGGTTCTAAACGTCCATTGTGTGTACATTGTGGGTTATACGGTCATACTATTAATAAGTGCTACAAGAAGCACATATTTTCTCCTGGTTACAAGAATAAGGGTCAGAGTAATAGGGCTAATTTTGTAGGGTCTTATTCTGATATGAACAATTCTGATGATTCTGGTATGGTCAATTCTGTTGTGTTTACAAAAGAACAATATGAAAGCATTCTGAATTTACTACAAGAAAGGGATTCTGGGGTCCTGTTGGTCATATTTCATCTTCAGATAGCAAGAATAATGCCCTTTCCTTTGTATTTGATGGTCCAGCTAAAGATTCAGGTATGATTCTTGCTTGTAACTCAACTAGTTCTTTTGCTCTTTGAATATTAGATTCTGGAGCCACTGATCACATCATTAATTCTCTAAATTACTTCATATCTTATTCCCATGTAGCTAATAAGTGTGTTAGATTGCCTAACAATGAAATTGTTACTGTAAATCATATTGAAACTGTTAAAATATCAGAACATTTATTGTTACATAATGTTTTCTACATCCCTCATTTTAGCTTTAACTTAATTTTTGTCTCTTAGTTGACTAGAGTTAATTCTTTATGTCTAATTTTTTTTCTCTGAGTTTTGTTATATACAGGATCTTCATGCCTGGAAGATGATTGGTTTAGCTAAGCTTGTTAATGGCTTGTATGAATTACAGGTTTCATCTCAATTTTTTATAATTCTTCTGTTTCTAAGTTACACATTGTTGATTCTTCTATTTTAAATAGCTCTTCTATTAATTCTTCTAGTCTTTGGCATGCTAGGTTAGGGCATCCTTCTAAACAAAGAATATGTTTCTTTTTTTGTCTGCATACTAATATACCCTTATCGCACATAACTGATTGTGATGTTTGTCACATTGCTAAACAAAGAAGATTGTCTTTCACTGTTAGTTTTTATGTTTTAGTTTCTGTTTTTGATCTAATACATGTAGATGTATGGGGTTCCTTTCCCATAAAAAAACATATATGGACATGCATATTTCTTAACTATTGTTGATGATAAAAGTATGTTTGTATGGATATATCCCATGAATTGAAATATGAGGTTGGGGATCTTATTCTTCAATTTTGTGCTTTAGTTGAAACCCAATTCTCAAGAAAGGTTAAGTGTATTAGATCAGATAATGCTAAAGAATTTAAAATGATTAATTTCTTTAAAAATAATGGCATAATTCATCAAAATTCTTACATTCACACACTTCAACAAAATAATATTGTTGAGAGAAACATCAACACTTGCTTGTTGTAGCAAGAACTCTAAGAATTCAAGCAAATTTGTCTTTAAAATTCTAGATTGATTGCATTTTCATGTTGCCTATCTTATCAATCTTACTCCCACCCCTGTTTTAGACAATTTGACTCCTTTTGAAGTTCTTTTTTAATAGAAACCTAAGTTTTTTTCATCTTAAAGTTTTTAAATGTTTAGCATTTGCATCTATATTACCTAAGCCTAAAACTATGATGGATCCTAGAGCTAAAAAATGTATCTTTTTAGGGTATCCAAGAAATATTAAAGGATGTAGACTCTTCGACATTGAAAATAAGGTCTAAGGATGTTGTTTTTTTAGAAACTTGTTTTCCTTTCAATAAGACTGATTCTTCTAATGACATTGTATTACCTAATTCTGTTGAAAGTGATTTTCTGGATGATGTCATTCCTTTTACTCATAGTTTGAATCCTTCTCCAAATCTAAATGATGCAATATCTAATAGTAATAATTTAGATAGTAATGCTTCTGTTGAAACTGGTCTAGATAGAAACTGCTTTCAACAAAATTCTTCTGACCTTGTTTCATCAAGGCCACATTTGCAAGATTCTGTGGTTTATGTTCCTCATATCCAGCAGCAACAAGGAGTTATTTTTTCTCGGGCACGTTCTTCTAGACAAACACAACTACCTATTAGGTTGAAAGATTTTTAAGTCACTTTGCCAAAGTCCAAAATATCCCCACATTCTATTGCTCAAGTGCTATCTTATGACAAATTTTCTATTCCATATCAATCTTATATTAATTCTACTTCTGTTATTTTTGAGCCTAGAACTTACAAACAGGCTATTCTTCATGATTGCTGGAAACAAGCAATGCATGAAGAAATGGCTGCCTTAGAAAAAAAATAAAACTTGGGAATTAGTTCCACTTCCTCCGGGAAAACAAACTATAGGGTGTAAATAGGTATATAAAGTAAAATTAAAGTATGATGGTTTAATAAGGCTAGGTTAGTAGCTAAAGGCTACGCTCAACAAAAAGGGGTAGATTTTTTAGACACTTTTAGTCCTGTAGCTAAAATAACTACTATAAGATCTCTTTTAGCTATAGTTGTTGCTAAGGGTTGAAAATTACAGCAATTGGATATTAAGAATACCTTCTTACATGATTTTTTACATGAGAAAGTTTACATAATACTCCTCCTGATTTTGATGCTCCTCCAGGCTTAGTATGTAAGTTAAAAAGAAGTCTCTATGGTTTAAAGCAAGCAAGCTGTCAGTACAATGAAAAACTATTTGTAGCTTTAATTGAGCAAGGTTTTAAACAAGCATTTGTTGATAATTCATTGTTTATTAAAGGGACTGGTGATGAGTTTATTGCACTAACTGTTTAAGTTGATGATATTATTCTAGCAAGTCCTATCATATCTGTTATTAATGTTGTCAAATTTTTTTTTGCATGAAACCTTTAAAATTAAAGAGTTAGGGGACTTAAAATTCTTCCTATGACTTGAGGTAGCTAGATATAAAGGTATAAAGATATGTCAAATACACATTTGAGTTGCTACAAGAAACTGGTTTTATAAATTCGAAATCTGTCTCCACACCAATTTTAGCTAAGTCTAAACTTTCTAAATCTGATGGTGAGCCTCTTTCTGATATTACTTCTTATAGAAGGTTAATAGGAAAGTCATTATACCTTATTAATACTAGGCCTGACATATTCTATGTTGTCTAACAATTTTTTCAATTCTTTGATACTCCAACTAGTGTCCATTTAACTGCTGCACATAGAATTTTACGTTATTTAAAAGGGTCTCCAGTGTAGGGTCTGTTTTTTCCTGCTGACAATTCCCTTAGAATCAATACCTTCTCTGATTTTGATTGGGTATCTTGTCCAAACTCAAAAAAATTTGTAACAGGGTTTTGTGTTTTTCTTGGAACTGCTTTAGTTTCTTGAAAATCTAAGAAACAACAAACTATATCCAGGTCATCCAGTGAAGCAGAATACAGAGCTCTTGCCTCTGTTACTTGTGAAATTCAATGGCTTTTATTTTTTCTTTCAGATTTGCATATTGATAATTACACTGCCAATCTTTTTTCTGACAATCTTTCTGCTATCAAAATTGCAGAAAATCATGTCTACCATGAAAGAACGAAGCATATAGAAATTGACTGCCACCTTGTTCGTGAGAAGCTTCAACAAGGGATCTTGACTCTGCTTCCAGTAACAACTCATAATCAAGTAGTTGATTGCTTCACAAAAGCCCTGCATACTTTTGCTTTCCTGGATTTCAAGTGCAAGTTGGGCATTCAGGATCTTTATGCGCCAACTTGAGGGAGGCTAATAAGAATAGTTGACAGCTAGGAGTTGGTTAGTTAGTTAGATCCTAGCTGGCATTATAAGCCTGACTTTTCCTTATTTTTCTTTTTGTATAATAACGCACCGTTTTGTATATTTTACACATAATTTTAGTTTTTCCAATTGAATAAGGGTTTTTTTTATTAACTCGTCTGATTCTCTCTCTTCCTCTCGATTCATTCTCAATTCTAAAATCTTCAAATCTTCCTACCCTAATTAAGAAACCATTCACAGTTTCTAAACCAAGAAATTACAAATTCAACAGCGACTTCTAAAAAAACATCTCTAGTTTATGGAACAATCTAAAAGCATTTCATGTTTTATGAAATAAAAAACCAAGATTATAATTATCTATGCAAAAACTCGTGATTATTCATTAGCATTTGTTTCTTTTGATAGTATATATAAATTGTACAAATAAACTGTTTGAATTTAAATTTTTTAAATTTTTTTAAATATATACCCATTTAATTTTCTAAATATAATTTACTAACATATAGTAAGATAAGTGTTGAGAAAATACATTTGGTCGGTTGACCAAGCTGTTCGTCTTTGTTCACTCGTATTCTCTTAGGTCATGAGTTCTAGACTCACTAAAAAACACTCATCTTCCTTCTCTTAGAGTCTTCTTATTTCCCTGTATTCTAGATATGAATGGGTTAAATTTAAGATTTATTAAAAAAAATAAGTGTTAAAACCGTAATTTTTTTGACATTTGTATTTAATGTTTAATTTCGTTTATATTTTTTAATAAAAATTGTTTTTTTTTCACTTTAATTTCTAAACAACCTAATATTATGTTACAGCTCCTAATGTGTAATTCGGGGCTAGAAAAAGTTGTTTTTTTTTTTAAATCAACCAACCCTGTAGGCTGTAGCAGCTATCCTAAGGGAGATTATATGGTTTAAATTAAAGGATCAGTCGCTGTTTGGGCTTTTATTTTCTATCGCTAAACCCACGACCATGTCAACTTTCCAAATTACATCCAATAATCCACATGTTATATTAAATCACGTCGTCTAGATGAAACACATTATTTTTTATTATTAAAATTACTTTTTAAATTATGTGTTTTAAATTGATATCATGTTATTTTATTTATGTTTTATATTTCTTGTTATTTAATATACTGATTTTTTTTTAATTTTAATTATATTTGTGTTAGATACATATCGATATTTAATTCCGACATGTAACATGCATCTTGTTTAATAGATAGAAAGGACATTGGGGTTTAACTTGTGGTACACGTTTGGCAATTTGTTTGTGGGAGAGGGACACGTTTAGCCTTAAGTTGTACCAAGGAGAGGGAGGCAAAGCTATAAAAGCAAAGGTTTTCACTATTTAGCGTTCAACATAGCTTCTCCAACGAGTGTTGGAGCGGCAAACGAAAAAATAATATTAAATATGGTATTGATATATTGATTCTTCTGATTTTACGTTCTTCAACTTGATTTTGTGCTTCAAACGAACATTTCTCTACAATTAATTTTTTTATCTTATCTAAAAACGATCGATTGATAAAGATTTTACGTTTAAATATCACTGTTTAACAAACCCTTAGACTGTGTAATGACTATATAGCTCAAAACACTAAGAAAAAAATAGCAATTTCAATAGTGTTATGAGAGTATTTACATAAGTTAAGTAAACTAAAGATTATATACGTTTGTTAATTTTGAAGTTTAGAGGTTATATTTAGTGTTTGAAATTTAAGAATTTATGTAAAATTTCATAGTTTAAAACTTTAAATTTGAGGAATTATGCCTACAACAATCATATTTATAATCTTATATCCAGCAAAATTGTAAAAAAAATTAATGTAAATTCTCCGTAATCTTATTTTCAATTGTAATTTTATATTTCGCAAATCTATCACACTTTTAACGCAAAACAAATTTAGCACTATGTTAGATTTATTAATTGATCGAGTGACTAAAGATGTTCATGTTATATCATTTTATATAAGTTCGAACTCCAAAATTTATCTTCCCCTACCCACCGTACTAGGTCTGCCGAACTTTTTTCGTAAAAATAATGGGAGAATGAATGAAATTATATACGACAAATTAGGACTCTACAAGCAACGTTTTTTTAATAATATGCATGTCTGTTTTACGGTCTATATTTTAAGTGCGAAGCTACCTCTTCTAACAATATCGTATCCAAAGTTTGAACTCATGTCTCCCAAAGTGCAACGTTACAAATAAATGGTAGGTTTTAACATTCAAATTTCAAGATAATTGGATGTAATATCTTTATATTTATAGACTTGTACATTCAACAATAAAAATAAACAGATAAGTGTCATTTTTTAGTTAGTCTGATTTCAGGAATAGGTGAAGATAAGTTCACTAAAAGTGGTCTGCTTTTCCTTTTCTTTTATCAACAATTAAATTCATTATGAAAACAGAAAATTACAGAAGAACTCGAAAATCAGCCGGAATTGACTGAATCTAGTTTTCTGAACCAGATAAATGCAAGAGTTTTTATTATTATGTAAATGGATGCTCTACAGTTTCTTCAGTACTATGTTCATGGCACAATAATTTACACTTGCAACAATATGTTTCCCATTTCAAATTAACAATCAAAGATGTATGATGAGAAGAACCAAATGCTTAATTTAGTCGGTTCGAGTAAACTTTCAACCTATCAAAGATTCGAACCTCGGTTTCTGTAATATCTTCTCCGATCGGCAGCTCCTCTCTGACACCATGGTTACAAACTGTGATGGACAAGCTTAAAACATTTACATACTGGTATGGACAATGTAAGTTCTTAAATCAGGAGAGATGGAAATGGGAAAAAACAAACAAACAATTAATTCATTATTTGTCAAGAAACTTACACCAAAGCTTCTATAATATCATCTAACTCATCTACTGCCAACTCATTTCTAAAAAGCAATTTAAGGTATGGGAGGACTCTAGGAAGCACTGGCAAATCTGCTATGTTAACACTCATCATGTCAAAAGCAATGCATGTCTTATGCATGTGAGTCTCATCGAATACAGGGATTTTCGGGTATCTTTGGCTGAAATGGGTTAGGATAATGCGATAAGCACCGGCCGAGTTTCCCACTTCAATGGCTTCCTTGGTTGTACTGTGGTTTCTTGCTATGGCCTCATCAACCAAACCATCCTCAAAAGTCGCCTGTAATATGATCAAGCGTAAGTTAATCAAATTAGATGATGATGGTTAATGCTAATTATAAAAGAGATGTTCCGTTTCAAAGTAAATGTGAAGCTGAATAAACCACTTAAGAATCCAAAAATGGTGAGGTTGTACACCACAAAGACATGGGAAATATGAATCCATTTGAATGATGATCCCAAAACTATTAGCTATGTTGATAATCAATGAAACATAGCAGTTAACTTGCCTCGTGTATGAGAACTGTAGCTCCACGACATGCATCGACCAGTTCTTGACAGGGCCTAGTGTCACCCGAGTACACAATCTTCCATCCAGGGATGACTTTTCCAGCACTGTTGACACGCTCTGCAGCTTTCAAAACAATGCCAAATGCCTGTGGACAGTGCACGACAGGAAAACTAATCAAAGCTTCTAATCCTGCTTCACCTAGTATATTATTCAATCTTCTTAGGAATGGATAAGCTGCAGAATGGTCCACTGGACTGCCTGGTTGCCTCAAATAGCTCTGCATACGGCTACCTCTAGCAAACAAAGTTCCATTTTGGGCATTTGAATGCATTGAACTTTCTGGAGAAGATTCGTTATTATTTGATTCGTTATCACTCGCAAAAGTATCCCATGAAGCTTCAGTGGTGCTCCTACAATCAAGGAACTGCATATCAAGATCTTCAAGTCTTTGATATGCATCTAAATATCGTTTAAGTTGTCGTGGTCCTACAACCAGTAATGGTTCATGAGGCACTCCCTTCAATAAATCACGCCTCAAAGCAAGCACTCTCGCCAGACCCGTGTGGTGATCAGCATGAATATGAGATATCCAAACACATTTTAGATTTCTAATAGCTTTGTCTGCACCATCTACGCCATATCTGTTTCCTCAATAGACCAACAGTCACAAGTTAAAAAGGATAAAGGAAAAGACCACGATATCATTGTTATCAAATAAAATTTTATAACGTGTTACCTTCTTTTCAGTTGTCCAAGGGTTCCTTCTCCACAGTCCAAGAGCAAACTTCCTTTGGAGAAAAGATTGACATAGACAGAGCTAACATTACGATACTTAGAAGGCTGCGATGAACCCGTACCAAGAAGTACAATTTCCAAGTCATCTCTCCTTATGTTTTCCAAACAACTAGGCAGAGTATTTTCAGTCAACCATGGTTCTTCAAGCATAACTCTATTATCATTTGTAGTAAATACCTCTTTACTTTCCTTCAGCCCCTGCCAAAACTCTCGGACAGTTTGTGCAGCACCTGAAATCTCTGGAATTTCTGACTTCAGATCATCAATTACTTGAGAGTGGCCTATTGGAATCGGAATATGTGACCTGTCCAGTCCCAGTTGAGCATAAGGGCGCAAAGTGAACTGTCCAAAATGTAAGAAAATCTCTTAACAGGAAACTATTGTACTATTAAATTTCTTAAAAGAGTCCAGAGCTGAATATAATATAAACAGTCTGTGTTTTACCATAAAAGCTTCAAAATAGAAATTCTATTACTTATTTTTGCACTAACAATTAACCATCCAATTATTCACTTAATTCATGGAACAGAAATAGCCATTTTATGGCAGGGATTTTGGTTCTTAGCGCAACCTCCCCCCATTTAAGGAAAAAAGGAAAAGGACCAGCGCTAGCGACCTCAAGAAGAATACCTTTAAGAGATTTTCAGCAGGAATGCTTTCACAGATCTTCAAAGTGGAACCCTGGTAAAAAAAGAAAATAATACTCAGTTGCTTACAAACCTTTCATGGTATAATAATAAACCTGATTCCCAGAAAATGTCGCTTCTAGAGTGGAAACAGACCTCACTTGAATTAATATCATCTGATGCTGAGTAATTAAGGTGCTGAAGGGACAAGAAACCTGGAGCCGGAAAGAACTGTGGGCATAAGTAATTAAGTCGTGATGCAACTCTTGCACTTGATTTTAGAATTGGAACCTCAAGATTATTTCTGCAGAGTGGTATAAAAAAGAAAACCATCAGTTCATAGGCATGGGTGCAAATATTTGTTTCCTGTACGATGCAAAGAGACTTACTTTTCATGTCCAGCCATGATATGTTGCGCTGAACCAAATTTCTTCATCCATTTCTGGTAGTCGGGACTGCTTACAACAGAAGCAGGACCTAAATGAATGATACAGTTTACCATCTTAGTACTCTCTGTTAGGTTACCTGATACTTCTGTATAATATCCATCGAGGCATTCTATGGATAACAATTCCTGTATATGAGATTCTGTGGGACAGTCAATCAGGAAGACAATAGGACCAGGGACAGGAGGATCCATAACATCAGATGGATGAACCTATACATAGGAAAGTTTATCATGTCAAAAAGTATAACCAGACAAAAAATTTATACATCAAAAGCATAGGACAAAAAGTATTTTTCTTATTAACAGCTCACTCACCATTATATCTAGGCGGTCTGACTTCACTGATTTACCATGTTGTAGCTCGCTATACTTTGGCCCAGGTTTCAGGCCAAGAGCTACAGCCTTTTTTGGGTCAAATTTCCCCATAAGCTCGGGCAATTCGCAAATATATAACACAGACATTTCACCGGGCTTTATTTGGGACTGTTGTGAGCAACGAGGTTGTAGGAGAATTGCTGATATTTTGATAACCTCATCATTGACAAGAACAATGGGATCTGCAGCTTTATTTGGAACAGTTGCATTTTCAGCAGCATCAGAAATGGGCGCCCGTCCAAAACTCTGAGTGTGAACCATAGTTGCATGTGGAATGAAAGATTTCATTGCACCAACTAAGAAATTGAGATCCGAGGGTCCCCAGATTTTGACCTTTACAACAATATAGGCAAGTACTTAAGTAATAGGCACAACAATGTCAAGGAAAAGTGAAATATTTTATATCTGTGGATACTCACACTATACCCTTCTTCTCCCATGCCAGCCAAAGTCAACAGCAAACCTGCGAGAAAGAAGTTAAACTCAACAATTCAGGAGATATACAATCACCTATGCATGCCTAGAACGTATTTATCATAATACTATTGCTTCCCTTCAAGATATTAGCAATAAATTTTCTGTCAGTTTCCAGAAATCTTTCAAAAATTAACAGAAAGCTAAATGTTAAAGTTAAACATAATGGTATATCAGACTTCTACAGAACATTATAAACGAGATTCAAGATAAACCTGGAAGTCCACCCGCTGTTTCTGAGCAGACACGTGAGAGAAATATGTGATCTATCTGGAGGAAGCATCCACATCAGACTATCTTTCTAGACCGAAAGTGAAGAAACTGGCAAAAATATTCATGTAAAAAAAAGCACTGTACCTTTGATAATTTAATTTTATGCTCTGTGCAAAACCGTTGTAAGCCCTGCATAAAGGGGTTAATAACTAATTATAATACCAATCAGAGTTCATAAGCTTTCTAGAGAAATTATATCATACTTTGCCACTGCCGATGTTGCATAAAATTTACCAACTATCCTAGACATATCTAGCTTCTAAGGCCCAAATAATCACCGGTAAGGCAGTTCAAATTGAAGCCAAACACCAATTAAGAAACTTAGCAACCGACATTCAACTCCAAAAATAGAAAAAAGGTAACTTAGGGCTCCTTAAAACAGATAGGAGGGTGCAAGCAAAAGAACAAAGTTAGAATAGCTATACAAAACATTGCATCCATTGCATGATTAAGTATATTGCAGTGAAAGATACGCCACTGTACATTGACCACAATCCACACAAACTGAAACAATATCCTTCTGGTCGCAACTCGCAATACACGTTAGGGTCATGTGATTTGCTCTGTGTTACATTAAAAATGTCTCACCGTTAGGCAATTGTAAGTTAACTAAGGACCATAACTCTGAGTTTACCGTACTTCCCACATACCACCACAATGGTGTTTGCTCTGACTAAAACTTTAGAAACTTTTCTGAGCGAACAAAGAAAGAAGCAACTGCAATAGATAAATACTCAGGATTCTTCTAGGTTATTTCCTTGATTAATATTTACCTCACCAATCACATTAGGAATCTATACATTAACCAAAGTTAAAACATTTCTTTTAAACAATGAAGAAATATGAGCCTTGTAGGCTTGTAGCATGCTGGAGGATGCATATAAATTGTGCTGAAGCTACATATTAGAAATAACTAACAAGCAAGGACTAATTCCACTCCATAAAATCCTTTGAAAATAAAGCCAAAATGCTCACCTCTCCGGCATTAAAAATAAATCTTTGTTTGTCAAAGAAGAGCAAGACTGAAGGTGACGTGTCTTGTGTATCCATTCCAGTCCCCAAAATCTGCAAATTGAATTAAAAATTTTAACTGCTTTAAACCGAACCAATAACTAAAGTGAAATAGAAGTCAAGTAATGCAATTTGTTATCCCAAAGTTCTCTACTTTAAGAAACTAAACTTCTCAAGACAAATGTTTTTACAGTCAATTGCTCAAAATTCACAATTTTGATCCCCAAAACAACACAAACCCATTTTATAAAAATCACTTAATTTCCCTAAAAAACGAATCCACAGTAAAAACAATGAAGGAAAAATATTACCTGTACGTATGCAATAGTATTAGTAGGATTAAGCTTGCGTTCTTTCAACTGGGGATTCTTTTTAGGCCTGTCGCTCTTATCCTTCCCTTCAGCCCTTCTTTTATTAAACCCAAACGAAGATGTAGAAGAAGAGTCCCTTGACTGCCCGGCAGTTTCCTCCATTGCCATTTCTCTGCCTCCGCCTTTACGCTCTTTGAAAGTGCTGCTATTTCTTCCGGGAATATTGAGGGAATCACGACGGGGGACGGAACGCGGTCGTTTTGAGGGCGATGAAGAAGCGAAGAAGGTGGAGAAGGATAAGGGTTTTGGATTGGGTTTAGAGAGGAAGAGAGGGAAAGAGAGGGTGGGTTTTAGAGGGGATAAGAGGAGGCGCAAATTCGGAGAAACATATGGCATTTTTTAGACAAAAAAAAATAACACGATAAGTGTTGGTTGAGGCTTCAGTTTTGTATTAACTGCTTTGTGAATTGTGAGGCTTTTCCAAGGGTTTTAGGCTGTCTTGTTTTGCAAGGGTTTTCTCCTCCCCAATTGGATTTGACTCTTTCAATTTTTATTTATTTATTTATTTTAGTAAAAATCATGATGGAATATAAACATTTTTATTCTTTAAATCATTTATAAACATGTTTCCTGTTTAAACTTCTCATCGCTTGTAAAATTAAAAAGATATTAAGTGTTTAAATATGTTCGATCTTAGCTCTTTTATAAATTGTACAAACGACGATGTCTAGTAAACTATACTCAATCGCTATTTAAGGATATCGAACGTTTAAACATGTTTGATCTCACGTCCTCTTATATATTGTACCAATGACATTGCCAATTGAATTATACTTAATAGGCCACTTCATTTTATCAACTAGATTTTTATTATTGAACGCAAGTGATCCAAATAAAAAAGTAAATGATATTCATCCTTAGATATTTGAGTTCAATCGTTTTGTCTACAAAATTTGTGTGCATTGTTAAAAGATTAAAAATATGTATGAGAAGATACTACCTTCTAATTACCGTTAGACTATTATTATTATTATTATTATTAAGAGGTGGATTAATTAAGGTCAACCAAACCAATATGCTTGGTAAAATAAGTGCACGAGTTAAACTTAGGTTAACTATAATTGTGAATTGCATACTCTGGGCTGTTACTTCAACTGGGCTTTTATTTACTGGGGCAAAAGTAAAGCCCACGATCAACCATCTCCCCACATCAAATGCTAGATAAGATAAAAAAAGGTTTAAATAAAAATCAACCCTTAAAATATGTCTTTTGTTTGTTTTTAGTCCTTAACTATTTGGTCAAAATAAATTCCTAAACTATTGTTTTTTGTCACTTTAAGTACTTAAGCTATTTTTGGGTCAAAATAAGTTATTAAACTATGTCATTTTCTTGTTTTTAGTCCCTAATTACCTCTTGGTCAAAAACATTTTGTGACATATCAACATCTTAATAACCAAAATATTTTTTTTGACGTAAATAACTATAAGACTTAAAGTGGCCAGAAATAATAGTTCAACGACTGATTTTTTATTAAAAAAAAGCACATCAAACTATGCCTACACTAACACACAAACAAAATGTCAAATTAATAGCGGTAGCAGCACCGGCAAGTCCCCTACACAAAATCAAAGCTGTTAGCTGCGGCTTTAGCCTTTAGTTCGTAACAAAAGTAATATCAATTTTTAGTTTAGTGGTATAATTGATATTAAATTTAAAGTTAGTGATATTTAATGTAATTTACCCTTATCATTTTTGTCTGCACTCACTGCACAAAAATTATTTGAAACACGCTTGAGATTAAGATTATGCAAAAGTGTTGTCACTATGATGTTCACAATGACAAGTTTTACAGATATGTTTAACTGAGAATGATGAAATTTTACATAAAGAATAAATGAACAAAATAAAGCAAATTCTTTTGTAAAAGTACACGGAAATGCAAGCTCTTTTTTACCAGTAGAAGATGCCCAGTGATAGCTTTTGAGTATGAAGCAAGCAACAAGGGTTCCAATAACTGTAGTTTATGCTATCCTAAAATTCACAAAATTACTAAAAATTTGAAAATCCTAACATCAAAAAATTCAAATTTTAAATTCAGTCACCGTCGTCATCGGTTGTCATATTGTTGTCTATTATTTTTGTCAGAAGACCCACACGACCGTTTATTCTATCTTTTTGTCATTAAAAACGACAAAAGATGTTTCAATCAAACGCCAAACACGAAACTTTCATTTTGAACGATGTCAACAGGACAACAAATAGTGTTTGAATCGTACAACAAGAGAAGGAGCCTTCATTTTGATGACGGCTGCATGACGACGACAACAAATGGCATCTGATTTATGATTTAAATTTTTGAAATTTAGGGTTTTTTTTGTAATATATGGTAAAGTTGGAGTTTTTAAAAAATAAGTTTTTTTTTTCTTTCTAAAATTAAAAAAAATTAAAACTGGCCACATGTCATATTTTAATTGGTTAACTGATTTTAACAGAAGTTAATGACCGTACACCTAAAATTAATGAAATGAAATGTTAGACACTTATTTTATCAAAAAAATATTTTGAGCACTTAAAATTATATAGCTTGAACCCTTATTTTTATATTATGCCAAAAAATAAAACAAATTATATATTTTTAATATGCTTAACTTAGAAATAGGTGCTCAAATTATATATTTTTCTAAGATAAATGCCTAACGTATTTTTTTTGTTGAAATAGATGCCTAAAATTTTAGTATATTAGTGTTTTAAGGTAACACCATTAAAAATCATCATTCAATGAAAATTTAACGCGTGACTTTTGTAGAACTAAGTGTTTTGATATAATAATTAAAAAATATTTTGGACAAGTTGAAAAGAATTTAAAATGTGTCTTTAAGTCCAAGCAACTTGAAAATAAGTTTGAGGCATTTTAAAAAGGTTTTTGGCAAAGTTTTAAGTGCTTTAAAGTAGTCAAAACTGGATTTTCAACAAGCTCGTACCGATACGATATACCCCGTATCGATACCCTTTTGTCCAAGTTTTTTGAATCTGCCAAAACCCGTACCGAAACGGGTGAGACTGTATCGATATAGATAGGGGTCGTTTCGATACGCATATTAGGTGTACCGATCCCTATTTTAACAAGCCCAACAGCTATTTCCTAACGGTCTTTTAAATGACATACAATACCGATACGCCCTCAAGCATATCGATACGCATAGGCTGACAAAGAGCCCAACGACTAGTTTTGGAGAAGGGCGTACCGATACGCCTTCACGTGTACCGATACGGTAGGCTGCATAACTGCATTTATGGTGAGAAATAAAGTCTCTAACGGCTCCAATTCAACCCCAACGACTAATAACAGCTACAAACTCAAGAAGGAGTATAAAAGAAACCTTCAAGCATCAAGTAATGGTTAATGCTTCAATTGTAATACAACAT
This sequence comes from Hibiscus tridactylites, assembly GCA_958450335.1. Classification (NCBI taxonomy): domain Eukaryota; kingdom Viridiplantae; phylum Streptophyta; class Magnoliopsida; order Malvales; family Malvaceae; genus Hibiscus; species Hibiscus tridactylites. Next base: position 11,450,833 of record OY288269.1, on the reverse strand, counting down.
ATGATCAAAATGTGTCTTAGTGCCTAATTGTCAATTCCTTGTATAGACAAACACTTGTGAGCCAAAATTATTATATTTGCTTAAGTGTTTTAGAATTAGGTGAGAGCCTAATTGTGCAAACAAATACCTATTAGAGCGATTTGAATTTGCTTATTTTTATCTCTTTGTAAAGAGGGTTCGATCAAAGCTTTGGGTAGAAAGCTTAACCGATTTTGTAAGGGTTTCCTCCTAAGCCTAGAAAAGGGGACGAATCAATAGTGGATTGATTGGAAATCCTTAGTGAGAAGCTAAGGTAGTGGATGTAGACTTTGGTTAGAAGATTGAACCACTATAAATCATCTTGTCTTTATCATTTTAGCTTCCACACCTCTTTCACCCAAAATGTCACTTCTCCACCACTTGGCGAGCAAGAACGGTTGAAGTAATCGAGCACCCTAAAAACCCAACAAGTTTATTTTTAATTTTTAATTTTTAATTTTATAAAAAATGAAGAAAAAACAATTTTTTTTAAATCTCAAAATCTCAAAAAAAAGTCTCAATCTCTATACTCCAAACCTAAAAATTAAATCCATTATTGTCGTCGATAACCTCACAAACTTCACCGTCGTCGTCGCCTGTGGTCACCGTCTATTTTTTTCAATCACCTATCATTAGTATCAGGTGAGAGACATGCCAATCGAAATTATATCATGTCTGTATAGTTTGAACACCTATATTTTAAACAAATATTTTAGCAAAAGAAAATGTTAAACACTATATGTTTTGTATAGTTTGAACACCTACTTTTGAGTTAAATGTTTTTTATTAAATAGAAGGCTTAATACACTTTTTCCCCTAAACTATGCATGTTTTTTCGACTTGCCCCCTAAATTTCATTTTAACCACTTTTACCCCTAACGTTTTCACCATTACTCATATTGCTCCTTACCGTTAAAAAAATCTGTTTTGACCAATAAAAACGCGCCACGTCACCTAATTATTTTATTTTCTTAATTTTCGATTTAATACATTAAAATATTTATTTAATTAGTTCTATTTTACTAAAATACACCCACCTCTCTCCCCAAATTTCACCCCACCCCTTATCCTTTTCCCTTATCCCATAGGGACCCCATCCCCCATCCCACTATTTACTCTCCCTTGTGTTTACAACCAAATTTGATCTTAATTTTATAAATTTCGACGACGGCAACGATGTTATCCTTGGAGTCCGTGATGTCGAGGACGAGCCTAATTTTGTAATGGGAATGGGCGGCGTAGAAGTCGAAAAGGGTCACATTGATGTAGCTCATCCCTATCTTCCCAACCAGGGAATCCATGTCAAGGACCAAGCCCACATTAACAAAGACGATGACGGTGGCGTTTTGAGACTGAGCCACCAACACTTCGACCGGCAACTGAGCGCTGATAAAGAGACAATGTATAGGAAGTAAATTGAGTTATGTTAGAGCTCTTATGCCTTATCGGTTTTCATATGGCAACGTTTGCTGAATGCTGCTGGTATAAGGTTAATATCTGATGGCTTTATTTTTTATATTTAGTTTATATTGTTTGATCCATGGCGAGGATTTTAAGGTTTGGTGGAAGAAAAATATGCCGGAAAACATTAAAAAATTAGGGAAGAATAAGAGATAGGGGTATTTTGGGCATTTAGGATAAGTAATTAAATTAATAAATATTTTAATATATTTATTTATTTAAAAATTTAAAAATAAATAAAGAAAATGACGTGGCGCATTTTAATTGGTCAAAATAATTTTTTTAACGGTGTTAACTTTTTGAGGCAATATGAGTAACAATAAAAACGTTAGGGGGCAAAAGTGGTCAAAATAAATTTTAGGGGGCAAATTGAGAAAACAAGTATAGTTTAGGGGGGAAAGTGTATTAAGCTTAAATATAAAATTATTACATTTCCATGTCAAGATTAAAACTCATACAAGATGAGACAAAATAAATATCATTAGCTACTATACCAATTAGTATAGGTCTAGTTAATCATTTTTAATATATACTTAGTTGCATCAAATTTTTTAATTTTTACAAATCGAAATTATATCATGTCTGTATCTTTAATTAATAGTAATTTTTTTCACACATTACCAGTGTTTAGTTTAGCTTCCCAAAAATGAGTACCCGTCATCACTCTCACTCCGCATCTCTCTCTCTCTCGTCCCCCAAATCCCCAACCGCCATTATGCTGGACCGGACCCTCGCCTCCCGCCGCTCTCAGCCCCACTCCGACTTCGATTTCCCCTCCTCCTCCGCCGCCGCATCTCCCATCCCCGGCTCCCCCACCTTTCTCTCCGACGACGAGTCCAAAAGCAAGAAGCCTCACCTCTATCTTTTGGCCACCAATTACATTTCCCGCTTCGGCCTCGTCAAGTCGCCGTGCCTCTGCCTCTCTCTCTGCCTAATTTTCATTGTTTTCGGTCTCTTCTCTTTGCTGCTGAACTCTCGCTCCTTCGTTTGCGTTTCGTCTTATGACCCGATCTCTCGGGTCAGTCTATTCGGTCTCGATGGTGTTGACTCCGATTTCGGATCCCTTGGCGTTCCTTGGTGTAAGTTTCGCTTTACTCTGATGTATTCATGGGTTTTAGATCGGATCTGCAATCTTTCTTTCTTAGTTTCTATGCTGCCTTCATTTTGCATCAGCTGAATGCCGTAGCCGTACAGTCGTATTGCTGCATTTTCCATTTTTCCCTTGGTGTTTCTTAATTGATTATTAGATCAGATGCTTGTTTGTTTCTATTAAAATGTTCAATAATTCTTCTCGACTGTAATTATATAACTTAACATTTTGATCCTACTATTAAATCTCTTATTATTATTTATTAATGCATTTATTAGCGCTTTAAGTATTTTTTAGTTCTTTAGTAACTTAACATTCCGATTCTACTATTAAATCTTCTATCATTAATGCATTTGTTAGAAGCTTAAATCTAAATATTTTCACCTCTTAAATTTGCAATCTTTGTTATCCTCCTTTGCTTGTTATGTGGAAAATTTTTATGGTGTTAAAGATGGGCATTTTTAAGGTCAAACACGATTAGATTTTTATTTGACTATTTTATTTCATGCTAAAGACCCAATTCCGTGTTAGATTCTTAATTCTTAACTCTCATGGTTTGCGCCCGTTTAATTTGTATCCTTGGCAAAAGGCAGATCGAAACATGGAAAAACAGTTGAATGGACATCCAAAGATTTAATCAGTGGCTTGGAGGAGTTTGTACCAATATATGAAACACGACCAATAAAAAACAACATGTATGGGATGGGTTTCGACCACAGCTTTGGGCTTTGGTTCATTGCTCGGTGGCTAAAACCGGATATAATGATTGAGAGTGGTGCGTTCAAGGGACATTCCACTTGGGTTCTGCGGCAAGCAATGCCTGACACACCAATTATCTCGATCACACCCCGGCATCCCGAGAAGTACTTGAAAAAGGGGCCAGCTTATGTTGATGAAAATTGCACATACTTTGCTGGAAAAGATTTTGTGGATTTTGGAAGTGTTAATTGGGAGAAGGTGCTAAAGGTTCGTGGAATTTCCGATTTCAGCCGGGTTCTTGTCTTCTTTGATGACCATCAAAATGAACTGAAAAGGTACTTAATGCATCTATGCATTGATGATGTTTTCCCTCAACAAGTTTTAGGTTTTGCTTGAGCTTATTGAAGGTTACTTAATGTATTGATTTTTACCTTTAGTAGTTTTGACTTTCGAGCTGTGCTTATTCTGTTAGGATGTGCTTTCATGAATAGGCTAAAGCAGGCATTGAAAGCTGGCTTTCACCATCTTGTTTTTGAAGACAATTACGATACCGGGACAGGAGATCATTACTCATTGAGGCAGATTTGTGACCAGTTCTACATAAGAGGTAGGTGTTCCTTCCACACCTTTTTTTCCTTTATCAGTTTATGAGTGTCCCCTCTTTTGCCATGCTTTTGACCCATATCCACTTTTATCTTCTTTTATTTTGTCTCTAATTTATATTATCTTCGAATCGTTGCTTTTGGAAGTTGTTTTTGTTCTGTACCTGATTACGAGCTTTGTTTATTCAGGAGGTGGTCATAGCTGCTTTAGGGACAGCGATGAAGCCAGAATCCGATTGAAAAGAAAGAAATTCTGGGAGAAGGCTGTGGATATAGATGAACTTTGTGGGCCACATGAAGCATGGTGGGGTGTTAGAGGGGAGATGCGGGATGACTTCAACCACAACAAGACCATAATCTCTTATGCCGAACATTTTCAAAACAGCAGGTTCGTTGAATCGATTCTTGATGTTTATTGGGAGCTGCCACCGACTGCTGGTCCATCTCTCACCCACCAAACTCGATATGATCCTGGGCGTGCTCCTCCTCCTATTGTTGAAGATGGCCGGTATCGATTGTTTCAGCGGCTCGGTTTAGATAGACTCGAGAGATCTGTGTTTAATGGATATACACAGATGGTATATCTGCAAATTTCTGAACCTGAATCTTGAAAGTATCCAGGATCAGATCTGATTTAACTTCAGTAGATGAAACATGTGCCAATATTTTCATTTCTTCATAGCAAGTTACAATGAATTTCTTCTTAATTTATTTTTTTTCTCAAAAAATGTTGTGCACAAATGTTTTAGGATCATACCCTAAGTTGTCTTTCCAATGTAATTTACTGACGAGAGAATCAATGTTTTCCACCCTCATAAAAGAACATGGTACACTTTTGTTGATTTGTCCTAATGAGAAAGCAATGTTTGAAATTGTGTAGCTTTGAAACGAAGGCAGGGATGGCAGCTGCCGTTGAGCCTAACAAGCTCAATACCGAGTTCGATATATGGACAACGTCTATTGATCGAACAACGAACAGAGTAGCAGATGATTCGTGTTCAAGTCTTCGATCGACACTAATTTCGAGTTCGATATTTGGACAACAAATATATGTGAAGTGGATAGGCAGCGAGCTCTATAATCCATCAGATGGTTGGCATTTCCTTGTCTTTCATTTCTTTGGGTGAATTATACAGTTTTGATTCAGCAGGTACTGACTTTGGTTCAAGTCATAATTCAAGCCCTCCACAGTTCTGAAAATGACATTTCCATCATCTCATTAAGAATATCACTAATAAAACAACATATTATACAGTACTTAATTAAAGGGGGGAAACAAAACAAAAACAGAATCATGGAGATTTTTTTAATACATATTCTTACAAATTAGCTAAGAAACAATAGAACATGTCGTGTTTTCCAGACAAGCTAGCTACCACCATGCATTGAACCAACAAGGGGCGGGGGGTGTTCCAAAGGGGCAGGCACCAGGCAGGGGCCTTGGCCACCCCTTTTGGATAATATGTTTCTCTCTTCAGAATTATTAATTCAATTTACTTCTCTTAGATATAATAATAATAATAATAATAATAATAATAACAATAACAATAATAATAAAGAAGTAGGTGGTCCGGTCTACTTATCAATGTGGACAAAGATAATAATCCTAGCCAGCTAGCCAAACTTAGCTTAACATTCAAAGGATTATAAGTTCATCATCACATTTTGTCCATTAATCCCTTGTTTGTATGTTCATTTTCTTCTGGTCTGATTATATTTTCTTGAACTCTCCTAAGATTACACTCTACTTAATTATTTGATTTTACTTGAGTTAAAATTAAGTATTTAATTTTATTTTGGATTAAGTTTAGTTTTATTGACATGTCACTAGTACAATATACGAAAGGACGCAGGTTGGAGCATATTTAAACGTTTAACATCTTCTGACAAAAATGATAGTCGAACCGATCAAACTTTCAATTTTTAAATTGACTTTCTTATAATTTTTTATTTTAAAAGTTAATTTAATGCAAAATAAATATAAAAAAAATATGCATTCAACCTAATGGCACGCTATGATGGCAATGTTGGTAACTGAAGTATACGTTGTTGATAATGGGAAACAGCATTCAAAAGTGGAGCGTGGGATGGGGTAAAAAGGCAAAACAGCACCATTTCTTTACTTGGCTTACTTGCATTATTACATGATTCAGAATTACCGGGAAACTCTGCCTTTTTCTTTGTTAAGCGGTACAGATTAAGTTAGATACTTATCAGAGTTTTTTTTTTATAAAAAAAATTATTTTTTTTAGTTTTAGACTAGTGGAAAAACACACGATAAAAGCACAATACTGCTGTACTTTGAATTTTAATTTTGTTAAACTCATTTTTTATTCAAAAGTTAAACATGTCACATACACAACAATTCAACAAAAAATTATTTTTTTAAAAGATGATGTCTCATTTCAATAAATTGCACAAAACTTCTAAAAACATTAAATCGTTCTAATTGTACGACCGTTCACATTATGTTTGTTTTTAACTGTCAATCTAATAATACAAGGGTTAAAACATTGTGATTTTTTTGACAAACCTTATATTTAATCTTAATCCTACGTAGAAGGGAGGAGAAGGAGAGACTTTAAGGGAAAGAAGGAGAGTGCTCCGAGTGAGTCTCAAACCGCTAAAAATATAAAAGAACAAAAATGAGCAATTTGACCAACCGGTCAAATATTAAATTACTCATATATTAATAAGTATTTCTTTTCTTTCTTCCCCTGTTAAATTAAATGAACAAAATAAAAGAAATATTCTCATCTCGTCTCTTTTAAAGATGTTTATAGTCTAAAACATTGAATCAACAACAATCAAATCAATGGCCCTCTTGTTTCTGCTTTTGCAATGGCCCAGGAATTTCAAAATTACCAAATAAAAAGATGTTACTGATATTCACGTCTCAACTTAAAAATAACCAAGTTACTTTTTTCACACAAATCACAACGTCCTTATAAAAATAGAGGTACTATATTAAAAGATTTAGTAAAGTACAAGGACATTTATACATGTTTTATTATTATTTTCGCATGTGTTTGGTGTTAGTTCGGTGACCTTCACGGCTTTGTTTTTTAGTCGTGTTTGTCGGTGGTCTTAGATAGTTTGATTCCTTTTGGGTTGTTGGCCGATGTAATCAGAGCTTTGTAGCGAATCGTCACTTTTGAGAATAAGCGTGAAAGAATGTTGCTAAATTTTAAAATTTCATCTTGTTTGTGTTTTGACAATTCCATTGTAACTATTCTTACAATGGACCACACATATTTTTTTTGGTGCAAAGAAAAAATGTCTGATCTAATCGGTGCAATTCTTATTTTTTAATTTATTGTTTTCTTTTTGTTGTTTTTGTAGTGTTTTAAAACCTTTAATAAGTTATGTCTTTACTTTTGTTTAACAATAAAAGTGTCCCAATAATACGTAAAAAATAGTTTTGTAACATCATCTCAATCAGAAATTTTATCATCCACTACACTAAGCTTATGACATTGTCCCCCCCCCCCCCCCCCCCCCCCCCCCCCCTTCAAAGTTATAATTGAAATCACAAACAATTAATTTGTGTAGCCACGACTTTGGATTATAGGGTCAAATTTTGAAAAATTAAAAATGTCATATAAACTTATGCATAACACTAATATTTGATAAACAAACATATATTGTTAAATGTAAAATTATTATAAATTATTAAAATAATAATTAAAAGGTGATCCACTAATTAATTAAATGATTAGAAATCTTTATATTATCTTATCTTGTATAAATTTAAATCTTAATATTTACCTTAAGAATATAATATTTATCTATTTAATCAAAATAATAATTAAAATAAAAGTTTTCATGAAACCGACTTACACTATGCAATTTTCTTTATTTTCTTTCTAAAAATTAAGTGCTTTTGAAGCTATGATGTAAAATTAAAGAATTGATTTTGATATAACAAAAAAATTTAAAGATTAAATTGAAAAAGAAGAAATAATTTTTTAAATCCTCAAAACTTCTCAAAAACCTTAAACAAAATGGTCAAGCCAAAACTAATGTTTATGAAAAATTTTCTAAGTATTTTTCAAATCAAAACAATGATTTTCGAGTCACCGTTTTGAAACGGCTCTTAAGCGTTTCGAAACGTTTTAAAACTGTTAACATACGTTTCGGAATAAGCCTTCATATTTCGATACGGGTGTATCGAAACAAGTCTCTTTGTTTCGGAACGGATAAAGAACGAACAATGGAACGGGTTGAACTGTTTTGATACGATAGTATCGAAACGACTTCAAACGTTTCGAAACGATTTTCAAACTTGGATTCAAAAATATGACCGTTGCAATTTTATAACTGATTTTCAGAAAACGGTTAAGGTGTTTCGAAACAATTTAAGCTGTTTCGATACGAGTTTTGACAGTGGAAAAATGTTTTGAAACGGGCACTAGCACGTTTCGGAACAAACTCCTAATGTATCGAAATGTTCAGGTCTGTTTCGATACGGTCTCTTAATTACACCTCAACGACTATTTCTTTTTTGGTCTGTTTTGAAACAAGTACAAGTGTGTAGTTGCAGAAGTGCATTTATGTTGGGAAGATTGCATCCCAACGACTATATTTATGACGACAACAACCCCAACGGATAGAATTGAATGTGAAGGTATAAAAGGGAGTTTTAAATCCACCAGCAACAACTATTGATCCTCAAAGAAATATTCCAACATCAAATCCAAGCTCAAGTGCTAAATTTCTATATTCCTTGTAAAACTCCAATTGTAGTTCTTTGTATTTTCTATTTTCTTTGATTCAATCGGGTTGAGTGTTTGTTATTGGGCAACATTTGTATTGAGAGATACTAGTTATTTGCTTTCATCTTCTTTATAAACATTGTGTGAGGATTTGGTCAATTTTGGGTAGAAAATTGACCGTTGTGTAAAGGTTTCCTCCTTAGTCTAGAAAATGGAAAGACCAACTAGTGGAGTTGATTGAAAATCCTTAGTGGGAGCTAAAGTAGTGGATGTAGAGTTTATTTGGAACTTGAACTACTCTAAGTGCATTGTCTTCAAATTTTTAATTTATCACTCCACTACCAAATATCTTAACAATCCAATTCACCCCTCTTGGTTTAAATTGATTCAATGATCCAGAGAGTACAATAATGTCAAATACAAAATAAATACTCTTTTTCTGAGTTTAAACCGTTTCGGATATTTGAATGTATGAACAATGAAGTTCTTATGGCATTTTTTCGTCTCTCATTTAGAGTTTTTAACGAAGTCCTACTTTTTTTAAAATAAAATTGTAAAATAAACTCGAATATAATATTTATAGTAATCACAATAGATGTAACAATTTTTTAAATGATTTATAATCTATTCAAAAAAATTCTTCAATGATTTGCATTTAACTTTAAAATTCAATCAAGCTGCTAAAAAGCTCATACAAAATCCATAGTTTAAAATCATTCAATCACTAAAAACTCAATCTTGCATAAAAATCATAATCTATCACATATAAATACACAATACTAAATTTTTAAATTTTCTAGTGACTAAATAATACAACTTAAAAAGAAACGGGAAAATGATATCAAATTAGGATACTCACTTGAAAGTCTAAAAGATCGATAATCTATATTGTAAAAATTTATGGGAAGTGTGAATGAGTAAATAAAAGAAATTTGAATAAAAGAAAGTGATGAATGTTGAAAGAAAATAAAGAGTAAAAATTTAGAGGATTTAGTTGGTGAAGAAGGATATATTTATTTTTATAAAGATGTTTTTATAAACTGTTTATATTTTTATAAAATATATTTTTGTGAGGTCAATTGACTCTAAATTCTAAATAAATTGAAAAATATTAAACATGTGTTCAAATTTATAAACTTCAACTAACAAGGGTTGTGTGTATTAGTAAGGCACATTGCACTCCTAAGGAGAATATGTGAGTTTGAACCTTAGAAATAATATTGTTGGAGGGGACAATTATGCATCCCGAATATAGACCGTAAGACAGACATGCATATTATAAGGAAAAATTCATAAACTTCAAATTTTATGATAATAACGATGTCAATTAAACCAATACTTAATTGATTAGCTATGTACGCCCCTATAAATTAAATAAACTAAATCTAGTTTGTGAAAATGAGAGTTAATCATGAGAGGACTAAATAGCCAAATGTTGATAATGTGTCCATTAAATTGATATTTACTAAATACCAATAATCCCACTTTCTCTTGGAAGCATGTGTATAAAGTGCAACCTAGCAATGCCAAACAATAAAATAAGATAAACATAATGCAACTACTGGTTTGACGGTTCCAAAATTTTCTCCAATAATGTTTACTTTGACAGTATTTTCAATATTTTTAGAACTTTTGCAGTATTTAGATTATCTATATAAAAATGGTATAATGTTAAAAAAACATCCAACATTTGATTGGATAGTTAATTCAGTTCATATTTAAAAAAAATACTTTAACCATCAATGTTTTATTTTGAGTCTAAATGACCCATTTCGTGGATGAAAATTATTAGTCAGATAAACAACTTAAAATGATTTGACAGAGTGCCATGTTAGCAGAAAAAAATAATTTAAAATTTTATAAAATTATATTTTGATTGATGTGTCATTTTGTAAAGTCGGCACTGTTATCTTATGACACTGCTATGTTAGTGTGCAATGTCATGCAAGTTTGTCACGTCATTTATTGTTAATGAGTAACAATTTTCATCCACGATTGGGTCATTTGGCCTAAAATGAAACATTGAGAGTTAAATCGCTTTAAAAAAACAATATAGAGTACTAGAGCATGTGATGATGGCCTGGTAGTCAGAGCATGCTCCCCTGCTTCACTCCCTTTCCCTTAGGTCTCGGGTTCAAGACCCCTTAGAATCGTTGCTTTCACCCAGCTTTTCTTCTGCCCCTTTAGATAAAAATAGAATAGGATTTTCAAAAAAAACTTAGACCAAAATGACCATCCAATTATTAATATATAGGGGTATTTTTTAACATTATACCTATATAAATATATGTATATATTAATTTTTTTTGAATATATGTATATATTAAAATTTAAAAGCATTGATTTCGTATATGTTGGGTTGAACTAATAATTGAATAATAATAGAGAGACCATGATAACTAATATCAAGGTATGAAACAAATTATGAACCTATAAACCAAGGGTGAAGTGAAAACAACTCTAAATATTCATGATGATCAAATTAACACAAAAATTTATGAATTTTGGAGGAGAAGAAAGCTAGAGCCCCGTCTATCCCTTTACTTTTTCTATGCTGAATTCGAAGTTTAACTTAATTGATTCATATAAATTTTTTAAGAAATGAGTGATATCTATCAAGTATAAATTTGAATATTTTCATTTTTTATTTAAAGAAAAAATAAGGTTTATTTAGGGTTTGACGTCAAATCTAATTTCAACCAAACTTAAACAATGTAAGTCATTTATGGCAACACCAACAATTGAGTAAATTCTTTTACTCTTTTTCGGTGTCCTTCGTTTCAACACTAAAAAATTAAATTATGAGCTATAACTCTACACATTCTAAATTCTAAACCTTAAACCCTCAAATATACACCATATCCCATTTCCCTAAACTATAATCCTAAATCCCTAAACATATTTTTTAATATAAAAAACATAAATAAGACTAATGATAAAGGGCAGATGATTTCTATTCTCACGAATTGGTCTAAGAATACAAGTATTTACACACACATTTCCATGTTATCATGACTCATATTGCAATTATTATTTTAACAAATTAGGAAACCCATGATTATATACCCAAACCCTAGCACTAAATACCCAAAAATTAAAACAATCCCAAGGTAATAGAGAGCACCCCAAATCTGGTAGAGGCCCCAATAGTTTGAGGACTGAAAATACTGCTCACCACCTTTTATCTCTACACCCCACTTTATAATAAAGCAAAAGCAAAGAATAAAAAAAGAGTACTATAAACAAATGAAAGAATGAATGAAGAAAGGAGCCAACCCCACCTCTGTGTATACAAAATTCTTTCAAAGTTTTCTTCACCCTCATCTGAGAAACCAAACAAAAGGGCCGAGGGGGACTGCTGATAAAGCTTTCTTTAACAAGGGCCTGTTTGGTTGGGTGTATAAACTAGGAAACTCACCAAAGTGAAGAGAAAAAAGATCCTTCTTCTTCTTCTTCTTTCGTGTGATTGTGGGGAACTTAAAGACTTAAAGTTCTTTTTTATAAGGATAATTGAACTGAAGTTTGATAGTTTTTTTTTAGAGATTTTGTGAACAAATGATGGCAGGAAACCCTAGCTGGTGGAGCATGCATTTGCATCCACCTTCTTCATCTATCTTCCCTCCTCAGTATGTTTTTGGATCTTCTTCTTCTTTGCCTGATGAACAACAGCAGCAGCTTCCTCAATCATGGAGCCAACTCCTACTGTTAGCTTCTTTTTTTCTTCCTTTTTATCTCTTTACTTGCTTTTGTATGTTTGTTTTAATTATGGGGTTTGGTGGTTTGGTTGTTACTTGCTAGCGGTGGATTCACCGGAGAAGAAGATCGGTACGACGGGCCGAGTAATTTCCAGCCGAAGAAGATGGAAGACTGGGAGAACCAAATCCTAAATCCATCTCTGAGGGCTCCCGTTGTTGAAGTAAAGCACGAGGTTACTCAACATCAACATAACAACTTGTACGGTCATGCCAATGAAGAATTTCAAGCACCTAGGCCTCCTCCTCCTCCTCCTCCCGCCGCCGCCGCCGCCGCTTGGTCTCAAATCATGACAGTTTCCTCCCCAAGCCCCAGGTCTTGTATTACTAGTAACATGTTAGACTTATCTTATAACAACATGGCAGCAGATGGGTCCAACTCTAATACTCAACCACCCCTAGACCATTCTTCTGAGGTAAAATTAAGCATTTTCATGTTTCAATGCATTCATCACAACATATATATATTAAAGTTGTGTTCATTTATCTCTGTGTTTTTTTGGCAGTGTAATGGCAAAGGCAGCAGCACAGGTGGGGCGTGGAAGAAGGCTAGGGTTCAGCCGTCTTCAACCCAACCACCTTTAAAAGTATTATTATAACACACAGAATCTTTCTTTGCTTTCTCTTTTAATTCTGGGTGCTTGTGCTTTTCTGTGTTGTCTGCCTACAACGTTAATGGCATATATACATATGTCGTTCTTGATTGTCCATTTCCAACCATGTTTTATTCTTTTTTCAGACCCCATATTACCAAAATAATAAATTCAAAAAGCAAACAACATTGATTAGTATATTTATATGACATAAATCCAGGTGAGAAAGGAGAAGCTTGGTGACAGAATAACAGCACTTCACCAGCTAGTTTCCCCATTTGGAAAGGTAAACACAACAATTCCCTTAATCCTCCTTCATCACCTACACATAATAACCCAACACAAACAACAATATATATATATATATATTATAGTACTGTGTGCAGTACACTGATCAATGGCATCCAAGCTTTCCCTCTCGTCTTTTTATAGTGCTGTCTTTAACGTCAAAGAACAAAGCTTTTACTATTCAAATCATTTTTTTTTGAGAAAGATGATTTGAGGGTTTGTGTGTGTGTTTTTTGCAGACTGACACAGCGTCTGTGTTGTTAGAAGCTATTGGATATATCAGATTCCTTCAGGGTCAAATTGAGGTCATGTTTCTTCAACATTTCCATGCTTATGTTTTTATACTCTCCGCATGCTCTCTATAGAAATCAGTGTGAAGAAAGCAAGCATGCATCTACACTTGTGTATAGTTTTAAAGTTTTAATGGTTGCATGCTTTTCTTTTTCCCTTTTTCTTTCAAAATATCATCTTTTAATAATGGAAGTCATGGAAAATTGCAGGCTCTTAGCTCCCCTTACTTGGGTACTGCAACTCCAAACATGAGAAACCAACAATCCGTAAGTACCCATTTCCCAATGCAATATACAATTATATATATATATGGTATTATTATCTTGTATCCTAATCATCAGCAGACTAATCCAAATTCAAGTACTCAATTTGTTTCATACACAAGACCAAAATTCGAGCCTGGTTATTGTTTATTAATAGACTTAACGTCTCATCTTGTTATATATACTATATAATTGTATATAATTAATTGATGGGTATTTTTTAATTAATTTTTTTTAGGTTCAAGGAGAAAGGAATTGTGCATTTCCTGAAGATGAAGGACAGGTAAAAACTTTATTGGATCAATCACCTCACAAAGGCAAAGTAGGGGGGGATGGGATAGATGGGAAAGCACTTTTTTTTGGAACTATTATTTAATTTATAAAGGAAATCATTAGAGACAAGCTTCTTAGCTTTAAAACACATTTAAGTGAATAAAAAGAGTGATTTTTTTCTGGGGAAAAATCAAGTGAAGAATAGTTAAGATCAAAAGCATAAGTAATCTAAAAAGGAACAAAAAAAAGGCAAGAAAAAGTGTTTTTAAAATTAGCTGTTGAGAAAAGTAAAAGGGAGATGGCTCCTTAACCAGGAAGCCTCTCTCATTTGACTAATTGATAATTTATCCGTTTGATAATAATAGCAGGAAATGCAAGAGCATGAGCCAAAGGACTTGAGGAGTAGAGGGCTGTGCTTGGTTCCTGTATCTTGCACCCAGCAAGTTGGAAGCGACAACGGTGCCGATTACTGGGCGCCGTCGAGTTTCGGTGGCGGCTTTTGAGGACATATATATGTATGTGTATGTGGTAGCTAAGATTGAAGTATGGTTTAATGGGATGGAATGATATAACATCATGAGCAGTCACTCTGCTGAAAGTCATAAGGCTGATTGCTCATGATGCTATTGCATTCCAATGTAGCTAATATTAATTGTTCTTCTACATTTTTTCCCTTAGTGTTATTATTATTGATGTAGGATAGCTTGTATTTTACTTCTCCTTTGAGCTTATGACATTGCTTCATCTATATAAGAAGTTCACTTTTATTTTTAATTCTTCTCTAAAAAGAAAAAGAAATGTTGGTAAAGCACCGTAATTAGAAATAATATCCAATTCTCACAAATGTAGGTAGATCAAAGTCTAGGGGATAAAAATCCTCGGTCCTTTTCGGTGTCATTACTTATGCCACAATACTAAAAAATATTACAAAATTAAATTTCAAGCCTTAACTCTAAATCTTAAATTTTAAATTCTAAATCCTAACCTAAAAATACACCATATCCTAAATCCTAACCATAAACCCTAACCTAAAATTCTACACCTAATTTTGAGCGTGAGGCATAAGTAGGGACACCGAAAAGTACAGAAGATTTCCATCCCAAGTCTAGGTTATAGTAAAGAAAATCAGAGGCGGAATATAGCGTACTTGTGGGATCACGACGCTCTAAAGTTTTGAAAAACTAGATTTTAGTTCTTTAAACATTCATAAAAATTTAATTTAGTTCTACAAAAATTTTAAAAATTAATATTAAGTTTTAAAAAAATTTAATTAAATCTCTCCAATAATTTTTAAAAGTTCTCAATGTATTTCAAATTTTCAAAAATTTTAGTTAGACCCTTTTAAAAAAATAGTTAGACCCTTTTTGAAAAAAATTGTAAAAAGCAATAGTTCAACAATTTATATGTAACAAGTTAGTAAAATTAAACCATTAAAATTTATGTGTTTACCAAAAACTAGACTAACTTCTCAATTTTCATAAAGTATGAGGAACAAATTCCGAAAGATTAAAGTTGAGAGACTAATGTATTAGTTATATATATATATATATATATATATATATATATATATATATATAGGATGGGATCAAGTTACATGGTGTAAAACTCATTTAGTTTTACACCAATCTAGGACCATTGGATGAGTGAAATGTATGGATGAGATTAACATAAAAAATGTGAAGATTATCACTTGAGAAAAAAAGATAAGGAAATAATCTGGGCCATTAATTACCATCATCCAACGGTCCAAAAATAGTATAAAAGTAATTGAGTTTTACATGTGTAAGTTGATCCTAACCCTATATATATATATATAAAACAGAGGGATGCAATTCATAATTACACCTAATACTCATAGTATACAATCAATGTATAGATTTGTATTTCAAATAAATTAAATTCACTATTTAAAAAATGAACATCTTTCCATTACATTAGATAAACAATTTTCATTTACCATGCAAGAAAATAACTCGTAGATATTTAATGATTTATGATTGTAGAAATTGAATCCAATACCAATGTTTATGATGTTTTCATTAGGACAATAATGTATAGGTTTTATAGTTAGTCGAGGTTTTTTTATATATAATTATTGACATTTTATTTATTAGACGACTAATTCAGATCGAATATTGCAGAGATCGATTATAAGGTGACTCTCTCAATTCAATTTGCTTCATTAATAAGGAGATTTAAACCCTTGACCTTGCTTGAAGAGCCTAAAGTCTCATCATTCTAAACTAACTTATAGTTAGTTAATTAGTTAGTTGGAGGTTTTTTAAAATCAAGTTAAGTTAGTTATCAAGTTACTAATTATTTAATTCGGTGTTTGTAATTATTGATTTTAATATATATTTATTGTAATTATTGACATAGTTGAAGAGTTATAATTTAAAAAACTTTGTAATTGCATTGTTTTAGTTTTGTTAAAATTTGATTTATAAATTAATCAAAAAATTGATTTATAAGTGAATACCTTGGCCGAAACCAAAAAAATAATAATAATTTATAAATGACGTGTTCAATGTCTTTACACGTGTTATTTTTTATTTTTTACTTTTTAAAATATTTTTTTGACAAATCTTAAATTTAATCATAATCATGGGAAGAGAAAAATAGAGTTCTAGGAAAAAGAAGGATAATGCTCCTAATGGGTCTAGAACTTATGACCTAAAAAAATATGAGAGAACAAAAATGAAAATATTAACTAAGCGGCCAAATATGCTTCTTCTATTTTTAAAATATTTAAAATATGAAAAGCAAAGAGTACTTTATTTACAAGTTACATGAAGAGAACTATATCCACATATCCCATCGAAAGCAATAAATCTTTACAATTTGAAATATGAAAAGCATTGAATAATCTCATTGAATGGGAAAAGTGATGTTGAAAATGCAATGATGGTGATGAAAAATAAAAGAAAAGCAAAATAAAATAAATAAATATCCCCCTTGAACATTGGACCTTGGCATGAAACTCTTTCACACACTTAAAACAAACTTTACAATTTGACAATAATTAGGCATTTGACAATGTGAGTACAATCCATGTGTACCATTCATGTTATCTCCCCCTTTTCCATCTTTTTCTTCACCTTTTCTATTTTTTTCTTAGTTTAAGGCATCTTTAGCTCAATCAATTTTATATAGATATATGATCTTCTTATACCGAATATTTTTTTTAAATTTTATATTGTTTATACCGTCGGATGAAGGTAAATGACTGACTGAGATTGACACCAGAAAATGAAGAGATTTTGTTTAGAATAAAAGATAATGGGATTTCAACCATCCATCAATGGTTCAAAAAATACAAAACTAAATGAGTTTTACTTGATATAAGTCGATCTTAACTCATATATATAATCACAATTATTATATACTGTGTGTTATAAATATATTCCTAATAATTGGCCTCTACCAACTTTATTATTAAAATATTATGCTAAAAATACTAGGCCACATGTATATTTAATTTGATAATTTATGGTTGGTGCACCTTTTCTATTTCACTTTATGAATTTTATTTTCCTTCATATATTAAAAGGAAAAGCTAAAGAAAGCACATAATGACATGAATCATGTGGATACGTTTAGCTATACTTTCATAAATGGAGTTAGGGTATGCTTATAAGTTTTCCAACCTAAATTCTAATATTATATATGGAGTAATGGTAATTTTGCCATTTTAGTCCTTTTGAAATTTAATCAGTTCAATTTAATCTATATTAACCTTTTACTGGAGGGGGGGGGGGAGAGTAAAGATAAAAGTTTGGAAATCTTCATTACACTAAATTCATTGCTCTTTATTTATGTGTGGGGTAAAGTACATTAGTTGTCCTTAAATTATGTTAACTGTTAAATGATCATTTTGATCAACGGATTTTTAAATATTATAAAATGATCATTAAAATAATTTTTATGCTTGTTAAAGTTTATTGTTATTTTTATAACATGTTAGGACTATTTTATAATAGCTTGATAGATTTAATGATTATTTTATAACATTTAAAAGATTACTAACCGAAAAGATTATTTTGACATAATTTAAGGGCTGCTAGTATAATTTACCCTTTATTTTATTTAGGGGTTGAAAGAGTGAACTTTCCATGAATACTCATTATAGCAATCCTTATTTGTTTCTTAGCCATATCTAACTGGAAAGGGAATGCTTGAAATACGAGCAACCCGGTGGCCGTACTGCCAGACCACTCAACAGACCCGACCGAATATGCTAAAATGGACCCCCCCTGGCTTAGGCCGGGTCCACCTTTTAAGATCAAACTCAAATCCATGGGCGGGGCGGGCCAACCCGCTTTCCTCCACTGCTGACCTCGTAAGCCTGACGTTGTTTCTTGCATCACAACCACCAACCCACTGCTAGACCCGACCCTAACCCGACCTGATTGCCACCGGCCACTGTTTCTCTGTTAGCCTCAGGAGACGGAACTACAGCTTTGGTGCAATGGAACAAAATAAATTTGACTTGAACCAGGCCTGGGCCTGGGCCTGCATATATAATTAATTATATCTTGGTGTGAAACTGGGGATAGGATTTGGGTTTAGACATAATGCCAAAAAAAATTGCACCTAATATTTCTTTGAATTGTTATTTTGGTCCTTATCTTTTTTAACAATTTAGCTTTTAATGTTTTATTTTGGTTCAAATAGCTCTTCTGCAGATAAAACTTGTTAGTCAACCAACGATAAATGGCTTAAAACAACGTGGCAAACCTACATGGCAGTGCATGCCGCGATAGCAATGTCATATAGACAAATATGTTGACTTTACAAAATGACACATCAGTCAAAAAATAATTTTTAAAAATTGTATAAAATATAAAATATTTTTTCTTTTGACGTGTCATTTTACCAAATCATTTCAAGTTGTTTATCGTCAGTTGACTAACAATTTTTATTCACAAATATGTTATTTTGACCCAAAATAAAATGTTGAGAGTTAAATTATTTAAAAAAAATAAAAACTAAAATGACAATCCGGTTAATCATTAAGGACATTTTTTGATATAATTCCTTGGGTTTATTGCTTTCATCTATGGTGCGTAGTTTTCAGCAATTTGGGAGAACGACAGGCGAAGAAATTGTACTTCTTTTTTCTCACCAAATAAGGATAATGTTCTTTTAAGAGAAAATGGGACTTTATTAAAATTAAGAAATATATAACAAAACATATCTAAAAATATGAAAAAAAATTTGACTACTAGGTTTTACTGAGAAATTTTATAAAAAAATGAAAACTCATAAGTCATGAAAAGAAAAGAAAAATTAAAACATTCCTTTGACAATGTTATTTATAATTCATAAAATCCAGCAAATAAATTTATTTGGTCTCTATCTATTTTAATATTGATGTAGAAGAGACAATTAACAAAATTAATCTTGCATATTATTTCGCTAGAAGTTCTATAATTAAAAACAAAGTGTAACAAAATGAGATATAATTATACAAAACTGTCATATTTTATAAATAAATATATGTGTCGTAATGATCGCCACACAAACGTTAAACTGCTACAAAATAGATAAAAAAACTATACTATAAGAAAGAAAATAATTAAGGTATAATGTTAAATGTTCCACTGCAACATTTGTCATCAGCCACCACTAAAATTAACATTTGATTAATGGATAATTAAAAAAAATGGAATTTTCTTTATTTGATAATACAAAGTTTGGTACTGGCTACTGAGTTATTGGTGTAGTGGTCCCAGTGGAGGTGGAGGATTTAATATTATTGAATATATTGGGTTTCAACTAACCTACCTATACAAGTCACGGTAGTTTTACGGTACAACATTTTAATTTAAGAATAAAAAATATATGCTTTTAAACTCGTCCAAACAACTTAAAATGTTATATTTTTGTGATTTTTCTCAAGTTTCAAAATTTAAAAACAAGTTTTAAAACTTGTTGAAAAAATCACCAACCTAAGAAAAACTTAAGAAAAAAAATAAGTTTTGAAACTTGTCGAAAAAAATTAACCTAAAATGTTATAATATATATATATATATATATATAACATTTTAGGTTGCTTGACAAATTTCTAAATTTGTTATTTTTAGTTTTAAATTAAGTTGTCATTCTTTAAACTCGCTACAAGTCACAATTGAGTGAGTTTGGGTTAGATTTAGATTTCAGTTCTCTTAGGTGGGGTCTTTTGAGTTATTTTTTTTAGTTGAATCTTCAAAGTGATTTAATAAAAATAATGTTATTATTCTTAAGAGAACGAGTTTGAACAATTTGTTTGTAATGTGTGAATGTTATTAAATGATTAAAAAATAAATAAATACTACCATAAAATTACAAGGCATTAAAGAAAATTTTTAATTAAAATTCAATATAGGTTCATAATTATTTTCCATTAGATCTATTTAATTATATTTTTATTGAAATAAATATTTTCTCATTTATTAATACCAAAACGAAAAAACATAAATCTGTTACATAAAATTAATTTTTTTAAATAATTTTATTATAAAGATGCGATTATTATAAATTAATTATATAGTTATTTAAAATTATTGATTAGATGAATATGATTTTTGAAAAAATATTTTATAATTTATATTAGGCATAATGTCAAAAATAGACCTTAACATTTTACTAAATTTTTATTTTAGCCTTTATTGATTTTTTTAACTAACCTCAACCTTCAACATTTTAATTTTGGTCAAAATGGTACAATTTGGATGAAAATCATTAGTTGACTAACAATTAATATTTTTTAATGTCGCATCAGTTAAAAAAGTCACATTTTTATTTTTTATTTTTTAAGGCTTAGTGGTAATTTCAACAATGTTGACCCTCCTTTTAAATTGCATCAATTTAGTCTTCGTAGTCTTTTAAAACCAACAATGTTGTTATTCTTTTTTAATTTCTTCAATTTAGCCATCGAACTTATTAATTCTATTAATCTCACCCTTTAATTGTCATAGGGGCGGTTCAAAGATTTTGGGACCCTGTGCAATTTATTAAAATGGAACCCTTAATTTATAATTTATAATTTATAATCAATTTAGTCTTATTTATTATACCAACATCATATCAATCGAGCTAAGGTTAATTAACATTTTTCTTTCTCAATTTAATTATGTATAAAATTGAAATTTTTTATATGTTAGGTTTTACTTTTGAATATATTTAATGTTATATGCAATCCATTGAAAGTGGGGCTCAATATAATTTAGACTTAACTACAAAATAAGTGCATAAATTATATATATTTTTTGTAATCGGTGCCTTAAGTAATTTTTGGCTGAAATAGGTGCATGAAGTTTCTTTTTGGCTGAAATAGGTGTCTAAATTATTTTTTGGCTGAAATAGGTGCCTAAAATTTCATTTTTGGTTAAAATAGGTGCCCAAGTAGGTGCCAAAATTAACTTTAAAATAGACTTAACTACAAAATTGTTGGGTTTTATGATGCTCGATTCCTTCAACCATTCTTGCTTGCCAAGTGTGGAGAAGTTGGATAATTGGGTGTTTTAGTGGGAGGTGAAAAAAGGACAATAAGACACAAGAAATTATAGTGGTTCGGCCTTCTAAGAAGCACCTACATCCACTACCTTAGCTCCCCACTAAGGATTTCAACAAATTCACTCTAGAATTTTGTCCCCTTTTCTAGGCTAAGGGCGCAACCTTTACAACCCCAAAGCTTGAGTAAACCCTCTTTACAAGAAAAATTCTAAGTAAACTTGTAATCCCTCTCTTAGATGTTTGTTTGCAGTATTAAGCTCTCACCTAAAACCTAAACACTTGAGCAAATTTAACAATGTTTAGTTCACTAGTGTTGTCTATACAATAGCATGGACAATTGAGCTATAAGACAAAATCTTAATCATAGTGTTGTTGACAATTGAAGCATTAGTCTACTCTTGATGCTTGGGAGTCCCTTTTATACTCCCAAATGAGTTTGTAGCCGTTGAAGACCGTTGGGGATGTTTTAGAGCCGTTAGGGTCTTTATTTTCCACATTAATTACAATTCTGGTGCCTATCGTATCGGTACACGGGGACTCATATCGGTACACCCTTCTTCAAAACTAGTCGTTGGGCTCTTGCTAGCCTAAGCGTATCGATACACTCTCTAGCGTATCGATACGGTCTGCAATTTAAAAGACCATTGGGGGTTGTTAAAACAGGGATCAGTACGCTTTAAAGGCGTATCGGTACGACCCCTATCCGTATCGATACATGCAAGCCTGTATCGGTACGGGTTTTGGCAGATCAAAACTGGAGTAAAAAGGTATCGATACAGGGGTATACCGTATCGGTACGGTAGAGCTGAAAAGTCAGTTTTGAGTATTTTAAAACATTCCAATATTTGCCAAAAATCTTTTTAAATACCTCAAACATATTTTCAAGTTGTTTGGACTTAAAGACATATTTTAAATTCTTTTCAAATATGTCTAAAACATTTTTTAACTATTATATCAAAATATTAGTTATACAAAAATAAGTGCCCAAACTATACTTTTTTTTCAATAGGTGCCTAAAGTATTTTTTGGCTGAAATAGGTGCATGAAGTATCGTTCTTGGCTGAAATAAGTGCTTAAACTATTTTTTGGCTGAAATATGTGCCTAAACTTTCATTTTTGGTTGAAATAGGTGCCCAAGTAAGTGCCAAAATTGACTTTAAAATAAACAAAAAATGAAAGTTTATGCACTTATTTCAGCAAAAAAAAAATAGTTTAGGCACCTATTTTTACAAAAATAAAAGTTTAGGCACCTCTTTCAACCAAAAAATACTTTAGGCACCTATTACAAAAAAAGAGACATAATTTGAGCACTTATTTTATAGTTTAACCTTTAAAATAAGCCAAAAATAAAAGTTCAAGCACTTAGTTCAGCCAAAAAATAGTTTAGACACATATTTCAGCCAAAATAAATGTTTAGGCACATTTTCAAACCAAAAAATACTTTAGGCACCTATTACAAAAAAAACATAGTTTAAGCACTTATTTTATAGTTTAGCCTATAATTGAAAGTATTTTCATTGCTGAAGTGTCATTCAAGTAGGTAAGCCATTTGTCAACATTTGATACTGGAGTATATAATTTGTTTCTAACTCCATCTTTCTCGAGATTTATGCCCTCACCTCATAAACCAGATACGAATATATTATGGAAATTAAGATGGTTCATTTTAATCCCTTTATTACAATTTTTTTCTTCAAAATTTAATATCTTTAAGTTTACACAATTTAGTTATTCCGCTTTAAAATTAATAGTAGGTTCAAACGATAATATTTGTAGTTTTTCTTATATAACCAACTAATATTTAATTTATTGATTGACTGGTGATTTAAATAAGATATTGTTTTAGTTCACAACATCAAGATTTAAATTTTAAACTTTATTTAAGAAAATTAGTGTCTCGTCCTGCTCGACCAATTGGTCGTCATATATCACTTATTATTGATAAAAATGATTATAAAAAAAATATCTTTACTACTATTCGGTAATATTGTATGTTACCCAGAAATCTAATAAACCATATTCAACTAACAATGAATTTGCACGTCAGTTTGAATGTTTAAAATTATTATTTTTTAAATGTTATAAAAATTATTTTTTTAAAATAATCTCATCACTTTAATGACAAAAATCTCAAGTGTGATTTTGTATTGACTAAAATTATTACAAAACAAAAGGGACCAAAACAATAATTAGACCGAGGTAGATAAACAAACAAGAACAAAATGATATGGTTAGGTGGTAGGGGTGTTTAAAAATATCCGATCCGTTTCGATTATCGATTGATTCGGTCCGAAAATTTAAATATTCAATCTGATTTTTATTTTCGGACCGAATATCCAATCCGATTTTAAATTTTTCGAATCGGATACGGATCGCAATATTTCAAGTTTCGGATTATCCGAAAATTCGAAAATTCAAAATTTCATGAATATTAATCTTGTTATATTTGACAGTTTGATGCTTGTTATATCCGAAAATTTTAAAAAAATAAAAATTTCAAAGATGTTAATCTTGTTATATTTAGTAATTTGTAGTTTGTTATATTCGAAATTCCAAAATTTTCATGAATACGACCATCAAATTCGAAAAAAATAGTTAAATCAATTATATTTTCAGATAATAGAATATCTGAATATAAGATCTGATTATCTAAAATTCGAATATACAAATATCCGATTTTTCCGAATCGGATACGAATTACTATATCGTTGATCTGAAAAATTGGATCGGACCCTATCCAATATCCGACAATGAACAGGCTATTAGGTGGGATCAAAGTGGACATGTGGCGAACCATTGTCTGATAGGAGCTTTCACAAAAGTCATGGAGATTTGCGATGGTGATTGGGTTTAGACTTCTAATATTATGAAGAAAATGCAATGGAAATTGGAAACATAACACAGATTATGCACCTAAAAAGCCACTATATATATATGTTTCTTTCGATTCTTCAAAAACTATTAATCTGAGTTGAAAGAAAAATGTTAAGAACTCATCAGTTTGAAGTTTGAACCAAAACCCAGAAAAAGTTTCAGAGTTTACTCACTTGGGAAGGCTTAACACTTGCTTTATGAGTGGCCATCCATTGTTTAGCCAAAGCAATCAGCTCTCCGTTTCGTTTTCTTCTAATCTCCACCACCGCTTGTGAAAGCTTTCCCTTCATCGCCACCGCCTTTGCCTCTATCTCCACTTCTTCCTGCGCCGTTAAAACTTTAAAACCAAACCCAGATATTCTAATTCAAACAAAAGGGTTTCAATTTCATCATATAAGAAAACTGACTTGAATCTTGGCCGTTGAATGGAACGAAATGCTGAAATCGAGGGAGACTTTGACATGGTCGACGACGGAGTAGATAGCAGCAGCTGCAACGTCGTCAATCAACGTTGCCATGGCTCCGACATGCCAGTTCCCATCTGGATCCTATACATAAGCTGCAGTGTGAGCTTGAGATTTATGCGAGAGCAATGAAAGGAGATTGAGATTTATGTTTACTGATGCACGGCTGGGAACGACGAAGCTGCAGCGAATGGAACCCTTTTGGGCGTGGAGTAGGTGCAGTCCTTTGAGGGCCAGTGGCTCTAGCTCCTGCCTTATGTTTCCTTCTGATCGATCTGCTAACCATTTCAGGGATTTCTCTAGGATGGCATGCTCCTCCATTTTTCCAGACACTTTGACTTTTGGTGATGTTACAGGTTTAGATTCTTCCGTCTTAATACTAAGAAAATATTAAAAAATTTAAATTTTAAACTTAACTCTAAATTAATTTAAGGGTAAACTATACCATTGACCACCATACTTTGGTTAATATATTAAAATGACCACCTTAAAAAAAAATCGACTCAATTGACCACCTAAACTATTGAAATGGAATCAATGTGACCACCAGCCGTTAATGGGCTAACGGAAGGTGACGTGGCAGTTAAAAAATTAAAGGTATAATCACACATTTGGTCCTATTTATTTACACATTCTTTCAATTTAGTCCTAATTTTAAACTAATAAAATAAATTAATTAAGTGGTGACACGTGTCAACACCTCATTGGAGGAATTTAATTATTTATATTTGATTAATAAATAATTTTCCTCCTCCAATCAGGTGGTGACACCACCTGTTTAGAGGAGAAAAATCAAATCCCCAAACTTGCTCTAACTGGGAATCAAACCTGGGTTTAACAAGTTTAAATGTAGCGTCTTAACCACTGCACCAAGCACATGTTTATGCTAAAAATTACCAATTATATTATATGTTTTATTGTTTGTTACCATTCAAATTCATCTTCTTCCTCATCACTCCACATAATCTAGTCGCGTTAAAAAAACAACAATTAACGGTCTCCATGCAATTTTCTCAGCAAGATTAGAACATGAAACCTGAAAAGCATTATCGGGGCATCTATAGAAGAACTTGGAAATAGCTCCAGCACTGACTGCAAGGGGAGGTCGGAGAGAGACAGTGGGAGCAGGAAGATAAACAAGCATGAAATCTGCAATTACAGCCATTACCTGCAAAAAACGAATAAGATATTTAAAACGATAGAAATAACAGAGTTGCACATGTAATTCACAGTAATATGTGTTGTGCGGTTTAAGACAATGATAAGACATAATCCACAACCGTGATTTAAGAAGCTAAAGACAACAATTAGGCATATCCGTGACCGCAACCGTATGTATCTCTACTTCCTAGTCTAACAAAGACAATTTTGTTTCAGATTTTGAGACTGAAAAACAATAGATAATAGACTTATATTGGCATCAGAATCTAGCATCAGCGACGAAATCAATCCGATTGCAAAAAGACATACTCAAATTTATTCTTTAAATTTGTCAAACAAGACATCCTTGCTATTCAAGCCAAATCTAAAAGTTGTCCCTTGCGACTGTTAATTGTTGTTTTTTTAACGCGACCGGATTATGTGGAGTGATGAGGTAGAAGATGAATTTGAATGGTAACAAACAATAAGACATATAATATAATTGGTGATTTTTAACACAAACATGTGCTTGGTGTAGTGGTTAAAGTGTTGCATTTAAACTTATTAAACTTAGGTTCGATTCTCAGCTAGAGCAAGTTTGGGGATTTGATTTTTCTCCTCCAATAAGGTGTTGACACGTGTCACCACCTAATTAATTTATTTTATTAGTTTAAAATTAGGACTAAATTGAAAGAATGTGTAAATAATAAGGATCAAATATGTGACTATATCTTTAATTTTTTAACTACCACGTCACCTTTCGTTAGCCCATTAACGGCTGGTGGTCACATTGATCCAATTTCAATAGTTTGGGTGGTCAATTGAGTCGATTTTTTTAAAGGTGGTCATTTTAATACATTAACCAAAGTATGGTGGTCAATGGTATAGTTTACCCTTAATTTAAATTAATTTTTTTTAATATTAAGACACGCATAGAGATATTAAATTTTTGTTTTTAGTTTAATATAATTGCTATGCAGCATACCAAAAAAAATATGAGTTCAAACACGCTAAAACATGTATTTCCTCCTATCTATTCATGAGAGAATTAAAATTTTGTGCCTCTTTTCAGTGCCTCTATTTATGGTCCACACTAAAATTAGGTTTAGGGTTTAAAGTTAGGGTAAAAATCTCTTGCCCCTAACTATGACTCCTTCTATATCTCTGCCTAAAAAATAATTAAAAATTAAATCTTGCCTTATAACCCTAATTTTCATATCTTAAACCCTATACCCTAAAAAATACACCCTACCCCTAATTCCCTACACCCTAACCCTAAGCCCAAACCTTAAACCCACTATTTTAAAGTGGAGGCACAAATGGGGCATACTTAGGGGCAGATGATTTCCATCCTTAAAGTTAGGGTTTTTGGTTAGGGTTTTGGAAATTTAAGGGAAGGTGTGTTTTTTATGGTGTAGGGTATATAATTTAGAATTTAAAATTTAGGGTTAGGGATTGAAATTTAATTTTTAGTGTTATTTAGTGTTGGGCATAGAAAGGGGTAGAAGATTTTGAGATTTAAATAATTTAAGTGCTATATTATGGGTAATTATTTGATACACTGGTGGTGAAAACTAAAAGTTTCCATAAGCGCCTTAGTTTTAGGTTATAGGGACTTAGTTTAGGGTGTATGGTTTAGGGGTTTAGGTGTATGAGTTTTGAATTTAAGGATAGTGGTTGAAATTTATAGTTTATGGGTTATAATTTAAGGTTTATAGATTGAAACCTAAATCCTTACCATATTACCTTAAAAATTAAATCATAACCTCTAAATCCTAAATTCTAACCCTAAACTCTAAATTCTAACCATTATTCTTAAATTCTAAATCCCTACACCTAAACCCTAAACCTTATACTAAGCCCCTAAACTCTAAAACTAAGGCGCTTGTGGAAACTTTTAGTTTCCACCGCCAGTGCATAGGATAATAATCCTTATATTATTTCCTCCCTAAATTGCTTAAAATGTAATTTTCGTTAAAGAATAACTTTCAACCGACCGAAACTTACCACACGATACACTTGATTCGGACACATTCCTAACAAAACTAATGTCTTTGACTAATAATTGACCAAGGAAATTATCTGTTATGTTTATGATCTAGAGACGTTAGTTTTGTTAGAAATATGTCCGGATCAAGTGTGTTTACATGAGTTATAATCTCTCATTGTATTTTAAAATTTTCTCTTTTAATAAAACTAACGTATTCATATTTAAAAAATTATAAAAATTAAATATTACTTCTGATTAAAAAAATAGATGTTAAATATTCAACAAATATTATTTAAAAGCTAATTTATGAATTAAGCGTTTTCTATAAAAGGAAGTGGGACTGGGATGTAAAACTGAAATTTGTTTTTTCCTCCCTTAAATTAACATACGTTTTCTTTCATTTCTTACTATGAAAAAACAGGATAAAATTAGCGAGTAATTCCCTATATGATTAAATTTAAAATATATTAAAATTAATGTGAAGTTGTAATCTAACCTTTATAGATAATTTATTTAATTTCATTTGATTATAAAATTAATGATAATCTTTAATTTAGTGATTGAATGTAATTTTATACTTATCAAAATTGATGTAAAATATTTTGTTGAATGAAATTAAAACCTTGGGATGTGAAGGTAGGAAATAATAACAAAGTGAATAATACTTACATTTTTTGGTAGTTTCCTATAAATACAAATTTATATTATAATCCACTTTGAAAATGGGTGGATCATAGTCGCCATATAAGTTCTAAAAAATAAAATTCTAATAATGTATAGATTTTACGCATCACTAATAAATTTAGATTATACCCTAATTATACACTTTTCTAAAGGTAAAAATTGGAGAGAAATGTTAACACACTAAGGTGGTGCTTGGTACGTTGTGATTTTACTAGGAATTTAATTAAATAGTATGCAATTATAATATTTGATATGTTAGATTTGATTTATTTCTTTGAAATAATTTTTTTATGGGAGTTGCCTCTTAAGAAGTATACTTTCCTAAAGCTTCCTCAATGATTTATACGAATAAGTTCGATGCGTGGCTCTGATACCAATTAAAAAGTTGATTGAAATTTAATATACAAATTTACCGCATAGTGCAATAACTAAGAGACACAACTCGCAACTGGACGTTGAGTTGTATCTTTCAACAGGCGAAACTGTATCTTTTGACTCCGAGAGCTTATGTTGTAACAAGAGATTCAACGGCAGCATACAATAATAAAAAAAAAAACAAGATGAACACCAAATAGTTATTGATGCAAGTCGATCTAATGATCTACCTCTAGGGGCTTACCTTGAGATTGAATCCACTAAACAATCTTCAATGTACAAACCTTCCTAATCAACCTAATCTACCATCTCACAAAAGAGTAATTGCAGCCACAAAGTCTATACAATTGTTTGCCCTCATCAACCGAATAACCCTTCCTAAACAAAGGCTAAAAACACACTTACGTGTATACAATAAAACCTCATAAAATCAAACCAACAACTAGTTCGTCTAGTGAAATAGATCTCTTGAGCAAAATTAAGTGTTAGAATTCTGATATTGTGAACGGAACAGAAAGGATCGCCCCATAATAGCTTTATGCAACACCCAATCTTGATTAGTCAACCAATAAATTGAATTTCGATGGTTATAAAAAATCTATCAAAAGACAAATAAGTGCTAAAAGAAATAACAATAATCAGCCTACTAAAAACTCACACCCTAACCAACAAGTGTTGAGAGCAATGACAAGATACATTACATTCCCAATAAGAGAATTCAGGTTCAAACTTAAAAACGACATTGTTAAAAAGAAAACTACAAATTTTAAACATAGACCATAAAATAGACATGAACTATAAAAAAACCCCACACCCTAGAACAAGTCCCTACAATGTAAATACATATATCTAGGAGATAAGATAGTGAGATGATAGATGCTAGGGGTCCTCTTCTAATCGGATGAATTTAATTCTCAAAGAATTAAGTATTCGGTATGAGAACTCTTAATGTAACACCTAACTTCGCTTCACATATCATCACTCATCACCATCATTTCCTCACCATGTTATCTCTAGCGGGGGCTAAGGTGCGCCACCCTTAAGCACCTAAAAAACGTCCATTTGGACTAAAGTCTCTTTTGGCATGGTTTAAAAAAAGAATTTTTGCTTAAGAAAAATTACTTTTTATCTAATTTTTGCTTAAGAAAAATTACTTTTTGTCTATAAGCAATGCCAAACAGTTTTGAAATTGATGTTGAAAATCACTTAACTCAAAAGCTAAAATTTTTAGTTTTTGGGTGAAAAATCACTTTTAAGTGTTAAGTTACTTTTTTATTTTTAATTATTAAGACTAATAGTAATAATAATATATTAAAATAAGATTAAATAGAACAATTATTATTATATTAAAGGGTAATGTTCACAAATAGTCCCTTTCGTTTGATGTTTGTTCTAGTTTGGTCACCAGATTTCAAAATAGGTTATTGTAGTCCCTTACGTTTATAATTTGTTTTATTTTAGTCACTTTTTCGTCATTCTCCGTTAGAGGAGTAACGGCCGGCTGACATGACAATTTTAAAATTAAAAAAATTCCACGTGTATAATACACGTGTATTATGTTTATACACATGGACTATTGCCTATATAATTTCTTTTACTTAACTGAAGAACCCTAAATCAATTTTTTCTTCTTATTATGTCAAAATTTCAGAAACAACAAAGAAGGGAAGAGGGAATTTGTTGGTTAATCTTGTTGATTTTGTCTATTGTAATAGTGTGGGTTATGAAGTAATTAATTGGGTTTAGGGTTTATTTTCATAGAATTAGAAGGTTTGGGTTACGAGAATGAAGATGTAATAGTGTGGGAGAAAAATGAAGATCCTGAAGGGAAGAGGGGTCGTGTGTGTCACTTACTACTCTGTCGTTTTGACCATTTTTGGCCCAGCTTTGTTCGACGGCGGCCTCGATTCCCTCACTGCTGTTCTCGTCTTGATCTTATTTCATTGTCTGGTAAGTCTCTGAAATCAACCTCATTTGGTTAATTGGTGTCTTTATTCGGCCTTTGTTAGGTTTTGAGAATTGCACCTCTGTTTAAAGAGATTGGCTTTTTTCGTCTCGCACTGTTTCTGCAAATTCACTAAAACTCAGCTACTATGAAATGGTTAAAATGGTTCTGGAAATGTTAAAGCTTGGAATTTGTGTTTGCTTGCTCATTAGTTAAGAGTGATCTTTCAGGATCTTCATTTTTCTCCCACACTATTACAATAGATAAAATTAACAAGATTAATCAACAAATTCCCTCTTCCCTTCTTTGTTGTTTCTGAAATTTTAACAGAATAAGAAGAAGAAATTAATTTAGGGTTCTTCAATTAAGTAAAGGAGATTATATAGGCAATAGTCCATGTGTATAAACATAATACACATGTATTATACACGTGGAATTTTTTAATTTTAAAATTGTCATGTCAGCCGGCCGTTACTCCTCTAACGGAGAATGACAGAAAAGTGACTAAAATAAAATAAATTATAAACGTAAGGGACTACAATAACCTATTTTAAAATATGGTGACCAAATTAGAACAAACACCAAACGAAAGGGACTATTTGTGAACATTACCCTATATTAAATTGACATTTTAATGTCCAAAGATATAAGATAGCGTTTGATAATGTCCATGTTGCTCGTTTAGACATTAAGAATTGAGACCAGAGTAATAAAACAATGTCTAATTCTCAACAAAACCAATAAATTTCAAAAATGGCATGAAGTATTGATTAAGTATAAAGATCAATATACAATCTATCATAATTCGAGTTGTGATGTTAAGAATTCATCAGCCTAAACCAAAACCCAGAATCAGTAATTCAATCGACAAGCTATTTTACTCAGTTGAATGCCCAAATATGAGCAAAAAGCTTCAAATTTCAAACAGGGAAAACCCAGGTTTCAAAGCTTACTCTCTTGGGATGCGTTGAGACTATCTTTAGTTGTGGCCATCCATTGTTTACCCAAAGCAATTAGCTCACCGTTTCGTTTTCTTCTAATCTCCACCACCACTAGTGAAAGCTTTCCCTTCTCCGCCACCACCTTTGCCTCTATCTCCACTTCTTCCTGCGCCATTCAAACTCACCCAATCTTTAAAACCCTAAACCCAGAAATTTAAACAAAACCAAGATACGATTCCATCATATAACAACACTTAACTTGAATCTTGGCCGTTGAATGAAATGAAATGCTGAAATCAAGGGAAGCTTTGACATGGTCGGCGACGGAGTAAATAGCGGCAGCTCCGACGTCGTCGATAAGCGTAGCCATCGCTCCAACATGCCAATTCCCATCTGAATCCTGCGTATAACCAACGAATAGGAACTCGTTTTGACATTTTGTTGGAAAGAGAGCAGCGTGTGATTGAAATGAGATTCGGATTTTGTTTACCGATGCGCGAGTGGGGACGATGAAATTGCAGAGTATGGAACCGGTTTGGGCGTCGACGATGTGCAGCCCTTCAAGGGCGAGTGCCTCCAGCTCGTGGCTTATGGTTCCTTTAGAAAGACCATTCAACCATTTCTGGGATTTTTGTAGACTGCCATTTTCCTCCATTCCCAGACTCTCTTTACTCTTTGCAGATGTTACAGAGTCCAAGACATGGTGATTTTTTGTTTGGTCTGAGTGGGCGGCCTGTTTTATTACTGGGTAAAGTTGACAAATGGCGACTAAAGATAAAAAAAAATATTTTAGTTCTAGCAATTAATAAAATGTGTATAATAACACATTTATTTTTATATATTTATATTATTATTAATTAGTAATAATTAAAAATCAATAAATTTATATAAAATAAATTGTAGACACATAAAAGTTTGAATAAATACAATATTTTAAATACAATTATAATAGTATAAAACATGATTACAAATACAACATGAATGTAGGGATGTAAATGAACAGAACATTCGATAAATCGTTCGTATAACGTTCTTTTATTAAGCTAAATAAACGAATACAAACAAAAAATTTTATAGTCATTTAATAAACGAACGAACATGAACAAATGTGCGTTTGGTTCGTTTATGTTCACGAACAAGCTCGTTTATAGGATGTAAATGCCAAAGATGTTATTGCTAAGGATGGAACATTAACAAAATTTTTGTTGTTGCTAAGGATGTTATATAAGTTCATGTTGAAATGTAAATTTTATTTTATTGCTTTTGTTTTATTTATTTGTTTGTTTATATATTGTTAATTTAGTTAACATTCTGAACATATAAACGAACTTGTTCGGGAACGAATAAATGAACATGTTTGCAAACACTTAGACGAACACGTTCGTGAAAACTTAAACGAACACGTTTGTGAACACTAAACAAACACGTTCGTGAACACTAAACAAACGAACATGAATACCTTCGAAAATAAATAAACTAACACAAACACAATATTGGAAACTTAAATGAATACGAACACAATATTGAAAATTTAAATGAATACGAACCGGACATGAACAATTTTAAAAATAAACAAACGAACATGAACATAGTCTTGTTCGCTCAAGCTCATTTCATTTACACCCCTACATGAATATATATAATTTTCCTTATGTGAAAAAAAATCAAAGAAAATATAAAATATAAATAACATGAGTTATTTACTCAAATTATCCAAACATGAACCTAAGACATCGTTAGTTATGTAAAAATCAACCATTTCAAAGTATGAAATGAGCAATCTTATTGTAATGAAAAAAAATGTGAAATATGAGCAATTTACCTAAATTTCCCAAAATATGAATTCATATACATTGATTATTAATAAAAGCAACAATCTATGCAAAGGGATTGCATTTAGATATAGTTAAAGATGTTTTTGCCTTTTTCATATTTATACAATTGGTATTAACAAAAAGGCTTCACATTATATAATTAATAACCAAGTTCTGCTCTTAAACAGAGCTTAAAAACTAGACATTTTGTTCCCATGGTTCATGAATAACAACTACCAGTTTTGTTTTACATCGGGAGAGAAGCTTAAATATCTCTTCTTTCTCTGTTTTCCTACAACCCCAAATATTTCTGCAATCCGAATTAACACATAGGTGGCTTCTGCAAACATGATGGAGAAAGGGGTCCTTCAAAATTCATCTAAAAAGCCAAAAGGTGGCTTCATCACCTTGCCATTCATCATAGGTAAGTTGTAACATGCGTCGAATTCTCGTATGCATAATCTTGTTGGTTTCTGAATTGTAAAACCAGTAACGTTTGCTTAAAAATTTCCATGGAATTTTGAATGTTCCAACTGCAGCGAACGAGGTGCTTGAGAAGGTTCCGAGCTATGCTTTGGTGCCAACCATGATGATCTACTTGAGGTGCCACTACCACATGACCATTGCTGCTGGACATACTCTTATCAACAATTGGCAAGCTTTTACCAATTTTGCTCCCATTTTGGGTGCTTTCTTTGCTGATTCTTACATGGGTCGCTTCATCACCATCGGCTTGGGTTCAGTTGCCAGTTTCCTGGTAATTATATCTTCATCTTCCTTAACATCATTGGTTACTACCTATAATGATTATGTTTTAATTGTTTTATTGCAGGGTGTGGGAATTCTATGGCTAACAACTCTCCTGCCACAAACAAGGCCACCTCCTTGCGATTCCATTACGTATACGACTTGCGAATCTGCAACGCTGGGCCAAATGGTTGTACTAGTTTGTGCCTTGTTTTTCAAGTCCATTGGAGCTGGGGGGATTAGGCCATGTTCGATGCCGTTCGGTGCGGATCAGTTGAGCAACAAGAGCAAAAAGAACCTCGAGAGCTACTTTGGCTGGTATTATGCCGCCGCATCCCTCGGTGGTTGGCTTGGTTTGACAGTTCTCGTTTACGTTATACAGACGTATGGGTGGAAAGTGGGCTATGGAGTTTGCACTTTTCTAATGTTTCTTGCAACTGTGGTGTTTTACATCCCTTCTACCTTATATGTTAAGCAGAAGGCTAGCACCAGCCTTCGTACAAGTTCTTGTGGTTTCTTATAAGAATAGAAAACTCCCACTCCCATCTGAAAGCTCAGGTTACCATCATGGACCCGATTCGCAGATTACCGTGCCGAGTGAGAAATTAAGGTTTTTGAACAAAGCCTGCATCATTAGAGATGCTGATGGCTCGGATGGACCGACTTTGGATGACCCTTGGAGAGTTTGCACGGCGCAGAAAGTCGAAGAGCTTAAAGCCCTTCTTAAGGTCATACCAATATGGTCTACAGGGATCATGAAGGAAATAGCCGGAAGCCAACACTTGTTTCCTGTGCTCCAAGCTAGTACTATGAACAGACACATTGTCGGAGGCTTCGAGATACCGGCTGCCTCATTAACCGTCGTTATCTATTTAACAGTGATGGTCTGGATTGTCCTTTATGAACGCGCTATAATTCCGTTGGCGTCAAAGATCAAGGGTAAACAAGTATATCTCAGTGTCTACTTGAGGATAGGATTGGGTCTATTCCTTACTGTCATAGCCATGGGACTAACCGCAATGGTTGAAAATGTAAGATTACACGAAGTAAACCAAGAGTTTCATATAAAATATCCTACTGCAATGGTAAACATGTCGGCAATGTGGCTTCTCCCGCAGTATATGGTGATGGGGATAGCCGAGGCTTTGAGTACGCTCGGGCAGTTCGAGTTTTATCATCGAGTGTTCCCGAAGACCATGTCAAGCATTGGTAATTCCCTGTTCTTTCTGTCCTTGTCAATGGCTCACTTGTTGGATAGTGCTCTCTTTAACATTGTGAACCACACTAGTGCACGAGATGGGCAACCCAGTTGGGTTGCAGACAACATTAACGAGGCTCACTACGACTATTATTATTGGCTTCTAGCAGGGTTGAGTCTCCTCAATGTGTTCTATTACATCATTTGTAGCAGATGTTATGAATCTACCTCGGACGAAGATTATGTATCAGAAGACGAGTTGTAATCTTGAAACAGTCCTGGAATCAGACTGTGGGATTGAATTTTGTACACTATATAATCTTTGTTTTCATTGATTTAGCAACAGTAAACCTGAAAGCTAAAACAATTGCAGTGCTTTAACATCATGTTTTCCCATTTTTTTAAACTATAACAATTGGAAACATACACTTTATTTATGTAAAGAAACGTAAATTGAAACACATATTAAATATTAAATGCCCGTTTCTCAAAGCTTACTGGCTGTGGTTACGGTGAAATTGTTCAAAGCCACCCACATTTTCCCTACAGCAATCAACTCGCCATTTCCTTTCATTCGAGCCTCCATCCTCACCTGTACAATCTTGCCGTGATTTCCCACGACCTTCGCCTCCACCACCACCTCGTCCTGCACAATATAATCATGTTTATCGAACACGAATATCAATCGAAACAAGACTCAATATAACCGAATTAACTGACTTGAATCTTAGCAGTGGAGTAATGCGAAATGCTGAAATCAACTGATTTAACGACGTGATGGAAAGCTGAATAAACGGCAACCGCTCCCACGGCGTCCATCAAGGACACAATAGCTCCTCCATGCCAATTCCCGTCAACATCCTTTTAAAAAAATGAAAACAGGGTATTAAAATGGGATTAAGAAGAAAAACACACACCAAAAAAGCTATCGTAGTTGGAGAGTCGGAATTATTTTTTACGGCGGCGAGACTGGGTACGGCGAACTCGGATCGTAGAAATCCTTTTCTAGCATGGGTGAGGCGCAGTCCTTGGAGAGCTCGGGTTTCCAGTTCTTGGCCGATGGTTCCGTCGATGAGATCCTGAAACCATCCGATGAGTTGCTTCAGGATATCATCGTCTTCGATTTCTTGCAGGGTTTCTCTCAGTTTCTGGTGCATTTTGTTTTTCTTTGACGATGAAGAAGGGGGTGGTGGCGGGTTCAACGAATTTAACATTATTTTCTTTGATCTCTTATCGGTAAAGACTAAAGACCAAGACTTTTCGGCCATGGAATTGGAGTCCATCGTTGAACCGAAGACCAAGACTAAAAACCTTAATCTGATGGTTTTCGTTTTTAACTTCTTTTCCCTGTACATAATACGCGTTAGTGTTTACATTATAATTGATAATTTGTACAAGGAGGTGGAATTTTTTTTATTTCCACAAGCGTTTCAATTATATGGTTTAAGGTTAGGGTTTACAATTTAGAGTTTAGAGGTTTTGGTGTAGACATTTAGAATTTAGGGTTTATGTTTAGAATTTAGAATTTAGGGTTAGAATTTATGGTTTAGGGTTAGTGTTTAGTTTTAGGGTAATATGGGTAGGGATTTAGATTTTAACCTATAAACCCTAAATTTTAACCCTAAACTTAAAATTCTATCAACAATCCCTAAATTCAAAACTGCTACACTAATACCCCTAAACTTTAAACCCTAAACAGAGTCTCTAACCCCTAAAACTAAGACGCTTGTGTAAAAAAAATTCCACAAGCGCTTGTGTATAGAATAATTACCCTTTGTATAATGACTTTATAAACATGACATAGGATTATATATACCGATAACTTAAAGATAAAATTAAATGGTTTAAAAGTTTGACACCAATTTAAAATCAGCGTCATATTTCGAGGATGGAATGCTCTAAAATTTGAGGACAAATTAAAAATAAAAATCATAGTTAAAAAATAAAATTAAAAGATTTAAAAGTTTAGACATCAAATTAAAATAAAGATTATATTTTGTGAACATGAGATGAAAATAGAATTAACTTTTTTTAAAATATATATTTAAAATTGTTTTATCGCGCCATTTAAAATTAGGGAAAATTATACTGGAGGTCATCAAACTATCACCGTTTTTCTGTTTTAGTCTCCCAAATAATTTTTTCGTCAAAATCGTCCCTCCAATTTTATAACTTTCTTGTTTTGGCCCCTCTCCGTTAAAGTATTGTGAAACCGATATTTTAATTTTGATATAACTAAAGAACCTAAGGACTAAATTGAAAATGTCAAAACGAATTTTTAAGTCCTCAAACATCCCCATATGATTTTAAGAATATGCCAAAGTTAAAAACTAAAGTTTCCAAATATTTTCTAAGTGTTTTAAAGCCGAAACAGTGTTTTTCAAGTCCCTGTTTCGAAACGGCCTAAGGCGTTTCGAAACGATTTCACCACTGCCAACCCCTGTTCCGAAACGCGTATCGAAACGACTTTAGAACATATGAACCCGTATCGAAACGACTTCAAGCATTTCGAAACGGGTCTTCATTTTGATTTGAAAATTATGACCGTTGCAATGTTTTTAACTGAATTTTCAGAAACCGTTAGGGTGTTTCGAAACAGGTTCAAACTGTTTCGAAACGACCCTTGACAGTGGCAAAAGTGTTTCGAAACGGTTTCAATACGTTTTGAAACGGGCTCTTAAATGCACCCCAACGACTCTTTCTATTTTGGTCCGTTTCGAAACAGGTCCCCGCGTTCCGAAACGGGTGGTTGCAGACTACATTTATGGAGGTGAGATAACACCCCCAATGGCTCTATTGATGAATGCAACAACCACAACGGCTAGAAATCAATGAGAAGGTATAAAAGGGACCTATAAAAGCTCCAGCAACAACTATTGATCCAAAAGCAAATATCCATACTTTAAATCCAAGCATTTGTGCTAAAATCCCATATTGTCTAGAAACCCCAATTGTAATTTTCATTCTTATCCTTTTCAATTGGGTTGAGTGCTTGTAATTGGGCTACAATTTGTATTGAGAGATACTATCTTAGCCATCAAATTCTTTGTTACCTTTGTGTGAGGATTGAGTTAAATTTTGGGTAGAAAATTTAACTGAAATTTGTAAGGGTTGTCTCCTTAGCCTAGAAAAGGGGAAGAGCAATTAGTGGAATTGTTGCAAATCCTTAGTGAAGCTAAGGTAGTGGATGTAGAGTTCATTTGGAACTTGAACAACTCTAAAATTCCTTGTCAATTTTTTTAATTTGCAATTTCCACTACATAAACCTTAAAAATCCAATTCACCCCCTCTTGGTTCATATCGATCATTCGATCCACTCAACAATCGATATCAGAGCCTACCTCTTTGAGGATTAACAACCACAAGAGGAGTTCCTTGGAAGAGTGTGATCATCAAATATCAAGAGATGGCTTCAACCTCCAATTTGGGCATATATGAGTCTCAATCCACTACAAAGCCTCCCTTCTTCAATGGTGATAACTATTCTTTTTGGAAGAATAGAATGCGTCTCTTCATCAAGTCCAATGACTACTTAGTGTGGGATGTCATTGAAGATGACCCTTACATTCCATTGAAGCAAGATGGTGAAGGCAAGATGGTCTTGAAGAAAAAGGTGGAGATGAGTGAAGAAGAAAGGAAAAAGATTCAAGTAAATGACAAAGCTCTCCACATGCTCTTTTGTTCATTCGGTCCGGACATCTATTCTAAAGTGTCATCCATTGAGAGTGCCAAAGAAGTGTGGGACACTCTTGAGACTACCTATGAGGGAACCAACGATGTCAAAGAAACTAAGATTGGAATTCTCAATCTTAGTTATGAGAATTTCAAGATGGAGCCCGATGAGACGGTGTCCAAGATGTTTGATCGGTTCTCCACTATAGTCAATGGGCTCAAAGGTTTTGGAGAGATCATACTGGAATACAAGCTTGTCCGGAAGCTACTCTATTCACTTCCCGAATCTTGGGATGGGAAGAGAACCGCCATCATTGAAGCTAAAAATTTGAAGACTTTAAAGCTTGATGAGCTTGTGGGTT
Organism: Hibiscus tridactylites; assembly: GCA_958450335.1. Classification (NCBI taxonomy): domain Eukaryota; kingdom Viridiplantae; phylum Streptophyta; class Magnoliopsida; order Malvales; family Malvaceae; genus Hibiscus; species Hibiscus tridactylites. Next base: position 11,411,085 of record OY288269.1, on the reverse strand, counting down.
CTCTCCTTACTCATGAGATTATGAAGCAAAGAAGAGAAGAAGAAAGAAGAGAAAAGAGTAGAAAAGCTAGAGGTTGAGAAGAAGAAGAAGATGGGAATAGCTCTCAAAGCTTCATAACATGAAGAGAGCTCTTCTAGTGAGGAGGATGAGCTAGAAGAATTGGCTATGACAGCCAAACGATTCTCACGCTTTATGAGGTCCAACCGGGGAAGAAAAATCCAAAGAAAAATAGACTTCAAAAGCAAGAACAAAGAAGAAGCAAGGGATCAAATCATTTGCTTTGAGTGTAAACAACCCGGCCACATACGTTTGGAGTGCCCTCAACTCAAGAAGAAGGGCTTTGAGAAGAAAAAGAAGCTCAAAGCCAAGCTTGCTACTTGGAGTGATGAGGAGTCATCGGAGGATGACGAACAAGAAGTGGCTAACCTTTGCCTCATGGAACTTGAGGAAGATTCCTCCATGGTAACCTCTAACTCATCAACTTTAGATTTTACATATGATGAATTGAATGATGCATATGATGAGTTACAAGAGGTCTATGATGAATTAGTTGAGAAATATAAGGAGTCGGTCATTAAGAATAAGAAAATTATTTTGGAACTAAATGAGAAAAATGACTCACTCTCTCAAGCTAATTCAAAATTTGAGAAAAAGATATTAGGGTTGAAAGATGAACTAAATTTTTTTCAAGATGAAAATGTTGACCTTAATAATATTTTGTCTCAATGTAATAGTGAACACCAAAAGGTGTTGGATGAGCTAAATGAGCTCAAAAAGTCTTTTAAAAATGTTGGTAGTGTCAAGCATGAAATAAGTGAATCCTCAAGAACAAACCAACCTAAGAAAAAGACTAACTACTACAAACAAGGTAGCTTTCCTAGACATAGTAGAGCTAAAAGAATTAGAAGTGTATGGGTTCCTAAAGAACTTGTAAAATCTAATAACATTATTGCTATGTCATCTTGGATTCCTAAGGGAACCAAAGTTTTGGGAGCTAACACTTATGGACCCAAAATGATTTGGGTACCAAAAATAAAAGCTTAATATCTTTGTTTGTAGGGGGAGCATTGCTACAAGGCCAAAGCACAAAGTCAAAACTCATGGTACCTTGATAGTGGATGCTCAAGGCATATGACCGGAGACAAGAGTAGATTCATGGATCTAAAGCCAAAAAGTGAAGGAGTGATGACATTTGGTGACAACTCCAAAGGCCACATTAAAGGTATTGGCTCCATAGGTAATCACTCTACTATTCTCATTGAAAATGTCTTGTATGTCGATGGTCTTAAACACAACTTATTGAGCATACGTCAATTGTGTGATAAAGGATTTAATATTTTATTTGATAAAAATAGATGCAAAATTGTAGACATTAAATCTAATAATATTATGCTCATAGGTCATCGCATAGGGAACATATACATGGTGCATCTAGATGACATTCATACATCTCATGCATGCTTAGTAGCACAAAATGAAAATGATGCATGGTTGTGGCATAGGAAACTAGGACATGCTAGCATAAGTGTTTTAGAAAAACTAGTCTCCCTTAATCTAGTTAGAGGTTTACCCAAGATAAAATTTTCAAATGATAAAATTTGTGATGCATGCTCTAAGGGTAAACAACATAAGTCTTCCTTTAAATCCATTAATAATGTTTCTACTAGTAGATGTTTACAACTTATCCATATGGATTTATTTGAGCCAATTAGGACTATGAGCTTGGGTGCTAAGTCTTATGCTTTTGTACTTGTTGATGATTTTTCTAGATTTACTTGGGTTCTATTTTTAAGTACTAAAGATGAGGCTTTGGAAAAATTCATCACATTTTCAAAACTAACCCAAAATGATCTTAAACTTAAAATTTCACATATTAGAAGTGATCATGGAACCGAGTTTCAAAATTTAGGGTTTGAAGAATTTTTGAATGAAAATGGTATTAGCCACAATTTTTCGGCTCCTCGAACTCCTCAACAAAATGGGGTAGTTGAGAGAAAAAATAGAACTTTGCAAGAAATGGCTAAAACTATGCTTTGTGAAAATAATTTACCTAAATATTTTTGGGTGGAAGCCACAAACACCGCTTGCTATATTGTCAATCGAGTAATGATTAGGCCTATTTTAAAGAAAACACCTTATGAGATGCAAAAAGCTTAACATTAGCTATTTTCACCCTTTTGGTTGCAAGTGTTTTGTTTTAAATAATGGAAAAGACAACTTAGGTAAATTTGATGCAAAAAGTGATGAAGCTATTTTCATAGGTTACTCTTTAACCTCTAAAGCCTATCGAGTATTTAACAAAAGAACTTTAGTAGTAGAAGAATCTATTCATGTTGTATTCGATGATAACCTCCTTCCAAGGAAGGATTCTTGTGATGATGATGATGTAGGAATCATAAATGCCTTTGATGGAGGACAAACTTCAAAGGAGGATGAGATTCCAACAAAAGAAGAGGACACACAAGATCCACCTCTTGAAGCCTTGAAGGACTTGGCTCTTGAGGAAAAGGAAGTGAGGTACCCAAGGGAGTTCAACTATGTCAAAGATGGTGAAATCTTGGGTGATCCATCCAAGGGGGTAACCACTCGATCTTCTCTTAGATTAATGAATCATGTTGCATTTATCTCATACATAGAGCCTAAGAATATTAAAGAATCATTGAAAGATGATTTTGGATTATGGCTATGCAAGAAGAGTTAAATCAATTTGAGAGAAGTAACGTTTGGACATTAGTTGATAGGCCTAGTAATCAATCTACCATAGAAACTAAATGGGTCTTTAGGAACAAGCTAGATGAGAGTGGTAACATTGTAAGAAATAAAGCTAGATTAGTAGCACAAGGTTACACTCAAGAAGAGGGAATAGATTTTGATGAAACCTATGCACCCGTAGCTAGAATGGAAGCCATTAGGATGTTTCTTGCATATGCATGTTATCATAATTTCAAGATTTTTCAAATGGATGTTAAAAGCGCGTTTTTAAATGGTTTTATAAATGAAGAAGTGTATGTGGAACAACCACCGGGTTTTGAAGACTCAAAATTCCCAATTCATGTTTTCAAACTCACCAAAGCTCTTTACGGTTTAAAACAAGCTCCTAGAGCTTGGTATGAAAGACTTTTAAACTTTTTAATTGAAAAAGGTTTTGAAAAAGGTAAGGTGGACACTACACTTTTTATAAAAATGTACAAAAATGACATCTTAGTAGTTCAAATTTATGTTGATGATATTATTTTTGGTTCTACTAACGAATGCCATTGTCAAGAGTTTTCTAAGTTAATGCAAGATGAATTCGAGATGAGCATGATGGGGGAGCTCTCATTCTTTTTGGGACTTCAAATCAAGCAAAAGAAGGATGACACCTTCATCAATCAAGCAAAGTACATAAATGATATGCTCAAGAAGTTTGGCTTGGAGAATGCAAAGCCTCAAGCCACACCTATGAGCTCATCTACAAAGCTTGACAAAGATGAAGGAGGTAAGTGTGTTGACTCTAAGCTTTACCATTCTATGATTGGATCATTGCTTTACCTTACCGCAAGTAGATCGAATATCTTGTTTAGTGTTTGCTTGTGTGCTAGGTTTCAAGCTAGTCCTAGAGAGTCTCACCTTATAGCCGTTAAGAGAATCTTTAGGTACCTTAGAGATACTCCTTGTTTAGGTCTTTGGTATCCTAAAGACTCTACCTTCAACCTTCATGCTTATTCGGATGCGGATTATGGGGGTTGCAAAACCGATAGGAAAAATACTTCGAGAACTTGTCAATTCCTAGGTAGTATGCTCATATCTTGGTTCTCTAAGAAACAAAATAGTGTAGCCTTATCTACCACCGAAGCTGAGTACATATCCTTAGGGAGTTGTTGTGCTCAAGTCCTTTGGATGAAGCAACAACTCTTAGATTATAAAATTAAAGTTGAAACCATACCCCTAAAATGTGACAACACTAGTGCTATATATCTAACAAAAAATCCCATCTAACACTCTAGAACCAAACACATAGAAATAAGGCATCATTTCATTAGAGATCATGTCTTTAAAGAAGATGTGGTTATAGAGTATGTAGACACCTTAAATCAATTAGTGGACATATTTACAAAACCTTTAGACAAAGAGCGTTTTTGGTCCCTTAGGAGAGAGTTAGGTCTAGCTAGCCTATCTTGACCTTTTAGGACCTCTTTTGTGTTTAAAATTGCTTGATCTTGTGAAATGCCATGTTTATGTGTTTTGACTCCTAATTTCATCCATGCTTATAGCTAGGGGGAGTATGTTAATGTTTACATATGTTTTGCCTGCTCATTCATACCATTCATGCATGTTAGGCCTTAGAAAAACTCAATTTTATGCACTTTTAGAGCCTCATCTGCACTTCCAGGCCCAGGTGTATCGAAACGGGTGAACCGGTTTCGATACGGATGCCTTAAAATCATGTCTGAGAGAAGGGCGTTTCGAAATGCCTCAAAAAGGTTTCGAAACGTTTTTGCTACTGCCAAGGGGTGTATCGAAACGAGTTTCGATACGGGTCAACGGGGCTTCGATACGGTCAACACCGTATCGAAACGGTCAGCTGAAATTCTAAAAACGGTCAAACCCTCGTGCTCGCGTTTCGTAACGGTCAAGACCGTTCCGAAACGGTTTCACAGACAGCTTTAAGTAGGGCTTTTAATGTTAAAATTCACTTTAAACTAAAACACTTCAAAACCCTAAAAACCCTAACCCGAATTTTTCCGTATAAAAACCCTCTAAACCTCTTTGTTTTTCACCAAATCTTGAGGGGTTTTTCTCTAAAACTCTAGTCTAAGCAAGTTTCATCAACATTGTGCAAGGATTTTCATTCATTCATCCAAAATCTCAAACTAAGGTAATTTTCCTCTTTTTCTTTTTCTTTTTCCTTCAATTTATGTTCAAATCTTAGGTTAGAAAATTTTATTTTTGTATAGTTTATATGTTTTTATGCTTGGGTTTTTCAAATCTTGTAATTTTTTTTCAAAATCTTAAATTTTTTGATTCGAATATAAAAATTTTCAGTCGTATTTTCTTTTACTGTTTTTTTAATTTTTCTTTGTTTTAATTTTTTTAAAACCTAAGTGGGATTTATCATTGGATTGACTTTAGAAATCTATGCATACACTTAATTTTTAAAACAAAACTTGCTTGCTTAATGTTTTTAGGATGTCGGAGAATGCTAGCAAAAATCGTAAGTCCATTCAAACCGGTGAGTCGAGCATGCGCCCGAATCTTGCTCAGCTCTTTCAGAAATCCCTTCGAACTACAGAGATTCGAGCTCGTTTCAAATATGTCCAGGATTTCGAAGTTCGTCGTGAGCGTGTCATTGATCTCGATTTCCTTAACTCCGAGCGATTCCTTTTCCGTTACCTCGAGCGTTTGAGTGAATGGGATCTTCTTCCTTTGTTGAGCATCTCGAACATTCGCTACAAACACATGGTACTCATCTTTTACTCCAATGCTCGTCTTATTAATGATGAAACAAATACCGAGGTTGTTGGGATTAAATCTTTTATATTAGGGAAAAAGTTTATTGTTGATGTTGCTCTCTTGGAGTCCACTTTTTCCCTTAAGAATGTAGGAATTGAGAATGAACGACACTTTGGTACTAACACCGGTCCAGTGCTTGCCTTGGATGCGCACGATCGTTTTCTTCACTTGATGGTATCATGGTTCCTTCGCCCCTGCAGAGGTAAATACTCTCATATCCGTCAAGTTGATTACTTTTAGCTTGAATGTTTCCGTCGTGGTGAGGGCCCTAATGTTGCTAAGATCATTTTTTCCGAGATGGTTAATAATGTTAAGCTTATTTATACCGATGGCTTGAAATCTTTTACTTATGGCACGATCTTAAGCCACATCTTTAGCACGATTGGTCTCGATTGCACCTACGACTCCTCGGAACCTCGCAAGTCCAAGATTGGTGAGTCTTCTCTTCGCAAGTCCGGTTTTCACTATGTGAACGATGTTTGGGAACGTGTTGCTAGAGCCGCACCTCCTCCTCCTCCCGTTGTGTAACCCCCTCGTCCCGGTCTGGCCGGATGACCGGTCCGAGTGAGCTACACGGGGAAAACCGAGTGAAAACTCCCTAAGGAACTCTCCCTCGGTTAGCAACCCTATTTTTTTTTCATTTAAATCTTGTCTAGATGAGAATTACATCCTAAGTGATCATGCAGCGGAACAATATTTTCAAAGCAATCAGACGAACCCAAACTAACATTTAAAAGCCCATGTTTAAAGTTAAACTGCAGGCGGTATCGATACCCTTAAGGGGGGTATCGATACCCCTTTGACTAGGTCAACAGGGTTTGGTCAACCTGAGGAGACAGTATCGATACCCCAAATGAGGGTATCGATACCCTCCCCTAAAGTTGACTTCCCACGGTCAAAGCCAAGACAACGGTATCGATACCCTAGAGGCCAGTATCGATACCGAAATCGACAGTGGCTCCAGTGGCCAAAAAGGTATCGATACTCCCCTCGAGTATCGATACACGAGGCCTGAAACCACAGGGTAGTATCGATACCAGATCAACGGTATCGATACCCCAGCTACGAAACTGCAGGTTTGAGCTGATTTAGAGCACAAGGAGGCCCCTAAATCCCTCTAACACTTCAACCAACACACTATCATCAATCCCTAAGGCAAGCCAACCATAAAAGCATACATATTTAAGCCAAGGGAGTCAATCAAACATGGATTTAAGCATTCATACATAGCATTCTAGTTAAAGAGCAATTCATGCATATATGGTCATACAAGCATTTAAGATTTCATGCCTTAGCAACCAAAACACGTAGACATTCATGGCATGTAACATAAGCAATATTTACAATCAGACAAGGCATCCACTAACCAAGCCAACAACGATAAACATCAAAGCTCTAATCAAAGACACCTATCCCATTGCTTAACTATTACATTAATTTACTCAAAACTCATACATTGAGCTCACCAAAAGCAACACTTGGAGACCTTTCCTTGCCCTTGCCACCCACAAGCTATTTATCTGCATTGTCGAACAAAAGAGAGCGTAAGCATAAAAGCTTAGTGAGGGTAAGCTCATAAAACAAACCTTCGACAATGCAGGGTCCAAGCACGAGCAATTAACATGATATTATACTTGATTTTTACCTTCGATTCACATGAGCCATAAGTATAGGTGATGCATGAACATACTACCAAATTCATGCCATACTCAACAACTTAATAGTTCAACATACAATGATACATAACTCAAAGTATTAACCACATCATATATCGTTTCACATTGCAATTCACATTTCATATTACATTGATACACGTATCAATTCATATTATCATGTATGCATAATTTCATATTGGCATAAACATACTTTCTCTTATTGGCACCTAGCTATGACTCGAATACGCGGATAACATGTTGGAAAGCATTTACAACAACAACATTACCTCGGTGGGATTCCACTCATCACCGGTCCTTGCATGTGCGGGATTCCACTCATCGCCACATGCCCTACGGATGGGATTCCACTCATCATCACGTAGAAATATATAAAAGCTTCCGGTGGAATATTACATCACCGTACTCCTCCTTGGTGCCTTAACGCCACCAAGGCCACGTACGTTTTGACTCAATTTGTGTGCACACTCATCCTAATGATCGATCATTGTACCCAAGCATACTAGTGCCAACTAATTAAATTTCACAACCTTTGATGTTCAAGTATCATAATATGGCATCTTACATCATATTAAGCTCAACATCAATTATCTCAACAACATAATATTATAATGTCATGTTCAAGAGTAAAATATGGCATCTTACATCATATTAAACTCAACATCATCATACACAATTACAATCCAACCCACATGCATAGCAAGGCATCAAACTATGTCTCAACAACGTGTATAACACATTATACATACACGGATAATCATGAGGCATAACATCAAATAAAGAGTACATCCAATGTCTCTAACTAAAGCTTAGGATTAGGCTATCACCCTAATCCTAACTCTAGGTGGGTCTACCAATCCCAACCTAGTTCACATGCTTGAACCAACCACTTAAAAACCAATTTAAAAACATTAACCACTCACCTCTACTCCAAGCTCAACTACCAAGCAACCATGGTCTTCAATCTTTTTTTTTTTCCGGATTTGCTCCCAAGGCTTCACCAACCCAAAAACCAAGCTTCTAGACATCTCAACACAAGTAAAACAACCACAAATCAATTCATCAATTAATGTAGTAAACCCGGAACACTAATCAAACACCAAACTCAACATTTCAACCCATGAACAACCCCCAAAATCACCAAATCCGAGCAGCCCTTATACACAGCCCAAAACTTGTGATTTCAACACATTTAGCACATTCAAATGCTTCCAAAACAGCCCCCAACTATTACCATAACACCAACCTTCAATTTCCAACACAAATCACACCAAAAACTCAAGTTTCACTACCTTAAAACTTGCCCCAAAGAACAACTACGAATTTTCATCCAAAATTAACCAAATTAACATATATGGTGTATTTCATCATGCTTAAACAAACCCCCAATACAATTTATCAAAACAATTTGAAAAACCCCATTGAAACCCCAAATTCCCATATGAACCCTAATTTTCAAAATACTATATTTTTGAAATCTAGAACAAAGGATAGATAGAGATTGAAAAGGAGATTAAGAAAATGTAATTACCTCTTAAAACGGGGTTGAAATCGAGTAGCAAATTGATGGAAAAGGAGTTAGGGTTTTGAGAGGTTTTAGAAATGGTGGGGGCTTTTCAAATGTGAAAAGGAGGAAGAAGATGACAACTATAAAAGTTGTCATCCTTTTTAAAAGTTTTTGGGTAATTTCCAACATAAGTCCCTCCCCTTTTTGCTAAAGTTCAAATACACCATTATTTGAAGTTGAAATGTTTTAATTAAGTTTTATTTGACTCGAACTAAAACCCGGCTAACTCCTAGGCCCAAAACACGGGTGTTACAACTCTCCCCCACTTAAGGAAATTTCGTCCCTGAAATTCATCGATCACGGAGGGCCACTGAAACATGCACCTCCACGCCTTCCTCTCTCACCACAACGTACTAACCAACTCGAAAGACTTACCACACCACACTTGTTATCTTACACTAAGATCCCAACTAATTCTTCAAGGCATGTCAATTTCAAACTCAACTCAATCTCTTCAACAAACATAGCACGGAACATGTCTGACTCACACTCCTGAATTATAGGTTCACAAACACATCACAACCCTCTCTCTAGCTCTGGTGGTAACCGCAACAAATAAACAACCATACTAGCCCGATTTACCATCTCATACAACATTGTTTGAACACTTGACTTATAACTTTCTCTAACTGACCATCTGACTTCAACAGGTAACCAAACACTATACAAACGTCTTCAAAAATAATCTAGCTGAAATCTTGAATCTCTATTACTCACCTTCATTAACAATCTTCCACGAATGTAGCAAACTAGAAGAAAACTGAAGCTCAGTCTTGACACGCTGGCAATTTACATACTCACTCTCATACTGAACCACATTATTCATCCACTCAATTCAGAAGCATTCATCTTCAACCCACAGTACGTCTTCATACTATTCAGATGCAACACAAATGAACCACCGTGCGCTTCGGCCAAAACAACACGTCTCAAAACTCTATGCCGATCAGTACAACAATTCTATCTCTAACAATACAAACTCTATCACCTCTAAGCTGTATTCTGAAGGTCTTCTTTCCGCTATGTCTTGCACGTGAGGTGCCAAGGATCTGTCTTGCAACTGTTTCTCATCAAACATTTTGACCCAAAGTAGTCTCAACCCGAAACTCGGCCACAAAACTACTATCATTCGGCACACTGAATTCGACAATCACATCTCGCAACCCAACTACTAATCTATCAAAAAAAATAACTTGGAACATCGGTTACTACGTAGACTCTCCTCAGATAGTACTCAATCTTGGGATCACAATCTTCAAGCAATTCTAACTACTCATGTTGTTCAAGTTCCAACCATTCCCAAGTCTTCAAATATCTCAAGCTCTAATGATACGTACATATACACTGCGCATTTCATACTATACAAGCTTTGTCTATAAGTCCTCGAAGCAAATACTACTGTAATTAACTCTAAGTCTAGTGTGAGGTAACCATTTTCTCGGTCTTTCAAGTATCTTGATGAACAAGCCACTATCTTCTGTCTTGCACAAGCACACAACCTAACCTTACACGTAACACTTCACTATGGTTCACAAACTTTTTCCCTGATATAAGTTGATTCATGGTCGAAGCTCTCTTCAAAGTTTCTTTCAGTTTCTCAAGGGTTCATTGTCTCGCATCTAACCACACAACTGAGCATTCTTCTGTAGCAATCTATCAATGGAGCAACTATCTTCAAAACACTATTTATAATTCTCTGAAAGTAACAATGCTAGACCTAGAAACTATATATATCTGTCACAGTCTTCAATTTCTTCCAACTCATGTCTTCTTTTGCCTACTTGGGGTTTACCCTAATACACTCGGATGATCTGCATGTTCTAGGAGAACATCTTCATTAACTCGAAGTTCATGTTGCACAACTTGACATACAACTAATTCTCTAATAGAATCTACCACTCTAACTTCAAACTTGTCGTGATCTTCCTCGGTACTTGAATATACTCTCGTGACAACTAGAAGAGCTACTGCAACTGATCATGAAACTCAGAAAATATTATGCTCAACATCTCTATGAAGGTAACTAATACACTAGTCAAACAAAACGACATAACTCGGAACTCAAAGCGATCATATCTTGCCTCGAAAGCTGTCTTCGATACCTCAACTTCTCTCACTTTCAACTGGTAATAGCTGAATCCAAATTAATCTTCAATTTGACTGGAGCACACACTAACTGATCAACAAATCACTGACATTTGTTTCGACTGTATGTAATCTGAACACATTCTAGTACTGTCACTCTTTCTTCTTCACAAATTACACTATAGAACTCTGAGATGATGCACTAGGCCAAATGAGTCTAAGGTCTAACAAGTCTCGAAGCTAATTCTTCAACATTCTCAATTCTGTCGGAAACCATAAGGTACAGAGCAAACTAAAACACGAGCAAACTCGGAGACGACATCAATAATAAGCTCTTCTTCGATGTTAGGAGACAAACTGGGCGTTTCTTCTAAACACTTCTAGGAGGAATCACAAACTATTTTAACATTCTGCGGTCTAATCTTCGTTCAAAAATCAAATCCATCACAATTGCTCAGCAAGTCTGTCACTAAACTCAATCAACCTTTGATCTCTAAAACTAGATCAACATTCAATAAGAAGCTCACATCCTCACCTACCACTACAGTCACACAAAAATCTGCAATTTCAAGGCAACTCTCTCTTTGTCTCAACGTACACACTAACTCCGTGCTCTTCAAGCCGAACCTTGTCAAAAGTTACATCAAAACCGTAGGAAGACGATCGCTTCACACCTACTAGAAACTAGTAACTCTAAACCACCAACAAACATCTTCTGTACATCTTTCTGATCACTACTGTCTCCCAAAGAGGGCTAGTCACATGCGTCCCTACATCTAAGATCTCAACAAGAATATCTAATTTCTTACATGCTCACACAAAAGGAGGTATTCACAGAAATTGCAAGTTCACATGTACACAACTAATAGTCTTCGGTCCTCTTGTTTTCAGACTGGTTCTTCAACAAAATCTGATTCTTCTAAACTGTTCTTAGAGCATCTCGTAACTTCAAGACTCAATTCTGATCGCACACAAACAGTCTTGTTGGACTTGTTCTACCCCTACCAAACAATCCTGAAGTCAAAGCTCAAGGCTCCCTTCTCGGCTCAACCATATCGGAAGTGACTTCATCTCTTCCGCTTGCTGGAAAACAACTCAACGTACACTGACTCAATCACACAAACTAGCTCCCACTCACGGACACTGACCGACTGTCTTGCATTAAAATCATAGGCCAACCCCAACGGTCACCAACTAACACCTCACCAGGCATATTCAAACGTGCATGCTTGCTAACGATGTACAGAGATACGGATTCAGAATCGATCAAAAGGGGCAGACTCAAATCAGTACCGAGGGCTTATCTACTGTAACATCAATACCACTCTGACTCTCACTCACAAGTCTTCACTTCTTTTTACCAACTAACACCAGAAACGATCACATCGTCCCTCATCCACACGAACCAATCCACATACACACTGTCTCAAACAGACGAATTGTACCTCAATTCCGGTACAACCATACCTCTCTAACTGAGGTGATGGACTCCCCCAACCTAGTCCACCCTTTCAGAAACTACGACTTCTACTTACCGAAAAGCAATTAAATCAACAATAGTATCAACAGTAAAACATACAAGATTTGGGTTAGCAAGGCAAGGCTTCCAAGTGGCTCAAGTATGTTTCCCTCACTTAAAATCTCTTTTTCGTTGTAATAGTAGCAATGGGACTCTACTAAACATGTTTCAAACAAATCAGCACACATACATGCTCAACCAAGTATATAACAGGGCTTACTTGCTAAACAAGCAAACACATGCGTACCATCAAACAACATATACTCTCAATCAAACAATCATACATTACAACATTCACGGAAAACAAGCAACATGCTTTTAAACAAACAATCATCATACTTGTCATACAAACAGTCATACTTACAGAGCAAGCAAACACCGTGCATATCAATTCAGAACTTAAACTTACCTCACTTACCTGCCCAAGGTCTCGGAAACCTTAGGCTCTGATACCAACAAATGTAACCCCCTCGTCCCGGTCTGGCCGGATGACCGGTCCGAGTGAGCTACACGGGGAAAACCGAGTGAAAACTCCCTAAGGAACTCTCCCTCGGTTAGCAACCCTATTTTTTTTCATTTAAATCTTGTCTAGATGAGAATTACATCCTAAGTGATCATGCAGCGGAACAATATTTTCAAAGCAATCAGACGAACCCAAACTAACATTTAAAAGCCCATGTTTAAAGTTAAACTGCAGGCGGTATCGATACCCTTAAGGGGGGTATCGATACCCCTTTGACTAGGTCAACAGGGTTTGGTCAACCTGAGGAGACAGTATCGATACCCCAAATGAGGGTATCGATACCCTCCCCTAAAGTTGACTTCCCACGGTCAAAGCCAAGACAACGGTATCGATACCCTAGAGGCCAGTATCGATACCGAAATCGACAGTGGCTCCAGTGGCCAAAAAGGTATCGATACTCCCCTCGAGTATCGATACACGAGGCCTGAAACCACAGGGTAGTATCGATACCAGATCAACGGTATCGATACCCCAGCTACGAAACTGTAGGTTTGAGCTGATTTAGAGCACAAGGAGGCCCCTAAATCCCTCTAACACTTCAACCAACACACTATCATCAATCCCTAAGGCAAGCCAACCATAAAAGCATACATATTTAAGCCAAGGGAGTCAATCAAACATGGATTTAAGCATTCATACATAGCATTCTAGTTAAAGAGCAATTCATGCATATATGGTCATACAAGCATTTAAGATTTCATGCCTTAGCAACCAAAACACGTAGACATTCATGGCATGTAACATAAGCAATATTTACAATCAGACAAGGCATCCACTAACCAAGCCAACAACGATAAACATCAAAGCTCTAATCAAAGACACCTATCCCATTGCTTAACTATTACATTAATTTACTCAAAACTCATACATTGAGCTCACCAAAAGCAACACTTGGAGACCTTTCCTTGCCCTTGCCACCCACAAGCTATTTATCTGCATTGTCGAACAAAAGAGAGCGTAAGCATAAAAGCTTAGTGAGGGTAAGCTCATAAAACAAACCTTCGACAATGCAGGGTCCAAGCACGAGCAATTAACATGATATTATACTTGATTTTTACCTTCGATTCACATGAGCCATAAGTATAGGTGATGCATGAACATACTACCAAATTCATGCCATGCTCAACAACTTAATAGTTCAACATACAATGATACATAACTCAAAGTATTAACCACATCATATATCGTTTCACATTGCAATTCACATTTCATATTACATTGATACACGTATCAATTCATATTATCATGTATGCATAATTTCATATTGGCATAAACATACTTTCTCTTATTGGCACCTAGCTATGACTCGAATACGCGGATAACATGTTGGAATGCATTTCCAACAACAACATTACCTCGGTGGGATTCCACTCATCACCGGTCCTTGCATGTGCGGGATTCCACTCATCGCCACATGCCCTACGGATGGGATTCCACTCATCATCACGTAGAAATATATAAAAGCTTCCGGTGGAATATTACATCACCGTACTCCTCCTTGGTGCCTTAACGCCACCAAGGCCACGTACGTTTTGACTCAATTTGTGTGCACACTCATCCTAATGATCGATCATTGTACCCAAGCATACTAGTGCCAACTAATTAAATTTCACAACCTTTGATGTTCAAGTATCATAATATGGCATCTTACATCATATTAAGCTCAACATCAATTATCTCAACAACATAATATTATAATGTCATGTTCAAGAGTAAAATATGGCATCTTACATCATATTAAACTCAACATCATCATACACAATTACAATCCAACCCACATGCATAGCAAGGCATCAAACTATGTCTCAACAACGTGTATAACACATTATACATACACGGATAATCATGAGGCATAACATCAAATAAAGAGTACATCCAATGTCTCTAACTAAAGCTTAGGATTAGGCTATCACCCTAATCCTAACTCTAGGTGGGTCTACCAATCCCAACCTAGTTCACATGCTTGAACCAACCACTTAAAAACCAATTTAAAAACATTAACCACTCACCTCTACTCCAAGCTCAACTACCAAGCAACCATGGTCTTCAATCTTTTTTTTTTCCGGATTTGCTCCCAAGGCTTCACCAACCCAAAAACCAAGCTTCTAGACATCTCAACACAAGTAAAACAACCACAAATCAATTCATCAATTAATGTAGTAAACCCGGAACACTAATCAAACACCAAACTCAACATTTCAACCCATGAACAACCCCCAAAATCACCAAATCCGAGCAGCCCTTATACACAGCCCAAAACTTGTGATTTCAACACATTTAGCACATTCAAATGCTTCCAAAACAGCCCCCAACTATTACCATAACACCAACCTTCAATTTCCAACACAAATCACACCAAAAACTCAAGTTTCACTACCTTAAAACTTGCCCCAAAGAACAACTACGAATTTTCATCCAAAATTAACCAAATTAACATATATGGTGTATTTCATCATGCTTAAACAAACCCCCAATACAATTTATCAAAACAATTTGAAAAACCCCATTGAAACCCCAAATTCCCATATGAACCCTAATTTTCAAAATACTATATTTTTGAAATCTAGAACAAAGGATAGATAGAGATTGAAAAGGAGATTAAGAAAATGTAATTACCTCTTAAAACGAGGTTGAAATCGAGTAGCAAATTTATGGAAAAGGAGTTAGGGTTTTGAGAGGTTTTAGAAATGGTGGGGGCTTTTCAAATGTGAAAAGGAGGAAGAAGATGACAACTATAAAAGTTGTCATCCTTTTTAAAAGTTTTTGGGTAATTTCCAACATAAGTCCCTCCCCTTTTTGCTAAAGTTCAAATACACCATTATTTGAAGTTGAAATGTTTTAATTAAGTTTTATTTGACTCGAACTAAAACCCGGCTAACTCCTAGGCCCAAAACACGGGTGTTACACGTTGAACCTCAACCGCAAGCTCAAGTTGGAAATAATGAAGCTCTTACGGCTCTCATTACCGAGCGGTTCAACGCTATGGATACTAACATAGCTTCGGGTTTTGGTGTCATCAACACTCGCTTGCAAAATGTAGAAGATCGCCTCCTATCCCTTGAGACTTCCCACTAGAACTTGGATTTGTCCTTCTCTACTCTCTATGGCCAATGGACGAAGTTTCGCCGTTCTCAAGTCAAGAGCGATGATGAGACTTCGGAAGATGATGATGGTGGTGACGAGGCCTAGGATTCATATCATATCATATTATCTATGCATTTAAGGTTTAAGTTTGCATCTTTATGTTTCATTATGTTTTAGGAACTTATGCTTTTGATCATTTATTTGAGATTATATTTTGAACTTAATGTTGATTTATGCTTTGGATATTTTAATTTTATGAATTGATATTATTGTTGCTTATTACTTAATGCTTATTGGTACTAATTCTTTGTCTTCTCTATGAGCCTTATTTATTATTTTTGATCTAACAAAAAGGGAGAAGAAATTTAAGAGCCAAAACAAAAATTCGTTTTAAATGTTTAAAGTGTTTTTAAGTTTCAAAACTTGAATTTCAAAGTTAAAATATTTTTAAAACTTTAAAAACCTATCTTAAATTAAGGGGGAGTTAGAATGTGTTCAAAATTTTCAAGACTCTTAAAAATTCTAACTTTGGTTTTGTTATATCAAAAATGGGGAGATTGTGAAACCGATATTTTAATTTTGATATAACTAAAGAACCTAAGGACTAAATTGAAAATGTCAAAACGAATTTTTAAGTCCTCAAACATCACCATATGATTTTAAGAATATGCCAAAGTTAAAAACTAAAGTTTTCAAATATTTTCTAAGTGTTTTAAAGCCGAAACAATGTTTTTCAAGTCCCTGTTTCGAAACGGCCTAAGGCGTTTCGAAACGATTTCACCACTGCCAACCCCTGTTCCGAAACGCGTATCGAAACGGCTTTAGAACATATGAACCCGTATCGAAACGACTTCAAGCGTTTCGAAACAGTTCTTCATTTTGATTTGAAAATTATGACTGTTGCAATGTTTTTAACTGAATTTTCAGAAACCGTTAGGGTGTTTCGAAACGGGCTCAAGCTGTTTCGAAACAGTTTCAATGTGTTTCAAAACGGGCTCTTAAATGCACCCCAACGACTCTTTCTATTTTGGTCCGTTTCGAAACAGGTCCCCGTGTTCCGATACGGGTGGTTGCAGACTGCATTTATGGAGGTGAGATAACACCCCCAACGGCTCTATTGATGAATGCAACAACCACAACGGCTAGAAATCAATGAGAAGGTATAAAAGGGACCTATAAAAGCTCCAGCAACAACTATTGATCCAAAAGCAAATATCCATACTTTAAATCCAAGCATTTGTGCTAAAATCCCATATTGTCTAGAAACCCCAATTGTAATTTTCATTCTTATCCTTTTCAATTGGGTTGAGTGCTTGTAATTGGGCTACAATTTGTATTGAGAGATACTATCTTAGCCATCAAATTCTTTGTTACCTTTGTGTGAGGATTGAGTTAAATTTTGGGTAGAAAATTTAACCGAAAATTGTAAGGGTTGCCTCCTTAGCCTAGAAAAGGAGAAGAGCAATTAGTGGAATTGTTGCAAATTCTTAGTGAAGCTAAGGTAGTGGATGTAGAGTTCATTTGGAACTTGAACCACTCTAAAATTCCTTGTCAATCTTTTTAATTTGTAATTTCCACCACATAAACCTTAAAAATCCAATTCACCCCATTCTTGGTTCATATCGATCATTCGATCCACTCAACAAGTATTAATAGAAAAGATGATGTGAAATTTTTTAATTTTTCACGTCAGCATTCTCTTTCCTCATCAGCATTTATGTGGTATTTTTATTATTTCAATCGACCAACCAAAATGTGACACGTGTCATTTCCAAATTTTGAACAAATTAAAGGAGAAAAAATACTCATGTTTTGAAAACTTGGCAAAACCGAACCTAGGACCTCTTATGCATGGGATCCAATGCTTAACCACTAAACTAAGCCTTAACTTATACTTTCTTAACTTCAAAAATAAGCAAAACTACATTTATGGAGGTTTAAACAAATAACACTTTGAACAAAAAGATTTATGCTTAACCACTAAACTAGATTAAAAATTTATTATTTATCCACAAAATCTAATATTTAGTTTAATATTTAATATCACCTAAAAAAATAAATCAAAATACTACTAAAATTATTTTTTCAATTCTTTTGGAATAAAAAAATAATTATTTATTATTTTTAAAAATGTATTAGATTATTTTAAAAATTTTGAATTATTTTAAAATAACTATTTAGATTTTATTGAAAGATAATAACTATTTAGATTTAAAATTATTATTTTAATTTTTTTAAAAATATTTTAGCTTGAATTGTAATTAAAATGGAAGATAAAACTGGATTTATTTTTACTTCATTTGAAATAAAAAACAATAATTAAATACTATTTTAATGTATTTTATAAAACTAATATTAAAAAATTCTAAAAATTAAATTTATAATATTTATCTAGGATAAAATATATTTTTTAAATAACATTTAATTCATTGACATGTATATGAACAAATTATTTTACATTTAATTCATTTTTAGAATGATCTAATACATTTGTATAAAAATAAATAATTAGTTTTTTATTACCAAAAGAATAAAAAAATAATTTTAGTTTAATTTTAGGGTAAACTATACTAATGACCACTGAACTATGGGGTTGGTGTCGATTTGACCACTATATTTTTAATCCTTTGCCTTCCTCGTACTGCACCAATCTCCATAGCCACCAGGAGCAACTACCTTCCCGTTATAACAAACAACTGTCAGTGGTGGTGCAGTTAGCTGGTTGCCACCACTAGTCTTACCATCATTTAAGGATAAATAATAAATGTCGTATAACAAATCAAAAATGTTTGTTTGGCTTGATGGTAGATAAATACACTTCTCATCAAGAGGTTCTTGGTTCGAACCCTACTACTCTCATTCTAGGGTAAAATTTATTTTCTTCTTTTAATGGGTAGTGACACGTGGCATCACTTAATTAAATAATTAATTGTTTTATTAAATAAAAATTAAGACTAAATTGATAGAATGCCTAAGTAATAGGGATTAAATGTGTAATTATACCAATTTGTTTTTAACTGCCACATCATCTTGTCGTTAGGATTTAACGACAAGTGGCTATATTGGAACCAATTAAATAGTTATGTGGTATATTTAACACAATTGAAAATATAGTGGTCAAATCGACACCGACTCCATAGTTCGGTGGTCATTAGTATAGTTTACCCTTAATTTTAATAGTAATTTGATTTAATTTTAAGGTGATAACACATTTTAAATTAAGTATTTTTAAGGTTAATATTTTCATGGTTAAACACTTTTTTTGTGTAATATTTTCATGGTACAAATCACCATAGATGCACTTTTTCTTATTTTTAAGGTTGAGAGAGTATAACTTAAATATATATTTAGTTAAATTTTAACAAAATTCCAAGCCTAGCTCAATAGTTAAGTGTTAGATCTTTTATGCAAAAAGTTGATTAAAATAATAAAAATACCATATAAATGCATACGAGGAAAGAGAATGCTGACGTGAAAAATAAAAAAAATTATGTCAGCGATTACGTTAATTTTTTAACGGAGAGGACCAAAATAGATTTTTTATGTCCCTAGAAATTTTATGTCCCTTTTTAGTATCCTTATTTATGCCTTACACTAAAAAGTTAGGTTTAATTTTTAGGGTTAAAGTTTAATGTTAGGATTTAGGATTAAAGTTTGGAGAATTTGGGGTAAGTGTATTTTTTAAAGTTTAAAATTTAAGATTTAGAATTTAAGATTATGGCTTAAAATTTGATTTTTAGTGTTGGGCACTGAAAATGAAAAAAAGAGAGGAGATTTTAATCCAATGTTTTTTTGCAGAGTTAAGAGTTTATATGGTGGAGTGACTAGCCATGAGGAAGGGCTAAAGATGACACGGTTGTTAAGGTGTTAGTTTTTAAGGGGTTTATCCATGTGAATAGAAATCCTCTCTTATTCGGTACTTCTATTTATAATTTACATTAAAAAAATAAGTTTAAAGTTAAAGTTTATAGAATTAGGGGTACAATGTCTTTTAGGGTTTATGACTTATGATTTGGAATTTAAGGTTAGGACTTAAAATTTAATAGTTTAATGTTGGAGTATAGAAAGGAGCACCGAAGAGAGACAATAAATTTTTATCTTGGTCCATGGGGACCTTGTAAATCACTTTGCAGTATATTATATTATTAATAAAAGTATATTTTCTAGAGAAAAAATAACATAAAAATATGTATTTCCATTTTAATGTATACTTTAAATGTGTTTATAAAGAACTGCATTAAACATATAAAATATAAATATATCTTAACACTTATAAATTGAAAGATTATTGCATTGTTTGGCAATTAGCGGATATCTGATAGCGGATTACATTAGCTGACAGCAGATAGCTGATAACATTAGCTGATTTGACTAGCGGATTGTATTAGCTGATTGTATAGAAGTGTTTGGTAAAATTAACTGATAGCTGATAGCTGTTTGATTCTTTAAACAAGCAAAATGACATATAAGGACATGATTATATTCAATACATATAAATAAGTATGATTCTTTGAACAAGCAAAATGATATATAAGGACATTATTAACATATAATAAAAATGTATATATTATTTTTTATTTGTGAAATTCTCTTTTTAGTATAATTTTAATAATTAAAAAATTTAAATGTATATATTAATTTCTTATTTTTAATAAAATCATATTTACTTGCCGATAAAAAGTAAATTCTTATTTAATTTTTTTTTTAATTTTATTAGTTATTCAAATTTATGTTATTTAGAAGAAAAAAATATAATTATCAATGATAAAATAGTCTTTACAAGGATTTTATTCAAAATGAGAGGTTTCACCTCAATCCGCTATTACAATCCGCTATTTGCCAAACATCTAAATTAGCGGATTTGACTGGTCAAACCTCTAAAAATGCTTCAAACCTCTAACTTTAGCTCAAAAAGTTGTTTACCAAACATGGCTATATGAATATGTTGAGAGAGTTATAGGCCTTGTTTGGCAATTAGCGGATAGCTGATAGCGGATTACATTAGCTGATAGCTGATTGCATTAGCTGATTTGACTAGCGGATTGTATAAAAGTGTTTGGTAAAATTAAATGATAGCTTATAGTTGTTAGATTATTTAAACAAGCAAAATGACATATAAGGACATGATTATATTATATATTTGTTTGAATATGTTATTAGTTATCAATATTTTGTATCTAATTAATATTAATTAGATTTATAAAAATTATTTTTAATATAACTTTTCTAAATATATTCGAATGATTTATATATTAATTTATTATTTATATAATTATTTTAATATAATTTAATTAATAAATAAATTTAAATACAAATATAAACATGTGATAATAAAAAGAAAAATAAATAGGACTAACTTATAAATAGGGTGAAAAAATATTTAATTTAGGTTATTTGGAGATTTTCGGTAACTACTAATACAACTCTAATATCAAAACTCTAATCTCAAAAAGCTCTTATTATGAGTTTTTTTCAAAATTACTCCAATCCGTTGTTCACCAAACAACAATATTAGCGAATTTGATTGGTCAAACCTCTAATTTTTTTTCAAACATATGTTTACCAAACAGGGCCTAATGATCTAAGTAGAATAATTATGTAAAATAATAAATATAATATACCAAAACACTTACGAATTGGAATACCATTGCATTGTTAGATTATAAAAATCAATTTATATTAAATATATATAATTACATTTCCTACTTTTACGCTAAACTTCATTATATTAGTCTTTGATTTCGCTTATAATTACTAAACAACAATACTACATATCCAAGCAAAAAGGAACTCTTTATTCATTGTCGGATTAGGAAAACTATTCAGTATATATAGACGTAGTCTCTATCTCTCTACATATCTACCTTCTATTCTATTCTGTATACGTTTGACAAAGTTCACCAGCATGTCGACCTTGAAAACCCTCACGTTGGTTCTTTTGATTCAATGCACAATATTCGCTGAATCTTCTCAGCAGCCGAAGCAGAAGAAGGTTAATGGTTATGGTGACAATGTGTTTAATGTCATCAGCTTTGGAGCCATTGGAGATGGAACTACAGACGATTCTAAGGTTTTTTTTCTATCGATTTTCTTTTTATGTTTTACATATCTGATCTGAATCAGATAGCATATTTTCTAAAGCTATTTGTGTGTGTGTACGTATACACTTTAGGGGTTTAAGCAAGCATGGGACGTGGCTTGCAATTCTTCAGCTTCGTCACCAACTGTACTTGTACCTCAAGGAAAGACGTTTCTGCTGCAGCCCTTAACTTTCAATGGCAAATTATGCACTTCAAATCCCATTACTTTCCAGGTACTTAGTCTTTTGTGTGTATTCGAAACGGTTCCTTAATCAGCTTTTGTGGAAACTCTGTGCATATAAATGCGTGGACCGGTGCAGATTGATGGCAGAATCATAGCCCCAATCAAACCTGGTGCATGGCAATGCAGACCGAATTGCGACCATTGGATTAGCTTCAGAAAATGTGATGGTCTGTTGATTAAAGGATCCGGTTCCATCAATGGCCAGGGTTCTAACTGGTGGAGACTTTCTTGCAAAAATAATAATAAGGCTTGTCCAAGTCGGAAACCAACTGTAAGTGTTGGAATATCATGTTTTTAAAGATGATATGTATATTCTCTAGTTTGTTGCATTGCATGGAAATGAAGAAGTGTGTGGGTTTGCTGGTTTTAGGGTTTTGTGATAGCAGACTCCAACAACGTAGAGATGAATGGAATAACATTTGAAGACAGTCCAAAAATGCACATTGCATTCGAAAGGTCTACGCTGGTCCATGCTGCTAACCTCACCATCAAAGCCCCCAAGAACAGTCCCAACACCGACGGCATTCATATCCAACATTCCACCAATGTTTCTATACACAACTCCATCATTCAAACCGGTACTTACTTTCTTTACTTCTTTCTTTCTTTGTTTTATTTCATTATGTATATAGTATTGATTTGTCTATTGATTCAGGTGATGACTGCGTATCAATCGGAAATGGTGCTAAATACATCAACATTAGTAATATCGAATGCGGTCCGGGTCATGGAATTAGGTAAGAAAATTTCATATTTCTTTCGCAATGATCTTCTCTCTTTTCGTGGAAATAAACATATACTGATATTAATTTCTAATTTCTGTTTACGATACGAAGCATCGGAAGCCTTGGAATTAACGGGAAAACTGAGGAAGTTGAATTTGTTCACGTAAGAAATGTTACTTTCCATGGAACAACTAATGGAGTAAGAATAAAAACGTGGCAGGTATATATAATTACTTTAATCTCTTTCTCTAAGATATATTAATAATTTTTATATAACTAGTATTAATTGTGTATTTAGGGAGGGCATGGACATGCAAGAAACATCAAATTTGAACATATAACTTCTCATGCTTCGACTCGTCCTATCGTTATCGACCAATACTATTGCCCTCATAAACATTGCCGGAACCAAGTAAGTGATCAATCTTACATAAATTTCTGCGTCTATTAATTATTAGATTTCGAGTTAACAATTATACATGTTTGTAGACATCGGCAGTGGAGATAAGAAATGTTACGTATGAAGATATACAAGGGACGTCAAGTAAAAGAATAGCAGTAGAACTTTCATGCAGTGAGTCCACCCCATGCACAAACATTATCATGAAAGACATCGCATTGAGATATAAAGACCAAAACGCCCACACTTCATCAACCTGCCTCAATGCTCATGGCTTTAGAAATGGAAGGGTTGAACCAAATGTGCCCTGCCTACATAAACATGATAATCTTTAGGGTTTTTCTTTTTCTCTTTTTTTTTTCCTTTTAATTTTAGTATCCAGTTTTTTTGAGAATATTATAAAGTCATTATGTAGTATTTAATTTCTTAAGACATTCATCCACCAAATTCTTCAACAGTTATACATGACAATCTATAGGGTTTTTTTCTTTTCTTATGAATTTTAGTATCCAGTATTTTAAGAATATTTTATTTGAATTAAATTATAAAATATAAATACTAATATATTTTTAAAATTTTTTATTATTTAAAGAAAAACAATTCATTTTTTGGCCGACCAGGAAACGAGTATAAAAAATTGCAGATTGTGACCTGCCAACACAATGTGTTGATAATATAAAACGTGAAAGTGGATGTTCATTTGGATAAGAATTAAATTTATTATTTATTTTGAAAATCATGTTATAAATTTAAATAAATACACAATTTTTGTGTTAAATTAGGCTTTATTACATAAGTTCAAAAATTAAGCATTGTAAAGTTACATATGAAATTAATGAAGATTGAATATGTTATTATATAAAATTATTTTATTCTCGTGTCAAAAAACTTGCAAGCCCCTGTGGGTTGTATCCGAAGACATGGAAAGAGATGTTTTTATGTCAGTAACAGAAGTCCAAGCTCATGGAATTGTAAATTATGTAATGATTACATAACAAACAGCAACGATTTAACACCAATCCACAATTTAATTAAGATTGATTTAATCTCTCTTATTCTTTTCCATTCTTAACTTAAGCCTAAGGGGCTAATAATTTATTAATCTTTTAAATAGAATTAAAAAAAAAGTAATTTAGAATCATATGATTAGGATCGATCTAAACCAATCTATTATGTTTATGATTTAGTATGCCAACTATTAAATAACTTATTAAAAATGCAAGACAGTCTTTTAGAAATGTCACAAAATTTTCTGCTCTTGAGGGATGTCCTCAGCGCCGAGGAACATGTACCATAGTGTATGTGCGACTTGTTTGATCATGAGCTGAAAAAAAATAATTATTCAGTATCAACGATCAATACCAATTAATAAACTGGGTTCTTTTGTTCACTATCTAAAAAAGATTGAAATAAATTTGATAATTTAGTGACATAATCCGACAGTTTTGGCTTCACAAGGTTCTTGAAGTTTGCCGATGGTAGAGCCTAGAAGGGAAACTGAAAGAAGACTAAACGCCAACCCTTCTACTTCTCAGGGTGGTCTATGTTTCCTTTTTTGGGTTGGTGGCTTGGAGCCAACTTATGGAATTCAAATTCATTCATGAAGTTTGGCAAGGCAACAATGCTTATTAACTATAGTATTAAATTGTAGTTGTAGTCGTGATGTTATGGTTACATAAATTTTTAAAAAAAAGTAACTAATTTTAAATTGTAGTAGTAGTATTGTCACGATTACATATTACAATTATTACGTTAGGTTACAATCACAATATAATACGATGCTATTATCACCAATCAATTAAAGTAGATGGAGGAACTCGTTCATATAACTGAAATTAGGGGTGTTCTCGGATACCCGAAATTCTGGGTATCAAAAATATCGGTTTGTGATCTAACACATTAACATCAGTTACATGTAAGTCAAGTACCCGCAATGATTGGGTCTCGTAATTTTGGGTCACATGGTACCCAAATTAAATTTATGCATTTTTTTACAAATTATAAAATTTAAAGTAATTCAAAAGGACAAAATTAAAATTTAGAAGTCTAAATTACATAATAATATAATCTAAACATAAAATTCAAATTCAAATTACATGATCAAAAGATAAAAATATTGGGGGATGAAATATAACTTTTATTATTGTTAATTTTTTTCATTTATCCAAAAGATATATAACTTTTAACTGAAAAGCCTTAATAGTCTAAAAATAAAACTAAAAATAATATAGACAACCGAGCTGAGTACTCGTAAAATTTAAAAACCGCGATCCAAACCCGACTAAAAGAAATTTAACAGGTCACACCTACCCAATTTTTTCGAAAATAAAAATGATAACAGTTTATTTTTTATTGGATCAATGGGTTTACAGGTTGGGTAATTTTAAACACCCTATATGAGATTAGTGAAGGGACATCCATTTGTGATTGTTCCAAGACGAGGATGCCACCAGCTGAGTATGAAGTTTCTTCAGAAGTAGGGAAGAAAAAAGAGGAGTAGACAGAAGAACAATAAGATTCAGGTGCAGGTATATATATATAATCCGTACATAGTTCTCAAAGCTTAGCTTGAGGCTGAGGTGATTTATAGTCATTAGCAGCCGTCCATTGAGTAGCGATTGCAATCAACCGTCCATTCTTAGATTTGTTTCGAACCTCGATCACCACTGATGTTAGCTTCCCGTTCTCTCCCTTCACCTTTGCTTCTATCTCTACTTCTTCCTGCCTCAGATTTATTTATTATATTAATTAATGCCTTAATAACGTTTGTTTTACATTAATCTCAGATTCATTAACTTTAATCGCCAAAAGCAAGCAAATTAAACCTGAATCTTAGCCGTGGAATGATATTGAATGTTGAAATTGACGGTGACTTTCAAATGGTCGCCGGTGGAGTATATGGCGGCGCCACCAACGTTGTCGACTATTGTCGCTATGGCTCCGATATGCCAATTCCCGTTCATGTCCTGCATAATGAACAGAATCATTCACTGTTTTTCTTCTTTACTCGGGAAAAACAGGGATTAAATGAGGCGAAATGAAAGCAGAATTTGAACTTTTGAAGAAGAAAAAAACGCAGAAGATTATTCGTTACGTATACGGAAATTCAAAGTCCTGAAAAAGAGAGGAGAGATTACGGAAGCGTGAGCGGGGACGATGAAGTTACACCGTAAGAAACCGATGTGAGCTTTGGTGACCTGAAGACCACGGAGGCTTCGAGCCTCGATCTCGTAACCAATGACACCGTTCGTGACGTCGTCGAGCCATTTTAGAGATCTCTGCAATTGCAAATGCGTCCGCTCAATGCTCTGATCTTCTTCCATCGAGTTTTCAGCCATCGTCTTTCTCCAGTCGCTCTCGTTCTCACGCACAAGATTCTCCTGCAATGAGATATATACATATACATATATATATATATATGTATATATGTATATGGAGTACGACAGCTAACGCTTGAAAAATTGATATTAAATTAGGTTAAAGAAATGGTGGGAGAAGCCGTCGAATTCGAAACGACAGAGCTGGGAGGTGGACGTGAGAAAAGTCAGCTTTTGACGTTATTGATTTTGTTCATTACAATTTAGTAATTTACAAGCAAAGGGAAAAAGATGTAAAAGCAAATTTGCGTACCTTTTTTGACTTGCTTCCATTCATGCTGAATTCCAACGTGCTTCTTTCTGCCTTAAGATTTTGAAGATCAGGTTAAAGAAAAGGTATATTGTTTACTGATAAAATTAGATATAGAGGAATTTGGTATAAATTTAACGGTTATTATGGGGGACGGAGTTATGATCCAAGAATAAATGACTAATATAAAATATCTAAAAAGTGAAGGATAATGTACATAATTCATTTTTAAAAATATATATAATAGAGCTAAAAAATTACATGCTCCTAAGTATGTCCCTCACTAAAAAATACTAAAAAATTTAAGTTTTAAAGTTTAATACTAAATTTCACATTTTAAACCTTAAACCTTACGTCCTAAAAAATACAACATACCTCTAATTCCCTAAAACTTAACCATAAACTCTAATTTTAAACTATAAGCATTAAATCTACTTTTTTAAAGTGAGACACTAAAATGACATAATTAAGAGATAGATGATTTCCTTTTAAAAAAAATTGGGTCGGGGCATGGGCCTCTCTCAAGCCCTTAGTCCCTAGTTATTATTCCATGTATTAGCAGTGAAAAAAATTCACAAGTATGACTAATTTTATTCAAAAATTAAAATTTAAATTATTAACACTAAAGCTTAAAACTAAAGCATGATCTATAAACTCTAAAACCTAAATTCTAACCATAAACAATATAATTTAAACTCTTAAATTCAAATCCGTAAATCTTAAATTAGACATATTTGTAAAAAAAAAAAATTACTTCCAATGCATGTAATATTTTTCCTTAATTCAAATACCATTTCTTTATTACTTCACGTATAATTTAATCCATAAATTTATATTTTGAACCGTCTTAATTCGAATCCGATTTTCTTAGAGCAATAATTACTTTCCTTTTTTTCTAATGAGTTATTTTCTTGAGTTCACTTAACTTTTATTCTTAATTATTTTAAGTACTAAAGTTTACCCATGGAATAAACATAAATAGTTAAGTACTTCATTTAATTTTCTTATTAAAATTTTCGTTTTTAAGAGTTTACAATATCGGTGGCGACTGAATTAACACAGAAAACATCAAGTGTTCAATTTTCTGTCTAATGACGGGGTTTTAGAGTTTTACTTTGAATTAAACATTGTTTATTAGTCAAAATTGTAAAATTAGGTTTGTCAAATTCGGTTGATCAGTAATGGAATGGATTAGTCACATGTTGACTTTATGGAAGGCAATACGTAATATTACCTACTTAGATTCCAATAAGCACACATAAAAAGTAATTCTTACCTAACATTCGAATAATTAGAACTTGATTATGATGGTCATGACATAATTAATAAGTTCATTTCAATTAAGGGTAAGCTACAATGAAGGTCATTCAATTACGGGTAAGATTATATTTGGGTCACTCAATTATGAGTAAGGTTACATTGGGATCACCCAATTATTAAATGTTACATTTGAGTCACTCAATTATAGGTAAGGTTATATTTGGGTCACCCTTCATATTTAATAAAATATATCAATTTAATCACTTTTTTCTTCCAAATGTAACATTATCCATAATTGAATGACTCAAATGAAGTACCAACTGAAGGGTATTTTATTTGAAATTATTGATTAATCTAATACACAAATCCCAAATATAACCTTACCCATAATTGAGTGACTCAAATGTATCCTTTAGTAATTGGGTGACCAAAATGTAAACCTTAACCACAATCAAGTGACCCAAATATAACTTTTAATAATTGAGTGACCCAAATGTAACCTTACCTATAATTGAATGTCTTCACTATAGTTTACCCTTCAATTAATTATTTCGCTTGTTGAGTTGAGTTTGAGTATGTCCAAACGAATATAACATATACATGTTACGATCCATTTACGCCATGTAAAATTCATTTAACCCTGATAAACAAGGTAAAATCATACTATCTAACCAAATAAAATCGAAACCGAATTCGATATGTACTTCATGCCTAAGGCAAACTGAAAACAGAATCTGCACTAGTGTGCTATGCAATATGCAATACAGTCTCAGTTTCCAGATCTCAGTTACTCAATTTCATGCCAATCCAAGCATTACAGACTCAAAATCTATCCTTCAAAAAGATGCCAAGAAAAAAAACAAAGAACTTTCTTTATTTAGAAATGTATGTAATTCTGTACATTCAATGACGAGTTGGAATCATATCAGAAGATAAACACTTCATTTCACTAAAAAAACAAGCGCGAAAAAAAAAGTTCGTACAAAGTAAAATCGTAAAACTTTCACTTTTATTTGATGCTTTAGACGATGGTAGAAGGGTTCTGTGGATAAGCCTCCGTGTTTCATATTTCAAGCCCGATCTTCGATCTGTAATTATTGTGTTCTATCGTCTGGTTGAGAATAAAGATTGCTTACTTTTCATTACCCAACTGTTTCTTCAGCTCTTTCTTATTCACCTGGAAATTTAACAAAAGCATATATGTCAGATGAAAAAAAAAAATCATTGCGATTCTTGCCTAGCACGTTGATCGGCATAATGGTAAGGGTAAACGAAATACTTGCTTGCAACAAAAGTCAGAGAAGAAACTCACCTTTCCCATCGCATTACGAGGAAGAGAATCCCACAACATTAATCGTGTTGGAAGCTGGAAAAGAGACATATGTAATTATTCTTTTGTTAATGCTCGGGCCAGGGTTCAGAAAATGCAAGGAGTTCCTCCAAAAATATAAAGTGGATTGATTTGTCACGATAATCACACATCGATGACCGTAGAATTGATTCGGTATTCAGCATTAGAAAAGGAATTCGTGAAAGATAGAAATGCTATTGTACCTTGTATGGAGCAAGTTTGTCTTTAGCCCAGTTGCAAAGATCTTCCAAACTGAAAGCAGAGTTTGACTCCTCTAGTTTCGTTTTCCGTTCGGACTCCAGCACCACTATTGCAGATACAGCTTCTCCATAATCCTTGTCCGGTAAGCCAAACACACAGCATTCTGCTATATCAGGGTGCTGCAAAAAATGAAATTTAGCCTACTGATGATTGTTTAATCATTTCCCCCTCCAGGGAAGTCTTTTTGTGTCAGTTTTCCTCAAAAGGAAATCAAAGAACAAATACTGAACAAAAAGAAAGGGGTTTCATGACTCGGAATAGGAATATAGAGAGGACGAGTTTACCTGTAAAAGTACTGATTCGATTTCCAAGGCTGATAATTTGTATCCACCAACCTTCATTATATCAGCACTTTTACCTGAAAAATTACACATAAATACATGAAGGACATAATCTGAACATGAAACTTGAAGCTACACTGCTGGAGTTCAACCAAATAGAGAAAACAAATGAACATATTCCATATCCAACAGGAGGTGAGGCAGAATGTATTGACAGTAACAACCAGAAGGATCATAGTATGAGCAACATTGAGTGTTCTTACAGTGCAAAAATGCATGCCATTATCACCAATTCTTTATAAGAAAGAGAAATGACGAGGATCAGAAAGGAAATGTTCGCATAATTTATCACAAACAAATGAACACTGAACAATCAACAACACAAAACTAGATCTCCTTACGTCCCAAAATGACATAATATCCGTCTTCATCCACTCTACAAGCATCCCCAGTCTTGAAGAACCCATCATCAGTAAATGATTCCTTGGTTACCTATATTTAGGAAATGAATGATTTAGCATTTACTGTCCTTGAGGTTAAAGCATAATTTGCATAACATGTCTAGGATGTCTCCTAACGAAAAATTGAAGACAGGTCTTAGTCCTTGACTAAGTGAAAAGGGAGGAAAGACCATTTCCCTAAATTCAAGAACAGAAAAGCAGCACCAATGAGAACTAAATTCCAGCAAAACTGGAAAACCTAAAGAGGCATTTTTAGAATCAAAACAATTGAGCATTTTTTTCATGATTCTAAAGCTCAATTGTTTAGAATCAAAACAGGTCTTAGTCCTTGACTAAGTGAAAAGGGAGGAAAGACCATTTCATGATTCTTGTAACCTAAAGAGGCATTTTTAGAATCAAAACAATTGAACATTTGATAAAATAGAAAAGAAAAACTGGAGCCTGGGAGATTATTCCATTAGATTACAAGAAAAAATCAGATGATAAAAGGAAATACCTGAGGCAGTTTCCAGTATTCCTTAAACAATGAAGGACTTTTAACACAAAGCTCACCCTCGCCCGTTGTATCACCCCCATTTTTATCTTCAGCAATCCTGACCTATTAGAAATAAATAACCAAAAAAGAATTCTCTAAACATGTCAAGGAATAAAAGTTGTACAGTAACCCTTTTGAAAGGGAAAAAAATTGTCCCACTATAATACTTCTTCTGTGCTCACTTCAGTGCTGGAAAATCTTTTCTGAGTACCATATGTGTTCTGGTCTACATTCTCTAATTTATTGTCCATATATGAAACAATGTTTTCTCTAGTAATATAGAAAAGTATATAATTTGAAGAAAAAAAATCAAATATATGCCCTGGCACATGCAAAACAGGTGTTCTAGGAGGCAAAACGTTTCCCCTTGAACAAGTTTCTACTTGATGTCTATTTTTTGAAAACATTTTTAGAGAAAACCAATTTTCCATAGTTGAAGACATCCTTACATTCATTCTCCATGAAACAAGCAAAAGTACTGCCCCAATTATAAACAATTTATTATCAAACTTTTTTTTTGGCTATATTCAAGAGTTCAACGGCAAGAAGCAACTATCATCAAATGACATATCTAAAGGCCCTGCATATCCGTTTCTAAAACAACAATGACTATCAAAATCAGAAACCATAACCAACAAAACCTTGCTAACCTGCACACCAGGAAATGGCTTGCCAACTGTGCCTGCCTTCCGAGCACCCCTTAACGGATTTGATATTGCCATAACAAACTGAATATATACAATCCAACAAAACAGCATAACCATAACATTTCCAACAGACAACATCAATAAGATAGCATGAAGCAAAGAAATAACTCAAAAATTGCTCTTAATTTGAGTTTGCTCGCCTCAGTCATCCCATATCGTTCTAAAAGGCAATGTCCAGTGATGGTTTCCCATTCGTGCATGACAGGCTGAGGAAGTGCAGAAGAGCCACACATCTGAAAATATAAACAGTTTACCTTCTTTTAGAATATCATCACAATGTTTAGACATATTCTGTGGCCATAAACAGATTGTCATGAATTAATTAGACTGCAAATTGGCAGAAAGAAAATCTTACACATTTACCCAAATTTTAATGAACATGTTATGACAAAAATTTCCAGGAAGCTCACCATAAGACGCAGCTGTCGTGCAGCAGAGGCAGATGCAGATTGTTGCTCTGGATCCATTGCTTGATAACCTTGTATCAATCTAGTATACATTGTTGGAACCTTGTGCATAACAAAGACAACATAAATTATTAGCATTCTACACAGACTATTTTTCCTGAATAAGCATGAAAAACTAGAATGCTAGATCACATGCTTGGTCATGCAAGGAAAAAAGTCATTGTCCCTAAAACTTGCTTGCATGCTATGAATATGATTTTCCAACGAAAAAGGAATTCATGAATTAAGAATCTGAAGAACGTTAAAAGGGAGCAGCATTTTCCACAATTGGACTGCAGCATGGATGTTGAGCACATGGATATATCCAGCAAAGATCTATTCAATTCTTTTCAAAAGTTTTCCTCGTATTTAAATGATCATAACTAAATACCAGTAAATTTAGGTGTTTTACTTTTTTTCAATACAGGTAACCTAAAATAAAATCAGGAGTCAGCACCATGAGCCTCTATGTTCTATTGAAGCAAAGATTTAACTATACAAGATTTAAAATACTGAAATGTTTAAGGTGCAAATTACACTTACCCCTGTAAAAACAGTAATGGCATCATCAGCCTTAGTGCCATTTATCGGGTATGATTCACGCCATCTTTGCCAAATACTCCTTACACTGAACTTTGGCATAAATTCAACCTTCAACAAAAGAAGGCGTATTAAAACAATAATGCCTGTTAAATAATCTGTCCCAAAATAGAGAAATTATAACTACTATACTCTAGCTGGATAGCAATTGTCATATAGCACTGTTGTTGCTTAAATAAGTGGTTGAACGAGAAACATATAACTTGACAAAGAAAAAAACAAGTGTCACATATCAGAAAATGGGAAATAAATTAGTATTGCTTACGGATGCGCCGGCATACAAAGGGGCAAGTAAGGCGTTAAAAAGCCCGTGAACATGTATGGTATGAGTTAAGGAGATCAAAGTAAAGAATATTCTCAAATCAGGTATTCAGCATCGGCACTAAGAAGGTAATAACAGCATAAGCAAGGAAGAATGCTAGACCCATAATATCCACAGAATTCATTCTATTTCAATAATATAAATATTTGTTGATGGATATGATGTAGTGGTAGACAATGCAGAAACTGATCAGTAGATGTATACTCCCAGGCATCAGCCAGCATTTTCACCTGAAATAAAGAAAAACTTGTCAAAAGTTAAATCCAATTCAAGAGTTAAAAAAGAACAGGATAATAAGGGAATCAAGAATGTCAAGAAGTTCACTATTGCATTATCTGCTACTCTACTCATTGCATATGGTATTAGTTTCAAAAAAAATATTATTATGCCCAAATACATATCATACTTCCAACTTCCATGCAAAGATAGTAAGGAGTCTCTGTTCTAAGAATTGATTTGCAGAACAGTTAGATGAAGGAAAATGTTTCTCTTTTATTTTAATGGCAGCCTATGGATAATATTGACATCATTAACATATATATTTCATTAATTAAACATCTATATTGTATAGGATAATATAATTGAGGACCTAAGTGCAGAACAGACACAGAATTTAGAAGAATACCTGTGCAGAGATGCTCTTGTGGGTATGAACTACTCCTTTAGGTTTACCTGTGGTACCACTAGTATAGATGATCAATGCCGGATTTTCATCTGCACATTGGAAACGGAAACAAGGAGTGTGAACCGAGAGATTTGTCCAAAAAAAAAGGATGATAAATTTGCAAATTATCATAAAGATTAACCATTAACACAATCAGAGTTCTATATATTACCTATCTCTCCAATTTGTGATTCATCAGTCATATTTGAGGACGAGAAAGTGTTGGAAACAGGAGGAATAAGAGAGAACTGTGCTGCACATCTAGTGGCAACACGTTGCATAGATTCACTGTAGTCTTCAGTACTCAATACAAAAGATATATCCTAATACAGTAACAAAAAACAAATCGAGTAACATTACACATTGAAAAAAAGGAAAAAAAAAACTAATAAATTTCAAGTGAGAGAATGCCCCGAGGCATGAAAGGAAATAACTCTCAGCATTCATAGGGAACTTAGCACTAGTCATCTGCCACTAAATACATACTGCGTCTAATATTGTAAGTGTTATAAGTATATTAAGGTTGTTTACGATCTAACACAAAGTATTATTCTGAATCCAGCTGCAGAATACTCTTTGAAAAGCTTACAAAGCCCATGGTTAAACATTAAATGCAAATGAGAACTGAAGAATATACCCGATCTGGATTCCTAGCTTATGGACAAGGACACAAGTTCCTTAATCTATAGGACTAGTCTATTCTCAATTAAGTTCAACCATTGAATGAGACACATAATAATGGTAAAGTATATTAAAGTTGAAAAACAAAAATCTATAAGCAATTTAAAGAAATGGAAAATACAGTTAACTCCAGGGGATACCGAATCATTCATAACATGCAAGAGCTCAGTCTCAGGATAGCTGAGAGCTAGTGGAACAGCAACACCTCCACCAAGCCAAGTACCCAGCACTCCAGCCACGAACTCAGCAGAAGGTTTAGCCACAATACCAATTCGAGCTCCACCAAGATTTCCATGTCCACTAGCGCCTTTATTATTCTGAAATCACCAAAAACAAGTGTGAATAAAACTACCAAAAATTCAATAGCTATATTTGTTCAAATGAAATGCACCCAAAGCATACAATTTCGATGTGGGTGCCGGATAACAGTCTAGACACGTTGCATGCAGAGGAAAGGAGCTGCGTGTAAGTATAGTTCTTTTGATCAGCTCGAATTGCTATTCTCTCTGCAACAGATGGCCTCAAAGCAGCTTTGAACACCTCCATGAATGTACCCAGTTCTGATCCCACTTCCAAAAGACAAAACAAAACAAAACAATTCGAAGGGTATTTAATAACACATCTGGAAGAAACAAACAGCTTACAAAAAAGGGTAAATTCATTAGAAAGCACGGGAACAACAACGATCAAAAGCTTAGCCACCCATTTCCTCGAACACCAAACAGGCAATCAACACAAAGCAAAAAACAGACCCAAAAAACAAACCAAGAGAGAAAACTTACAGGATTGAGAGGTAGAGGAGGAAGAGAAGGAAGCGTTGATGAAAGGGGGGCTGAGAAAAGGATTAAAATAATAGAAGTGATGGCGATTAAAAGCGGAGAGGCGGAGTAGCGAGACGTGGTTGAGACCTTTAAATGAGTAGTTGATGATTGGTGTCATTTTGTACCCACTTTTCTCTTCTTGTATTAAATTCGGTCCTGCTGATGCCTTGGTACTTTATTTTTAATGAACCGATTATTTGGTACTGTATTAAATTCAAAGTGGTAATTTTCGAAAACTACTGCTTACAGATTATCAGTGACGAGCTTTCGGTTTCTAGCGGCAGATTGTGATCCCCACGGAAAACTTTGGATGGCGACGCTGATGCTGACCTGTAATTGATTAACTTATAAAAAGGCTTCTAACGCCTAATCAATGCTTCGGAGTTCTTCAAATTAAGAACAATACAAAATGGCTGAGAAAAAGAATGAAGGAGATTTAAAGAATTAGATCGAGTTTCTTTAATTAGAAAAGTAAAATTAAAATATAATTTCGATATTAAATATAATAATTAGTTTTAAAAAAATGTTGGTGTAATACTGTGGGAGTTTTGGACATGTGCGAGGTGAGCGACCCCACATGCCCTTCAAAAAAATATGAGCCTAAATAATTTGAATTAAATGTTTATAGAGAAAAAATAAAAAAAATTGGCTTAATAAATTACAAAAAAAACGACTTTAAAGAGGGCTCATAACATATTTTTTACTAAGATAAAATGTCTTAAAAAAACCTTATATATTTCGAGATTATAAATTAAAGGCCTCATTTTAATAAACTGTACAGTCCCTATAAACCTTTGAACCGCCCCTGGTGTAATATAATATTATCTGCTCATATTTTTAAAAAATATAATAACTAGTTAAAATAAACAAACAAATGTATTAAGACTTATAATAGTCAACAACCTCTAGAGTAAGTGGTTAAAAACTCTCGTTTAATATCTCCTCTCTCCCTATGTTGTAGGTTACCTACCTATTAGGAGCAAATTTACCTTTTCCCCTCCCTTAGGTATGAGTTGTATTTTATAATTCAAATTTTATTTGAATTTTTATCGAATCGAGTTCTTCGAGTTTCTATTTAAATTTAATTGTAAACATTTATAATATT
Organism: Hibiscus tridactylites; assembly: GCA_958450335.1. NCBI lineage: Eukaryota > Viridiplantae > Streptophyta > Magnoliopsida > Malvales > Malvaceae > Hibiscus > Hibiscus tridactylites. Next base: position 11,374,570 of record OY288269.1, on the reverse strand, counting down.
ATGATACTTATTAGGTCCAATTTAAACAACTTTCTATAAACATATATATATCGATATATATACATATTCATATTTTTCCATATATAAAAATTTAATTGTAAACATTTATAATGTTATGATACTTATTAGGTCCAATTTAAACAACTTTCTATAATCATATATATATATATATATATATATATATATATAGGATTAATATCTTATACACAGGCGGTGGAACTGAAAATTTCCACAAGCGCCTTAGTTTTAGGGTATAAAGAGTTAGTTTAGGGTATAAGGTTTAGAGGTTTAGGTGTAGGGGTTTAGAATTTAAAGAGAGTTGTTTCAATTTAAGGTTTGGGGTTATAATTTAGGGTTTATAGGTTAGAGTTTAGTTTTTAGGGTAATATGGTGAGGATTTAGGTTACCTATAAACCCTAAATTATAACCCTAAACCTTAAATTAAAACAACTATTCCTAAATTTTAACCCCTTACACCTAAACCCCTAAACCCTATACCTAAACTAACTCCCTATACCCTAACACTAAGGCGCTTGTGGAAACTTAAAAACCGCCTGTGTATAGGATATTTATCCATATATATATATATATAAATATATATATTTCCATATGTAGAATTGAGAGAGTCGACTAAAATTTTACATTAAAACATGTGTTCATCCATAGATACAGGGATGTGCAGTTCATATTTTTGGTATCGAATAAATTCAATTGAATGTCCCATTCAATGCAACTGTTGAATAGCCATTTTGAACACACACCAAAGAATGACACCAAAATCTATAATGGAGAATGGGAATACAAGCAGGAAAACCATAAAATTGTGATCAAGATGATCGATTACACCAATCAACTCCGAAACTCTCGTTATTAGCATAGATTCATCTTCATCATCAAAAGAAACTTCATGGTCAAGTAAAAACGGATATAGAAAATTGAATAACATCATCGACCTCGCCACCGATTCCACAAGGAAGAAGGATTGGCTCCTTGTGGAGGAGGAGGTGTGAGGAGGTCTAACATAGTTTCTTTCTCCTTTGCTGTCAATGGAACACCTCTAACAAGGTTCAAGGCCATGATGTGAACATTCGTCTTTTGTCTGTGCTTTTTGTAACCCCAGACCCCTGCAGCAGCACCTGCAACAAGAAGCTGCACGTGGAAACATTCTATTTTAGTTTAAATACGAAAGACAGATAAGGATACAGTTATTCCATTAACATCTGATGGTCCTAAGATCTTAAACCGACCGGTGATAGCCACAAGGCAGCAGTCTGCAGATCGAACTTAGGGGCATAAAGCACTGTCTCTCCATAATCTTCTTCAAGCTTTTTATAAATCTCTTTGTCACTCTTTCCGGATCGTATCTCATCACGGATTAACTGCACTAACAAATGTAAAGGTCAGAACTTTCTCATTTGCAAAGTTGCTAAAGATAACCATAAAAGTTTAGACAAACAAAAACAATGCAGCAAGAATTTTTTTTCTCTATTTTTCTTATAAAATAACGATATCTTCAGAAGAGAGAATTAACAAATGGATTTCATATTATTAATTATTCAGCATAAAGGGATGGTCGATCCAACGATGCGAGTTTTAGACATATAGGAACATATGTAAGTTCATTAGAACACAACAAGAATTTGTCCTATTAGAGGTTAACAAATTATGGCGAGTGGGATTAGTCGCTGCTACGGCGGTGAATATCTTGGTTTCGACCAAAAAAACCAAGCACACAAACAACTGGAAATAAGAGGTTTGAACAGAACAAAGTGTTAAATTTGAACAAGAAATGAAGTATTCTTTTCTTTGTTTAATGAAACTATAACAGTGAAAATTTGTTAACAATCACTGAATTCATCTGTTTACTTTTGCTGACAGAAATAACACCTTTCTAAGGAGACCATTTGGAAGAGAATAGCACATTACACCTTTCTAAGGAGAATTGCAATATCAGCTTGTGAATCCTCAATGGACTGACTCCCACACTCTGTACACCGCACGTTGTGGCTGATATTTCTTGCCCTGGCCTCCACGACTTGTGATTTCTTCACCTCATCATCTTTGTTTTCCATTGTTAATATAAAATAGCTTCAGCTCAAACAAACTATCAAAAACAACCACAAGATAGAAACATCAGAATGTACAAGGCCTGTTTATTTTCATCACTGAAGCATTTTATCAAACACTTTCAGGGTCATCCAAAAGGAACCAGTAAAGTAAAAGAATAGGGGAAACGGGGACAAAGGAGAGTACCTTATTGGCTGGCTTTACACTCAGAGATTGATGATCAATTGTAACGATTGAGATTTGGGTAAATGACTTAGCTTATGATTTTAGAAGATTTTTGAGTTTGAGAAAGGTTTAAGCTCTGGTTCGTTTTGAAGCTCGTTGATAGAGAAATTACCGCCACACTCGGAAAAAGATCCGTAGTTATGTTGGTTGATTCGAATATCGACACGTAAATTGTGAAGTGTTTGTGTATTTGAGTACGTCTTTTTATATGATATTTAAAATAAAATTACAGAGATAGCTAAGTAATATAAGTGAAAAAAAAATTATACACAAGTTTGTTAGATTTTAGTTTAGAGTTTAAGTTTAGGTCGTAAGATTTGAAATTTAGGTTTTATGATTAAAGTTTATAGTTTATATGTTAGAGTTTAGGTTAGTAATTTAGAATTTATATTTTAATACATAATTTGTGTAAAAAATATTTACACAACACTCCACATTTGAGCAATAAAATCTAAAATATAAGTTCTTAACTCTAGTACCCTAAACCCTAAATTATAATCCTAAACCATAAATTATAGAGTATGTAACATAAATCTCTAAACCCTATAATTAAAAGGCTTATGTATCAAAGTGTTTTCTTTGTATAGATATATTTTTCACTTAAATAATTTTTTAAAGTTCATTTTGTTAGAAATAATCATATAATTTTTTATTAAGAAGTATTTACATTTTCTATGCAAAATTTAAATTCATACAAAATGAACTACATAAATATTTTTAAATATTCGACTAATTAATAGATCTCGAAATATTCATATACATAATTTCATGTCTCCCTTCAAAAAAAAAATTGTCTCGAACCATCAACCTAAACTGATGGGTGACTTCTCAAACAATAAGTTTTATAAATATAGTCATAATTTCCGTAGTAATTACGTTTTATGCTTACTTAGCTAATCAACTTTTCATTTTAATCTCTAACTGCTACTTTAATTTCAGTTCAGTCAAGTTAAGGATTAATGATGTTAATTGAGAGAAATTTTGGAGGATTGGTTGACAAATTTGGATTGGGTACTGAAGAAGTCATTATAGGACTAAACTATACAATTTAATTTACTCTATTCACAATGTTAAAAATTTAATTTCTTACTTTATTTAAGAAATTTAGTGTTTCATCGTATCGAGATTATGGAAAAAATCTCAAAAAAACTGTGATGAGATTTTTTATTTTCCACTCTATTGCATTGCCCAGATTATTTCCACGAATATTGTTGTCTAAACAGTGCAGTAGAAGTCGAATTCTCTTGAGTTCAAAAATGAAAAAAAAAGCTAAAGCTTGCTCCATTAGAATCCGACTTTGGCTTCCCTAAAGTCTGGGCCAAGTGGATCCGACTTTGGCTAAAGTGTGTGCCAAGTGGATCCGACTTTAGCACCTGCTAGACATTGCATGAAAAGCATATCGGTGCATGCATGGCAGGGGGCACGGGGTGGCAGAGGGGGCATAAAAAATTGAATAAGTCACAAGAAAGGAAGAAAATAATTGATTGGATAAATGGTGGAATTTAATTGGGTAGGTGGTATGTGTCGTTGAAATTTAATTTTTTTGAAGTTAAAAGGGGTGGGTTGAAGGTAGGTAGTGGGAGAAAAAATATTTTGAAGTAAAAGAAGATGAGAAAGATTTGAAGAATTTTATTAAAGTAAGTATTTTTTTTTGTAATTTATTCTTATTATTATGAGTAAGTATTATTTTTTGTAATTTGTTTTTTTTGTATATTTTATTTTTAGTAATTACGAAAATCGGATATTTGTGTTTTTAAGTTAAAGTTTAAGATTTTTGTGTTAAATATGTGGTTGAAGAGAAGAAAGAACTTTGAAGAGAATATAGTAAGTTAAGTTATTTGTTTGATTAAATTTGAAGTTGTTGTTTGAATTTTGTGTTAAATATGTGGGGATTTGAGAAATATTTTTTTGTATATTGTTCAATTTAAATTCGTTAATTTTTTTAAATTTTTATTTTGAAGTTCCTTGAATTTTTGATGTTATTTTGAGAGAATGTAATTTGAAAGTTTTGTGTTAAATAGGTGAAGATATGAGAAGAAAATGTAGTTTAAATATTTTTGTGTTAAATAGGTGGAGAGATATTGAGAATATAGAAAAATTATTTGAATATAAGAGAAGAAACGGGAAAATACATTTATTTTGAGAATATAGAAAAATAGGTGGATAGATTTTATTATTTTATTTAAGTTCGTTAATTTAATTATATTTATTTATAGGTGATTGAATAAAACGTTAAATTGATGATTTAATAGACAATAAGCAAATACGACATTTATTTTAATTGTTATTTTTAATGTGGTAGATTTAGTCTCGGTTTAGTAATATTTTCTTATTTGTCGTGTAGGATGGCTGAGCAAGCTCCATTGTTGCATTTACAAAATTAACACATTACTAGCCTTAGAGTTGATGAGCTGGTATAATTTTTTTAAAATTGTTTCATTACGAAACATGTCACTTCTGTGTTTTTTTTGTTAGTAATTATGTTTAAATAACGTGTTATTTACAGGATGCAGAGGAAACATTTAAACATCATTTGTGCATGGTAGACAAACCCCTAGACCACATAATCGAGAATTTTTTTTTATATATGGCATAATTTTATCATGCAACGTTCCTCCGTGGGTACCAGTTGGTGCCCGGATTGATTACTGCTTTAATTGAGCTTTGGAGACCTAAACGCATACCTTCCATATCCCTTGCAGAGAATGCACGATCACCCTCGAGGACGTGGTTTATTTTATTGGGGTCCCAGTAAACGGGAAGCTAGTGGTCGAGCGTAGCGTAGGCTCAACGACTGAAATTTGTCAACGGTTCTTTGGGAAGGAACCCTATGGAAGTAACGTGAAAGGGTCTTGTGTGAAAATGAGTTGGCTAGAGAGAGAATTTCAACTCACCTATTATAATACAATTGAAGAAATTAATATGGTCATTCGAGCATATATCATACAGATGATCGGAGGTATATTGATGTCGGATAAATCTGGCAATATGGTCAGTGTAAGGTATCTTCGTTTTTTGGATACTCCTTGGGAACTTGATTGTCAATATAGTTGGGGATCAGCTATATTAGCATGTTTGTATCGCGAGTTGTGCAAATGCGCTTTATTGCAAAAGGGTCAGAGGGTAGGCGATATTGATGGTTGCCTGTTATTGTTGCAAGCGTGGGCTTGGCAACGACTACCTTTTTTTACACCACTTACTCGAACACATGTGCAGTTTCCTGTCTTTGCAAGGTAAATATATATATATATATATCTTTATTCTTAGTTGAATCTATAAATTAATTAAATTAACTTGTTATTTAAATATATTGTGATTTGTATGCATATGGTGCGAGGAAAAGCATGAGACGGGTTGGCGCACAACAACGTCAGAGTTTGTAGATCTCTTATTGATTCTCATTTTCAAGAGCAAGTATATGAATGGAAAATACTTTTTGACGTTAAATGTGTTTTTCACATCTTAGTTAGTTAAATGTATTATTTTAAACCATTATTTTTTGCAGTTTATTTGGAAGGCCTACGAAGATGACCATATATTTGTACCAGAATATTTGGCGAATGATTCACTTTTATGGTGTAGTGTTACAACGTTGACCCATTTCTCTACTGTAAAGTTTCACTTTGCAGATAGAATGTTATGGCAATTTGGCTTCCACCAGCCTATTCCGTGCATTTCACGTGCTCATTACTATTTTCATGCCTATGATGGACGTGGCAAGCCAGATACGGATTGGGAAGTCAAACATAATGAGTATATTGCTTTGTGGAACAATAGAGGTTCATCGTTGCCAGAACGTCATCCAATGGAAGCAGACGATTTTGATTTTGAGAGTTCAGAGTACATGATCTACTATCGTAGTCATAGAATGTCGTACTTAATAGATCAGTCAAAACGGGAGGAATGCGAAAGGTTCCGGAAAAAAATATGGAGGCAAAGGTAAATCGTCGAAGGTTGCAACGAGCTCATCACAGAGGCAACAAATTTTTAGTAGAGACCCTAGAGGTTGGCCAACGACATGGGAGCCACCAGTGGCCCCACCAATGGTTTTATGGGAAAAAGAACCAACTCCTACTTGTGTACAACCGGAAGTGGCCCCGATATACTTGGATAATATAGGATTTTTTCAGCCTACTACATTTATATATCCACCAGTGAGCTCGAGCTATTCAGGTAATGTGGGAGAGAGCTCTTCAGGTAATGTAGGGTTTAATGATCCTAATTTATACAGACCCGAGCTTATTTCGCCACAGACACCCAACTACACGAACTTGGGCGAGAACATAGATTTTTTTACACTTCTTGTGGCCAACCCATCGCCGATGATGACTGCCACGTCCAGTGTTCCTCAAGGATCAATCCATATGTATCCGTATCAACCCAATTTTGGGACCCCCTGTGTTCAGCAAACACCACTGCAATCCTTGTTCTTCACAGGTGGGCTGATTGGAACCGAGAACGATGATGATGTCGATGAAGAGCAGCAACTTCAGCCTCGTCATCGACGCAATCCCGATCGGTCTCGTCATCCACCGGGGTGTGGTATGGGTGGACATAAACATTGTTAGCTTTTTTTTATTTCAAGTAGTTAATAACTTTAGTGGATTATGTTAAAATGCAATGTTTGAATAAGTTTTTTATTTGTATTTTATATCTAACAATTTAAAAGAAAAATATTTCTCGACTTAATGAATTATATTAGAACAATTTAAATTAAGTGATTAAATTGAATTTTTTCACAACACAACACAACACAACACAACACAACACAACATTTTTCAAATACAAACATTGGAAATCACCGAGGCATTGACACGAATCTTGGTTCATTTGGACAGTTTGATCTGGAATGTCCTTCGGACCTACACATGGTGCATCTCTTCCGTTGTCCCTTCTCCCTAAAATGAAGATCCATATTGGTATATATGCGAGTCGATCTAGGTCGGCCATTTGGAGATCTACCGAGTGTAGGATCCGGTAACCATTTTTCATGCTCTTTCGACGACCAATAAATTGAATTTGCAATCGGTGGGAACTCACTTTTGTAAATATTGACCATCCTACAGAGATCGAAGCATTCATCAACAAGAGTGTACGGGTCAACCCCTACATGCATACACGATGCAATTGCATGAATGCATGGATACCGCCATGCTTGGAATGCTCCACAATCACACCAACTATGTCTGAAATCAACTCAAAATATATTTGAGTGTGCTGCTTCGTTGTTGCGTCTGGAACCAACAACATCAAATGTCTGATTAGTTCGGTCGAAGCTGTGAACCTTTAGCGACGTTGCTTTCGTCATGTTCTCTGTCATTTTCGTCACAAGAGTGGGAGCCCACCTTTGGCCCCTATTTAATAAGGCCTCAATTTCCTTTCCTTTAACTACCCAAACTTTCGCCAACCGATATTACGTCTCTTTCATCAGGCTTGCTATTGAGAGATGACGTGATTTTTTTAGTACTCCATTTATGCACTCCACAATGTTGGTAGTCATTTGCCCGTATCGTCTACTACCTTCGTTATATGACTGGGCCCATCTTTCCCTCTCGATTTTATTTGCCCAACTCTAAACCTGCTTGTCGTACTTCATTAAATTTTCCATCTTCCTCTCAAAATGTGGTCGCGTTAGTAGATATCTTGTGTCATAGTATTATTAGTATCTACACAAATCAAACATAAATAAATAAATAAATGCATATGCAAATATAATTTAGTTTGAAAAAAGATGTGTAAAACCTATGTTTGATTTTAATATAACTAAGTATGATAAGGATTAAATTGAAAACTTGAAATTGATTTCTAAGTCCCTTAAATGATTTATAAATCACCAACACTTTAAACTGATTTGAAAAACTCAAACTCCAAATATTTTTTAAGTGTTCCAAGGCCAAAGTATTGAAAAACGTCCAGGTGTATCGATACGCCTCTAGCCGTATTGATACATTTTTTACAAAATTGGCTACTGGAAAGACGCGTTTCGATACGCTCTTAACCGTATCGAAATAGCGTATCGAAACAGATTCAATCTGTATCGATACGCCCCTTTGTAAAAACTGAAGGAGTTTGAATGGTGTATCGATACGGCTTAACCTGTATCGATACGATTTTAACAGAATTTTTAATTCAAAGTGTTTTAAATGTTTTCAACCGTTGGTGTCAGTTGTTAGGTAACTAATATTTAAAGTGGTAGTTGTCCAGTATCGATACGGTGTACCCCGTATCGAAACAGAAACTTCTAGTGAGCTAAGTTGAGAAAAAGGTATCGATACGGTCTCTTTCGTATCGAAACGGTCCCTATCCCATACCGATACGCTTACACGCGTTTCGATACGCCCTCTTTATTATGTGCAACGTCTCTTTCTGTTTTGAGACAGGTATCGATACGGCTCTTCGTGTACCGATACAGATAGCTGCATAAGTGCATTTATGGTGGAAAGAGAGGGTCCCAACGGCTATAATCAATACCCTAACCACCCAAACGACTAGAATTAATAGAGAATGTATAAATTGAAGCTTATTGAAGACTAGCAACAACCATTGCATCAAAGATAAACATCCAAGCAAAAATCCAAGCTCATTGTGCTTATTTTCCAATATTCTTGTAAACCCCAAATTGTGTTGTATTCAATTCCTATCCTATCTCAAATTTGGGTTGAGTGTTTGTATTGAAAAAGGCAATATTATATTTGAGAGATATCTTTCTTGCCTAATTTCTTCTTTGTTTCACTTGTGAGGGTTTGGTCAAATTTTGGGTAGAAAATTTAACTGGTTGTGTAAAGGTTACCTCCTAAGCCTTGAAAAGGGGAAGAACAAATTAGTGAATTATTGCAAATCCTTAGTGGTAGCTAAGGTAGTGGATGTCGAGTTCATTTAGAATTTGAACCACTCTAAAATCCTTTGTTCTTCATTTTTAGCTATCATTTTTCTTCAACAATTTTTAAAGCCCAATTCACCCCCTCTTGGCATTGATCAATCCATTGATCCACTCAATAATTGGTATCAAAGCCTACCTCTTTGAAGGATTAACAACCACAATAGGAGTTCCTAAGAAGAGTGTGATCATCCAAAAATCAAGCCATGGCATTTACCTCTGGATCAAGCATGTACGAGTCTCAATCCACCACAAAACCACCATTCTTCAATGATGACAACTATCCATTTTGGAAGAACCGGATGCGACTCTTCATCAAATCCAACGACTACCTTGTTTGGGATGTCATTGAAGATGGTCCCTATATTCTCTTGAAGAGGGATAATGAAGAAAGTTGGTTCTAAAGAAGAAAATTGAGATGAGTAAAGATGAGAGAAGGAAGATCCAAATAAATGACAAAGCTCTTCACATGCTCTTTTGTTCTTTCGATCCCGACATCTACTCCAAAGTCTTCTCCATTGAAAGTGCCAAGGAAGTGTGGGATACACTAGAGACCACCTATGAAGGAACCAATGATGTAAAGGAGACCAAGATTGGAATTCTCAATTATAGTGATGAGAATTTCAAGATGGAGCCCGACGAAACGGTGTCCAAAATGTTCGATCACTTCTCAACCATCGTCAACGGGCTTAAGGGTTTTGGAGAGACAATCCCGGAAGACAAACTTGTCCGAAAACTACTCTACTCACTTTTCGAATCTTGGGATGGGAAGAGAACCGCCATCATCGAGGCCAAAAACTTGAAGACTCTAAAACTTGATGAGCTAGTGGGTTCTCTCCTTACTCCTGAAATAATGAAGCAAGAAAGGGAAAATGAAAAGAAGAAGGAAGAGAAAAGAGTGGAGAAATTAGAGGTAGAAAAGAAGAAGAAAATAGGAGTGGCTCTCAAAGCTTCATTACATGAGGAGAGCACTTCTAGTGAGGAGGATGATTTAGAAGAATTGGATATGATAGCCAAAAGATTCTCAAGATTCATGAGGTCCAACGGAGGAAGGAAAATTCAAAGAAAGATGGACTTCAAGGGTAAAAACAAAGAAGAATAGAGGGATCAAATCATTTGCTACGAGTGCAAAAAGCCCGGTCACATTCGTTCAGAGTGCCCTCAACACAAGAAGAAGGGCTTTGAGAAGAAAAAGAAGCTCAAAGCCAAGCTTTCTACTTGAAGTGATGAGGAGTCATCCGAGGATGAAGAACAAGAAGTGGCCAACCTTTGCCTCATAGCACTTGAGGAGGATTCCTCCATGGTAACCTCTAACTCATCATCTTTTGACTTTACATTTGATGAATTACATAATGCATATGATGAGTTGCAAGAGGTTTATGATGAGTTAGTTGAGAAATACAAAGAGTCGGTCATTAAAAATAAGAAAATTATTTCAGAATTAAATGATAAAAATGACTCACTTTCTCAAGCTAACTTAAAATTTGAGAAAAAAGATTTTAGATTTGAAAGATGAACTTAAATTCTTCCAAGATGAAAATGTAGACCTAAATAATCTTCTTTCTCAATGCAATAGTGAACACCAAAAGGTGTTAGATGCGCTTAACAAGCTCAAAGAGTTTTTAAAAATGTTGGTAATGTGAAACATGAAAAAGGTGAATCATCTAAAACAAACCAACCTAGGAGAAAGACTAATAACTACAAACAAAGTAGCTTCCCTAGACATAATAGAACTAAAAAGATTAGGAGTGTATGGGTTTCTAAGGAACTTGTCAAATCTAATAATATTGTATCTATGTCACCTTGGATTCCTAAGGGAACCAAGCTATTGGGAGCTAACACTCGTGGACCCAAAATGATTTGGGTACCAAAAACAAAAGTTTAATATCTTTGTTTGTAGGGGAGCATTGCTACAAGGCCAAAGCTCAAAGTCAAAATTCATGGTACCTTGATAGTGGATGCTCGAGGCATATGACCGGAGACAAGAGTAGATTCATGGACTTAAAGCCCAAAAGTGGAGGAGTAGTGACATTTGGTGACAACTCCAAAGGCCACATTAAAGGTATTGGCTCCATAGGTAATCACTCTACCATTCTTATTGAAAATGTTTTGTATGTCGATGGTCTTAAACATAATTTGTTGAGCACAAGCCAATTATGTGATAAGAGATTTAATGTCTTATTTGATAAAAATGGGTACAAAATTGTTGACATTAAATCAAATAATATTATGCTCATAGGTCATCACATAGGTAACATTTACATGATGCATTTAGATGACATACATACATCCCATGCATGTTTAGTAGCTCAAAATGAAAATGATGCATGGCTATGGCATAGGAAATTAGGACATGCTAGCATTAGTGTTTTAGAAAAATTAGTTTCCCTAGATCTAGTTAGAGGTTTACCCAAAATTAAGTTCTCAAATGATAAAATTTGTGATGCATGTTCTAAGGGTAAACAACATAAGTCAACCTTTTAATCCATTAATGATGTTTCTACAAGTAGGTGTTTACAACTTATTCACATGGATTTATTTGGGCCTATTAGAACTATGAGCTTGGGTGGTAAATCTTATGCATTTGTGCTTTTGATGATTTTTCTAGATTTACTTGGGTTCTATTTTTAAGTACTAAAGATGAGGCTTTAGAAAAATTCATCACCTTTTCAAAATTAACCCAAAATGATCTTGAACTTAGAATTTCTCATATTAGAAGTGATCATGGAACCGAATTTCAAAATCTAGGGTTCGAAGAGTTTTTAAATGAAAATGGTATTAGCCACAATTTTTCGGTTCCTCGAACTCCTCAACAAAATGGGGTAGTTGAGAGGAAAAATAGAACTTTACAAGAAATGGCTAGAACCATGCTTTGTGAAAACAATTTACCTAAATATTTTTGGGCGGAAGCCACAAACACCGTTTGCTACATTGTTAACCGAGTAATGATTAGGCCACTTTTATAGAAAAACATCATATGAGATTTTAAAATCTAAAAAGCCCAACATTAGCTATTTTCATCCATTTGGTTGTGAGTGTTTTGTTTTAAATAATGGAAAAGACAACTTAGGTAAATTTGATGCAAAAAGTGATGAAGCTATTTTCATAGGATATTCCTTAACCTCTAAAGCATATCGTGTATTTAATTAGAGAAATTTAGTAGTAGAAGAATCTATACATGTTGTATTCGATGATAACCTCTTTCCAAGGAAGGATTCTTGTGATGATGATGATGTAGGAATCATAAATGCCTTTGATGGAGGACAAACTTCAAAGGAGGATAAGATTCCAACAAAAGAAGAGGATACACAAGATCCACCTCTTGAAGCCTTGAAGGACTTGGCTCTTGAGGAAAAGGAAGTGAGCTACCCTAAGGAGTTCAACTATGTCAAAGGTGGTGAAATCTTGGGTGATCCATCCAAGGGGGTAACCACTAGATCTTCTCTTAAACTTATGAACCATGTTGCATTTATCTCATGCGTAGAGCCTAAGAATATAAAAGAAGCATTAAAAAATGACTTTTGGATTATGGCTATGCAAGAAGAGTTAAATCAATTTGAGAGAAGTACTATTTGGACATTAGTTGATAGGCCTAGTAATCAATCTACTATAGGAACTAATTGGGTCTTTAGGAACAAACTAGATGAGAGTGGTAACATTGTAAGAAATAAAGCTAGACTAGTAGCACAAGGTTACACTCAAGAAGAGGGAATAAATTTTGATGAAACATATGCACCCGTAGCTAGAATGGATGCCATTAGAATGTTGCTTGCATATGCATGTTATCATGATTTCAAGCCTTTTCAAATGGATGTTAAAAGCGCATTTTTAAACGGTTTTATAAATGAGGAAGTGTATGTGAAACAACCACCGGGTTTTGAAGACTCAAAATTACCAAATCATGTTTTCAAACTCACTAAAGCTCTTTATGGTTTAAAACAAGCTCCTAGAGCTTGGTATGAAAGACTTTCAAACTTTTTGGTTGAAAAAGGTAAGGTGGACACTACACTTTTCATAAAATGGTATAAAAATGATATTATAGTAGTACAAATTTATGTTGATGATATTATTTTTGGATCTACTAATGAATGTCATTGCAAAGAGTTTGCTAAGTTAATGCAAGGTGAATTCGAGATGAGCATGATGAGGGAGCTCTCATTCTTTTTGGGACTCCAAATCAAGCAAAGGAAGGATGACACCTTCATCAATCAAGCAAAATACATCAAGGACATGCTTAAGAAGTTTGGCTTGGAGAATGCAAAGCCTCAAGCCACACCTATGAGCTCATCTACAAAGCTTGACAACGATGAAGAAGGTAAGTGTGTTGGCTCTAAGCTTTACCGTTCTATGATTAGATCATTGCTTTACCTTACCGCAAGTAGACCATATATCTTGTTTAGTGTTTGCTTGTGTGCTAGGTTTTAAGCTATTCCTAGAGAGTCTCACCTTATAGGCCTTAAGAGAATCTTTAGGTACCTTAGAGATACTCCTTGTTTAGGTCTTTGGTACCCTAGAGACTCCACCTTCAACCTTCATGCTTATTCGGATGCAGATTATGGGGGATGTAAAATCGATAGGAAAAGTACTTCGGGAACTTGTCAATTCTTAGATAGTATGTTCATATCTTGGTTCTCTAAGAAACAAAATAGTGCAACTCTTTCTACCACCGAAGTCGAGTACATATCCTTAGAGAGTTGTTATGCTCAAGTCCAAAGCTCAAGTCCTTTGGATGAAGCAAAAACTCTTAGATTATGGTATTAAAGTTGAAACCATACCCCTTAAGTGTGATAACACTAGTGTCATATGCTTGACTAAAAATCCCATCCAACACTCTAGAACAAAATATATAGAGATAAGGCATCATATCATTAGAGATCATATCCTTAAGGAAGATGTTGTTATAGAGTACATTGACATCTTAAACCAACTAGCGGACATCTTTGTAAAGCCTTTAGATAAAGAGCGTTTTTGGTCCCTTAGGAGAGAGTTAGGTCTAACTAGCCTTCCTTAACCCTTTAGGACCTTTTTTAAAGTTAAAATTGCTTGATCTTGTGAAATTGCATGTTAATGTGTTGTAGCTCTTGAAAATATCCATGCTTATAGCTAGGGGGAGTATGATTCTGTTAAAATATTCTTAGAACTGCTCATTCATCATTTTCATTCATTTAGAAGATGTTAGAATCGAGCTTTTGGTTGTTCTTAAAGCCTAAAATGTATTTCTGGGCATAGGGTATCGATACAGCCTTATGCGTATCGATACGAGTATTGTATTAGTTTCTCAGATTACATTTTGCCTTAAACGAGTATCGATACAGTTAACCCCGTTTCAATACGAGCAACAATCGTTTCGATACAGATTGCATTCGTTTCGATACGAACCTTCAACAAACATTTTAAATGGAATTACATTTTTACCCCCGTATCGATACACCCTCAGGCGTATCGATACGCGATTGCGTAGACAGCTATCAATTGGCATTTAAGAGTTCAACTTTTACCAAAATTGAATTTTCTCAAAACCCTAAAATCCCTAACTGTTTTCACTCTATAAATAGCCTCTCTTTCCCTCATATTTTCACACCACAACCAAAATCTCTAAAGGGTTTTCAAAATCAAGCAAAACTCTTAAGCTTTTCATCAATTGGGTGCTAAGCTCTTCTCTCATTCATCTCTAATCAATATCAAGGTAAAACTCTTTCTTTTTCTTTTCTTTTTCGTTTCAAATTTTCTTTTGTTTTGTTTTTGTTTTGTCTTCTCAAACCAAAATCTCTTTTCAAAATTTTTCTTTATAATTTTTTTCAACCTTGATTATTAGTTTTCAATGAGTTGAATGAAGAAAACTTAATGCATACATTGTTTTTAATCTTTTATTTAGTTCATGACACCTCCTAAAAATAGAACACGTACTAGTGAAGCCGGTGAAGGATCCAATACCAAAGGTGGTACTCGCCCAAATCTCACTCATATCTATCAACACTCCTTTAAGTCCCCCCGGAGAATTCACCTATTTTTGCCAATTTCAAAACTATAAGATCCGTCCGGAGAAGGTAATCTCTATTCCTTTTCTTAAGTCGGAGTGTTTCAAATTTGAATATCTACCTTTGCTCCAAGAATGGAAGTTTATAGATTTTATCACAATTCCCGGATTTTACTTTCGCATTTTAGTTTTGATCTTTTATGCTAATGCCAAGTGTTGTGCAAATCGAGATGGTGTTGTTACGGGTGTTAATTCTTATCTTATGGGTAAAAAGGTCACTATAGATGTTCAATCTATTTGTGATGTATTTAAGTTGGAGGATGAAGGCTTTGATGATGAGAATGCCCTTGGTCATGTCTTAAGTGGTTTCGTCACCGCCCTTAATGCTCAGGATCAGATCCTCCATTTGATGGTTTCTTGGTGGTTTAGACCCTCGGGAGGGAAGTATTCCACTATTCGCCAAGTAGATAATTTTTGGATTCGATGCTTCCGTGAGAGAAAACGTATGAACCTTGCTCGTATTATGTTTACGGAGATTGTCTATCTCGTGCAACATCGCCACACCACTCTCGTCACTTCTTTCACCTATGGTACGGCCTTGAGTTACTTCTTCCAACAAAAGGAGATAGATTGCTTGCATGACTACCCAACTCCCCTCACCGATCCTATCAATGAACGATCTCTTGCAAGGGATAAGTTCCATTACTTTAATGGTAATTGGCTTCGTCTATCCGAGCTCCCTAGTGAGGCCGTGGAACAATTTGCTAATCCTCAAGTTGAACAAGTTCCTCAAGCTCCTCCTCCACCTTCTATGAACTCCCTCATGACTTAACTCAATGAGCAATTTACGGGTTTGCGCATGGGAATGTCCTCAATAGATCAAGTTATGAATTCGGGATTCACCGCTATTGATATAAGGTTTACAAGCCTTAAAGATCGAATGAGGAATGTGGAGACTCGACTCACTTCCCTTGAAGGCGGTCACAACTCAATGAATATCTCTCTCACCGCTTTCCATGACGAGTGGCGTCAAACTATGAGGAATGATGATGCAATTGAGGAAGATGATGAAGAAGGCGATGGAGATGCATAGTAGCCTATCTTTGCATATCATTCATATCATTTAGGATATTTATTTATACACCTTTGATTTATGATTTTAGGATTAAGTTTGAATTATTCTAAAACCTATGCTTTGATTTTCTGTTATTTGGATTTTAAGTTGATGTTATCTTTTATTTTGATCTTAATGATATTATGTTGCTTGCTTATTTATACCTTTTGCATATTTATGCATTTTACATTATGTCTCAATTATTTTTGATCTAACAAAAAGGGGGAGATGGAAGCTCACAACACTTAAAAATTTTGATTTTCAAACTTAAAAGTTACCTAGCAAATATTAAGGGGGAGTTATTTTGCAAAGTTTTTCAAAGTATCAAAAATTTCAAGTTTTGGTTTTGTTATATCAAAAAGGGGAGATTGTAAAACATATGTTTGATTTTGATATAACTAAGTATGTTAAGGATTAAATTGAAAACTTGAAATTGATTTCTAAGTCCCTTAAATGATTTATAAATCACCAACACTTTAAACTAATTTGAAAAACTCAAACTCCAAATATTTTCTAAGTGTTCCAAGGCCAAAGTATTGAAAAACGTCCAGATGTATCGATACGCCTCAAGCTGTATCGATACTTTTTTTTGTACAAAATTGGCTACCGGAAAGACGCGTTTCGATACGCTCTTAACTGTATCGAAATAGCGTATCGAAACAGATTCAATATGTTTTTCAATACTTTGCAAAGTTTTTCAAAGTATCAAAAATTTCAAGTTTTGGTTTTGTTATATCAAAAAGGGGGAGATTGTAAAACATATGTTTGATTTTGATATAACTAAGTATGTTAAGGATTAAATTGAAAACTTGAAATTGATTTCTAAGTCCCTTAAATGATTTATAAATCACCAACACTTTAAACTGATTTGAAAAACTCAAACTCCAAATATTTTCTAAGTGTTCCAAGGCCAAAGTATTGAAAAACGTCCAGATGTATCGATACGCCTCAAGCTGTATCGATACTTTTTTTTTGTACAAAATTGGCTACTGGAAAGACGCGTTTCGATACGCTCTTAACTGTATCGAAATAGCGTATCGAAACAGATTCAATATGTATCGATACGCCCCTTTGTAAAAACTGAAGGAGTTTGAATGGTGTATCGATACGGCTTAACCTGTATCGATACGATTTTAACAGAATTTTTAATTCAAAGTGTTTTAAATGTTTTCAACCGTTGGTGTCAGTTGTTAGGTAACTAATATTTAAAGTGGTAGTTGTCCCATATCGATACGGTGTACCCCGTATCGAAACGGAAACTTCTGGTGAGTTAAGTTGAGAAAAGGTATCGATACGGTCTCTTTCGTATCGAAACGGTCCCTGTCCTGTACCGATACGCTTATATACGTTTCGATATGCCCTCTTTATTATGTGCAACGACTCTTTCTGTTTTGAGACAGGTATCAATACGGCTCTTCGTGTATCGATACGGATAGCTGCAGAAGTGCATTTATGGTAGAAAGAGAGGGTCCCAACGGCTATAATCAATACCCTAACCACCCAAACGGCTAGAATTGATAGAGAATGTATAAATTGAAGCTTATTGAAGACTAGCAACAACCATTGCATCAAAGATAAACATCCAAGCAAAAATCCAAGCTCATTGTGCTTATTTTCCAATATTCTTGTAAACCCCAAATTGTGTTGTATTCAATTCCTATCCTATCTCAAATTTGGGTTGAGTGTTTGTACTGAAAAGGGCAATATTGTATTTGAGAGATATCTTTCTTGCCTAATTTCTTCTTTGTTTCACTTGTGAGGGTTGGTCAAATTTTGGGTAGAAAATTTGACCGGTTTTGTAAAGGTTACATCCTAAGCCTTGAAAAGGAGAAGAACAAATTATTGAATTGTTGCAAATCCTTAGTGGTAGCTAAGATAGTGGATGTAGAGTTCATTTGAAACTTGAACCACTCTAAAATCCTTTATTCTTCATTTTTAGCTATCATTTTTCTTCAACAATTTTTTAAAGCCCAATTCACCCCCTCTTGGCATTGATCAATCCATTGATCCACTCAACAATATGCTTACCCATGCTTTCAATCTCACTAGGAAGATAAGGATTTTTGAACCGCTCATAGCAGTTCTTACTGATATGACGAATACAATAGGCATGGTATGTGTTCGGTGGTGTCCAATGACTTCCGTCGCGATTAATTGCTGCTTTGATACCCGTCCCTCGATCGGATATAATGCATACCCCATCTTCTTTGACGACATGCTTACGTAAGTTCATCAAAAAGAAATTCTAAGCTTTCGTCGTCTCCTGCTCAACAATTGCAAATGCAATCGGGAAGATGTTGTTGTCACCATCTTGCGTAACAGCAACCAATAATATATGAGAGTATCTCTCGTACAACCATGTGCCATCGACTTGTATCATACGTTTGCAATAGGGAAAGCCTTCGATAGCAGGCTTGAACACCCAGAAAAGTTGATGAAAAAATTTATAGCCTTCAACAATTTGGCCTTCTCGGTTTTTCGCATCCTTGATTTGATACCTCACTACGGTGCCCGAGATAAAATGTGTCAGTGCTAGTAATAAAGCTGGTAGCTCGTTGTACGACTTATCGTAATCACCGTACACCAAGTCCATTGCCTTATCCCTTGCACGCCAGGCCTTTTTGTATTGTATTTGGTATTCAAATTATTGCGCAATGCTTGTCTGAATCGTTGAAACTGTAACCCGTGGATTTGCTTCAACCAACTTCATTATGTGACGACATATTACGTTGGAGTCCAATTTTCGGTGGTATTGGTTGATGGAAGTTCGTAAACATGTGTGAACACCATTATACTTTGTGACCTCCCAACGATTTGACCTCTGCAGCTTTGTCACTCGGATATTCCAATTGCACTCTTGTTCGTATTTCACACATTTGGCAAAGAAGGTCCTCTGGCTGGATTCTGCGACAAAGTAGTCCACGTGGTTCTTGATGTTGTACTCTTTCACTGCCAATATAACTTCATTCTTGTCATCAAATTGAAGCTTAACATATAATTTACTGTGTTGACTCGAGGTTAATCGGGCCAAATCCGAGAATTCAGGCGCCCTCATTGCATCAAAATCCACCGAACTCATGTCAGAAAGAGGTTCATAAAATGTAATGTCACCCCCGGATAAAACAAATTCGCCAACACCAAAATTAGGGTCTGCACCTACATCATCCGGGAACAAATCATGATCCACAATATCTTCATCTTCGCTGGAATCGGCAAGTGATTCTCCCCATCGACCTCGTGAGGGTTCCACACCAACTTCAACAGTAGGATTAACACCCGGCTCGTATGATGAAGCATATGTTGAAGGCCCGACTTCATAAAATGTATTTGATGTCCCACTTGTCAACATTGCAACAAAACTACCTCCGAGCATATCAATCTCATCACCAAAGTTCATTTGAGCTGATTCTCCAACAACGTTTGTAGATGGGCCGAGAACATCACGCACCTCGGCAAACAACTCGTTATATCGAATTCTCATAGAATCATGCTCTACGATCATCAAAGAAACATCGTCATCATCTTGGAGAGTGATTGTACAATATCTGACCGGATTGTACAATATCAAAGAACATCACGCACCTCGGCAAACAACTCGTTATATCGAATTCTCATAGAATCATGCTCTACGATCATCAAAGAAACATCGTCATCATCTTGGAGAGTGATTGTACAATATCTGACCGGATTGTCACATGTCATCCACCAGTAACGTAAACCATGATTCTATTTTCTAATTTTCTATGATATTTTCTCCTCATTTCTCGAAGCATGATTTCTTTCTCAAATCTCATCTTTGTACTGCTTTCACAATCAAATACAACCCCGACATCAGTTTTCACCATTTGTCCCATTGTAATGAACAACCACCATAAATTTGTTGTTGCTCATTTTCTCTACATGATCGAAATAAAACATACTAAATCAAAATGCTCATAATAAAATAAAAAATAAATATATTTCAAATATATTTTTTTCTAACATCGTAAATCAACTTACAAAATAAACTGAAATTAAAATTTAAAACTACCAAACTAACTCAAATAAACTACATGAAAAAATATACCATTTATTCAATCCAAATTCAAAGTAACTCAAATAAACTACATGAAAAAATTAAAAATAATTGAAACATACAAAATAAAAATATCAAACTCAAAAATTCGAATCTACTTACAAAATAACAAAATAAAAATATCAAACTCAAAAATTCGAATCTACTTACAAAATAACAAAATAAAATTATCAAACCAAAAAAATAAAACTCTAAAAAAATTCAAATCTACTTACCGTCTTTTCTTCAATTACTTTCTTTATCTTCTTCTTCTACTACTTCAATCTTTAATTCCTTTCAACCTTAACTTAACTATTTAACAAAAAAAATTCTTATCCCTTATACTACCCCTATCTTTGTTTATCTAATAACTATAAATTTTTAACCTCTACTCCTATACATTTTAAAATATCATATCACCATTCAAAAATCACATCCACCACTCCAAAAAAATTAATCTGCTTCTCACTCTTTCCAAAAATACAATAAACCTAACCTAAACCTATACCTATATTTGAATCAAAACTCTTCTCTAAAAATAAAACACAGCCTAAACCTATATTTCAATCAAAATTCAGTGACAGATCTCTTCACCCTTTTGAAACCTAAGCCATTAGAGTCCGACTTTAAGGAATTTCTCTCCCAAAATATCACTGAAGTCGGATTCAAATGCACCCAACTTTAAAAACCCCATAGTCGAATTTACATGAGATCGACTTTAAAGAATTTTTTTTAAACACCGATTCATCAGAGTCTGACTTCTACTACACTGTTCCAATCACAATATTTTTTAAAATAAAATCCCATCAGCAATACATTGAGAAATAATAAAATAGCATCACAATATTTTGTAATTTTTCCCGAGATTATGGGTAGAAATTTTATTTAATGGTAATAAACTAATAGTTGGTAGATTAGAAAGTTGTCCAATCAATGCCTTGATTGAAGCATTTGATTGTGATGGCTCAACCCAAATCACATGGAAAATTAAATTGGAATAGGGCTCCTTGCCTGCCCACTAACGAAACATCTGTTCATTTACTATATTTTCCAGTTTGGCAAATGCAAGCAAACAGGCACCTGTTTGCCTGAAAATTATCATAAAAATTGACCACACTTTTGTCTCAAAAGTTTATTTCTCAGAATTCAGTCCAGTTCATTACCAACAAAATCTCAGAGCAGATTCAACTCATATAGAAGCAAAAACATATTATCTTAAGCGAAAACCCCGTGTCGTACGTAAACGCTAATGTACTCGATTCAGTATCCAAGGAAACAACACAGTAGTTGCTCATAGAATTTACATGGGGCTTGGAGAGTGAATGTGTTCTTTCCGCTACAATCGACATCATTTAGCAAAGTCTGTATCTTTCGGATTGATAAGCCGGTAGGGTTAGCTGCAAGAGACATTCAGCAGCGCCCTGAGAGATAATAACTTATATACCTCTATTCTTATGGAAGAAGTGCCATTTCAATCTCTTGAAGTGATTTTCCTTTGGTTTCTAACACATATTTCTTTACGAAAAGTACTGCCAGAAGACAAAAGGTACCGAAAATCGAATTCAGGACTAATGGTCCGATCAGCTCCAGCAACCGCAAAAATAACAGGCCGACAAAGAAATTCACCATCTGTTACAAAGACCGAAGTCGCATGAGTTTCATAAAGTTTAAGAAGATAAAATCAGGACAAGCAAAAGAGAGGAAATTGCACAAGATTCAGGTGCCTGTTCACCATCCATTTTAAATACCAAATGCATTTGAAATGGTTGCTTAAAAACCATCAATTGGGAAAGAAGAAAAAACAAAAACTGACCACAACAGATTCATATATCCTTGCAATCTATTCAGGCAACAGAATGTTAAGAGGAAGAAGATAAAAACGGGTTACCCAATGGAAGGCCATGCAAATTGACACAGCATTTGCCCTAACCCGACCAGGAAACATTTCTGATAGGAGGATACTAGGGACTGGTCCAGCTCCGATAGCGAAGGCCAAGACAAACCTGCATTTTCACACCATTAACACTGGTTGAGAGAATGCCACTGAATTAGAAAAAACATATATTAAGCAGGCAGCTTATACTAGACAATATTGCATGAATGCTCTACGGTTCGTTTTTCTCAGTTAGCATATTGTACTGCAATTCATGATGGATTAGGCAGAAATCCTCAATATGTAAATTGACACAGCCACAGGTTTAATAAGCTTATCTCCACTCTGGAAACAAACATTTTGATATTCAAAGGATTAAGTACTTACAAAAGCATGCCTCCAACAGAGAGATAAACCGCACTGCTTCTTGAGACTAAGGAAGTGGCTGAAATTGCCTGAAGACCCATTGCCACTACCTGAAGCACAAAAGCATAAATTGAAAATTGGCTAGTGCGTCAAAATTGTATTGAAAATAATACAAGTTGTTAGGGTGAAGTCTAACAGTCAGAAATATATGTACCACAACATAAGCACTATCCGAAAATTGTTAGTTTCAAGTATAACAGGGAAAATGTGTACCACATAAACAACACAATCAGCTGTACAAATAACCTCTCGGAATCTTACTCTAGCGCTACCCTACATTTTCTGAATTTGTAACTCTCATCCACCATAGTCAACAACAACTGAAAACAGCATTAACATAGTCTACACTATCAGGTAACCTTGGCAAACAAGAACTTACTGCTCTTCTATAAGATTAGAACAATCAGATACCAATTATAAACCCCATGCATAACTAAAGAAACATATATATGCTCATGGCATGCTCCAAATATTAAAATACCAGCAAAAACTTTTCTTCCTTACCATGCCTGAAAAACTTCCAATAAGAAGTACCTTCCTTCCCAGTTTATCCATCAAAATCATTGCAACAAACGATCCTGAATGCATAAATAACACAGTTAAAGGAACACTCCAAAATGATGCACAAGTTGGACACGTGTTAATGTAGCCATTTATACCTAACAAATTGGCAATTCCCACACACATGTTTGCAGACTCTGAAGGTACACCAGCGCTTTTAAAGACGGTTGACGAGAAATAGAAAACAGCATTTATACCAGAGAGCTGTTGTAAAGCAAAAAGGGTAGACCCAATGAAAACAACTGCAAATGGAGAAGTTAACAAGTAATCGTTTAGAAAGTATATAAAATACAACTGAAATCTTTGCTGAAAACTATTAGTATGTTCACCTTTACGATGATGGCCATAAAGTAGCTCTGAGAACTTGAATGTATCTGCATCATCCCCTCTGTCTGACTTTGACAATTCAGCCATAGCACTTTTGACATATTGTCCTCCCAAAAGTTTTTCATACTCAGCTTCAGCTTCAACGCCTCTACCTCTCTGAAATTTAATAGTTTATTGAGAAAAAGATACTTGAAGATAACCAAAGGGAAAGGATATCAAACTGTTCATATCCTTTTTCCCCCTATTATAGATAAAGGTGAACTATATGTTGGAGAAAAAGGGTCCTATGAAGAGATGATGTTAGATAGTAGCGGCCAGAATAATCCACAACTCAGGAACAAACCTAGCTTTCTATGTTAGCATGTTACATTCTCCATCAAATTAAAATTTCAGGCTCGGAAGAGTTGTTTAAAACGATATGATGAATCTGTTGTCCTATCTCTTTAAAACGATATGATGAGTTTGTTGTCCTCTCTCAACGTGTAGATACTTCTAAAATCTTAAATATCCCATTCATCTAGACTATATCCATGCACTGAAATTTGATTGCTTTTCGATTGAATATCTCTTTACAAAAATGCTCAACTGCACAAGTCAGCTTCATATTCAGATCTTAAATCAAATTGCAATAGAAATCTTAGTATTTTAAATGATTGGAGTTGATGCATGGTATAATTAAGCAAATTGTTCACAATTCTAGAGAATATAACAATATAAAATTTGAACATTGTTTTTTCCCTTTTTCATAATTTTTAGTATCATTAGTCTATCTGGGTCTAAATTGTATTAGGAGAAGCTGAAACTTGACTGATGCTGACCATGTAATGCGAGAGTATAAAACTATGATTGCTTTCTTTTTTGTGAAAAAAAAAATTATTACCGAGTGTGGAGGAAGAGCAAATCACCTTGAAAAGCCAATGGGGACTCTCTGCACAGAACTCCATCAAAAGAGCAAGCATAGCAGCAGGAGCAACAGGTGCCCAGAAACACATGCGCCACCTGCGCACATCATCAAGTAATGAAACATGTTATCACTTTGAGTCCGCAAAGCACAATCCCGAGTTAAAACTATTGTTAAGGTGACAGTTTTGAGAAACAGAAAGTAACAAACAGGCACATCATCCAATGGTGGTGCATTCTTAAAATTTGCTTCAAATAACCATGAACAACAGATGAAAACAACTTTTTTGTTGATTATCATTTTTGAAGCTACTATTATTTCACCCATCATTTCTTACCAACCCTCAATTTCCTTAGCAGGGAATCCAATGAATAGAGAACTCAGCAATCCTAGGCCTGTTGCAATTTGATTGAAGCTTCCATATGTACCTCTTACATAAGCCGGAGAAACCTATGCATGGGTCATATTACTATGTGAAAAAAGGGAGGAAAGAGAAGATGTTGAAAATCACAGAAAAATAGTCTATTAATCATCTCTTAGTTACCTCTGTCACATAAAGAGCTGCCACAGGCGGGCCAGTACCCATTCCAGTCCCTACAAATAACCTCCCTAGAAGCATGCCCCAAAGGTTTTTTGCTGTTGCACTGCACGAATAATTTTGGAATTATAGATGTAAAAGGCAAAACTTTATTAAGATTATCAATTTAAAAGACTGCAACCTTGATGCCAAAGAGAATCCCTAAAATAATCTCTATAACTCAATTTTCTTATGAGAAATATCGGAGAAAGCTAGAAGGGAGTCAATCTCTCTCAACAAAATGACTTAGGGACCCTAAAATTAACTAGATAAATTTATCAGTTGAACTCAAATTTTGCCTTGCGAATATTAGTATGAGCTAAAATCCAAAAAAGAAAACTTGTGAACAAACCCTTAGACATTATCATATAAAAGCATTTAAGTATAACGGAATAGACTATTTGAGATAAAAGTCAAAAACAAAAATTCTAGAACTTAAAGTAGAAGAAATAACATTGCAATTACCTCATTGAAGCCCCAATTATCATAGGCAAAGCACATAGCTGGAATGCCCTGCGACGCCCAACCCCATCTGCAATCAAACCACCGAACAACGATCCAACAAAGGCACCCCCTAAACATGTACTTACAACCAGACCTTGATTTTAACAGAAGACAACACATTAGAACAATTTCCAAAATAAGACAAAAAAACAAAAAAAAATTATCGGCTTCAATACCTTCAGCCATGGTATTCCCATGAAAACCAAGATCACGTGAAATACTTTCTAGTGTTTCATTAATTACTCTGCATTAATAACAACAAGCATTAAGAATACATTATCTCCAGAATTCCAAGAAATAACCAAAGAAAAAAAAATCCCAAGAGGAACACACCCAAGATGATAACCATAAAGGAAGGAAGATAATGTTGCCACGACCACATGCGGGAGTGAACGCTTCCAAGAAGGGTTTCCAATATCTTTGCTCACTCCAGTCAGCAAACGTTCTGAAAATCCCATATAAAGATTCAGCAAACTGTCAAACTTAATATTATTGAAACTAATAAGAGTCCATTCACCCATTCAATTATTTTTCTTTCTTAAAACATATAAATGCTCTCCATCTTAATTGGTTTGAATCAAAAATGAATTTTACATTACTTTCACTAAGGTACTAAAACCCATAACACAAGAATGCAAAAACATAGCTTTCAAGTTGCAACTTGCACTTTTTTTAAAAGGTTATTATTATATAAATTGCTTCCTAATAAAAGGAAGGGGGAAAATAGAATATAAAATGAAGAATACCTGAACCTTGCTCTTTGTCATAGGCATCGAAAGCGTGGTCTCTGGTACCGCGCTTGTACATGGAATAAGCATCATGTCGTCCCCGCATTGGCATTGCCGCGGGTTATTATAAACACCCTCTTTAAAAATGAATCGGAAAATAGAAATTTTTGGTTCCACTGCTCTGCAAAATTAATTGAAAGAGTAATTGATCTAATTAATCCATCCAATGTTTATGTAAGTAAAGGACTAAATTGAGAGATCAAAAAAATTACGGAGCTTAGAATTTTAAAACATATTCTACGTATTTAACTCTAAATCTTGATCGGCTACATTGAGAAACAAACCGAAACGCCGACGTTTCTGAAGGATCAAGCAATGGAGAAAGAAGAGAAGAGATTAAATCGATCAATGGTTGAGAAACAGAGCAGAGGAGGATTTAGCTGAAAAACGGCATCGTATTGGAAAGATCGAGTGTAAAGAACTTACTATTCAGGGATTCAGCATTAAAGAAGGAGACAGATTCAGATTCAAGAAGACCAAGAAAATTGGAAAACACCAATGAAACGGCGTCGTTTGCGAAGGATCAAGAACACAATCAATGGTTGAGAAACAGAGCAAAGATCGAAATGTTAAAGATCAAGAAGGAAACAGATTCAGATTCAAGAACAAGAAGCATAACAAAAACGACACGTCGTTTAAGGAAGAACAAAGAAAATACCTGTGATTAGCAATGAGAGCATCAGCTTTCGAAGGATGATCTGATAATGGCGAAAGATTATGGAGCTTTAAGAAAAGAGAGAGAGATGGGAACAGAGTAACAGACAGTGGACTAGAATGCGCCGAGAAGGAAGGTGTCTGATGATTGTTGCTAACGTACGCATTGTCTACCTTTTTGGTATTTGTTACTATTTATATATTTTTTGGGGGAGAAAAGTGACTTCTTTTTTTTTCTGAGTGAGGACAAAGCAAACGAAACCCAGGCGACTATTTCGAATCGAAAAACGATAAAACCACGTGTCAGCACTTATAACACAAAATATTTTAGGGTAAACTACATTATAGGTCACTTATTTATTAATAAAATTACAATTGGTCACTCAATTATTAAAAGTTACAATTAGATCGCTCAATTAAAGTTTTAGTTGCGATTGGGATCCTTCCATTAAAATACAAAAAGAACATCTAAAACGGTTTGATATAATGAAATATTTAGTGCTCAAAACTCATACATTCTACCAGTTTAGTCCTAATTTAAATTAATTCAATAAATTTAACCATTTATTTATGTTTGATATAAAATAAAAATGATTATTATCTCATACACAAGCGATTGAAACTTTTTGTTTTCACAAGCGGCTCAATTTTAGGGTTTATAGTTTCAATTTAGGGTTTATAGTGTAGGTGTTTAGAATTTAGAGTTCATGGTTAGAATTTAGGGTTTAGGGTAATATAGTTAGGGGGTTATGTTTTAACCTATAAACCCTAAATTTTAACCCTAAACCCTAAATTCTATCAATAACCCTTAAATTTAAAACTACTACACTTAAACCCCTAAACCTTAAATGAAGTTCTCAAACCCTAAAACTAAAGCGCTTGTGTAAACAAAGTTTCCGCAAGCGCTTGTGCATAGAATCATTACTCAAATAAAAAATGTTGATTTTAATAAGTTGATACTAAATAACTACTTAATTATTTTTATTGAAAGTATTAAATTGATTTTATTCATCAGTATTGAGTTGATTTTATGTGTGATTTTACGAGTTTACGTCAAACGATCGATGATGGCTCTATTTTTTTATATAAATATTTCTAAGAAGAAATATTTTCAAATCTAAAAATGATATCAACAATAACTTTCACTTCAAAAATCGAATGATAATTTAGAAATAAAATACAAAAAAACTTAAAAATATTCTTAATATCTACATTTCATTAAAAGAAAAAACCCTAATGATTATCATGTTTATGTAGGCAGGGTACATTTGGTTCAACCCTTCCATTTCTAAAGCCTTGAGCATTGAGGCAGATTGATGAAGTGTGGGCGTTTTGGTCTTTATTTTTCAATGCGATGTCTTTCATGATAATGTTTGTGCATGGGGTGGACTCACTGCATGAAAGTTCTACTGCTATTCTTCTACTTGACGTCCCTTGTATATCTTCATACGTAACATTTCTTATCCAACATGTATAATTGTTAACTTGAAATCTAATAATTAATAAACGCAAATTTTTTTGTAAGATTGATCACTTATTTGGTTCCAACAATGTTTATGAGGGCAATAATATTGGTCGATAACGATAAGACTAGTCTAGTCGATGCATGAGAAGTACTTATATGTTCAAATTTGATGTTTCTTGCATGTTCATGTCCTCCTTAAATACACAACTAATACTAGTTAAATAAAAACTATTAATATATCTTAGAGAAAGATATTAAAGTTATTATATATACATGTCACGTTTTTATTTTTACTCCATTAGTTGTTCCATGGAAAGTAACATTTCTTACGTGAAAAATTCAACTTCCTCAGTTTTCCCGTTAATTCCAAGGCTTTTGATGCTTCGCATTCTGAACAAAAATTAGAAATGAAAATTATTATATGTTTAATTTATTGAAGCTGATTCGATGAACGAAATTACAACGGCAAT
The DNA here is from genome assembly GCA_958450335.1 of Hibiscus tridactylites. NCBI lineage: Eukaryota > Viridiplantae > Streptophyta > Magnoliopsida > Malvales > Malvaceae > Hibiscus > Hibiscus tridactylites. The sequence continues at coordinate 11,345,710 of OY288269.1, read as the reverse complement.
GAACGGCGCAACCAACAATAAACAACAGAAGAAGTAATTAGGGTAAACGGCCAGAAAAGAAAAATGAGATAAATTTTTATTAATGTAGGCCAAAAAACTTATTTGGGCCAGTGCCACTAATGTGGTTTTTATAACCTAATGTGAATAACTAACTGGTATTTTGAAGCCCAATCAGTTAAGCCATGTGGGTACAAAGAATGGCCTAACGGCTTCATCGATTTTCACAAATCCGTTACAACAGTAAACAGATACAACCCATTAATCTCAATATTCACTCTGCTTCCTTGTCTTCTTGAACTGACTTGTTAGACCATATGCACAGTTGAGCTCTCAGTTCTTGAAATCTTGACATAGGCAAAGGTTTCATGAGAATGTCTGTCGTCTGATGTTGCGCAGGTACATAATTAACTTTGAGTTGTTTAGCCAACACTTTCTTGCGAACAAAATGTAAATTCAGGTCAACATATTTGGTTTTAGTGTGTGTTGAGATTTTAGGGGCTCGATTCGATCAACCGTTCTTGCTCGCCAAATGTGGAGAAGTTGGATAATTGGGTTGTAACACCCGTGTTTTGGGCCTAGGAGTTAACCGGGTTATAGTTCGAGTCAAATAAAATTTAATTAAAGCAATCCAACTTCAAATAATGACCTAATTGAGCTTTAAAAAGAAGGGAGGGACCTATGTTGCGTTTTGACCCAAAACTTTCAAAAGCTAGACCACTTTATGGGAAAAGTTGTCTTCCCTTTTTCCCATTTACCCATTCCCACGTTGGAAACCATATCCCCTCTTCAAAACCCTCTTTTTCATTCAAGTTACTATTCCATTCATTTCCTTCTTCAATCCAATGTGTTTTTCAAAGGTAATTGTGTTTTCTTAATCTCCTCTTTATCCCCTATCCAACCATTGTCTTAGATTTCAAAAATATGAGGTTTTGGTAATTAGGGTTCATGTTAAAGTTTGGATTTTTAAGGGGGTTTTCCAATTTGTTTTGATAAATTGTGTTGGGGTTTTGTTTAAGCATAATGAAATACACAATATATATCAATTTGGTTGAATTTGGATGAAAATTCGTAGTGGGTCCTTAGGGCAAATTTTAAGGTATTAAAATTTGGGTTTTTGGGAGGTTTAATGTTGAAATTGAAGGGCTGATGGTCTACCCATGTTAGGAGGGTGATTTGGGATGTTTTGGAAGTCATTTGGGTGTTTGGAAATGGGTGTTTCAGCCAAGGGTTGTTGGAGTACGAAAATTGGGTTTTTGAGATATTAGGTGGTTTGGGAAATTGTGGAAATTGGGTTGTGCTTGCAAAGTAAGTTGATGGTTGAGTTAGCATTGAATTGGGAAGTAATGTATGTGTTTTGTTTGACTAGAAGCAAGAGGAAACGTTGAGGAGGCTTTGGGACCGAATCCAGGTTCGTAGGAGGATTGGTTCGAATTGCTAAGGAAGGGCGGTGAGTGGTCTTAACTTGTTTTAAAGTTTGGTTCGAGCATGAGTAGTGTGTGTGTGTAAAGTGTGCTTGGTAGGCCACTTCCTTATAATCCAAGTAGTTAATTTAGTCTTGTTTTCCTTAAATGCCAATGTGCTTAATGACTATGCTCTTGTACTTGTAATTATATGGTGCATGTATATATATCATGATGTGGATATATGTGATGAGCATGAGTGTGTTGATGATATGTGATTGATGATGATAATTGGCACTAAGTAATTACCGGTTGTAAATGATCGATCATTAGGATAGTGTGCACACAAATTGAGTCAAAACGTACGTGGCCTTGATGGCGTTAAGTTATCTAGGAGGAGTACGGTGATGTAACATTCCACCGGAAGCTTTTATTTATTTCTACGGGGTGATGAGTGGAATCCCATCCGTAGGGCATGTGGCGATGAGTGGAATCCCGCACATGCAAGGTCCGGTGATGAGTGAAATCCCACCGAGGTAAAGTGTTGTTGAGGTTTATATCCGCACAATCGGGGTAATTAAAGTGGCCAATTAAACTTGTTCATGTATTGTGATATATGATGGTGATATGTGATTGTGGTATATGGTGTTGTTGCATGATGTGGATGTTGATGCTTAAACTTGATAGAATTGAGAGACCATATATGCCACTTGAAAGACTAGCTAGGTCTACTCGATTTTATGCCTATGCTTGATGTATGTAAGACTAGGATTAACATGCTTGAACCCTGCATTGTTGATGTTTTTCGTTTTAGAGCACCCTCACTAAGCTTATAGCTTACGCTCTCAATGTTCAACAATGCAGATCACTAGCGTGGTGTTAGCTCGGAGCAAGGCAAGAAGGGCTTTCCAAGTTGTTGCTCAAGTATGGTTGATTTTGTACTAGTTAGCAATGTGGCAAGGGTTGTGTATGAGCTTGTATGACTCACTTTTATGTGTTGATGTTGGATTGACTATGGTTTGTAAGCATGATATGCTTTGATGAATGTTGTGTGTGTTAGCATGTCCTTAGATGCTAGGTTGCCTTGTTCTAGTGCAAACCTCTTTATGCTTATCATGTGCCTTCAAGGCCTTTGAGTTCTAGGTATGACTTGAATGCCTAATCGTCTTTTGGAATGCTATGTATGAATGCTTAGTATGTGTTGGAATGCTTGAGATGCTTAAATGATTGTGCATCACCTCGTGTTGATTAGTGCCCTTTGGTTTCTTGTGAAAGCATGCTTTTATGTTTGATTTGCCTTAGGTTTGATGTTAGTGTGTTGGTTGGGGTTTTTGAGGGATTTAGGGGCCTCCTTGTGCCTTAAATCAGCTCAAACCTGAAAGTTCGTAGCAGGGGTATCGATACGGGTGGTACGGTATCGATACCACCTTCTTGTTCAGGCTTGGTGTATCGATACACTTGAGAGGTGTATTGATACCATTTTGGTCACTGGAGCTACTGTCCATTTCGGTATCGATACCGGCCTCAGGTGTATCGATACCGACATCTTAGCGTTGACCGTGGGAAGTCAACCGTTGGGGAGGGTATCGATACACTCCTTGGGTGTATCGATACAGTCTCTACGGATTGACTTTGATCAGTTGACCTAGTCAAGGGGGTATCGATACACCCCTTAAGGGTATCGATACCGCCTGTAGATAAAGCTTAAAATTGGGCTGTATGATGTTGGGCTGAGTTCGTTGGTTTGCCTCGTGAATGTTGTTCCGCTGTATGATCACGTAGGATTAAATACTCATCTAGACAAGATTTAAAATGAAAAAAAATAGGGTTGCTAACCGAGGGGGAATTCCTTAGGGAGTTTTCACTCGGTTTTCCCCGTGTAGCTTACTCGGACCGGTCATCTGGCCAGACCGGGACGAGGGGGTTACATTTGTTGGTATCAGAGCCTGAGGTTGCCGAGACCTCGGGTAGGTAAGTGAGGTAAGCTTGATGTATTAAATGATTGTGTTGTTCGATGCATGTCTTGCCATGAATTCTTGAATAATTGACTGTTCGTATGATGTTTTGAAGCATGAATTGTCGTGTCTGGTGTGAGTGTGTGCCCATTGCTACTATTACTTAATTTAAAAAGATTTTTGGAAAGAGGAGTACTTGAGCACTATTGGACCCTTGCTTTGACTAACGTAATCCTTATCTGTTTCTTGTTGTAGTTTATACCTTGCTAGCTGTAGCATGAGACCACGTGGGAGGCCTAGGATGGTTCGACCGGAACCACGGGCAGAGGCTCCGAGAGTTGAGCCAGTAGTTGGGGTTGGAGCTCAAGTGGGAGAGCATGTAGTTGGAGCTCCTCCACCACCTCCACCACCACCACCTCCTCCACCGGGAGTGGGAGGTGAGGCCGGGGCCGAAGGAGAGGGACCACAAGGAGGTCAAGGTGGCCAAGGACCGGCCGGTATTGACTTAGCTCCGTTGGTTCAGGCAATAGCCGGAGCATTCCAGGCTGCAGTAGCTGGAGGCCAGGCAGCTCATCATCAGGGTGAGGGCACCAGATTACCATTAGAGAGACTTTGGGGCCTTGGGGCCGAAGAGTTTAGAGGTGCTACTCCGGAGAGGTCAGAGTTGTGGTTTGAGAAGACCGTCCGTATTCTTGCTCAGATGGGGTGTACTGGTGAGCGCAAGTTGGGATGTGTTGAGTCTCTGCTTCAGGGTGATGCCTACACCTGGTGGGTCACCGTTACTTCGGGGATGGATGAGACCGAGATCACTTGGGAGTTCTTTGAGACAGCTTTCCGGAAGAAGTATTTGGGTCCGCGATACCTCGATGAGAGGAAGAGGGAGTTTATGGCATTGCTTCAGGGGAGTATGTCTGTGACCGATTACGAGATCAGATTTGTTAGATTGAGTCAGTATGCACCCGAGCTTGTACCTACTGAGGTGGAGCGTTGTAACCGCTTCCGTTATGGGTTGAATGAGGGGATCAAGACCTATACTCTAGCTTTAGATTACACTGATTTTGACGTCTTGGTCGCGAGGGCCAAGGACTTGGAGCACAGTTTGAGTTTGACCAGGCGGTCAGGTGGATCTAGTTCGGGTAAGAGATCCAGCAACTTTGATAGAGGTGATGCCAAAAGGCATCGGGACAACAGGTATCAATTTGATCATAGGCGTGGTGGCGGTAACCACGGTAGGGGCCATCAGGGTCAGAGAGCTGGTGGGAAGTTGCCCACATGTGCTACTTGCGGGAGGAACCACACCGGTGAGTGTTGGGGAAATTATCATTCTTGTTGGAGTTGTGGTGCTAGAGACCACATTAGGCGTGACTGTCCACATCAGGTGGGACAGGCACCAGCTCAGGCTCCTGCTCGAGCCAATGACCTTTAGAGAGGCCGCGGGCGCGGTAGAGGAAACTTCCAGCCGAGGAATGATGGTCAGAGGAACATAGCACATGTAGTTGCAGTTCAGCCAGAGGGCGGAGGTCAGGCCAGAGTTTATGCTCAGCGGGGAGATCAGCATGACACCGATGTGATCGCAGGTAACTTCTCGATACAGTCTTTGGGTTTGCTTTCTTTGATTGACTCTGGGTCTACACATTCCTACATATTGAGTGAGCATGCACAGTCTTTGAATTTGCCATGTGAGATGTTAGAGGTAGGAGTTAGTGTTACTAGTTCCTTTGGGGACACGGTAGTAGTTAGGAAGATGTACCGAAGGTGTTCGTTGATGGTTCAGGGGCATGTGTTTCCAGTGGATATGATGGAACTTCCCTTCTATGGTTTTGATGTGATTCTGGGTATGGATTGGCTCACGGAGCATAGAGCTAGGATAGATTTTGAGACTAAGCGGATTTCCTTGAAGCTCACAGATGACTATGAGATTGTAGTGGTGGGTGAGAACGTGAAGTTCTTGTCCAATGTGGTTTCAGTGTTAGAGGCTAAGAGGTTAGTTGAGTTGGGGTGTGAGGCATACTTAGCATATGTGATGAACCCTAACATGAGTGAGGTTAGACCTCAGGACATCCGGACAGTATGTGATTTTCCTAGTGTGTTTCCGGAATAGTTGCCAGGGTTACCACCGGACAGAGAGGTAGAGTTCAGCATTGAGACTTATTCTGATTCAGCTCCTGTTTTGATTGCTCCGTATCGTATGACACCGAAAGAATTGAAAGAGTTGAAGACTCAGTTGCAAGAATTGACAGATAGAGGTTTTATTAGGCCTAGTTCTTCACCTTGGGGTGCACCAGTGTTGTTTGTGAAGAATAAAGATGGAAGCATGAGAATGTGTATAGATTACAGGTAGTTAAATCAGTTGACTGTGAAGAACAAATATCCGTTGCCTAGAATTGACGACTTGTTTGATCAGTTGAGAGGAGCATCTGTCTTTTTGAAGATTGATTTGAGATCGGGCTACTACTAGCTAAAGGTAAGAGAGGTTGATGTACCGAAGACGACCTTTAGGACTATATATGGTCATTATGAGTTTTTAGTCATGCCATTTGGGTTGACTAATGCACCGGCAGCTTTCATGGACATGGTGAATAGGATTTTTCATCAGTATCTAGATCAGTTTGTGGTTGTATTTATTGATGACATATTGGTGTACTCTCGAACTGAAGAAGACCATGACCGACACTTGAGACTTGTTTTGAAGACTTTGCTAGATCATCAGTTGTATGCGAAGCTCAGCAAGTGTGAATTCTGGATCCGAGAGGTAGTCTTCTTAGGACATGTAGTGTCAGCCGATGGGATTAGAGTTGATCCGAAGAAGATTGAAGCCATTGTTGAGTGGAAGCAACCGAAGTCTGTGACAGAGGTACGTAGCTTCCTAGGCTTAGCCGGATACTATAGGAGGTTTGTAGAGGGTTTCTCTAAATTATCCGCTCCATTGACACAGTTACTTCAGAAGAGTGTTCAGTTTGAGTGGACAGATACAAGACAGAGAGCCTTTGAGAAATTGAAAGAAGCTTTGACCCAAGCACCGATCTTGATACAGCCTGAGTCCGGGAAGGACTATGTAGTCTACAGTGATGCTTCATATGTAGGGCTAGGATGTGTTCTTATGCAAGATAAGAGAGTAGTGGCTTATGCCTCAAGACAGTTGAAGACCCATGAGCGCAACTATCCGACCCATGACATAGAGTTAGCTGCAATTGTGTTTGCTCTGAAGATTTGGAGGCACTATTTGTACGGTGAGAGATGCACAGTGTACACCGATCACAAGAGTTTGAAGTACATCATGACTCAGCGAGATTTGAATCTCAGACAGCGTAGGTGGTTAGAGTTGCTAAAAGACTATGATCTCACTATTGAGTACCATCCGGGTAAGGCCAATGTAGTGGTCGATGCATTGAGTAGGAAGATGGTCGTGGACTTGAGAGCTATGTTTGCTAGATTGAGTTTGTCCGGAGATGGTGGCTTGGTAGCCGAGCTTCAGGTTAGACCTACTCTAGGTCAGTTGATTCGAGAGAAGCAGCTCTTAGATAGATCTTTGGCACCTCACGTGCAAGATATAGCCGATGGTAGATCTTCAGACTACAGTTTCAGTACTGATGGGGTTTTGTGTTTCAAAGACATAATAGTTGTGCCAGAAGACAGTGATTTGAGACGTACGATCTTGACTGAAGCCCACAGTAGTCCGTTTGCTATGCATCCTGGGAGTACGAAGATGTACCGTGACTTGAAGAATGAGTACTTTTGGGTTGGCTTGAAAAGAGATGTAGCCGACTTTGTGAGTAAGTGCTTAGTGTGTCAGAGAGTGAAGGCGGAACATCAGGTTCCCTCAGGTTTGTTACAACCGTTGAGAATTCCGGAATGGAAGTGGGAGAACATTACCATGGATTTTGTTTCGGGTTTGCCTTTGACTCCTACGAAGAAGAACTCAGTTTGGGTGATAGTACATCGTTTTACGAAGTGTGCTCACTTCTTGGCAGTCAACACTACTTACACCTTAGATAGATTGGCCGATTTGTACATTGGTGAGATTGTGAGGCTACATGGTGTGCCGAAGTCCATTGTGTCAGATAGAGATCCGCGGTTTACTTCTAGATTTTGGGAGTGTCTGCATACAGCTTTGGGTACCCGTTTGAACTTCAGCACTTCTTATCATCCTCAGTCAGATGGTCAGTCAGAGAGGGTTATTCAGATCTTAGACGATATGCTGCGTTGTTGTATCATTGACTTTTAGGGTACTTGGGAGAAGCATTTGCCTCTAGTAGAGTTTGCGTACAATAACAGCTTTCAGTCGAGCATTCAGATGGCTCCGTATGAGGCTTTGTATGGCCGGAAGTGTAGGACTCCAGTGTGTTGGGCCGAGGTAGGACAGAGATTGTTACCTATGCCGGATTTGCTCAAGGGGACAACCGAAAAGGTAAAATTGATTTGTGATCGTTTGAAGGCTGCTTCGGATAGGCAGAAGTCCTATGCCGATCTGAAGAGGAAGGAAGTTGAGTTCTCAGTGGGTGAGAAAGTGTTCTTGAAAGTGTCTCCGTGGAAGAAAGTGATGAGATTTGGCCGAAAGGGGAAGTTGAGTCCGAGGTACATAGGGTCGTATGAGATTGTGAAGAGGGTTGGTCCCGTTGCTTATCAGTTGCGTTTGCCATCCGAGCTAGAGAAGATTCACGATGTGTTCCATGTTTCGATGCTTCGCAAGTATATGTCTGATCCATCACATGTTATGCCCGTAGAAGAAATTGAATTGAATCCGAATTTGCCTTATGAAGAAGAGCTAGTGGAGATCTTAGCTTCTGACAGTAAGGTGTTGAGGGGTAGATCGATTGAGTTAGTAAAGGTGCAGTGGCAACGTAGAGGTGTGGACGAGGCCACTTAGGAGAGGAAGGAGGATATGGAAAAGCAGTTTCCGTATCTCTTTCAGTCAGGTAATTTCGGGGACGAAATTCCTTAAGTGGGAGAGAGTTGTAACACCCGTGTTTTGGGCCTAGGAGTTAACCGGGTTATAGTTCGAGTCAAATAAAATTTAATTAAAGCAATCCAACTTCAAATAATGACCTAATTGAGCTTTAAAAAGAAGGGAGGGACCTATGTTGCGTTTTGACCCAAAACTTTCAAAAGCTAGACCACTTTATGGGAAAAGTTGTCTTCCCTTTTTCCCATTTACCCATTCTCACGTTGGAAACCATATCCCCTCTTCAAACCCCTCTTTTTCATTCAAGTTACTATTCCATTCATTTCCTTCTTCAATCCAAGGTGTTTTTCAAAGGTAATTGTGTTTTCTTAATCTCCTCTTTATCCCCTATCCAACCATTGTCTTAGATTTCAAAAATATGAGGTTTTGGTAATTAGGGTTCATGTTAAAGTTTGGATTTTTAAGGGGGTTTTCCAATTTGTTTTGATAAATTGTTTTGGGGTTTTGTTTAAGCATAATGAAATACACAGTATATATCAATTTGGTTGAATTTGGCTGAAAATTCGTAGTGGGTCCTTAGGGCAAATTTTAAGGTATTAAAATTTGGGTTTTTGGGAGGTTTAATGTTGAAATTGAAGGGCTGATGGTCTACCTATGTTAGGAGGGTGATTTGGGATGTTTTGGAAGTCATTTGGGTGTTTGGAAATGGGTGTTTCAGCCAAGGGTTGTTGGAGTACGAAAATTGGGTTTTTGAGATATTAGGTGGTTTAGGAAATTGTGGAATTGGGTTGTGTTTGCAAAGTAAGTTGATGGTTGAGTTAGCATTGAATTGGGAAGTAATGTATGTGTTTTGTTTGACTAGAAGCAAGAGGAAACGTTGAGGAGGCTTTGGGACCGAATCCGGGTTCGTAGCAGGATTGGTTCGAATTGCTAAGGAAGGGCGGTGAGTGGTCTTAACTTGTTTTAAAGTTTGGTTCGAGCATGAGTAGTGTGTGTGTGTAAAGTGTGCTTGGTAGGCCACTTCCTTATAATCCAAGTAGTTAATTTAGTCTTGTTTTCCTTAAATGCCAATGTGCTTAATGACTATGCTCTTGTACTTGTGATTATATGGTGCATGTATATATATCATGATGTGGATATATGTGATGAGCATGAGTGTGTTGATGATATGTGATTGATGATGATAATTGGCACTAAGTAATTACCAGTTGTAAATGATCGATCATTAGGATAGTGTGCACACAAATTGAGTCAAAACGTACGTGGCCTTGATGGCGTTAAGTCATCAAGGACGAGTACGGTGATGTAACATTCCACCGGAAGCTTTTATTTATTTCTACGGGATGATGAGTGGAATCCCATCCGTAGGGCATGTGGCGATGAGTGGAATCCCGCACATGCAAGGTCCGGTGATGAGTGAAATCCCACTGAGGTAAAGTGTTGTTGAGGTTTATATCCGCACAATCGGGGTAATTAAAGTGGCCAATTAAACTTGTTCATGTATTGTGATATATGATGGTGATATGTGATTGTGGTATATGGTGTTGTTGCATGATGTGGATGTTGATGCTTAAACTTGATAGAATTGAGAGACCATATATGCCACTTGAAAGACTAGCTAGGTCTACTCGATTTTATGCCTATGCTTGATGTATGTAAGACTAGGATTAACATGCTTGAACCCTGCATTGTTGATGTTTTTCGTTTTAGAGCACCCTCACTAAGCTTATAGCTTACGCTCTCAATGTTCAACAATGCAGATCACTAGCGTGGTGTTAGCTCGGAGCAAGGCAAGAAGGGCTTTCCAAGTTGTTGCTCAAGTATGGTTGATTTTGTACTAGTTAGTAATGTGGCAAGGGTTGTGTATGAGCGTGTATGACTCACTTTTATGTGTTGATGTTGGATTGACTATGGTTTGTAAGCATGATATGCTTTGATGAATGTTGTGTGTGTTAGCATGTCCTTAGATGCTAGGTTGCCTTGTTCTAGTGCAAACCTCTTTATGCTTATCATGTGCCTTCAAGGCCATTGAGTTCTAGGTATGACTTGAATGCCTAATCGTCTTTTGGAATGCTATGTATGAATGCTTAGTATGTGTTGGAATGCTTGAGATGCTTGAATGATTGTGCATCACCTCGTGTTGATTAGTGCCCTTTGGTTTCTTGTGAAAGCATGCTTTTATGTTTGATTTGCCTTAGGTTTGATGTTAGTGTGTTGGTTGGGGTTTTTGAGGGATTTAGGGGCCTTCTTGTGCCTTAAATCAGCTCAAACCTGAAAGTTTGTAGCAGGGGTATCGATACGGGTGGTACGGTATCGATACCACCTTCTTGTTCAGGCTTGGTGTATCGATACACTTAAGAGGTGTATCGATACCATTTTGGTCACTGGAGCTACTGTCCATTTCAGTATCGATACCGGCCTCAGGTGTATCGATACCGACATCTTAGCGTTGACCGTGGGAAGTCAACCGTTAGGGAGGGTATCGATACACTCCTTGGGTGTATCGATACAGTCTCTACGGATTGACTTTGATCAGTTGACCTAGTCAAGGGGGTATCGATACACCCCTTAAGGGTATCGATACCTCCTGCAGTTAAAGCTTAAACCTAGTCAAGGGGTATCAATACACCCCTTAAGGGTATCGATACCGCCTGTAGATAAAGCTTAAAATTGGGCTGTATGATGTTGGGCTGAGTTCGTTGGTTTGCCTCGTGAATGTTGTTCCGCTGTATGATCACATAGGATTAAATGCTCATCTAGACAAGATTTAAAATGAAAAAAATAGGGTTGCTAACCGAGGGGGAATTCCTTAGGGAGTTTTCACTCGGTTTTCCTCGTGTAGCTTACTCGGGCCGGTCATCCGGCCAGACCGGGACGAGGGGGTTACATGGGTATTTTAGTGGGAGGTGAAAATTTGGCAATTTGACACAAGGATTTATAGTGGTTCAACCTTCTAATTATGGTCTACATCCACTACCTTAGCTCCCCACTAAGGATTTTCAACAAATTCACTAAGAATTTCGTCCCTTTTTCTCGGATTAGGAGGAAACCGTTACAACCCTCAAAGCTTTCTACCCAAAGCTTGAAGGAACACTCTCTTTACAAAGAAATACTTAGCAAACTAGAAATCCCTCTAAAAGGTGTTTGTTTGCAATTCTAAGCTCTCACCCAAAACCTAAACACTTGAGCAAATTTAACAATGTAAGCTCACAAGTGTTGTCTAAGCAAGAAATGAACAATTAAAGCTCTAGACAAATTTTGACATCATAATGTTGTAACAATTGAAGCATTAGCCATTACAAGATGCTTGGAGGTCCCTTTTATACTCCCAATTGAGTTTATAGCCGTTACTAGCCGTTGGGATCAAATTAGAGTCGTTGAGGACTTTAATTCCCACCATAAATGCAGTTCTGCAGCTCCCCGTTTCGAAACGCTCGAAGCCGTTTCGAAACACTCTTTATGTAGAAAGAGCCGTTGCAGTCTGTCAGGGCACCCGTTTCGGAACACCCCCTTGTCGTTTCGAAACCCGTATCGAAACGCTATAGGCCCGTATCGAAACGTATGTATTTGAAAGTTGGTTGGGAAATAACCGTTGGAGTTTATGACCGTTGTGGTCAATGCCACGTAGGCGTATCGAAATGGCATAGCCCATTTCGAAACGCTGGGTAAAAATTCTGTCCATGGAAAGCCCGTTTCGAAACAAGTTTCGAAACGTTTTTGCTACTGTAATCCCCTGTTTCGAAACGCCCTAAGGTGTTTCGAAACACCTGGACAATTTTGTGAAGTTTGGCTTTGAAAAACATGAAAAACCCTTTTAAAAACTTCCCTAAACATAATTTCAAGTTGTTTGGACTTTGGAAATGTTTTAAATACTTTTTAAATCAGTCCAAAACTTTTTTCAATTATTATATCAAAACATTAGTTCTACAATCTCCCCCTTTTTGATATAATAAAACTCACTTGAAAAATTGTTTGGGATTCTCCCCCTTTAACTTTGAAAATGTGAATAAGAGATTGAAGATATGAAATTAAATAAAGCTCCCCCTTATTCATTTGAAAATTCAATTTTTCAAACCATTTCTCCCCTTTTTGTTATATCAAAAAGAATTTAAAACATTAAGTTCAAAATAACAATAGAGGTAAAAATTGACAAAAATAAAAATTTGGTTTTAAAATGGCTCCCCTTACTCAAAGCATCATTAAAAATGTTAGTCCAACATTTATGATCATCTAGTTGAATAAACTAAATATAAAACAAATAAATGCTAAAACAACTAGATATTTACCAACACTTGAACCCAAGAGAGGATGTGAAGCCTTCATTCTTCAAGTGTTCTTCCTTGTGTGCATGGAGCTCCCCCTCAATGTTTGACTTGTTTAACATCTCCATCACACCTAGCAAAAGACAATCAAGTAATTTTTGGTATCCAAATTGCTTTGGATCCATAGACATTAGTAGCACAAAATTTAGTCCCCTTAGGAATCCATTTTTCAATTTCATCCTTTTTAGTTGAAGTGGTTAGTCCTTTTGGGACCCAAACACTTCTAAAATATTTTCCATTTAAAAATCTAGGGGCACTAGATTGTCTTACATAAAAATTTGATTTTCCAAAATTATTTTTCTTTTCAAGTTCATTGGAAATCAAATCTTTTTCTTTTTGAACTTTAAGAAGCAAATTTTGTAAATCAAGATATTTTTGTTCAAAATCTTTCAATTTTGCTTCAAGTTCAAGATTTGTTTTGGAAAGCAAATCATTTTCAATTTTTATTTTTGAAATCAACTTTTTGTTCTTGGAAAATGATGCCTTGAATTCCAAAAGCAAATCATCATAGACATCTTGTAACTCATCAAATGTATAAGAATTTTAAATAGATGAGTTAGAAGTTACCTCCCCCTCATTGAGGGCCATCAAGCATAGGTGGGCTACTTCATCATCGGTGGAGTCTTCGTCACTCCATGTGGCCACAAATGCTTGTTTTGAAGATGATCCCTTCTTTTTAGATTTATGGGAGTCCTTCATCTTCTTCATCGATTCATGCTTGGATTTTTCCATTTTGCTCTTCATGAACCGGGCAAACTTGTTGAAGAGATAGACCATCTCTTCATCTTCACTTTCCTTCTCACTTGAATCTACATAATGGCATGTGGAGGATTTGAGAGCTACGACACTAGCATTGATGCCTAGCTCCATGATCTTCTTCTTCCCCATCGCTCTAATCTCTTCCTTCTTCTTCTCCTCTTCTTTGTTTTTCTTCATTATTTGGTGAGTGAGAAGAGACCCCATGAGTTCATCAAGCTTCAAGGTTTTGAGATTCTTGGCTTCGATGATGGCGGTCCTCTTTGAGTCCCATGACTCGGGAAGGGAGTAGATGAGCTTTCGAACAAACTTTTCTTCCGGGATGGATTCTCCATAACCTTTAAGACCATTGGTGATAGTGGAGAACCTATCAAACATCTTCTCGATGTTCTCTTCCGGATCCATCTTGAAGTTCTCATATTCTAAGGTTAGGAGCCCAATCTTGGTCTTCTTGACTTCATCGGTTCCCTCGTATGTGACTTCAAGCTTGTCTCATACCTCCTTGGCACTATCACAAGAAGACATCTTCTCATAGATGGTTGGGCCAAAAGCACAAAAGAGCATGTGCAAGGCTTTGCAATTAAGCTCCATCTTCTTGCGATCGTCGGCACTCAATTCTGCTTTGCTTCCTTGAGGCACGAACGGACCATCTTCAACTATGTCCCATAGCTTGTAATCTCTTGACTTCAAGAAGAATTTCATCTTTGTCTTCCAATGGGCATAGTGATTTCCGCCGAAGAAAGGTGGTTTGTCGATTGATTGTGCCATTGAGTCGGTTGGTGAAATGTTGATCGAGCTTTCCGGATCTTCTCAATAGGATGTGAATCCCCTTCAATTGAGCCAAGCTCTGATACCAATTGTTGAGATTTTAGGGGCTCGATTCGATCAACCATTCTTGCTCGCCAAGTGTGGAGAAGTTGGATAATTGGGTGTTTTAGTGGGAGGTGAAAATTTGGCAATTTGACACAAGGATTTATAGTGGTTCAACCTTCTAATCAAGGTCTACATCCACTACCTTAGCTCCCCACTAAGGATTTCCAACAAATTCACTAAGAATTTCGTCCCATTTTCTCGGATTAGGAGGAAACTGTTACAACCCTCAAAGCTTTCTACTCAAAGCTTGAAGGAACACTCTCTTTACAAAGAAAGACTTAGAAAACTAGAAATCCCTCTAAAATGTGTTTGTTTGCAATTCTAAGCTCTCACCCAAAACCTAAACACTTGAGCAAATTTAACAATGTAAGCTCACAAGTGTTGTCTAAGCAAGAAATGAACAATTAAAGCTCTAGACAAATTTTGACATCATAATGTTGTAACAATTGAAGCCTTAGCCATTACAAGATGCTTGGAGGTTCCTTTTATACTCCCAATTGAGTTTATAGCCGTTACTAGCCGTTGGGATCAAATTGGAGTCGTTGAGGACTTTAATTCCCACCATAAATGCAGTTCTGCAGCTCCCCGTTTCGAAACGCTCGAAGCCGTTTCGAAACACTCTTTATGTAGAAAGAGCCGTTGCAGTCTGTCAGGGCACCCGTTTCGGAACACCCCCTTGCCGTTTCGAAACCCGTATCGAAACGCTATAGGCCCGTATCGAAACGCTATAGGCCCGTATCGAAACGCCTGTATTTGAAAGTTGGTTGGGAAATAGCCGTTGGGGTTTATGACCATTGTGGTCAATGCCACGTAGGCGTATCGAAACGACATAGCCCGTTTCGAAACGCTGGGCAAAAATTTTGTCCATGGAAAGCCCGTTTCGAAACAAGTTTCGAAACGTTTTTTGCTACTGTAATCCCCTGTTTTAAAACGCCCTAAGGTGTTTCGAAACACTTGGACAGTTTTGTGAAGTTTGGCTTTGAAAAACCCTTTTAAAAACTTCCCTAAACATAATTTCAAGTTGTTTGGACTTTGGAAATGTTTTAAATACTTTTTAAATTAGTCCAAAACATTTTTCAATTATTATATCAAAACATTAGTTCTACAATGTGTAGCACCGAATTGGCAGCCATAGCCACTATATTAGTGTTATCACACCATATCTTATGACACTCTTTGAATGCCACCCCATGTCACTAAGAACAACCTTGATCCACAATACTTCACAAGATGCATCCGCAAGACTCCGATATTCTGCCTCGACAGTGGAGCGTGAAACAGAACGTTGTTTCTTTGAACTCCACGATAACAAATGAGATCCAAGATAAACACAATAACCCGAGATTGATCGTCGATCATCCACATCACCTCCCAGTCTGCATCCGAGTAAGCATGTATATAAGCTTGAATGAAATCTTGCGATCCTTGAGATGCAAACCATAATCTATACTCGGATGTGCCTTTGAGATATCGTAATATGCGCTTTATAGCAGCCCAATAAATATCTTTGGGAGCTTGCATAAATTGCGCAACTTTGTTAACAACGAAGTCAATATCTAGCCTTGTGTGACATATATACAATAAAGCATCAACTACACTTCGATATCGTGCATCATCAGTATCTTGAGAGCCATCATATTTACTAAGTTTAGGTGAAACAACCATGGGTGAATTGACTGCTCGCGTTCATATCATGTCATGTTTAGCTAAGAATTCAGTGACATATTTCTTTTGTGAGAGGAATAATCCGTCAATGGAGTGAATAGCCTCTATGCCTAGGAAATATTGAACTGTTCCTAGGCCTTTGAGAGAAAATTGATCATGTAAAACATTCAGAACCTGCGTGATATGTGACTCTGATGTTCCTGTAGCTAGAATATCATCTACATATACTACCAAATAGATCACTTCAGTTGCCTCACGATAAACAAATAAAGACGTATTTGCATGAGACGCAACAAAGCCAATAGTACAAAGAAAATCTCGAAGCTTACTGAACTAGTTCTGCGGAGCTTGTCGTAACCCATAGAGGGCCTTTTAAGCTTACAAACTAGCTTACGATCGTCATCACCATGCTTCTCAAACCCGACAGGTTGCATCATATACACATCTTCTTCTAAATTGTCTTTAAGAAACACGTTATTTACATCCATCTGTCGAATCTTCCAATCACTAGAGACGACCATAGATATTAGAATATTAATTGTAAATAATCGCACAACGGGACTGATTGTCTCAGAAAAATCAAAGCCTGGTACTTAGGAGTACCCTTTTGCAACTAACCAAGCTTTATACTTATTGATTGTCCCATCAGAGTTGTATTTTACCTTATACAACCATTTCGAGCCAACAACCTTGCGGTCATCAGGCAATGGCACCAACTTCCATGTACCATTTTGCAAGAATGCCTCATACTCTGACATCACAGCCGTATGCCATTGAGGGTGAATGAGTGCTTCGTGAACACTAGCAGGTGGTTCATCACACTGAACAAGGTAAACTTTAGGTTTAAAGACACCCATTTTGCTTCGAGTAATCATCGAGTGCGTGTTAAGCTGGCTGGAGCGATCTTAAACAGTAGAACTGTAAAGTGTCCAAAAGTCCTATATTTCATACACTTTCCAACTCTTATTATGAGTGTTTTTAAGCCCATATTAGGCATAATTAGGTTCATGCATAGCATTTTACAGTATTTCATTGTTCTACCTTACTTTTATAGCTTATCATTCATTTGGTGAACACGAGATACTGTTTTAGTGTATTCTTGCTTGTAGGTACTAACAGCCGAGCTAGGGAACCGAGGAGCAGAGGATATTACGCTGAGGAACAAACCTAGGAGCTGTACTGAAGTAGTTCCAGCAAAAGTAGCTATCGAGCACCTGCCGAGCAAAAGCTCCTGCTGACCTTGCTGTCGCGGCAGCTGACTATGGAAGTTTGGAGAACCGGAGCACGATTTGTAGAGCTAAAACTCCCGATTCTATCGCCTACGTTCACATGATTTTCCGATGTCTGTAGCAGCAGCTAGGGCTGCCGAAGCAAAATTCTCAAGCTTGCTTGCGGAAGAAGGCAAACGAGAAAGAGTCTATATTCCATACAAAGAAGTCAGCATTTAAAGCCATATTAAAGAGGGAAAACTACTTTAGAGGACTTAACCTAGTCTTATAGTCTATAAATACCCATTGTAACTACTAGTTCAAATCATCTTAGGTATTCTATAGATTTCCCTTGTGCTCTGTGTTGAGTGCATAAATGTTCTATATTTTAACCCTCATTTACCCATATTATTGATGCACTCAAGCATGTTTAGCTGCATTTTGGGATATAATTTGCATAAACATCACAAATGGAAAATTCTGCACATATACTACTGATTTTGGTTAATTCTTGCAGGTACCTGTCGTGGCAGCATCCAGGGCAGTAGATGAACAAAGGATAACTGCAGAGCTGGAGTAAAGGGTTGAAGCAAACTGCCTTATAACTCGTTGTCGTGACATCTGTCGTGACAGAGGTGGCGATAGTGAAGAAGAAGAGATAGAAAATGCAAAGTGGAGTTCGACTGATAGAGGATTTCAAGCCTGGTTTTTATAGATCACTTGCATTATTTTTGGAGTCCAGAAGCACAAAGAAGGCTTTGCCCAAAGTTTGAAAATAAAGTCAAAGCAAGAAGATAGGGCGAATTAAAGGAAGTCTACTCAGAGATTTAGTCTTTAAATGATGGGTAATCTTCACTAGTGGCCCCTTTCGTTTAAGGGGTGTTCTATTTTGGTCACCAAAATTTAAAAAAGATTATTCTGGTCACTTATGTTTAGAATCGTTTCTATTTTGGTCCTTTGGCCGTTAGTCTCTGTTATTTAAAAATAATAATTTCTAATTTAACCCCCAAACTTTTAAGATTTTATTTTCACCCTATTCCCCAAGAATTTTAAAACTAAAACCCCAAAAAATTAATTCAAAACCCTAACATTGCCTTCCATCCCCTATAAATTCACTGCACACAAAGAACACAGAAAATTACACAACCGAAAATTCGTAGACAAGGCTCAAGCGGCATATTACTATCTTTCAAAGGTATTGTATTCTAATTAATAAGTATGCAATTAGAATCTACATGGATAGAATTTATAGTGAGATCTCAAAAAACAAATAATTTTCGAGTTTATTAATCCATTTCTTCTTCTTTTTTATTTTAAATGTTGAATCTTTTGATTTTTACTTGTTAGTTTTTATCTCGCAAGTCGAAAGAGAGGTACATATAATGTAGTCGTTTAATTTTTTATTAATTTTTTATTGTTTAGTGTCTTCATGTTTGGACAAATGTTATCAGGAATGCAAATAGTGGGTACCGATCTAATACGAAGAATGAAAATTAAAACACAAATTGCAACTTACATGAAATTTAATTTGATAAAGGTAAAACGCTTTTAAAAAATTTGAAACTTATATATATACATATATATATATATAAAATTTATGTGTTTATATAAATACATGAGATGAGAACGAGTTTTTAATAATCTGATCCAAGTACTTGTTTGGTTTTGGATTCATGGTGTAATAAGTCTGAAGAAGAGTGATAACAAGTCAAATGATGGCGGCCAGAAAAGCAACCAAACTCCAGTTTACACCAAAATAATCGGAGTACATCCTTATGAACCACGAGTTGCAGTACATTTTGATTTTTCAAAATATTACCCATAGTTATTCTCACGATCATCTATCATCAGCTCCCTGCCCATTCTACGAAAAAGATCAGTCACTTCCTCGTCACTGCCTAAGTAATTATGAAGTACGCCTCGAACTCGTAACTCCTTAACATTTTGTGGTGTTTGAATAAGAAAAGCTATGAAGCATATGTAATTCTTGATAGCAGAATCATTGATGAAATTCGATAAACTTTCCAAAGCTATCAAGTTCATCAACATGGAAGCTTTTGTGTCACTCACAACCAAGGTTGGCACCTTAAGGATCCCTAGGAGCTTGCAATGGAAGATGACGCTTTTAATTTTGGGGGAATAGGTTGTAGTGCTGGGTTATAGTCATTGATTTAATTTTTTGGGGTTTTAGTTTTATAATTTTTGGGGAAGATGGTAAAAAATAAATTTTTGAAAGTTTGTGGGTTAAATTAGAAATTAATTTTTTAAGTAACGGAGACTAACAGATAAGGGACCAAAATAGAAACGATTTTAAACGTAAGTGACTAGAATAATCTTTTTTGAATTATGGTGATTAAAATAGAACACACACTAAACAAAAGGGACCACGGGTAAAGAATACCCTTAAATGAATTGTAGTTTAATTCAAACTAGTATTCTTGGCCATTAAGAAAACTTACACCCAAGGCCTATATATATGCTTGTATTTCGACCCAGAGAGGGATAACCTAGTTCCTAGTCGTCTTCCATCACAAACCCTAGTTTCTCCCTTCTCCATCATGTTCTAAACTTTCCCCAGGGCTAAGGGTTGATCTTGTAAAGTAGTTGTAAGGGTTAAATTATTTCTTAGGATTTTCTGATTCAATTCAATAAAACTTCAAGTTTAATTACTCCGGTTTTCACATCTCATAAGAGTATCGGGAGAACATTGTAAGGTTATCAATTTACTTAATATCGAGAGAGTTAAGTATACGAAATGAGTAAATGCGAGTTTTCTAGTTTATGGTTAAACTATCTTTGCTTAGGGATAGGTACAAGGTTAAGTGGCTAAAGAAGAATTCACAAACATTGGTGTTCATCCTTCGATTCACGCCGGGAGGTATCATCCAAGGAGTGTTCATCGACAGAACTTGGACCTAGGGATAGGACAAGTCACAACAGGGGTTCTTGCCAAACTTGAAGTAACAGAGTTGTTGTTCGATGTCGCGACATTAACATACCTCTGCCGCGACAAGCTCGACGACATACACAACAGAAGTCCTCTGAATAGTGCAACACCTGCACTACTGAACAAATCAATACCAACCTACTTTCTCAATCTGATTCCTTCATCTATTTTAGTTTATTTTCAAGATTTCTCAAAACTTCTTATTAAACTTATCTCTTTTCTTGTGCAGGCTTTTAAAGTTAGAAGTATTTCCAGTCCTTGTGGAGACGATATTTGATACTTCGTATCACTATATTACTTGCGTCGTGTATACTTGCACTCAATTACGATAGCCTTATTTACACGCAACAAGTTTTTGGCGCTGTTGCCGGGGTCTGACAACATACTTTTACCTTTAATTATTGTACTTTTTTTCTTTTTTGTTTCTAGTTGTTATATTCCCCCGTGCTTTTCACAAGGTTGTTTTCTTTTGCTTATGAGCAGATCGAGACGTGGTACAGATCCTGAATACAAACTAGATTCGAAAATCGATCAGACGTACCATCTCAGGAACCAAGCCCGACTCTTGATAGAAAGAAACCACTATCTCGAGGAAAGACTTGAAGCAATGGAGAACGAAGGACAAGACAATGGGGCAATTAACAACAACAATAACAACAACCCCATGGTTGATGTTGATCCTCCTACTTATGCTCATGACAAACGGCAACCTCCTGCTGCCCCAGTAGCACGACAGACTTGCCGAGAATATATGGACAATGATCAAGTTGAACTGCAAATTACACTACCAGACGTGGAAGCTGAACACTTCGAACTTAAACCTGTGATGTTCAGCATGATAAATTCAGCCGGACAATTTGGTTGTTCTACTATAGAGGATGCACGTGAACATTTGAAAACCTTTCAGGAGATCTGTGGATCATTTAGACAACCAGAAATAAGCCCGAAAGTATTGAGACTCCGACTATTTCCACATTCATTGAGGGATATAGCAAAAACCTGGTGGAATAAGTTAACGCTGGGTTCAATAAGAACTTGGGCAGATCTTTGTCGTGAATTCATCTCTCGTTTTAATCATTCTCTTTTAACTGAAAGATTGCGTTACGAAATTGCTACTTTTCAATATGAAGATGACGAACCAATACACGAGGCGTGTGATCGTTTTACAACTCTCTTACGAAACTGCCCGATGCACGGGTTCCCTGTATGGAACTAGGTCGTTAAATTTTACAATGCTGCCAATGTACCCACTCGAATGAGAACAGATTCGGCAGCTAATGGGTTGTTACTGGATAAAAAGGGAGAAGATGTGATGCTTGTGTTGAAAAGGTTGGCAAAGAACGATGAACAGTTCCCCATGGAACGAAGAGGAGGAAGACAAGGCGTATCTGTAAAGGAACACGAATCTGACAACTCAGTGACAACCCAATTAGCATACATCACCAAGGTAGTTGAAAACCTGCAGCGGAAGAACGAATCTAAGGCGGTATTTTCTGCCGAGGAGATGTGTGAAAATTGTAGTGGAAACCACAGTACAAAGAAGTGTCCTCTACAACTGGAAACGAGAGTGAATGTTGGAAATTTCAACAAGAATAGAGGCTACGACTCCAACAATTACAACCCGAATTGGAGGAAGAACCCTAAATTTTCCTGGAGTAACCCTGAAAATACCTTGAATCCTCATATCCAGAATAATTAGAACCAAAGAGCCCCTAGAATATTGTCACGACAGCAGCCACAACAGCAGCCACAACAACAACCAACATCATCCACAAGTACATTAGAACAGACCCTAGCAACTTTCATGTCCCAAACTAGAGCATATGTGGCCAACATGGATCACTTTGTCAAGAATACTGAAACATTTATGGATAAAACAGAGATGAGAATGACAAACCATGAGGCCACTTTGAAGTCTCTAGAAACACATATGGGTAAGGTAGCTCAATTCATCAACACCAGACAGAATGGAGGATTCCGTAGTGATGTTGAGGTCACTAGAAAACCCATACACGAGCAGTGTAAAGCTATAACAACGAGAAGTGGGAAACAGCTACAAGGGCAAAAAAATTAAAGAAACACCTAGTAAGGAACTGACCCTACAGACACCTGCCGACGACACTGCCCCGGTAGACTTGAAGCAACATGATGTCGCCATTTCTACCACGACAGCAGAAGAATTGGAGGAGACGACAGAAAAAATTGAAAAATGTGAGCCTCCTCAAATTTGAATTCCATGTGAAGGACGTCTCGAAGATTGTCGTCCTCCACCCCTTTCCTATAGCGGTTGAAAAAACAGAAACATGAGTACCAGCTTAAGAAGATCTATGATGTTTTTAAGCAAGTACATATCAATATTCTGTTGTTGGAGGCCAATAAGCAGATGCATGGTTATGCAAAGTTCTTTAAAGATGCAATGTCCAGGAGATCCAGACTTGAGAAGTTTAAAACTGTAATGATGACAGAAGGTTGTATGGCAATCCTACATAACCGTACACCCTCAAAGAAGAAGGATCTTGGGAGTTTCATTATACCATGCATAATCGGCGATCAGTATGTGAGTAAGGCATTTTGTGATCTTGGAGCTAGTATTAATCTAATGCCCAAATCTGTTTTTCAGAAATTAGGTATTGGACAAGCAAGACCCACAACAGTCATGATGCAATTGGCAGACCGCTCTTACGTACAACCAGAAGGAAAAATTGAAGATATTCCGGTAATAGCGGATAAATTTATATTTCATGCTGACTTCCTTGTTTTAGATTGTGAAGCAGACGAGAATGCACCGATCATCCTAGAGCGACCCTTCCTAGCCACAGGCAGAACAATGATCAATGTAGAGAAGGGAGAACTGACTATGAGAGTCAATGACCAGCAAATAAAGCTAAATGTTCTCCAGGTCATGAAACAAGCTGATGTACAAGAAGAATGTAAGGTAATATCAGAGGTAATTCTAGACCAACACTGCATCAGATCGAGCTGTCATGACAGACAAATTGGTCACTGTCGCCACAGCCACCTAGAAGACTGCCACGATAGCACTGGTGACAGCAGCTCCTCGGACAATGACACCTCTGACATTGAAGGTCCTGAGGAGGTAAATTGGATAGGCATGCGCCCAGGTAAGATCTTTGAACCTTTGAACTATACCTCTAACGAACATATAATTCAAAAGCCTTCTATAGATCAGCCATCTGCCTTAGATCTTAAATCCATGCCAGGGCAGCTTAAATATGTTTTTCTTGGTGTAGGATAATAAAAGCCTAAACACATTGAATATTTCTCTAATTGCTTGTAAAAAAAGTGAAATTTAATTAATGCGGTGTCTTACTAAACAAGAATGACGGGTTAGCGCTAGAAGTGTTGGCAGTGATTGGAGTTCATTTCCCGAATAGTAAGACCGTTAAAATAAAGTTAAATTTATAAACGGACAATAATTTTAAGCTCTATGTGAATTCGCAAAAATTCGACTTTTAAAAGTTTTTGTAATCGACAAGGTACCAATTTTTTGCCGTCGTGGGGTGCTAACCCTTCCTCACGCGTAACCGACTCTCGAACCTGTTTTTGTATTTTCGCAGACCAAAAATGTTGTTTTAATAAAATATAATATTTTTATTAAAATAACATGTTTTTAGGTGATCCAATTACACCTTTTTAAATGAATGGTGGCGAATCCGTTATTTTTAAGTTTTCAAACGTCGAGCCACTTGAAAAAAAAAGGTTGCCACATGTGGATACAAATTATGAATGTTGGGGAAGTGTTTATCTTCTGATATGATCCCAACTCGTTATTGAATGTACAGAATTACATACATTTCTAAATAAAGTTCTTTGTTTTTTCTTGGCATCTTTTTTAAGGATAGATTTTGAGTCTGTAATGCTTGGATTGGCATGAAATTGAGTAACTGAGATATGGAAACTGAGACTGCATTTCATATTGCATAGCACACTAGTGCAGATTCTGTTTTCAGTTTGCCTTAGGCATGAAGTACATATCGAATTCGGTTTCGATTTTATTTGGTTAGATAGTATGATTTTACCTTGTTTATCAGGGTTAAATGAATTTTACATGGCGTAAATGAATCGTAACATGTATATATTATATTCGTTTGGACATACTCAAACTCAACTCAACTCAACTCAACAAGCGAAATAATTAATTGAAAGGTAAACTATAACGAAGACATTTAATTATGGGTAAGGTTACATTTGGGTCACTCAATTATTAAAAGTTACATTTGGGTCACTCGACTGTGGTTAAGGTTTACATTTGGGTCACACAATTACTAAATGATACATTTGAGTCAATCAATTATGTGTAAGGTTATATTTGGGTCACCCTTTATATATATATATATATATATATATATATATATATATATATATATATATATATATATATATATATATATCAATTTGTGTATTATATTAATCAATGATTTCAAATGAAATACCCTTCGATTGGTACTTCATTTGGGTCACTCAATTATGAATAATGCTACATTTGGAAGAAAAAAAATGACTAAAATGATATATTTTTTAAATATGAAGGGTGACTCAAATATAACATTACCCATAATTGAGTGACTCAATTGTAACATTTAATAATTGGGTGATCCAAATATAACCTTACTCATAATTGAGTGACCAAAATGTAAACTTACCCGTAATCGATTTCTAATTATTAGAATGTTAGGTAAGAATTACTTTTTATGTGTACTTATTGGAATCTAAGTAGGTAATATTACGTATTGCCTTCCAAAAATTCAAAATGGAAATAATCAATTCCATTACTGATCAACCGAATTTGACAAACCTAATTTTACAATTTTGACTAATAAACAATGTTTAATTCAAAGTATGTTGAAACCTAGATTTAGGTTTTGAAATTGGGATTTGGGAATTTTCGATAAAGAAGAGAAGGAAAAGGATTTCTTTATTATCTGAAAACTAGAGAGTTATTTTACACACGTGTATTTCCAAAATAAAACAATTAATATAAATATATAGAGAAAGAAATAAGAAACGGCTTAACTAACAAAAGCCCTAAACTTAACTAATTAACAATCTTAACACCCCCTCAAGTTGGAGCATATATACTTTGAATGCCCAACTTGACTACAAACTCTTTAAACACAGCTGGTGAAAGTGCCTTTGTAAAGCAGTCTGCAAGCTGATTTGATGAAGACACAGACAACAATCTTAACCGTCCTTGTTGAATCTTTTCTCGGATCAAGTGACAGTCGATTTCAATATGTTTCGTCCTCTCATGTTGGACTGGATTTTCTGTAATTTTGATTGCAGAGAAATTGTCACAAAAGAGATTAACAAAAGAAAAGAAAAGTTGTAAGTCATTCATTAAGTATACAAGCCATTGAAGTTCACATGCTACAGCAGCCAATGCCCTATACTCAGCCTCTGTAGAAGACCTAGAAATAGTAGGTTGTTTTTTAGATTTCCAGGATATCAAAGCATCCCCAAGAAAAATACAAAATCCTGTAGTAGACTTCCTAGTGTCAGGGCAAGAAGCCCAATCTGAATCAAAAAAGGCATACCGTTTAAGATCATTATTAGCAGGAAAGAACAACCCTTAACTTGGATTACTTTTAAGTGACTCAGAATTCTGTGAACAGCAGCAGGTGCAACTAAGAATTGAGATAGTCTATGCACAGCAAAGGTTATATCTGGTCTAGTGTTTGTTAAGTAGAGGAGTTTACCTATTAATCTTCGATATGAAGTAATATCATCCAAAGGAATGACATCACCTTTAGAAAGCTTTTGTTTATCATTAAAGGGAGTAGGAACAGGTTTGGACCCTGAAAAACATGTTTCTTCTAAAAGATCAAGAACATATTTACTTTGACATAAATTGATTCTTTTTTTAGATTTTGCAACCTCTAATCCTAAAAAGAATTTTAATTCTCCTAGATCTTTAATTTTAAAAGTGGCATTTAGAAAATCTTTAATCTGATTTATAGCAGCCATATTAGGACTAAGAAGAAGAATATCATCAACATATACTGCTAAGGCAATAAATTCAGATCCAGTGCCTTTCAAAAATAAAGAAGTATCAGAGGAAGCTTGATGAAAACCTTGTTCTTTAAAAAAAAAGTGTAAGCCTTTCATTCCACTGCCTACTAACCTGTTTGAGTCCATATAAACTCTTTTGCAACTTACAAACTAAACCAGGTTTGCTAGGAATAAAATCAGGTGGCAGATCCATATAAACTTTTTCATGCAATAGACCATGCAAGAAAGCATTATTAACATCTAATTGATGTAAGTACCAATCTTTTGCAGCAGCCACAGAAATAAGCATACGAATAGTAGTCATACGAGCAACAGGACTAAAAGTATCAAAATAATCCAAACTAGGTTGTTGTGTGTACCCTTTGGCAACAAGCTTAGCTTTGTACCTTTCTAGAGTTCCATCAGACTTAAGTTTAGTCCTATAGACCCATTTACAGCCTATGGTTTGTTTACCACTAGGTAAAGAAACTAGATCCCAAGTATGATTTTTTTCTAAGGTAGATATCTCTTCATTCATAGCTTGTTTCCAACACTCAAGTTTAGCTGCTTGACACACGTGTATTTCACACACGTGTATTTTCAAAATAAAACAATTAATATAAATATATAGAGAAAGAAATAAGAAACAGCCTAACTAACAAAAGCCCTAAACCTAACTAATTAACAATCTTAACAAAGTAAAACACTAAAACCCCGTCATTAGACAGAAAATTGAACACTTGATTTTTTTCTGTGTTAATTCAGTCGCCACCGTTATTGTAAACTCTTAAAAACGAAAATTTTAATAAGAAAATAAAATGAAGTACTTAACTATTTATGTTTATTCCTCGGGTAAACTTTGGTACTTAAAATAATTAAGAATAAAAGTTAAGTGAACTCAAGAAAATAACTCATTAGAAAAAAAAGGAAAGTAATTATTGCTCTAAGAAAATCGGATTCGAATTAAGACGGTTCAAAATATAAATTTATGGATTAAATTATACGTGAAATTATAAAAAAAATGGTATTTGAATTAAGGGAAAATATTTTATGCATTGGAAGTAAATTTTTTTCCACAAATATGTCTAATTTAAAATTTACGGATTTGAGTTTAAGAGTTTAAATTACATTGTTTATGGTTAGAATTTAAGTTTTAGACTTTATAGACCATGCTTTAGTTTTAAAGTTTATAGTTAATAATATAGATTTTAATTTTTAGAGTAAAATTAGACATACTAGTGAATTTTTTTTACTGCTAATACATGGAATAATAATTAGGGGCTAAGGGCCCGGGAGAGGCCCATGCCCCAGCCCAAAAATTTTTAAAAGGAAATCATCTGCCTCTTATTTATGTCCATTTTGGTGTCTCACTTAAAAAAAAAAAGTAGATTTAAGGCTTATAGTTTATAGTTAGAGTTTATGGTTAAGTTTTAGGGAATTAGAGGTTGGTTGTATTTTTTAGGACGTAGGGTTTAAGGGTTATGATATGGAATTTAGTGTTAGGGTTTAATATTTAATTTTTTAGTGTCTTTTAGTGAGGGCATACTTAGGGGCACATAAATTTTTTAGCTCTATTATATATATATATATATATTTAAAAGGGTAAACTTCACCGAAGATTCTTTTGTTTGAGTTGTGTTCTATTTTTCTAAAAGAGTTTAAGGATTATGATATGAAATTATGTACATTATCCTTCACTTTTTAGATATTTTATATTTGCCTTTTATCCTTTTATCATAACTCCATCCCGATAATAACCGTTAAATTTATACCAAAATCCTCTATATCTAATTCTATCCGTAAACAATATACCTTTCTTTAACCTAATCTTCAAAATCTAAAGGCAGAAAGAAGCACATTGGAATTCAACATGAATGAAAACAAGTAAAAAAAAAAAGGTACGCAAATTTGCTTTTACATCCTTTTCCCTCTGCTTTTCTATGCTTGTAATGAACAAAACCAATAACGTCAAAAGCTGACTTTTCTCATGTCCACCGCCCAGATCTGTCGTTCCAAATTTGACGCTGTTCCCGCCATTTTTTATCAGTAAATTATATCAGATACCATTAAATTATTTAAGATAATTTATTTTTAGTATTAACCTTTTAATTGATCTAAATTTTGTCATCAAATTTTATTTTTTGACTCGTTTATACTACCGCGTCGTTAACTCCTTAGCGGCGTAATAACTTGGACGCTAGATTAAAACGGCGTCATTTTGATGCCGCTATTTTGATACTAAATTGCTCAAAAACGGCTTCGTTTTGCTGGAGAAAAATATTGAAAATTATGCACTTAATGAAATTTGAACTTAGTACCTTTACAAACAAAGACATTTAATTACTAAACTAACTTAACATCTTTATTTTATTTCCAACACAAATAGTATATATTTCAAACTATAGTATATCATATAAATAATATTACTCTATATAAAGAATATAAATATATTAGTATACAAATATTAATATATAAATAATAAATAAAATAAAAATATATAACTATTTTAAATTATAAATAATATTAAATAGATAAATAGATTATTATAAAAACTAAAGATTAATTTTCAAAACCCAAAATTTTTAAAAAACACAAAATCCAACAAAATTTTAAATCCTAAACTATAAACCTTAAACACTAAAATTTTATTCATAAATAAATAATATTAAAATATATATACAAATAATATATTATTATAAAAAGTAAAGAATGATTTTTATAAAATCTGAAATTTCTAAAATTAAAAAAAAAAATTAAAAATTCACCAAAGTCCTAAAACTTAAACACCAAATCCATCTATTTTGGCTTGTAACGCCCGGGTTTGGGGCCCGAGAGATACTCGAGTTTGGTTAAGTTGGATCGGGTTAAGCTAAATTTTAGGGGAAAACATTTTAAATGACCAAATTCTAAGGCTTTTGAAGAAAAATGAAGTTTTTGGTAAAATGTGTGGCAAAAGGGTTTTGAAGATAGATTTTGAAATTGAAATTAAATAAAATATTTCAAAAACCCCTTTCTTCTCCCTTTTCCCATTCACTTTTCACGTTAAGTTTTCCTTAAGCCAAACAACTTCTCATTTCCACCAAACTTCATCATCTTGGAAGATTTTAGGAGGTAAGATAACTTGATTTTACTCTTCTCTACTTTTAAAACTTGTTTTTAGCATTTTCCTTTCAAGATTTTGAAGATTTTTCAAGTTTCTTCATTTTGGGTAAAAATGGGGTTTTGAAGGGGGTTTAAGCAAACGTTATGAAAACAACGATTTGGGTCAGTTGTAAATCTTATTTTGGGTGTAAAGTGGTGTTAAGACAATGGGTTTAACATGAAATCTCATATTTTGGGGAAATGTGTAATTTTGATTAATGGGTATTTTGGTTTTTGGCTTAGAAATGGTGGAGAAGGTTTCCTAATGTTTTGTTGGTGTTAGGTTGTTGTTTTTGAAGTGTTTGAACATGGTTTGATTAATAACTTGATGAGGATACGGCTGACTTGAGATTAGAGTAGAAATGATGATAGTTTTGGTTAGTTTCGGATAGAAATCGAGTGCTTGTTGTTGCCGAATTTTAATGGAATTGATTTCTGTGAGTTTGAATGTTGAAAGATGTATCAATTCTTTGTTTTGAATTGGGTAGAAGTAGCGGATAACGATTTGGATTCTTCGGACGTTACACTTGGAGTTGCGGAAGCTTGAAGGAGGACCGTTGGCTTGTTTTGGTATTGAGCTGGTGAGTGTAAATGGTTTCGAAGCTTTAAAATGTTCAAAGAAGATTTCTTGGGGTTTGGGTGGAGCCTTAGGGGCCAACCTAAACCCAAGTGTAAGTGTATTTGTTCTTGTCTTGTTTCGTTAAGTGTCGGTGTACATGTTTATACACGTTGTTGGTTGAAATGCAATTGCTTTTATCTTCTTTTTTAATGTTGTCGTGTTGTCGTAGTTGTTGTCAAAGCCTCACGTGATGGTTAGTAGAAAGTATGTTGTTGAATACGGTGATGTGTAGTCCCACCGGAATTATGCTAGTTGTTGTGAACGGTGATGTGTAGTTGTTGAGTGGATCGAAAGATCGATATTTACCAAGAGGGGGGGTGAATTGGAAATTTGAAGGATTGTAGTGGAAATTGGCAAATTAAAATTGAAGAACAAGGAATTTAGAGTGGTTCAAGTTCCAAATGAACTCTACATCCACTACCTTAGTCTCACTAAGGATTTGCAACAATTTCACTAAATTGATCTTCCCCTTTTCTAGGACAAGGAGGCAACCCTTTACAATATCGGTTGATTTTTCTACCCAAAAATCAACCCAACTCTCACACAAGAGAACAAAGGAATTTGTAGGCTAATTAGGTATCTCTCAATACAAATGATAGCCCCGATACAAGCACTCAACCCAATTTTATAAAATATGAATGAAGAACACAAATTGGGATTTTACACAAATTTGGGATTTTTGCTCAAATGCTTGAATTTGATGTTTGGATGTTTGCTTGAAGTTCAATAGTTGTTGCTGATGCTTTTGGATGTCCCTTTTATACCTTCTCATTGATTTCTAGCCGTTTGGGTGGTTGGGAACATAAATGGAGCCGTTGGAACCCTCTCTTGCCACCATTAATGCTGTCTGCACCAACCCGTTTCGGAACACGGGAAACCTGTTTCGGAACGGGCTAAAATAGAAAGAGCCGTTGGGGTGCATTTAAGAGCCCGTTTCGAAACGCCTTATGTCCGTTTCGGAACGGTTTTGCCACTGTAAAAGGGTCGTTTCGGAACGGTCCTAGCCCGTTTCGAAACACCTTAACGGTTTTCAGAAAATCAGTTAAAACATACAACGGTCATATTTTCAAACTAAAACCTAGCCCCTGTTTCGGAACGGTAGTGATCCGTTTCGAAACGGAATGGCTACTGTCAAAGGGTCGTTTCGGAACGGGCTTGATCCGTTTCAAAACACCCCTTATATATTTGAAAATATGAAATATTTGAAATAATTTTAATTCTTTTTAAAGCCAACATGAAGAACAGTTTCGAAACGAGTTGTGCCGTTTCGAAACGCTTTCAAGTGTTTCGATACACGTTTCAGAACGGTGGTCGACAGTGGTGAAAATGTTTCGAAACGCTTAGGGCCGTTTCGAAACGGGTGCTTGAAAAACACTGCTTTGGCTTGAAACACTTAGAAAAAGTATTTGAAAATGTATGTTTTTAACTTAGGCATAATACTAAAATTATATGGGGATATTTTATGGACTTAAAATTCGTTTTGACTTTTTCGATTTAGTCCTTAGGTTTTTAGTTATATCAAAATTAAAATATTTGTTTCACAATCTCCCCCTTTTTGATATAACAAAACCAAAGTTAGAATTTTTGAGAATTTTGAAAGTTTTGAAAATATTCTAACTCCCCCTGAATTTAAGATAGGTTTTTAAAAAAATTTGATTTGAAGTTTAAGTTTAAAAACCTTTTAAAATTTAAAAAACGAATTTTAGTGTTGTGGCTCTTAAATTTCTTCTCCCCCTTTTTGTTAGATCAAAAAGAACAACATAAGCTCATAGAGAAGATAAAAGATTAGTACCAATAAGCAATAATAAGCAACCATAGAATTAATTCATAATAAAAATATCCAAAACATAATTCAAACATGAAGTTCAACATAATTCAAACAATAAAATCCCAAATAAAAGTCATAAGCATAGGTTCTTAAAAACATGAGAAAACAAAAAGATGCATTCTTAATCCTAAAAGCATAAATAATATGATATGATATGATATGAAGTTCCTAGGCCTCGTCATCATCATCCTCGTCATCATCATCATCGTCCTTGGCTTGAGAACGTTGAAACTTCGTCCATTGCCCATAAAGAGTGGAGAAGGAAAGATCCAAGTTGGAATGAGAAGTCTCAAGAGAATGAAGACGATCCTCGACATTCTTCAACCGATTGCCCATAGTCTCAAAGCCCGAAGCAATGCTAGTGTCCAAAGCATTCATCCGAGTGTCCAAGGCATTGAACCGCTCGGTAAGAAAAGTTGTGAGAGCTTCATTGTTTGCATTTGAACTTGCGGTGGAGGAGCAACGGGAGGAGGAACCGCTTCTCTATCAATTCTTTCCCAAATACCATTCACATACGTGAACCCGGACTTGCGAAGGGATGACTCACCAATAGTGGTCTTGCGAGGTTCCGGAGAGTCGTAGGTACAATCGATACCAAGATGGTGAAATAAGGCGCTCAAGACAATGCCATAAGTAAAGGATTTCAACTCATTTGTGTCAATAAGTTTGATATTATTGACTATCTCGGCAAAGATTATCTTAGGGACATTTGGGCGCTCACCCCTACGGAAACACTCTAGCCAAAAGTGATCGGTTTGACGGATGTGGGAATATTTACCGCCGGAAGGGCGAATAAACCAAGAGACCATTAAGTGAAGAACACGATCATGCACATCCAAATTTAGTGCCTTACCGGTGAAAGTGCCAAAGTGGCGTTCATCCTCAAGACCCATATTCTTAAGTTTAAGAGCAGATTCCAAAAGAGCAACATTAATAACAATCTTTTTGCCTAGTAAGGATGACTCAATTCCTATGATCTCGGTTTTGGACTCATCATAAAGAAAACGAGCATTGGAGTAAAAGATGAGTACCATATTTTTGTAGCAAACATCCGGAAGGCTCAAGAAATCCATGAGATTCCACTCATCCAAACGATGGAGATAACGAAAAAGGAATCGCTCGGAATTGAGGAACTCAAGATCAATGACTCGTTCCTTACGAACCGCGAAATCCTTGACATAAGCAAAGCGAGCACGCGCGTCCGGAGTCTTAAGAGATTTCTGAAAAAGCATCGTGATATTTGGACGAATGCTTGAATCACCGGATTGAACGGCCTTGCGCTTTTTGTTCGATTGATCCGCCATCTAAAAAATATTAAGCAAGTGTTTTAAAATTGAGTGTATGCATTGGTAATTAAAATCAATCCAATAATAAATCCCACTTAGGTTTTTGAAAACAAAATTAAAATAAAAACAGTTTAAAAAAAATACGATTTAAAAATTTTATATTCGAATAAAAAATTTTGAGATTTGAAATTTTTTTTACAAGATTTTGAAAACCCACAACAAAAACATATAATTTATACAAAAATAAAATTTTCTAACCTAAGATTCGAACATAAATTGAAAGAAAAAAGAAAAGTAGAAAAATTACCTTAGTTTGGGATTTTGGATGATTTGAGAAAAATCCTTGCACAAGATTGATGAAACTTGCTTAGACTTGAGTTGTAGAGTAAAACCCCTCACAATTTTGTGAAAATCAAAGAGTTTGAGAGGGTATTTATAGAGAGGGAGGCGGTTTAGGGTTTTAGGTTTTGATAAAAAGTGAATTTGTATCATTAAAAGGCCTAATTTAAAGCAGTCCGCGATGCCGTTTCGGAACGGTCAAGACCGTTTCGGAACGGGCGGCTAGGGTTTTGACCGTTTTAAAACCATAAACAGAACGTTTCGATACGGTGTTGACTGTATCGAAACACCCTTTGACCCGTATCGGAACGCGTTCCGATACACCCCCTTGGCAGAATCAAAAACATTTCGGAACGCTTTTGAGGCGTTTCGAAACGCCCTTCTCTCAGAGCTGGATTTAAGGTATCCGTATCGAAACAGGTTCACCCGTTTCGATACACCTGGGCCTGGAAGTGCAGATGAGGCTCTAAAAATGCAGAAAAATGATCTTTTAAGAGGCCTAACATGCATAAATGTCATGAATGAGCAGGCAAAACATAATTAAGCATAAACATACTCCCCCTAACTATAAGCATGGATGAAATTAGGAGTTTAAACACATCAACATGGCATTTCACAAAATCAAGCATGTTTAAGCACAAAATAGGTCCTAAAAGATCAAGATAGGCTAGCTAGACCTAACTCTCTCCTAAGGGACCAAAAACGCTCTTTGTCTAAGGGTTTTGTAAAAATGTCCGCTAATTGATTCAAGGTGTCTACATACTCTATAACCACATCTTCCTTAAGGACATGATCTCTAATGAAATGATGCCTTATTTCTATATGTTTGGTTCTAGAGTGTTGGATGGGATTTTTAGTTAAGCATATTGCACTAGTGTTGTCACATTTTAGGGGTATGGTTCCAATTTTAATTCCATAATCTAAGAGTTGTTGCTTCATCCAAAGGACTTGAGCACAACAACTCCCTAAGGATATATACTCGGCTTCGGTGGTAGATAAGGCTACACTATTTTGTTTCTTAGAGAACCAAGATATGAGCATACTACCTAAGAATTGACAAGTTCCCGAAGTACTTTTCCTATCAATTTTACAACCCCCATAATCCGCATCCGAGAAAGCATGTAGGTTGAAGGTAGAGTCTCTTGGATACCAAATGCCTAAACAAGGAGTGTCTCTAAGGTATCTAAAGATTCTCTTAACGGCTATAAGGTGAGACTCTCTAGGACTAGCTTGAAACCTAGCACACAAGCAAACACTAAACAAGATATCCGGTCTACTTGCGGTAAGGTAAAGCAAAGATCCAATCATAGAACGATAAAGCTTAGAGTCAACACACTTACCTCCTTCATCTTTGTCAAGCTTTGTAGATGAGCTCATAGGAGTGGCTTGAGGCTTTGCATTCTCCAAGCCAAACTTCTTGAGCATATCTTTTATGTATTTTGCTTGGTTGATGAAGGTGCCATCCTTCTTTTGCTTGATTTGGAGTCCCAAAAAGAATGAGAGCTCCCCCATCATGCTCATCTCAAATTCACCTTGCATTAACTTAGCAAACTCTTGACAATGACATTCATTAGTAGAACCAAAAATAATATCATCAACATAAATTTGAACTACTAAGATGTCATTTTTATACATTTTTATGAAAAGTGTAGTGTCCACCTTACCTTTTTCAAATCCTTTTTCAATCAAAAAATTTGAAAGTCTTTCACACCAAGCTCTAGGAGCTTGTTTTAAACCATAAAGAGCTTTGGTAAGTTTGAAAACATGATTTGGAAATTTTGAATCTTCAAAACCCGGTGGTTGTTCCACATACACTTCTTCATTTATAAAACCATTTAAAAATGCGCTTTTAACATCCATTTGAAAAGGCTTGAAATTATGATAACATGCATATGCAAGCAACATCCTAATGGCTTCCATCCTAGCTACGGGTGCATAGGTTTCATCAAAATCTATTCCCTCTTCTTGAGTGTAGCCTTGTGCTACAAGTCTAGCTTTATTTCTCACAATGTTACCACTCTCATCTAGTTTGTTCCTAAAGACCCATGTAGTTCCTATTGTAGATTGATTACTAGGCCTATCAACTAATGTCCATACATTACTTCTCTCAAATTGATTTAACTCTTCTTGCATAGCCATAATCCAAAAGTCATCTTTCAATGCTTCTTTTATGTTTTTAGGCTCTATGCATGAGATAAATGCAACATGGTTCATTAATCTAAGAGAAGAACGAGTGGTTACCCCCTTGGATGGATCACCCAAGATTTCACCATCTTTGACATAGTTCAACTCCCTTGGGTAGCTCACTTCCTTTTCCTCAATAGCCAAGTCCTTCAAGGCTTCAAGAGGTGGATCTTGTGTATCTTCTTCTTTTGGTTGAATCTCATCCTCCTTTTAAGTTTGACCTCCATCAAAGGCATTTATGATTCCTACATCATCATCATCACAAGAATCCTTCCTAGGAAGGAGGTTATCATCGAATACAACATGAATAGATTCTTCTACTACTAAAGTTCTTTTGTTAAATACTCGATAGGCAGTAGAGGTTAAAGAGTAACCTATAAAAATAGCTTCATCACTTTTTGCATCAAATTTACCTAAGTTGTCTTTTCCATTATTTAAAACAAAACACTTGCACCCAAAAGGGTGAAAATAGCTAATGTTAGGCTTTTTAGATTTTAAAATCTCATAAGGTGTTTTCTTTAAAATTGGCCTAATCATTACTCGATTTACAATATAACAAGCGGTGTTTGTGGCTTCCGCCCAAAAATATTTAGGTAAATTATTTTCACAAAGCATAGTTCTAGCCATTTCTTGTAAAGTTCTATTTTTCCTCTCAACTACCCCATTTTGTTGAGGAGTTCGAAGAGCCGAAAAATTATGGCTAATACCATTTTCATTCAAAAATTCTTCAAACCCTAAATTTTGAAACTCGGTTCCATGATCACTTCTAATGTGTGAAATTCTAAGTTCAAGATCATTTTGGGTTAATTTTGAAAATGTGATGAATTTTTCCAAAGCCTCATCTTTAGTACTTAAAAAGAGAACCCAAGTAAATCTAGAAAAATCATCAACTAACACAAATGCATAAGATTTACCACTCAAGCTCATAGTCCTAATTGGCCCAAATAAATCCATGTGAATTAATTGTAAGCATCTACTAGTAGAAACATCATTAATGGATTTAAAGGAAGACTTATGTTGTTTACCCTTAGAGCATGCATCACAAATTTTGTCATTTGAAAATTTAATTTTGGGCAAACCTCTAACTAGATTTAGAGAGACTAGTTTTTCCAAAACACTAATGCTAGCATGTCCTAGCTTCATATGCCACAACCATGCATCATTTTCATTTTGAGCAACTAAACATGCATGAGATGTATGTATGTCATCTAAATGCACCATGTATATGTTTCCTATGCAATGACCTATGAGCATAATATTATTAGATTTAATGTCAACAATTTTGCATCCATTTTTATCAAATAAAACATTAAATCCTTTATCACACAATTGACTTATGCTCAATAAATTATGTTTAAGACCATCGACATATAAGACATTTTCAATGAGAATGGTAGAGTGATTACCTATGGAGCCAATACCTTTAATGTGGCCTTTGGAGTTGTCACCAAATGTTACTACTCCTCCACTTTTTGGCTTTAAATCCATGAATCGACTCTTGTCTCCGGTCATGTGTCTCGAGCATCCACTATCAAGGTACCATGAGTTTTGACTTTGTGCTTTGGCCTTGTAGCAATGCTCCCCCTACAAACAAAGATATTAAACCTTGGTTTTTGGTACCCAAATCATTTTGGGTCCATGAGTGTTAGCTCCCAAAACCTTGGTTCCCTTAGGAATCCAAGATGACATAGAAATAATATTATTAGATTTTACAAGTTCCTTAGGAACCCATACACTTCTAATTCTTTTAGCTCTACTATGTCTAGGGTAGCTACCTTGTTTGTAGTAATTAGTCCTTTTCTTAGGTTGGTGTGTTCTAGAGGATTCTCCTACTTCATGTTTGACACTACCAACATTTTTAAGGACTTTTTGAGCTCATTTAGCTCACCTAACACCTTTTGGTGTTCACTATTGCATTGAGACAAAAGATTATTAAGATCAACATTTTCATCTTGAAAGAATTTAAGTTCATCTTTTAATCCTAAAATCTTTTTCTAAAATTTAGAATTAGCTTGAGTGAGTGAGTCATTTTTCTTATTTAGCTCTAAAATGATTTTCTTGTTTTTAATGACCGACTCTTTAAACTTCTCAACTAATTCATCATATACCTCTTGTAGCTCATCATATGCATCATTTAATTCTTCATATGAAAAATCTAAAGTAGATGAGTTAGAGGTTACCAAGGAGGAATCTTCCTCAAGTGCCATGAGACAAAGGTTAGCCACTTCTTGTTCGTCATCCTCCGATGACTCCTCATCACTCCAAGTAGCAAGCTTGACTTTGAGTTTCTTCTTCTTCTCAAAGCCCTTCTTCTTGAGTTGAGGGCACTCCGAACGGATGTGACCGGATTGTTTGCACTCATAGCAAATGATGGGATCCTTCCCTTCTTCTTTGTTCCTTCCTTTGAAGTCCATTTTTCTTTGGATTTTTCTTCCCCGGTTGGACCTCATGAAGCGTGAGAATCGTTTGGCTATCATAGCCAATTCTTCTAGTTCATCCTCCTCACAAGATGAGCTCTCATCATGTTGTGAAGGTTTTGCCTTGAGAGCTATTCCCATCTTCTTCTTCTTTTCAACTTCAAGCTTCTCTACTCTTTTCTCTTCTTTCTTTTTCTCATCTTCCCTTCCTTGCTTCATGATTTCATGAGTAAGGAGAGAACCCACAAGCTCATCAAGCTTTAATGTCTTCAAGTTCTTTGCTTCGATGATGGCGGTTCTCTTCCCATCCCAAGCTTCGGGAAGTGAATAGAGTAGCTTCCGGACAAGCTTGTCTTCCGGTATGATCTCTCCATAGCCCTTTAGCCCGTTGACAATTGTGGAGAATCGATCAAACATTTTTGACACCGTCTCATCGGGCTCCATCTTGAAATTTTCATAACTAAGATTGAGAAGTCCAATCTTAGTTTCTTTGACATCATTGGTGCCTTCATAAGTGGTCTCAAGTGTGTCCCACACTTCTTTGGCATTTTCAATGGAAGAGACCTTTGAATAGATGTCCGGACCGAAAGCACAAAAAAGCATGTGGAGAGCTTTATCGTTGACTTGAATCTTCTTCCTCTCCTCTTCACTCATTTCGGCTTTCTTCTTCAATACCATCTTGCCTTCACCATCTTGCTTCAATGGAATGTATGGCCCATCCTCAATGACATCCCATATAAGGTAGTCACTTGACTTGATGAATAGCCTCATTTTGTTCTTCCAAAAAGAGTAGTTGTCACCATTGAAGAAAGGAGGCTTGGTGGTTGATTGTGACTCGTACATGCCGGAACCGGAGGTTGAAGCCATCTTTTGATATTTTGATGATCACACTCTTACAAGGATCTCCTCTTGTGGTTGTTAATCCTCAAAGAGTTAAGCTCTGATACCAATTGTTGAGTGGATCGAAAGATCGATATTTACCAAGAGGGGGGGTGAATTGGAAATTTGAAGGATTGTAGTGAAAATTGGCAAATTAAA
Source organism: Hibiscus tridactylites (assembly GCA_958450335.1). NCBI lineage: Eukaryota > Viridiplantae > Streptophyta > Magnoliopsida > Malvales > Malvaceae > Hibiscus > Hibiscus tridactylites. The sequence continues at coordinate 11,306,820 of OY288269.1, read as the reverse complement.
ATTGAAGAACAAGGAATTTAGAGTGGTTCAAGTTCCAAATGAACTCTACATCCACTACCTTAGTCTCACTAAGGATTTGCAACAATTTCACTAAATTGATCTTCCCCTTTTCTAGGACAAGGAGGCAACCCTTTACAATATCGGTTGATTTTTCTACCCAAAAATCAACCCAACTCTCACACAAGAGAACAAAGGAATTTGTAGGCTAATTAGGTATCTCTCAATACAAATGATAGCCCCGATACAAGCACTCAACCCAATTTTATAAAATATGAATGAAGAACACAAATTGGGATTTTACACAAATTTGGGATTTTTGCTCAAATGCTTGAATTTGATGTTTGGATGTTTGCTTGAAGTTCAATAGTTGTTGCTGATGCTTTTGGATGTCCCTTTTATACCTTCTCATTGATTTCTAGCCGTTTGGGTGGTTGGGAACATAAATGGAGCCGTTGGAACCCTCTCTTGCCACCATTAATGCTGTCTGCACCAACCCGTTTCGGAACACGGGAAACCTGTTTCGGAACGGACTAAAATAGAAAGAGCTGTTGGGGTGCATTTAAGAGCCCGTTTCGAAACGCCTTATGTCCGTTTCGGAACGGTTTTGCCACTGTAAAAGGGTCGTTTCGGAACGGTCCTAGCCCGTTTCGAAACACCTTAACGGTTTTCAGAAAATCAGTTAAAACATACAACGATCATATTTTCAAACTAAAACCTAGCCCCTGTTTCAGAACGGTAGTGATCCGTTTCGAAACGGAATGGCTACTGTCAAAGGGTCGTTTCGGAACGGGCTTGATCCGTTTCGAAACACCCCTTATATATTTGAAAATATGAAATATTTGAAATAATTTTAATTCTTTTTAAAGCCAACATGAAGAACAGTTTCGAAACGAGTTGTGTCGTTTCGAAACGCTTTCAAGTGTTTCGATACACGTTTCGGAACGGTGGTCGACAGTGGTAAAAATGTTTCGAAACGCTTAGGGCCGTTTCGAAACGGGTGCTTGAAAAACACTGCTTTGGCTTGAAACACTTAGAAAAAGTATTTGAAAATGTATGTTTTTAACTGAGGCATAATACTAAAATTATATGGGATATTTTATGGACTTAAAATTCGTTTTGACTTTTTTGATTTAGTCCTTAAGTTTTTAGTTATATCAAAATTAAAATATTTGTTTCACAGTAGTCCCACCTGAAATGGTTGTGCATGTGCATACCATGTGTTGTTTGTGCTTTTGGATTATCGTATATCCCTTCTAAATAATGTTGCCTTCAAACTAAAATATATGTTTTGAACTGCATTGTTGTTGTTGTGATTTTGAGCTCTGCTCACTAAGCTTTTAAGCTTACACTATCTTTTTCAACAATGCAGATTGTTAGTGGCTAAGGAAGGCAAGCAGGGCAAGGAAGGAGTCTTGGAGTTCTTTGCTAGCTCAAAGTATGATTTTTATGGTTGTAATAATACTTAGGCAATGTGAATGCAAGACTTTTGTGTTTGGGAGTTGGTGTCCAAACTCCTTTATAGTTGTTTTTGTTGCTAACATGTTTTGAATGTTGATACCATGCTATGTTGAGGCTTGTTATGGCCTTTGGTTAATTGCTATGTGTTTTGACTTGTTGGTGTTTTTGGAACTAAAGTGTTCTTATGAGCTTTTGGGTTTGAGATTCATATTTGCGTGTATGCACGTTTGAAGCTTGTCTTTAGGGTGTTTTGCCTCTAGATTGTTTGTTTAATATGTTGTCATGTGGTTCGTGATCTTTCGGGTAAGTTTGGGAAAGTTTAGGATGCCAAAATGCATTTTTGGGCCAATTTGTGCCCAGGCGTTTCGGAACGTCTAGTATTGTTTCGAAACGACCAGGCATTTGGGGCACCCGTATCGGAACGGGGGTGGTGCCGTTTCGATACGTTTTGCCACTGGAGGCTCCCATTCTGGAACCAAGGTGGGACGTTCTGGAACGACCTAATGTTGCTTTTGAATGAGAGCCCGCGTTTCGGAACGGGCAGTCCTGTTCCGAAACGCATGTAGTTAAAGTGGTTAAAAGGGCATCTTTGAAGGTTTCCAAATGTTACGCTTTAGTCCCTAATGCTTGTATGCTTTATAAATGAGTTTATATGTATCGTTTGAGTTGGTTTCGTCTCCGGTGCTTGTAACTTGACAATTAAACTATTTTGGTAAGGTTAATTTACCATTATGCCCTCTGCTTGGTTCGTATTAGTGTTTGCTCTTCCACTATTTGCCTTCTCACATAGGTTTAAACATGGTATATAAACAAGATTAATAAAATGAAACAAATAAGGTTGCTAATCGAGGTGAGGCCTTAATGGGTTTCGCTTTGGTTTTCCCCGTGTGACCTGTTCGGTTCGGTCTGGTGGCTAGGTTAAGGCGATGTGGGTTACATTTGGTGGTATTAGAGCCTCGGTTATGAGGTCTCCCGAGAAGGTAAGTCAGGTAAGTTGGTTTGTTTTGTTTGTTTGCCATTGCGCTGTGTGTGAAAGCATGTTTTCTCGTTCTTGTTGTTGGTTGAAGTGTAGTCGAGCGTTCCCATTGCTAGGTATTGTTATTAGAAAATGGTTTTGGTTAAATGTGCTTGAGCACTTGGATCCTTGCCCTTACTGACTCAACGTTTTCTTTTGTGTTATGTTTGTTGTTTTAGATTTTATCTTCGTTATGGTGAGACCGAGGGGAAGGCCTAGAGCGGGTGACCAGGCACCCGAGGTTGTGCCTCTTCCTCCTGCTCCTGATGGTAATGGGGTAGATTTCAGAGATAATGTGCCTCAAGCTGGGGCGAATGTTAGGGGTAATGGAGCTCAAGCGGGTCAAGGTTAGGCAAGTGCGAACATGACTCATTTGATTCAGATCATAACCGGGGCTTTTTAGACAACTTTAGCCGGTATACATACTGCAACACCACCTCAGGGTGTAGGGACTGGGTTGCCTCTTGAAAGACTCCGTAGTTTGGGTGGAGTTGAGTTCCGTGGTTTGACTCCCGATGGTTTAGAGGCTTGGCTCGAGAGCACTACACGAATCCTAGGCTAGATAGAGTGCTCAGACACTCGTAAGTTTGGTTGTGTCGTCTCCTTGCTTCAAGGAGATGCGTATGCTTGGTGGACTACAGTTACTTCAGGTATGCTGGAAGCGGATGTCACTTGGGAATTCTTCAGAACAGCTTTCAGAAAGAATTACCTTAGAGCCTGATACCAAGATGAAAAGAAGAGGGAATTTATGGCCTTGGTTTAGAGTAGTGAGATGGTCTTAGAGTACGAGGTCCAATTTGTGAGGTTGAGCCAGTATGCTCCCGAGTTGGTTCCCAGTGAGAGAGAACGATGTGAGCGCTTCCATTACGGTTTGACTAGGGATGTGAAGACGTATATGCTCGCTTCTAATTACATCGAGTTTGATGTTTTAATCTCTAGGGCCAAGGATATTGAGCAAAGTTTAGGCTCGAACACTTGTGCTAGTGGGTCCGATTCGGGGAAGAGACATGCAGATTGTGACAGAGAGCATGCCAAGAGGCACAGAGATAGGAGATATCAGCTCGACTCGAGACATAGAGGTGGTAACCATGGACGCGACCATCAGGGCCAAAGAGCTGTTGTTCACACTTCTAAGTGCACTAGATGTGGGAAACGCCATTCGGGCGAGTGTATGGGTACCTTTGGGGTATGTTGGAACTGTGGTTCTCGAGATCACTTGAGGTGTAACTGTCCTCACCCGGCTAGGGGCAGACAGGCTCCAGTTAGAGATTTTGAGCATCCGAGAGGTTGTGGGCGCGGTCGAGGAAATTTTCAGCCAAAGAATGATGGTTAGAGGAATGTAGCTCATGTGGTAGCAGTTCAGCCCGAGGGTGGAGGACCAGCTAGGGTGTATGCACAGCAAGAGGCTGGGAATGACACAGATGTCATCGCATGTAATTTCTTGTTACGGTCTTTATCTTTGCTTTCGTTGATAGATTCGGGTTCGACACATTCCTACATTTTGGGTGAGCATGCAAGATCGTTAGGTTTACCGTATGAATGGTTAGAGGTAGGTGTTAATGTTACTAGTTCTTTTGGTGAGACCGTAGTAGTTAGGAAAATGTACAGGAGGTGTCCTTTGGTGATTCAGGGCCATGTGTTTTTGGTCGATATGATGGAATTGACGTTATATGGTTTCGATGTGATTTTGGGCATGAACTGGCTCATAGAGCATAGAGCTAGGGTAGACTTTGAGACCAAAAGAGTTTCCTTGAGACTTGCGAATGATTTTGAGGTTATAGTAGTTGGCGAGAACATTAAGTTATTGCTTGTGAAGAAAAAGGACGGCAATATGAGGATGTGTATAGACTATAGGCAGTTGAACAAGGTAACGGTAAAGAACAAGTATCCTTTGCCGCAGATAGATGATTTGCTTGATCAGTTGAGAGGTGTTTCAGTGTTTTCGAAGATTGATTTGAGATCGGGTTACTATCAGTTGAAGGTAAAGGATGTGAATATACCGAAGACAGCCTTCCGTACACGGTATGGGCACTACGAGTTCTTGGTAATGTCTTTCGGTTTGACTAATGCTCCAGCTGCGTTTATGGACATGATGAACTGGATGTTTCACGAGTTTTTGGATAGGTTTGTAGTAGTGTTCATAGATGACATCTTAGTGTACTCCAGAACCGAGGAAGAGCATGATGAGCATTTGCGATTAGTGCTTCAGACTTTGCTTGAGAACCAGTTGTATGCCAAGTTGAGTAAGTGTGAGTTTTAGATTAGGGAGGTAGTCTTTTTAGGTCATGTGATCTCAGCCAATAGGATTTGCGTAGATCTCAAGAAGATATAAGCCATAGTGAATTGGAAACAACTGAAGTCAGTGACCGAAATCCGTAGTTTCCTAGGCTTGGCGGGGTATTACCGAAGGTTTGTTGAGGGGTTCTCAAAGATTACGGCACCTTTGACTAAATTGCTTCAGAAAATACTTCGTATGAGTGGATAGATGCAAGGTAGCAAGCGTTTGAAAAGTTGAAGAAAGCATTGACAGAAGCTTTTATTTTGATTCAGACTGAATCAAGGAAAAAGTTCGTAATTTACAGTGATGCATCGTACGTAGGGTTAGGTTGTGTGCTTATGGAAGAAGGAAAAGTTGTAGCTTATGCTTCGAGATAGTTGAAGGTTCACGAGAAGAATTACCCCACTCATGACATAGAGTTAGTTGTTGTAGTGTTTGCTTTGAAGATTTGGAGACACCACCTTTATGGTGAGAAGTGCACATTTTACACCGACCACAAGAGTTTGAAGTACCTTATGACTCAGAAGGAGTTGAACCTTAGACATCGTAGGTGGTTAGAGCTTTTTAAGGACTATAACCTTACGATAGAGTACCATCCGGGTAAGGCAAACGTAGTGGCCGATGCTTTGAGTAGAAAAGTGGCAGTTGAGTTGCGAGCTATGTTTGCTAGATTGAGTGTGTCTCAAGATGGTGGTTTGATAGTCGAGCTACAGGTTAAACCTTCGTTAGTTCAGTTGATTCGAGAGAAACAGTTGCAAGACGAGTCTTTGGCACCTCACGTGCAAGATATAGCCGAGGGTAAACCCACGGATTTCTGCTTTGGTGAGAATGGGATCTTATGTTTCAAGGATAGTGTTGTTGTTCCAGAAGATGTCGAGTTGAGGCGTACTATCTTGAATGAAGCTCATAACAGTCCTTCTGTTATGCATCCGGGTAGTACGAAGATGTACCGTGGGTTGAAATATGAGTACTACTGGATTGGATTAAAGAAAGATGTGGCAGAGTTTGTGAGTAAGTGTATGGTTTGTCAGCGAGTTAAAGCCGAGCATCAGTTTCCTTCAAGTTTGTTACAACCATTGAAGATTTTGGAATGGAAGTGGGAGTGTATTACTATGAATTTTGTGTCAGGTTTACCGTTGACTCCTTCGAAGAAGAATTCGGTATGGGTAATAGTCAACAGATTCACTAAGTGTGTCCATTTCATACCTGTTCATACTACTTACACCTTAGACAAGTTGGTCGATATGTACATTAGTGAGATAGTGAGATTGCACGGGGTACCGAAATCGATTGTGTCAGACTGATATCCGAGGTTTACAGCTATATTTTGGGAGTGTTTCCATCGTGCCTTGGGTACTTGGTTAAACTTCAGTACTTCGTATTACCCACAGTCAGATGGTCAGTCAGAGAGAGTGATTCAGGTGTTAGAGGACATGTTGAGGTGTTGCATTATCGACTTTCAGGGTTCTTGGGAGAAACACCTACCATTTGTAGAGCTTGCGTACAATAACAGTTATCAGGCTAGCACTCAGATGGCACCGTATGAAGCTTGTTGTCACTAAATTTTCACCTCGGTTTTAAATAATCCAAAAAAAATAAATAAAATCATTTTGAAGCCCACCTTTTAAATAAATAAAATATTTTTAAAGCCCACCTTTAAAATAAATAAAACCCTTTTTCAAAAAAGTCCATTTCAAAATCCCACTTTTAAATAAAGAGAACAAATCTCATTTTTCTTATGTTGAAGCCCATTTTTAAAGAAAAAAAAAGAAAAAAAAAAGAAAAAAGAAAATATTATTATGATGTTTAGTAATTTTGAAAAAAAGAAAATAAAGTATGATAATAATTATGAAAATGTGATAAAAATAGCAAAAATCAACAAAAAAAGAAAACAAAAAGAAGAAAGAAAAACAAAAAATAAAAAAAATAAAAAGGGGAACCAGCGCGCGCCACGTGCCAGCGTGCGGGATGGTTCCCTAAATTAAACCCCAGTCGCACGTTCACATTTGCCGGCCGGTCCGCCTCGCCGCCGTCGTCCCAACACCACCAAACCCGCTCATTGTCGCCACCTGTGCTCGTCGGAATCTGCAAAAAACCGAGATAAATAGTCAAACTTTATGCTCGAATCAAGGAGAAAATCCAGCTCGAATATTCAACCAAATCGGATAGACTTTGAGGGGGTTTTCCTAGAATCAAGTTTCTTGTATGATTTTAGCTTCAATTTGGGGATTGAAATCCGAATTTGGCTTGAATTTGAAGCTAAAATTCAAGTATAAATACCCCATTTTTCATTTGTTCAACACACACCAAATTTGAGAGAAAAATCACTTGAAAATGGTTCAAAAAAAATCCAAAAAATTCTCTGAATTTTTCTTGAGTTGGCTAGAAATTTTTAGAGGAGAAATTCGAGTTTGTAGCAATTTTTTGGGGGGTGGTTTGGAGCATTTCGAGAGGCTTGAGTTCGAGTTCATCGTTCGTCGATTTCTCGGTAAATTTTTTATCCTTTCTTTGTTTTTTATGTTGATTTTATTGTTGTTCTTGGTTGAATTTTGGTGTTTTGTTTGTGTTGTTTGATATTTTTAGGTTGCTTTCACGTGGTTGGAAAATTGTTTGCGATTTCGGTAACTTTTTTGTTTTAAATTTTGTTTAAATTTCTAGTTTGATCTTAAACTTATTGCATGATTTTAAAAATGTTGTTAAAGTGATTTTTGATCTTTAGAAGCGTATGAATTAATTTAAAAGGTGTTTTGGACTTTAAAATGCATGAATAAAAATGAATAAATGTGGTTAATTAGAAAAACTTAAATTTAAGGATTGAATTAGAAGAATTAATAATGTGAGGTGATAATAAAGGGCTTGATTTAAAAAAAATAAAAAGATTTTTGTAAAATTTACTTTTAGATAGTAGATGGGCAAAAATGATTTTAAAGGAAAAAAATCATAAAAACGTTTTTTAGGAAAAAAAATAAGTTTTCAAGAAAAATAAAGGGTTTTAAAGTAATTAGGGTCTAGGATAAAAAAATAAAGTTTATTTTAAAAACAGGTTGTTTTAAAATTAAAAAAAAAACTTGAAAATGAAAAAATAAAATGATTTTAAAAGGAGTGAAAATTCTCTTGAAAAAAGGGAAACACAAAATGATAAAAAAACATAAAAAATGAAAAAGGTGAAAAAATGTAAAAATGTAAAAAAGTTTTAGCTTAGAAAATAATAAAAAATAAAAAGAAAATAAAGGCTTTTAAAAAGAATAATAAAAAGGGTAAAAATCAAATGAATAAAATGTTTGCTTGCTTGTTTTAGAAATAGGTGAAAACTTAGGATTAAGGACTAAAGCTTAGATAGAGATTTTTTTGTTGAAAAATGTTCTTCATGAAAATAAAATACACTTAAGCATATTTAAACCTTAACTTAGGAATAAAAGACTTAGATGTTTTTTAGGGTTTTTAATAATCGAACCTAGAATTGAATAAAATGCTCAACACGCTTAAATTTCTTTGTTGCTTGAAAAGTGAAAACATAATTTAATATGGCGTCTTATCAAACGGGAATGACGGGTTAGCGTCAGAAATGTTGCCGGTGATTAAAGTTCATCTCCCGGGCGATAAGGCCGTTAAAATAGACTAATATTTATTAAACGGAAAAGTTAGCAAAGTCAAGGGTCCAATTGTGCTCAAGTATTTTCCTTTACAAAGTCTTCTTAAATTAAGTAAAAGTAGCAATGGAAACTCGACACTACACCAAACGCATCAATCATGCTTCCAAACACCATATGAACAATCAAACAACAAGAATACATAGCATAGCATACACCGAAACATAACAATTCCTTAACACATCAAACTTACCTCATTTACCTGCTCGAGGTCTCGGTAACCTCAGGCTCTGATACCAACAAATGTAACCCCCTCGTCCCGGTCTGGCCGGATGACCGGTCCGAGTAGGCTACACGGGGAAAACCGAAGCGAAACCCGTTAAGGTCCCCTCTCGGTTAGCAACCCTAGAAAATTTCTTTTAATTTAATCTTGTCTAAAGGCATATTATTTTCTAAGTGATTACGACAGCGGAAAACATCGAGAAAGATACACAACCGAACCCCAAACAACATGTTAAACAATCCATTTTATACTTACAGAGCAGGCCGTATCGATACACCAATCAAGGGTATCGATACGCCTTGACAAAGTCAACACTCTTCAGTCAACACAGGAAGATTGTATCGATACAGCCCTTGAGCGTATCGATACGCCCTTCTCGGTCAACATCTCGCGGTCAACGAGATAACACCGTACCGATACGCTAAGAACCCGTACCGATACACCAAAGTCTCCTGAAAATCTCAGAATTCCAGTGAGCTTTGGGCGTATCGATACACCCCCGAGTATCGGTACCCCTAGCCAATTATGTGTCCCAAAGTGTAGGACTGTATCGATACGGCCCTCAGGCGTATCGATACGCCTGCACTGCAAGGCACTAAATTGCAGCAAAACAACACGAAGCTCAACTCTAAATGCAATTTGAGACTTCCCTAGCCACATACAAGCATCCATACAACCACTAGCAACCAATAACTAACATGAAGAACAATTTAGATGATCAACAAGACATTACATCAAGGCATTCACATAAAGGATAGATATTGCATAAAAGGGCATGCTTAAAAGCTCAAAAGCCAAATGGCACATGTCTTCACATATAAGGTTTGCATGCTCAACCAAAAGCAACATAAACATCCAAGGCATGACCTCTCATCACAAGCATTCACAAGATATAACATAGTTTACAATCCAAGCAAAACATAAACATCACCAACATCTATGAGTCATACAACGCTCATACAAAACACATAGCAGCCCCATTGCTAAACTACTACTTTATTTACTAAACCATACTTGAGCAACTACAAAGCTTGGAATGCCCTTTCGCCTTGCTTCTTGCTAACTCCAAGCTACTAATTTGCATTGTCGAAAACGAGAGCGTAAGCTAGAAGCTTAGTGAGGATGCTCTAAACCAAAAATAACGACAATGCAGAGTTCAAGCATATAGTCCTTAACCTCACACACAATCATACATAAGCATCAACATAGCAAACTAGCTAGCAACACAAGAGGCAATATTATGGCATCTTACTTCATATTAAGCTCAACAATATAAATTAAATATCTCAACATCATAACCATATGAACAAGTACATTGGTCACTATTAGTTTACTCAGATATGCGGATTTACTCTCAACAACAACATTACCTCGGTAGGATAAAACTCATCACCGGACCTTGCATGGATGGGATTCCACTCATCATCACATGCCCTACGAATGGGATTCCACTCATCATCATGTATAATATAAATAATTTCCGGTGGAATATTACATCACCGTACTCCTCCTTGATGACTTAACGCCACCAAGGCCACGCGCGAATTTGACTCAAACGTGTGCACACTAATCCTAATGATCGATCAGTTATACCTGGTAAGTTAACTAGTGCCAATTACCTTTAAACCACATCATAACAACCATCACTTAGCACACATTCGTCATCACACATATCAATATATACTCATACATACACAATTCATGCTTCACAAGAATAGAATAAGCATAAGCATTTAAGGCTATCAACACACACAAGAAGTTAAACTACCAATTTAACTTCTATCAAGGAATGGCCTACCAAGCACATACCTAAACCTCATCTACACACACTTGAACCATTTTAATCAAATATGAAAGTTTCACTCACCACCATTCCTTAGAAAACCAAGCAAAGCTAGTCAAGCCTCCATAATTTCCGGATTTGATCCCAATCCTTCCCCGATGTTTCCTCTTGCTTCTAACCAATCAAAAGACAAATATTACTCAACCGATTCAATGCTAAACTCAGCCACAAACCCAACTCACAAACACAAGCCAAACTTCACAATTTCAACCCCAAACTAACCACAAAACTCTCATTTTCGTGCTCCCCAAATACCCAGCTGAAAACCCCAATTTCCAACACCCAAATGACATCTAAAGGCTTCCAAAACACTTTCCTAACAACCCTATACCATCAGCCCTTCAACCCAACACAAAGACACACCAAAAACTCAAGTTTTGACACTTTGAAAAATGCCCCAAAGACCCACTTCGGGATTTCCCCCAAAATCCTCCCATTTTAAGATATTAGGTGTATTTAGGTGAGACTAACTCAAAACCTAACTCAACAAACCAAAAGCAAGTGAAAAACCCATTAAAAATATAAACTTTCATCTAACTTGAAAAACACAAATGGTGATGGTTTTGAAATTTAAAACCATACAAAGGCTTGAAATGAAAAGGAGAACTCAAATATGAAATTACCTTGAGGAAATCCCTTGAAATGGTGAAGTACCTCAATGGAATAATAGATTAGGGGTTTAGAGAGGTTTGGGTTCTTTCCAACGTGAAATGAGAAGAAAGGAGGAAGACTATTTTTTTGATTCAAAAAGGTTGTCTACTCTATTTCAACCTATTTACAAAAATAACACTCCTTAATTTTGAATCTCTTTTAAATCAAAACTAAGGTATAATTAAATTAAATCGGTTCTAACGACTCGAACCAAACACACACGTCTAACTCTCAACCCCAAAACACGAGTGTTACAATATTGGTAGTAAAAACCGGTAACCCCAATAATTTAATGGTTCCTGACATAGTTTATTTTTTTAACCTAATTTAATATCAAATTTTCAAGCGTTAGCTGTCGTACTCCATATATATATATAGATGTAAAAACAGGTAATTGGATGGGTTTCAGGTCGGGTAAAATCGGGTACATGTCACTTTTTTGTTTTGACTCGACTCGGGTCGGGTGCGGGTTAATTTCAAGTCGGGTCCATTTCAGATCGAGTCCATTTCAGGTCGGGTCAAAACGGGTCAGGTCCGAAGCAGATAATTGACAGGTTAATTCGGGTTCAGATACACTTAAGGGTCGGGTTCATTTCAGGTTGGGTCCATTTCAGGTCGGGTCCGTTTCAGGTCGGGTTCATTTCAGGTCGGGTTCATTTCAGGTCGGTTGCATTTCAGGTCGGGTGCATTTTAGGTCGAGTAATTTCAGGTCGGGTAATTCAGGTTGGGGTATTTTCGGGATTGGAATTCGTATTGAGTTTGAGTTCGGTACAACCGTATAAGTAGTCGATAGACTTTAGGTTGGTCTTTGTCAATCGTCATTGATTTGGAGTTAATTATTTAAAGTCATATCAAATTAAAATTATAAAAACATTGGAGTAATTAAAAAAATAATGAAATGGGGTCAATTTAGACTGAAAATTGGTCAATTTGGATTAAAAATAAATTTTCACGGATTATAATGAGCAAAAATATCAAATTAAAATTATAAAACATTAGAAAAATTTAAAAGTAAACAATGAAAAGGGGTCAATTTGGAATAAAAATAAAGTTTTGGGGACTATAATGAACAAAAATATCAAATTAAAAGTATAAAAATTAGAGTAATTAAATAAACAATAAGTAGAGGTCAATTTAGAATAAAAATAAAGTTTTGGGGTCTAGAATGAACAAAATTTCAAATTAAAATTATAAAACATGATGAATTAAAATATATATAGGGGTCAATATGGAATTAAAATAAAGTTAAGGGGCTATAATAAGGAAAATATCAAATTAAAATAATAAAACATTGGACAAATTAAAAAATAAATGTGGGTCAATTTGGAATAAAAATAAAATTTTAGGGTCTAAAATGATGAAAATATCAAATTAAAATTATAAAACATTGAACGAATTAAAAAACAATGAATATGGGTCAATTTGGAATTGAAATAAAGTTAAGGGACAAGAATGAACAAAGTACCAAATTAAAATTATAAAACATCAGACGAATTGAAAAAAACAATAAATAGGGGTCAATTTGGAATTAAACTAAAGTTTAAGGGACTATAATGAACAAAATATCAAATTAAAATTATAAAACATCAGACTAATTAAAATAAAGTTAAGGGACTAGAATGAACAAAATATCAAATTAAAATTATAAAACATCGGACTAATTAAAAAAATAAAAAGTGTTCAATTTAGAATACAAATAAAGTTTAGCGACTAATATGAACAAAATGTCAAAGTAAAATTATATATTATTGGACTAATTAAAAAACAATTAGTATGGGTCATTTTGGAATAGAAATGAAGATTTCAGGGCTATAATGAACATAAATATCAAATTAAAATTATAAAACATCGGATGATTCTAGGTTTAGGGTTTACGATTTAAAGGGTTTATGGTTTAGCAAAAATTCATTACTGGTTTAGGGTTCATACATTGATAGATATACACATACATACTTGCATACATTAAGATTTAGAGTTTAAGGTTCAGGTTTTAGGGTTTATGGTTTAGGGAAATTCATTAAGGGTTCATGGTTCATACATTGATATGTATATTAAAGGTTTAGGGTTAAGGGAAAATTCATTAAAGGTTTAGGGTTCATACATTGATAGGTACATACATATATATATATACATTAGGGTTTAGGTTTATGATTTAATGGTTTAGGGAAAATTCATTAAGGGTTTAGGGTTCATACATTGATATATATATACTTACATACCTTAGGGTTTAGGGTTTATAGTTTATGGTTTATGGGTTTAGGTTGAGGATTTAAGGGTTTAGTGTTTAAGGAAAATTCATTAAGGGTTTAGGGTTCAGAAATTGACAGGTACATACATATATACTTATATACATCATGGTTTATGGTTTATGGGTTAAATTTAGGGTTTATGAAAAATGCATTAAGAGTTTAGAGTTCATATATTGATAGGTACATATATACATACTTATATAGGGTTTAGGGCTTACGGTGTAAGGTTTAGGTTTAAGATTTAAGGTTTTAGGTTTTAGGGAAAATTCATCAAGATTTTAGGGTTCATACATTGATATATACATACATACATACATACATACATACATACTTATATACATTAGGGTTTAGGGTTTAGAGTTTATGGTTAGGGGTTTATGTTGATGATCTAAAGGTTTAGGATTTATGGTCATACATACATAGTTACATATATACTTATGCATAAATTAAGGTTTATGGGTTTAGATTTAGTGTTTAATAGTTCAAGGTTAAGGGTTAAGGGAAATTTTATTAAGGGTTTAGGGTTCATACATTGATAGGTACATATATACCTATGTACATTATGGTTTAGGGATTATGGTGTAGGGTTTAGGTTTAGTTAGGTTTAAGGGTTTAAAGTTTAGGGTTAAGGGAAAATTTAAGGTTTATACATTAATAGGTACATACTTACATATATTAGAGTTTAAGATTTATGATGTAGAGTTTTAGGTTTAGGATTTAAGTGTTTAAGTTTTAGGATTTAGGAAAAATTTATTAAAGGTTTAGAGTTTATACATTGATGTTATGTTTAAAGAGGGAGGAAATAGTATGAGGGTGCATACGGCTTAGAATGGCGGGAATCATGGGATCATTCCCCGTTAACGAATCTCGAAACATATAACACTGAAAAACTAAGAGATGTTGTCTTTTTCGAGAAACTCAAAACCCAAAAAAATATTAAAAAAATTAAAATAACCAGACAAATACTTTTTTATGATGTAAAAGGAAATTCATAGGAAATAAATTTAAAAATAGTGAAGCAAATGCGTTATAGCTGGCATCAGTGTTGTTTTCCTCGATGCTTATCTCATTGACGGGTCGAAAGGAGACAGGCAAAGGTTACATAATACTTTCAGAAAATGGAAATATTTTCATGTTTGAGTCAACAATAAGGGTAAACTACTGTGCAGGTCCCTTATGTTTAACGAGTGTACAGAGTTAGTCACCACTTTTGAAAAGTGCATATTAGTAGTCCTTCACGTTTTCGATGTGTAAATAGTTAGTCACTCCGCCGTTAGACTCCGTTTGAGACTAACGGATTGCTGATGTGGCTTAGTTAATTTAATTCAATATACACGTGTTTTTCCACGTGGATTATTACGTGGAACCTTCCCCTAACATTATAAAATCCTCAATTTGTATAACCCTAAACATTCTTTGTAAAATTAGAAGAAGAAAAAGAAGAAGAAGAAGAAGAAGAAGAAGAAGAAGAAGAAGAAGAAGGAACCTTCATCCAATGTAACACAAGGGAACTCCCAAAGACCGACAAGTAAACCCTCGTCCGGCCGCTTGACGAGAAGGAATCTGCTGTCGGATTTGCTTTGTTGTGATCTATCTTGGCTTACTGCAGATATCTCCACAACACAAACAGTAGAAAAATCGTTTCTTTGTTTGGCCTTCACCACCTTCATAGGATAATATGTTACCATAACCGATTCATCGTTTCTTGAATTACGTAATGCACGACATTGGCTTGAAACAGGACATGAAGTGCAATTTGGGTTCAATGGGGTGCATAAAGTTGCACCAAGTTCCATCAGAGACTGGTTGAAATCCCCCGGTCGTAGAGGATCAACGAGTTGAGCTGCTAGTTTCCTGTAACAAGAGAAAACAATTTCACTATCCCTACTCCCAGACACAGAATAATTGTAAAAGAATTGAAACAAGAAATGTTGCAGACACTAATAAAAAGCTCACCAAAAGTTCTTGACGGTAAATTTGTCTTTCAGATTCGCAGAAATTGCTTTTAATCTGGCAAGCACCCTTACTACATTCCCATCTACCACAGGCACAACCTGAAACACCAAATATCAGAAAGACTCCACTCGTGTTATCTCGAAAACTCTTGCAGAAACATATATATAACATGTTTGAATGCTATAGAAGCGATTGCTCCGGCTGTATAATCGCCTATTCCCGGAACCTTCCTCAAGGCAGAAACGGTGTTCGGAAACTCGCTTCCCCCGGCAACAATCATCTTGGCTCCCTAACAACACAAGGAAACAATGAACATTTTGGCAAATCGCCCACAGATTGAAATCAAATGCAATACAATCATCATGGACATAACCATACATTAAAGTACTAAATTGGGAAACATAATCAATGGACAAAAAGTGAATCAGAGCTAACCTCCAGAAGAAAACGAGCTCTTCTGTAATATCCTAACCCTGCCCACATCTGATTCACCTCCTGTGGAAAAGAAAAGGAGAAAACTTTGGATTAAACCTCAATCACCATAAACTAAAACGAATTCAAAGCACTGAAAAACCTCAAGAGAAGCCTGGGAAAGGTGATGAAGGGTGGGCCATTTTTGCATCCAACGGTTGTAATAGTCAATGACAGTCTGAACCCTTGTTTGTTGCAGCATCACCTCCGAAACCCAAACCCCATATGCCCTATTTTTGTCTTCTTCTTCTTCTTTGAAGTTTTTGACATTTCCAGATTTTGGTGTTGTTGTTCGTCTTCTCCAAGGGAGGTCTCTCTGGTTCTCGTCGTACCAATCCAACAACGACAACCTTATCTTCTGGGTGTCGCCTTCGCTAAACAAATCTTCCATGTCCGCTATCTCTTCTTCTTGTTTAATCGACATTGTTTTCTTCGTGTTTCTGCCTTTGGTGTTCTTCGCCATTGATAAAGATATCAATTGGGGTTAATTTTGTTGAAGTAAGCTCTGCTACTGGTGTTGGTAAGTGCCGTTTGAAATTCGAAATCGCGGGTGGGCAAGGGCGAGTGAGAAACAAACACAAATTGGGGACTAACTCTTCTTCTTATTCTTCTTCTTCTTCTAATTTTACAGAGAATGTTTAGGGTTATACAAATTGGGGATTTTATAATGTTTGGGGAAGGTTCCACGTAATAATCCACGTGGAAAAACACGTGTATATTGAATTAAATTAACTAAGCCACATTAGCAATCCGTTAGTCTCTAACGGAGTCTAACGGCGGAGTGACTAATTATTTACACATCGAAAACGTGAAGGACTACTAATATGCACTTTTCAAAAGTGGTGACTAACTCTGTACACTCGTTAAACATAAGGGACCTGCACAGTAGTTTACCCCAACAATAATCGGTTACAGATCGGATTCAGGTCATTAAATTTTTAGGTCAAATAAAAAAATAATATATTATTTTAGGATTTATGATTTAGGTTTATAGGGTTTATAAATCATCTCATTGTTAAGGAATTAATGGTACGGTAGTATAAACGAATCAAAAAATAAAATTTAATTATAAATTTAGACTAATTAAGATGTGGGTAGTAAAAAGGGGTAATCCAAATAATTTAAAGGCACCTGACATAGTTTATTTTTTCAACCTAATTTAATATCAAATGTTCAAGCGTTAGCTGTCGTACTCCATATATATATATATATATATATATCTCATTGCAGGAGAATCTTGTGCGTGAGAAAGACAGCGACTGGAGAAAGACGTGGCCGAAAACTCGATGGAAGAAGATCAGAGCATTGCGCGGTCGCATTTGCAGAGATCTCTAAAATGGCTCCATGACGTCACCAACGGTGCGACTGGTTACGAGATCGAGGCTCGAAGCCTCCGTGGTCTTCAGGTCACCAAAGCTCAGATCGGTTTCTTACGGTGTAACTTCGTCGTCCCCGCTCACGCTTCCGTAATCTCTCCTCTCTTTTTTCACGACTTTGAATTTCCGTACACGTAACGAATAATCTTCTGCGTTTTTTCCCCTTCAAAAGTTCAAATTCAAATTCTGCTTTCATTTAATCCCTGTTCTTTCCGAGTAAAGAAGAAAAACAGTGAATGATTCTGTTCATTATGCAGGACATGAACGGGAATTGGCATATCGGAGCCATAGCGACGATAGTCGACAACGTTGGTGGCACCGCCGTATACTCCACCGGCGACCATTTGAAAGTCACCGTCAGTTTCAACATTCAATATCATTCTACGGCTAAGATTCATGTTTAATTTGCTTGCTTTTGGCGATTAAAGTTAATGAATCTGAGATTAATGTAAAACAAACGTTATTAAGGCATTAATTAATAATGAATAAATCTGAGGCAGGAAGAAGTAGAGATAGAAGCAAAGGTGAAGGGAGAGAACGGGAAGCTAACATCAGTGGTGATCGAGGTTCGAAACAAATCTAAGAATGGACGGTTGATTGCAATCGCTACTCAATGGACGGCTGGTAAAGACTATAAATCATCTCAGCCTCAAGCTAAGCTTTGAGAATTATGTACGAATTATATATATACCTGCACCTGAATCTTCATTGTTCTTATGTCTACTCCTCTTTTTCTTCCCTACTTCTGAAGAAACTTCGTACTCGGCTGGCATCTTTAATTCTACACTAACTTTTAAATCTTTTGATTATATAATTTTAAATTTAAACTTTATGTTTTAATTATATTATTATGTAATTTGGACTTCTAAATTTTAATTTTACCCTTTCGAATTACTTTAAATTTTTATAATTTGTAAAAAAATACATAAATTTAATTCAAGTACCATGTGATCCGAAGTTACGGGTACCTAATCATTGCGGGTACTTGACTTACGGGTAACCAATGTTAATGTGTCATATCACAAGCCGATATTTTTAATACCCATAATTTCGGATATTTGAGAACACCCCTAATTTCAGTTATATGAACGAGTTCTTCCATCTGTTTTAATTGACTGGGGATAATTGTATCGTATTAAATTGTAATCGTAACCTAAAGTAATAATTATAATTTGTAATCGTGACAATACTACAACTACAATTTAAAACTAGTTACTTTTCTTTAAAAAATGATATAACCATAGCATTACCACCACAACTACAATTTGTAACCATGAATGAATTTGAATTCCATAAGTTGGCTCCAAGCCACCAACCCAAAAAAGGAAACATAGACCACCTTGAGAAGTAGAAGGGTTGGCGTTCAGTCTTCTTTCAGTTGCCCTTCTAGGCTCTACCATCGGCAATCTTCAAGAACCTTATGAATCCAAAACTATCGAATTATGTCACTAAATTATCAAATTTATTTCAATCGAGCCATTAATTGTTAATTCTTTATTAAATTTTTGACGTAATACTAAAATAAATTTATATAATAATATATTCAATCTTCATTAATTACATACTTAACTTTGCAATGCTTAATTTTTTTAATTTATGTAATAAAGCCTAATTTAACACAATAACTATTTATTTAAATTTATAATAACATGATTTTCAAAATAAATAATAAATTTAATTCTTATCCAAATGAACAAAAAAATTCCACTTTCACGTTTTATATTATCTACACGTTTATATTTAGAATCAGGTGTAGGCAGGTCACAATTAATCTGCAATTTTTTTATACTCGTTTCCTGGTCGGCCAAAAAATTGAACTGTTTTTCTTTAAATAATAAACATTTTTTAAAATATATTAGTATTTATATTTTATAATTTAATTTAAATAAAATATTCTTAAAATACTGGATACTAAAATTCATAAGAAAAAAAAACCCTATAGATTGTCATGTATAACTGTTGAAGAATTTGGTGGATGAATGTATTAAGAAATTAAATACTACATAATAACTTTATAATATTTTCAAAAAAACTGGATACTAAAATTAAAAAAGGAAAAAAAGAGAAAAAGGAAAACCCTAAAGATTATCATGTTTATGTAGGCAGGGCACATTTGGTTGAACCCTTCCAATTCCTTTTTTTATTCAAAAGGATAACTTACATTACTAAACGTAATACATAATACTGACTCGATAAACTGACAATCTTAACAACCCATACATACGACCATTTCAACGAAAATGAACAGAAGAAGCAAAGAGCAAGGCCAGAAGTAAAAGACAACAACAACCACAGATAACAGGAAACAAACAAAAACCAGCCGCCCTTGCCAAAGGGCCAAACAACTGTGTCCATCAACAGCGCGTAGAGCGCAACGAGACCATGCTTCCAGTGGCATAGCCCTGGGTAGCATCATAACATCAACAAAGTCCATCAGACATGACGGAAGATTCGAAATCAGCTCTCGTATTATTTGGCCACCACGAACATAACTAATTCCGCCGGAGAGCTCTATCCAGAGGCAGGCTTTCACACCATAGGTTGTGACCCTTGTCACGACGATAGTAGAAATGATCTTTGAAAGATAGCTTGAGAAAACGATACTGGGAAGATCACCCTTCCAAGGCCAAAACTCAGAAAAGCGTAAACTAGAACAAAGGACATCAACAACGAACCAGCAAACGCAAGGAGGAAAATAAAACCTCAAAAACCTACGAAAGATCCTAGTGCATCCGAAGTCAAGGTTTACCGGGAGAAAGCTCAGATACGCTGCTACCAACCACTCCTTCCACAAGACGGTAGCGAGAAATGGAATCTTTGCTGCGGATAACTCTCACCAGAGTTATCCGCAATCTTACAGACGGTTCCACGATAACCAGAAATATTAACCCGATCGTAGACGAGGTACAAACCATAACACTCATAAGTCCACATTCTAGGCGAAAAAAGCATCAAATTTTCATACACCAATATATCAGCCATCCTCGATCCAGGGCTTGACGAGGAAAATCTCCTTTGCCATCCTCGACCACCGGCGCAAACGCCATTTTCGAACCTGGGTTCGATGAGAAAGCCAAGCATCGGAGACCAGTCGACGGCTAGTGGGATTTGAACCCAGGCAAGAAAAGGGGAAAAGCAATGGCTTAGCCACTAAACCAAGAACAAGTATATGTTTTAAATCACTAATTTTAATATATGTATTATTGTTTTATATATTCATTTTTTCAATTACACATATATAATCATCAATTTTTTTAATTTAATTAAAAAATCTCAATTAAATTATTATATAAATGTTAAATTATATTTAAAAATAAAAATTTTAAATTATAATAAAATTTCATTTATCGAATCCAAACTTACAAACATAATTCAAATGAATTTATCTTATGATATTTGTTATATTAAAATTCATTTAGCGAAATTAAACTCACAAACATAATTTAAATTAATTTATCTTGTGATTTGTGTTGT
Organism: Hibiscus tridactylites; assembly: GCA_958450335.1. Lineage (NCBI taxonomy): Eukaryota > Viridiplantae > Streptophyta > Magnoliopsida > Malvales > Malvaceae > Hibiscus > Hibiscus tridactylites. The sequence continues at coordinate 11,286,176 of OY288269.1, read as the reverse complement.
ATTTATATTTATTTTAAAAATATATAATAAATTAAAATTATTAATTTGATGATTATATATGTGAAATTAAAAAATATATAATAATTTAATTGAGGTTTTGGTTTTGAAATTTTATTATAATTTAAAATTTTATTTTTAAATATAATCTAACATATATATAATAATTTAATTGAAAATTTTAAATTAAATTAAAAAATAATTTCATAATTATATATGTAAAATTAAAAAAAATTGTAAAAAACAATAAGACATATTAAAATTAATGAATTATTACATAAACTTGTGCTTGGTGCAGTGATTAAGCCACTGCTTCTCCATTTGCCATAATCAGGTTTGAATCCCACCAAGAACATGATGGAGGGATTTTGTTTTTTTCCTCTAAATAAGTGTTGACCCGTGTTACCAACTAATTAAATAATTAATTTATTTTATTAATTTAAAATCAAGATTAACTTGAAAGAATGTGTAAGTAACAGAGACCAAATGTGTAATTATACCTTTTTTAACTGCCACGTCACTCTGTCGTTAGATTCTAACTGTAGGTGACCAAATTAAGTTCAAATTAATAGTATGATAGCTTAATTGCTTCGAAAAAAGTAAAATAATTAAATCACGATTTTATCAATAGTATGATAGTCATTTATGTAGTTTACCAAAAAAAATTTATGATCGGTATAAACACCGACAATTTAGATTGGCCAGTGCTCATAACAAAGTGAAACTATACAATATTTAATACTCGATTTATTTTATTTCGCACTCTACTCTTTAAAATAGAAGAATATAAATAAAGCGTTTCAATTACACATTTACACTCAATTAAGTAAAACCTATTAATTATAATAATTATCCAAAATATCACACATTTAATTATTTCATGGCTTTGAAAACAGTTAGGAATTTGCTTTGAAAATCAATTTGTATTTCGTTAAAGAAACTATCCATGCATCATTTAGCATACGATATTGTGGATGGAAATCGTCTACCTCTTAATTATATCTATTTTGGTATATTTATTTTGGTGCCTTACTTTAAAAAAATAAGTTTAAAGTTTAAGAAATCAAAAGTAAGTGTATTTTTAAGAGTATAAAATTTAAAATTTAGGATGTAAAATTTAGGGCTAAAATTTAAATTTTAATTTTTTAGTGTTTTTATTGTTTTTTATAATGAGCAAGGAATATCCACCTTTATGCTAAACAAGATGTATTGAACTCATAATTTATTAGATACTTTTTATGAATACCAACTAAGTATCGTAAGTAAATTGGTCCCGATTGTTCAATCATTTGATAACCAGAGTCATTCTTTGATAAATTGATCACTGAGTCAGACTCAATAAAATTTGATCAATTCTTTTTTCTGTCAGAGAAATAAATCTTGATCGAACCAGTATTTGCCCAATAAATCCAATCTGCCCATGGTAAAACTTCATATGGGTTCGATGTACTTTTATCTTCAACGAATGGCCCGTCATTTAATGCGGGTCGAAGCATATGGTTGCCTGTCTGGTTAAATGTTGTTAATGAAAATAGTAATTCACTATTCTTAACAATAGGTCCTCGAGTAACCATACATGAAGAAGAAATTGTGCAGATTTAGCAACGACGCTGACAAATTATAAAGAGGCACATAAAGTAACAAATAAAAAATGAACCTCATTATTATAAATCAAGTTATTAAATATTTCGAACAAATCTTAAAATCCGAAACTTTTCGTTATCTAATAAAAACCTAAAATTCCTAATAATAAACCAAAATTGCCTATCCGATTAGTTACAAACGCTTTTTGACAAGTGTTTGCCGCAGTGGGTCGTGTGAACCAAAACCCTATTAATAGATAAGAACACATTTTAACTAATTCCCAAAATATATAAATTTGTATCAAATTCGAACTAGTAACTAATCCCAACATTGAAGTATTGAACAAACTCATATAAGCAAAAGATATCAAATATCCTTGATCATGAGATATATAATTGTCACTATAAATAAGAACAAAAATTCTAACAGTAGTGATTAATATTGACATAATAGAGGTAAGTGAATCAATAAAGTAGTCAAACTCGAAAGAAAAATCATTATTGATGGTCCAAGACCATACATATTGATAGATAGAACTTCCATTTATTTGTTGAATAGACAGATTAACCGAAAAAATCATAACTATACTTGTAACCCCCTCGTCCCGGTCTGGCCGGATGACCGGTCCGAGTGGGCTACACGGGGAAAACTGAAGCGAAACCCGTTAAGGTTCCCCCTCGTTTAGCAACCCTATTTTTTTTCTTTTTATATTAATCTTGTCTAGAGGAACATTAAGTCCTAAGTGATTCACAACAGCGGAAAACATTCAAGGGAAAAACACATTCATACCACTGCCATACAAAACAGTCAAGGGTATCGACACGTTCTATTCTCATCCACAACACGCGGAACATAACACACGAAACAACATTTAAACCCCCAAACCACATTCAAACATCCCAATTTTAAGCTTGACTAAAGGCATCTTAGTACCTATATGTTTTTCTCTTTAAACAGGCCCACAAGGGTCAAACAGGGCATTTCTGAATGAAGGTTTCGAAACCTTACCCATAGGTTTCGAAACTTTGGCTGGCAGTGACCCCTGGAACCCATTTGTCACCAAAAGTTTTGAAACCTTGGGAAGGTTTCGAAACCTTTGATCAAGTTTCAAAACTTTGCCCAAAGGTTTCGAAACTTTGGTGGGCAGTGGCCTCTGGAATCCAAAAATTTGCAAAGGTTTCGAAACTTCACCCCTAGTTTCAAAACCTTAATGCAGGGGAGCATAATTTGCCTCAATATAAAGACTTTCAATGATACAAACACAATAGAATCATACATAGCCATACATATGAGCTTAAAATGCTAAAAGCACACAACACCAACCACCAAGTCTAGAGGCATACGACTTAGATTAATCGCACCTCAACCTACTCAAGGCATGAATATGAACAATCATACCTACATGGTATATAATGCATTAAGAAAGTATCACAAAGAACATACCATCAAAACAACCTTAATCCTTTAAAAGGCATACAAGTCATTCATGGATCTCAAAGGCCCTAAAAGGCACAAGGAAAACATATGAGGTTTGCAACAAGACAAGGCAATCTAAACATCTAAAGGCATGCCACCATACACAACCATTCATCATAGCATTCATGCATTACAAACCATAATCAATCCAAAGCATCAACATAAGGCATTAACAACATGTGGCCAACACAAAGGAGTCTAGATACAAGCTCCTAAAACACGTAGCATTTCCCATTGCTAGACTATTACATTATTTAATTAAACCATACTTGAGCAAACCACCACACGCTTGGACGCCCTTATCTTGCTCCTTGCTAACTCCAAGCTAAAGATCTGCATTGTCGGAAAAAGGAGAGCGTAAGCATAAAGCTTAGTGAGCGGAGCTCTAAAACATAACTACGACAATGCAGGGTTCAAAGCTTTCTTTAAATAAAGGCCAACACAAAAGATCCATTCAACTATCTAATCCTCTTACTAACATGCAAGTTCAACCACAATTCAGCAATATAGGCATTTAACATGGCATTACACTTCATGGTATGCGTGAGGACATAATCCTAGATTAAAGCAAGACAATATGAAGACAATGATATAGTGAGATACAACATGAACATTACATGGCATGCACAAGCATAACCAAAACACACACGGTGGGACTACACATCACCGTTTCGACTAGTAGTTTTCCAATGGGACTACACATCAAAGTACTCTTCTACTAGTCACTACCGGTGGGACTACACATCACCGGAGTCTTATACCATTCGCTACCGGCGGGACTACACATCACCGGAGCAACGACAACCATCACGTGAGGTTCGACGCCAACCAAGCAACACGACATACAATCACTACCATACGACACGTACTCACTATATCATGCACAACCAAATCAAGATGTAACAAAACCCACAATTAGGCATCACTTACTACTTGAAATCTTACCGATCACAAATGGTCTTACTCACCATTTTCGTGCACAACTTGCACCAATTTACTCACACCTTACAAGGCATATCAACAACATCATTAATACCATCATACATGATCAAAGATATAGCAATAGGCAACATGCTTCTACTCAAGTATTTAAATTTCATGCTTGACAAAACATCACCACAAGTAATGAAAACAAATGGAAAAAGGGGAAATTAAAGAGGCAATTCACAACAACTTACTCTTGAGTTTAATTTGACTTTTCAAGCCAAATCTAAATTCTTTCAAAACCATCTTTGAACCAAAACATTACTTGAAAACATTTTCACCTTCACATGCTAGAACCAACCTTTGAAATCAATTTAAAACATTAACCACTCACCTCATTTCCTTAAGCAAAACAAGCAAAGCCGACTCAAGCCTTCATGACTTCCGAAATCGATCCCGAACTTTACCAACACAAATCCTTGCTTCTAATCACCTCAACACAAGTAAATTAACCTCAAATCAGTCCACAACACAATGTAGCAAACCCAGAATGAAATTCAAACATCAAACACTTGTTTCTCGAACCAAGAACAACCCCCAAAAAGCCATTCCCGAGCAGCCCCTTTGCACAGTCCAAAACTTGTGATTTCAACTCATTTAACACTTCCAAATGCTTCCAAAACGACCCCCAACCAATGCCCTAACATCAACCCTCAATTTCCAACACAAACCACACCCAAAACTCAACTAAAGACCCTCCTAAAAACCCACCAAAACCCAAATTCGGGAATCTCAAAGAAACTCTTTAAAAATTATATATGTTGGACCATTTGATTCATAAACACCATATCTAACAATATTAAATCAAAATCTCAAGTTAAACACCATAAAGCTACCACTTTTATTCAAATCTCCCAAAAATCCAAATTCTAAAACATGGATGAAAATGAAAGTTACTTGTACTTTTGAAAAGAGGAAGGTAAGAGCAAGTCGAAAACGTGTTTACCTTTCAAAACCGAGCCAAAATGAGGGAGAAAGGAGGTGGGAAAGTCTCTTGGAGAAAAGCTCCTCCTTTGTCGTGGGAAAGGAAAAATGGGGAGGGAGGAAGATGACAACATTTGTGTTTTAAATTAAAAGTGGGGGTTTTTAATTTAGAAGACCAAATATTTACACAAATGCCATTAATGAATGGCTATTGGGCTTGGTTTAAAGATTGGGTCCAACACCTTTATTTTATTTGCAAACAAAACCGAACCATTATTTTATTTACTTAAATTATAAAACCGAACCCGAATATTATTAAAACATTATTTTCACCCGACCCCTAAACACGGGTGTTACAATACTTAACAATAAAATATTAAGAAAATCTCACATACGACGAAAATTTTTAGTTACTGTCGGAAAAAGTAGTAGTCCGATTCCTATTAAAATAGGAATCGAAAGTGGCACAAAAGATATGATCCATGAATATTGATATGCATGCACCATAACAAAAAATTTCTTAGTCTTTCTTAATTAATCGTTTCTGATTCACTGGCTCTTATTTATTTTGAGTAAATGATTGAAAGGGAGCAATAAAAAAATCAAGATATTACAAAGTTAACTGAATTTTCTATTGTTAATTTTTTAATCTTTCTCAACTATTTCAAAAATATTCGAATTTCGAAGTTAGAAGTAATCAAACGATATCGTCGAGTTACAAATTTTGAAAAAAAGGAATTTTTTTCTTCAAAATTATGTATCCTTTAACAGATTAACTATGAGTCTCATTCGAATTTGATTGAAAATTTAAATTGGGCATACTCTCTCTTCGATCTTGACCAATTACCAATTAATAGAAAAAAATTAAAGTTTGCGTAGGTAGATAAATCGATTTTTTAGACTTTCTATTTTGATGTATTTTTCATGTAACAATTCGAAATGGAGATGGATAAATTCTAAACGCATGAAGACAAAAAAAATAGGCAGAGTATAGAAAAGGAAAGACCTTTTTTACGTTTTTTTTATTTCATCAATTTTTTATATCATAATAGAATAGATACAGATCCTAATCTATCCTATATCCTACAGATCTTATAGATTTGAATAGAGATATAAAAAAGAAAAGTACCAACAAATTAAATAAAAATTCTTATTTTTTTTGATGGATAGTGTTGGATAGTGTATGGAATATAAATAAAAAAGTTATATCATATTGTTTTTTTTTTGTTCTAGAATAAAAGCATTTAATGTGATTTTCCCGTCACTATTCATTTTTATGAAATTTGTATAACATTTGTATAGTATATATATAGTTATAATCAAGAAAATTTATAGGAATAGATAAATAATGACATAGAAAGCCCGATCATTTTTTTTTTGTTAAAAAAATAGATGTCTTTGACATCCAACTATAGCATTGAATAATCTTTTTTTGAATGGCAGTTCCAAAAAACGTACTTCTAAATCAAAAAAGTTTGAAAAAAGAGAGGATATTGGGCGGCATTGAAAGCTTTTTCATTAGCGAAATCTCTTTCTACGGGTAATTCAAAAAAATTGTACGACAAAAAAATCTGGAGTAATCTGAATTGGTTTAACTCGAATAAGATACAAAGGTTTTCTTTTTTGAATTTTTGAATATCTTTTTTTTTTCATTTTCGGGGATGGGGATTCTTATTTTCCCCATCGCCCATTTGTTATGTTAGTGTTATAATAATTTGTTATGATAGTGTTATAATAATTTGTTATTTTTATAATATTGAATTTTGAATTTTGAATAATAAATAATAATAATTAATAATTTTGATATGTATACTATATGGGAGCACATTGTAACACATGCGTTTTGGGGTTGGGAGTTGAGTATGTGAGTTGGGTTCGAGTTGTCAGATCCGGTTTAATTTAATTAGATCTTGGTTTTAATTTAAATAAGACTAAAATCTTAGTAATGACATTTTTGTAAATAAGTCAAAATAAAAGAAAGATAAGCTTTTTGAAACAAAAAGAGAAGAGTCATCTTCTTCCCCATTTCCAATCTCACGTGAAAAACCCAAAGCTCTCCCAAATCAGTGTTCCATCAAAGTGCTTCACCATTCCAAGTGATTTTCGCAAGGTAACCTCGTTTTTGAATTCTCATTTCCATCCCAATCATTTCCATGGTTTTAGATTTCAAAAAAAACATCATCTTTTAGTTTTTCAAGTTTTCAAGGTTTGAAGAAAGCATGAAACTTTAATTGGTTCTTGACTTGTTTTTGGTTTGTCTAGTTGAGTTTTGAGTTAACATTACCTTAATACACCTTATATCTTGAAATGGAGGAATTTTGTCAAAAATCCCGAAATAGGTCTTGGGGACATTTTTGAAAGTGTCAAAACTTGAAATTTTGATGTGGCTTTGTGTTGGGTTGAAGGGCTGATGATGTAGGGATGTTAGGGAAGTGTTTTGGAAGTCTTTAAAGGTAATTTGGGTGTTGGAAATAGTAGATTTCAGCTGGGTACAAATGGAGTACGAAAATGTGATTTGGTTGTTAGCTTGAGTTTGAAATTATGAAGTTTTGGCTTGTGATTGTGGGTTGGGATTGTGGCTGAGTTTGGTAATGATTTGGTTGAGTAATACCTTGTCTTTTGATTGGTTAGAAGCAAGGGGAAACACCGGAGAAGGTTCGGGATCGATTCCGGAAATTTTGGAGGCTTGAGTGACTTTGCTTGGTTTGCTTAAGGAAGGGTGGTGAGTGAAACTTTCAAACTTATTAAAATTGGTTCAAGTGTGTAGTTGAGGTTTTGGAATGTGCTTGGTAGGCCATTCCAAGGTAGAAGTTAAGTTGGTAGCTTAACTTCTTGCATGTTTATAAGCTTTAAATGTTTATGCCTATTATGATCTTGTGAAGCATGAATTGTTTATGTATGAGTATACATTGATGTGTGTGGTGATGGCTATGTGATATGCATGATGGTTGGACATGATGTGGTTTTAATAATATGATTGGCACTAGTTAACTTACCGGGTATAAATGATCGATCATTAGGATTAGTGTGTACACGGTTGAGTCAAATTCGCGCGTGGCCTTGGTGGCGTAAAGCCATTAAGGAGGAGTACGGTGATGTAATATTCCACCGGAAATATTTATATTATACGTGATGATGAGTGGAATCCCATCCGTAGAGCATGTGATGATGAGTGTAATCCTATCCATGCGAGGTCCGGTGATGAGTGTAATCCCACCGAGGTAATATTGTTGTTGAGTGTAACCCGCATATCCGAGTAAACTAATAGTGGCCAATGTACTTGTTCTTGTGGTTATGTTGTTTAGATAATTGCTTAATCTTGATGAGCTTAACATGAAGTGAGATGCCATATTATTGTCTTGTTGTGTTGCAAGCTAGGTTGCTATATTGATGCTTAAGTATGCTTGAGTGTGATGTTAAGGATTATATGCTTGAACCCTGAATTGTCGTTGTTTTTGGTTTTAGAGCATCCTCACTAAGCATCTAGCTTACACTCTCGTTTTCGACAATGCAGATCTTTAGAGTGGAGTTAGCAAGGAGCAAGGAAGGTGCATTCCAAGATTTTGTAGTTGCTCAAGTATGGTTTAGTCAATAAAGTAGTAGTTTAGCAATGAGGCTGCTATGTGATTGTATGAGCGTTGTATGACTCATAAATGTTGAATGTTGTTTATGTTATGCTTTGGATTTGTAACCATGATATGTTTTGGTCAAATGCTTGTGATGTAAGGTTATGCCTTTAGATGTCATGTGTTGTTTTGGATTGGTTGCTTTTATCTCGTGGTTTTTCCGCTGTCGTGATCACATAGGAAATAAATATGCCTTTAGACAAGATATAATTAAAAGAAATTTTCTAGGGTTGCTAACCGAGGTGGGACCTTAACGGGTTTCACATCGGTTTTCCCCGTGTAGCCTACTCGGACCGGTCAGTCGACCAGACCGGGACGAGAGGGTTACATTTGTTGGTATCAGAGCCTGAGGTTACCGAGACCTCGGGCAGGTAAGTGAGGTAAGTTTGAAGTGTTAAGTAATTGTTATGTCTCAGTGAATGTTTTGCCGTGTATGCTTGTTGTTTGTTTGTTCGTATGGTGTTTGGAAGCATGATTGTTGAATCTGAGTGTAGTGTCGAGTTCCCATTGCTACTATTACTTAGTTTGAAAAAGTTTTGTAAAGGAAGATACTTGAGCACGATTGGACCCTTGCCTTTGCTAACTTAATCCTTATATGTTGCTTGTTGTAGTTGTTATCTTGCTAGCTGTGACATGAGACCAAGAGAGAGGCCTAGGATGGTTCAACCGGAACCACGGGCAGCAGATCCGGGAGTTGAGCCAGTTGTTGAGGCGCAGGCTCCTCCACCTCCTCCTTCTCTTCCTCGTCAAGAGGGAGGTGAGGCGAGAGCCAAGGGCGTAAAACCTCAAGTTGGCCAAGGACCAACCGGGATAGATTTAGCTCCTCTAGTTCAGGCGATAGCCGAGGCTTTTCAGGCTGCAGTGGCTGGGGGTCATGCAGTGGCACAACCCCAGAGAGAGGGTACTGGTTTACCATTAGAGAGACTCCGCAGTTTGGGAGGTGAAAAGTTCAGAGGGTTGACACTCGAGAGGTCCAAGACTTGGTTTGAGAAGACCGTCCGTATTCTGGCACATATGGGATGTACCGAGGAACGCAAGCTAGGGTGTGTTGTATCTCTGCTTCAGGGTGATGCCTACACTTGGTGGGTCACCATCACTACGGGTATGGCAGATGCTGAGATCACTTGGGAGTTTTTCGAGTCAGTTTTTCGTAAGAAATATTTGGGTCCCCGCTATCTCGATGAGAAGAAGAGGGAATTTATGCCTTTGCTTCAGGGGAATATGACAGTGACAGACTATGAGATCCGATTTGTCAGACTGAGTTAGTATGCATCTGAGCTTGTTCCTACTAAGGGGGAACGTTGTAACCGTTTCCGCTATAGGTTGAGCGAAGAGATCAAGAGCTACACTTTATCTACTGACTACACAAATTTTGATGTCTTGGTCGCTAGGGCCAAGGACATAGAGCATAGTTTGGGCTTGACCAAATGATCTGGCGGTTCTAGTTCCGGGAAGAGATCTAGCGACTTTGATAGAAGTGATGCCAAGAGGCATCGGGACAACATGCATCACTATGACCATAGATGTGGTGGTGGTAACCACGATAAGGGCCATCAGGGCCAGAGAGCTGGTGGGCGGTTGCCCGAGTGTGCTCGTTGCGGGAGGAATCACACCAGTGAGTGTTGGGGGAAATTTCACTCGTGTTGGAGCTGTGGAGCTAGGGATCACATTAGGCGTGACTGTCCACATCAGGTAGGGCAGGCACCGGTTCAGGCTCAAGCTCCTGCTAGAGCCAATGACTTCCAGAGAGGCCGTGGGCACGATAGAGGTATCTTCCAGTCGAGATGTAACACCTGTGTTTTAGGGTTAGGAGTTAGTCGGGTTAGTGGCCCGAGTCGGTAAAATTAAATTTAATCGTTTTGACCATGGCTTGAGTTAATTGGATTTTAAAATAAAAAGGAGGGACCAATGTAGTGATTTAACCCAAATGTTTTAAAAAGCTAGACAACTTTTGAAATTAAAAAGAAAAAAAAGTGGTCTTCTCTCCCCATCTTCCCCACCAACGTGAAAGAGAACCAAAACCCTCTCTCAAACCCTAAATACTATTCCATTTGATTTCTTCCTCATCTCAAGGTCTTTTTCATAGGTAAAGGTATATTCTCACTCTCCTCTTCATCCCCTACCCATACATGGTCGTAGAATTTAAAACTATCACCTTTTGAAATTTGGGGATTCATTGAAAGCTTGAGTTTTTATTGAGTTTTTCTATTTGTTTTGAAATATAAAGTTTGATTTTAGTTTATTCACCTTAAAATGTACATAATATGTTAAAATGGTTAGGTTTGGGTGAAAACCCGAAATGGGTTCTTGCGGCAAATTTTAAAGTGTCAAAAACTTGATTTTTGGTGAGTTTTAAGGTGAAATTGGAGGGCTGATGGTTTAAGTATGTTAGAAGGGTGTTTTGGGACCATTTAGGTGTCATTTGGGTGTTTGAAAATAGGATTTTCAGCTAGGTTTTGAAGGAGCACGAAAATGGGTATTTTGGGTGGTTATTTGGATTGGAAATTGTTGAAGTTGGCTTGTGCTTATGGGGTGAGATGATGACTGAGTTTTAGCATTGATTTGTGAAGTAATGGATGTGTTTTCTTTGACTAGAAACAAGAGGAGACATTGGTGGAGCATCGAGATCGAATCTGGGCTTGTAGGAGGCTTGCTTTGGTTGCTAAGGAAGGGTGGTGAGTGACTTTAAATGTGTTTTAAAGTTGGTTCAAGTGTGTGTAGTGTATGCGTTGGAATGTGCTTGGTAGGCCATTTCATTGTGAAGTTAAATTGGTAAACATAGCTCTTTGATTCTATTAAATACTATTTATGCTTTGCCTTTATGCCATTGTGAAATGTGGTTTGATATGTATATGTGTATCTTGACATATGTATATGATGAGCATGTGATGTAAATGGTGGATGTGTGATGTGATAAATGAAATTGGCACTAATTAACTTATCGGGTGTAAATGATCGATCATTAGGATTAGTGTGCACACAAATTGAGTCAAAACGTACGTGGCCTTGATGGCGTTGAGTCATCAAGGAGGAGTACAGTGATGTAACATTCCACCGGAAATTTATATATCTTCTACGGGATGATGAGTGGAATCCCATCCGTAAGGCATGTTGTGATGAGTGGAATCCCGCCCATGCAAGGTCCGGTGATTAGTGTAATCCCACCGAGGTAATGTAGTTGTTGAGATTAAATCCGCACATCCGGGTAATCTAATAGTGGCCAATTGAACTTGTTCTATTAATTGTAATGTGTGATATTGATATGTGATGTTTGAGCTTAGTATGATGTGAGATGCCATACATGACTCTTGAAAGACTAGCTAGGTCTACTTGTGGATTTACCTATGCATGTTAGATATGAGAATTAGGGAATACATGCTTGAACCATGCATTGTTGATGTTTTCGATTTTAGAGCATCCTCACTAAGCTTATAGCTTACACTCTCATTTTTTTCAATAATGCAGATCATTAGCGTGGTGTTAGCATGGAGCAAGGCAAGAAGGGCTTTCCAAGTTTTTGTTGCTCAAGTACGGTTAACAATTATGTAGTAGCTTAGCAATGTGGCAAGAGTGTGTGTTTGTATGAGCTATGAATGACTCATATATGGTTTTGATGTTTATGAATTGACTTGGATTGTAATCATGATATATCTTGCCAAATGCTTGTGTGATGTATGTCTTATGGATGTTTAAGATTGCTTTTGATGGCATGCAAACCTATATGAGATGAAGGGTGCCTTTTGACTATTAATGTTTTCAAGCATGACTTTTTGAAATGTTGTTAATGTGTGATTGCCATGTGTGAATGATTTTTTTAAATCTATGCCTTGTGTGTGTTTGAGCATGCTTGACATAGGATGTATGCCTCTAGACCTTGTTTTCTTGTGTTGTGTGCCTTTAGAGGTCCTTTGGGACCTTTAGACTTGTTGAAATTCGCCTAAGTCTGGTTTTCAAAGGTTGCAGACAGCCCGCATTTCGAAACGAGCTGGGACGTTTCGGAACGGGTAAGGCTTCAGGGACCCCGTATCGAAACGCGTTTCGATACGGTTTGGCCTGTGAATCCCCTGTTCCGAAACGGGTATCGGAACGTTTTGGCTATTAGAATTCTGAGAAAATGACGAGATGAAAGCGTTTCGAAACGGGTCTAAGGGTTTCGAAATGGTCAAAATCTCGTTGACCACGAGAAGTTAACCGTTGAGGGCGTTTCGGAACGGTTGACCTCTATTTCGATACGGCTCTTTCGTATGGGCTTTGGGGCAGTTGACCTGGTCAAGGCGTTTCGATACGCCTCAAGGGTGTTTCGAAACGGCCTGTTTAAAGGATTAAAATTGGGATGTTTAAATGTTGTCTTGGGTTCGAATGTTTACCTTCTGTATTTTATTCTGTTGTTTGATCACATAGGACTTAAATGAGCTTTTAGAAAAGATCGAATTAAAAGAAAAAAAATTAGGGTTGCTAACCGAGGGGGAACCTTAACGGGTTTCACTTCGGTTTTCCCCGTGTGGCCTACTTAGATCGGTCATCCGGCCAGACCGGGACGAGGGGGTTACATTTGTTGGTATTAGAGCCTGAGGTTACCGAGACCTCGGGCAGGTAAGTGAGGTAAGCTTGATATGTTAAGTGGTTGTATTGTTCGATGCATGCCTTGCCATGAATCCTTAATATTTGACTATACGTATGATGTTTTGAGGCATGAGTTATTGCGTCTGGTGTAGAGTGTGTGCCCATTGCTACTATTACTTAATTTAAAAAGATTTTATGGTAAAGGGAGTACTTGAGCACTATTGGACCCTTGCTTTGGCTAACGTAATCCCTATCTGTTTGTTGTTGTAGTTATTACCTTGCTAGCTGTACCATGAGACCACGTGGGAGGCCTAGGATGGTTCGACTGAAACCACGGGCAGCATCTCCAGGAGTTGAGCCAATAGTTAGAGTGGAGGCTCAAGTGGGAGAGCATGTGGTTTGAGTTGGAGCTCCTCCACCACCACCACCACCTCCACCCAGAGTTGGAGGCGAGGCCGGGGCCGATGGAGAGGGACCTCAGGGAGGCCAAGGTTTTAGGCTTAGCTCCTTTGGTTCAGGCGATAGCCGGGGCATTTTAGGCTGCAGTAGCTGGGGGTCAGGCAACAACACATCATCAAGGAGAGGGCACTGGTTTGCCATTAGAGAGACTTCGTGGCCTAGGGGCCGAAGAGTTTAGAGGGTCTACTCCAGAGAGATCAAAGTTGTGGTTTGAGAAGACTGTCTGTATCCTCACTCAGATGGGGTGTACTAGTGAGCGCAAGTTAGGATGTGTCGAGTCCTTGTTTCAGGGTGATGCCTACACTTGGTGGGTCACCATCACTACGGGTATGGATGAGACCGAGATTTCTTGGAAGTTCTTTGAGTCAGCATTCCGTAAGAAGTATCTGGGTCCGCGATACCTCGATGAGAGGAAGAGAGAGTTTATGGCTTTGCTTCAGGGGAGTATGACCGTGACTGATTATGAGATCCGATTTGTCAGACTGAGTTAGTATGCTTCTAAGCTTGTCCCTCTGAGGTGGAACGATGCAACCGTTTCCGTTATGGGCTGAATGAAGAGATCACGAGGTATACTCTAGCTTCAGACTACACTGATTTTGATGTCTTGGTCGCGAGGGCCAAAGACTTAGAGCACAGTTTGGGCTTGACCAAACGATCTGGTGGTTCTAGTTCGGGTAAGAGGTCCAGTGACTTTGATAGTGGTGATGCCAAGAGGCATCGGGACAACAGGAATCATTATGATCATAGACGTGGTGGCGGTAACCACGGTAGGGGCCAACAGGGCTAGAGGGCTGGTGGGAAGTTACCCACATGTGCTACTTGCGGGAGGAACCACACCGGTGAGTGTTGGGAAATTTCCACTCGTGTTGGAATTGTGGAGCTAGGGACCACATTAGGCGTGACTGTCCACATCATATGGGACAGGCACCAGCTCAGGCTCCTGCTAGAGCCAATGACTATCAGAGGCGCCGCGGGCGCGGTAGAGGTAACTTTCAGCCGAGGAATGATGGTCAGAGGAACATAGCACATGTAGTTGCAGTTCAGCCGGAGGGCGGAGACCAGGCCAGCGTTTACGCTCAGCGTGGGGATCAGCATGACACCGATGTGATCGCAGGTAACTTTTCGATACAGTCTTTGGGTTTGCTTTCTTTGATTGACTATGAGTCTACACATTCCTACATATTGAGTGAGCATGCACAGTCGTTGAATTTGCCTTGTAAAATGTTAGAGGTAGGAGTTAGTGTTACTAGTTCCTTTGGGGACACGATAGTGGTTAGAAAAATGTATAGAAGGTGTTCGTTGATGGTTCAGGGACATGTGTTTCCAGTGGATATGATGGAGCTTCCTTTCTATGGTTTTAATGTAATTCTGGGTATGGACTGGCTCACGGAGCATAGAGCTAGGATAGATTTTGAAACTAAGAGGATTTCTCTGAGGCTCATAGATGATTATGAGATTGTAGTGGTGGGTGAGAACGTGAAGTTCTTGTCCAATGTAGTTTCGGTTCTAGAGGCTAAGAGGTTAGTTGAGTTGGGGTGTGAAGCATACTTGGCGTATGTGATGAACCCTAACATGAGTGAGGTTAGACCTCAAGACATCCGGACAATATGTGACTTTCCTAGTGTGTTTCCGGAAGAGTTGCCAGGGATACCACTGGACAGAGAGGTAGAGTTCACCATTTAGACTTATTCTGATTCAGCTCCTGTTTCGACTGCTCCGTATCGCATGGCACCGAAAGAACTGAAAGAGTTGAAGACTCAGTTGCAAGAGTTGACATATAGAGGCTTCATTCGACCTAGTTCTTCACCTTGGGGTGCACCAGTTTTGTTTGTGAAGAAGAAAGATGGAAGCACGAGAATGTGTATAGATTATAGACAGTTGAATCAGTTGACAATGAAGAATAAGTATCCGTTGCCTAGAATTGATGACTTGTTTGATCAGTTGAGAGGAGCATCGGTCTTTTCGAAGATTGACTTGAGATCGGGTTACTACCAGCTAAAGGTAAGAGAGGTTGATGTACCAAAGACGGCCTTCAGAACTAGGTATGGTCACTATGAGTTTTTAGTCATGGCTTTTGGGTTGACTAATGCACCGGTTGCTTTCATGGACATGATGAATAGGATTTTTCATCAGTATCTAGATCAGTTTGTAGTTGTGTTTATAGATGACATCTTGGTGTATTTGCGAACTAAAGAAGACCATGACCGACACTTGAGACTAGTTTTGAAGACTTTGCTAGATCATCAGTTGTATGCGAAGTTGAGCAAGTGTGAATTCTGGATCCGAGAGGTAGTCTTCTTAGGTCATGTAGTGTCAGCCGATGGGATTAGAGTTGATCTGAAGAAGATTGAGGCCATTGTTGAATGGAAGCAACCGAAGTCTGTAACAGAGGTACGTAGCTTCCTAGGCTTAGTTGGATACTATAAAAGATTCGTAGAAGGTTTCTCTAAGTTAGCCATTCCATTGACACAGTTGCTTCAGAAGAGTGTTCAGTTTGAGTGGACAGATGCAAGACAGAGAGCCTTTGAGAAATTGAAAGAAGCTTTGACTCAAGCACCGATCTTGGTTCAGCTAGAGTCCGGGAAGAACTATGTAGTTTACAGTGATGCTTCTTATGTAGGGCTAGGGTGTGTTCTTATGCAAGACAGGAGAGTAGTGGCTTATGCCTCAAGACAGTTGAAGACCCATGAGCACAACTATCCGACCCATGACATAGAGTTAGCTGCAGTTGTGTTTGCTCTGAAGATTTGGAGGCACTATTTGTACGGTGAGAAATGCACAGTGTACATCGATCACAAGAGTTTGAAGTACATTATGACTCAGCGAGATTTGAATCTCAGACAGCGTAGGTGGTTAGAGTTGCTAAAAGACTATGATCTTACTATTGAGTACCATCCGGGTAAGGCCAATGTAGTGGCCGATGCATTGAGTTGAAAGATAGCCGTGGACTTGAGAGCCATGTTTGCTAGATTGAGCTTGTCCGGAGATGGTGGCTTGGTAGCCGAGCTTCAGGTTAGACCTATTCTAGGTCAGTTGATTAGAGAGAAGCGGCTCTTAGATAGATCTTTGGCACCTCACGTGCAAGATATAGCCGAAGGTAGACCTTCAGACTACAGTTTCAGTACTTATGGGGTTTTGTGTTTCAAAGATAGGATAGTTGTGCCAGAGGACAATGACTTTAGACGTATGATCTTGACTGAAGCACACAGTAGTTCGTTTGCTATGCATCCTGAAAGTACGAAGATGTACCGTGATTTGAAGAATGAGTACTTTTGGGTTGGCTTGAAGAGAGATGTAGCCGACTTTGTGAGTAAGTGTTTAGTATGTCAGAGGGTGAAGGCGGAACATCAGGTTCCCTCAGGTTTGTTGCAACCGTGGAGAATTCTGGAATGGAAATGGGAGAACATCACCATGGATTTTTTTTCGAGTTTACCTTTGACTCCTACGAGGAAGAACTCAGTTTGGGTGATAGTAGATAGTTTTACGAAGTGTGCCCACTTCTTGGCAGTCAATACTACTTACACTCTAGATAGATTGGCCGATTTGTACATTGGTAAGATTGTTAGACTGCATGGCGTGCTGAAGTCTATTGTGTCTGATAGAGATCCGCGGTTCACATCTCGATTTTGGGAGTGTCTGCATACAGCTTTGGGTACCCGTTTGAACTTCAGCACGTCTTATCATCCTCAGTCAGATGGTCAGTCAGAGAGAGTTATTCAGATCTTAGAGGATATGTTGCGTTGTTGCATCATTGACTTTCAGGGTACGTGGGAGAAGCACTTGCCTCTAGTTGAGTTTGCTTACAATAATAGCTTTCAGTCGAGTATTCAGATGGCTCCGTATGAGGCCTTGTATGGCCGGAAGTGTAGAACTCCAGTTTGTTGGGCCGAAGTGGGTCAGAAGTTGTTACCTATGCCAGATTTGATCAAGGGGACGACGGACAAGGTAAAATTGATTTGTGATCGATTGAAGGCTGCTTCGGATAGGCAGAAGTCCTATGCCGACTTGAAGAGAAAAGAAGTTGAGTTCTCAGTGGGTGAGAAGGTGTTCTTGAAAGTGTCTCTGTGGAAGAAAGTAGTGAGATTTGGCCGAAAAGGGAAGTTGAGTCCGAGGTACATAGGACCGTATGAGATCGTGAAGAGGGTGGGTCCGGTTGCTTATCAGTTGCGTTTGCCATCTGAGCTAGAGAAGATACACGATGTATTCCATGTTTCGATGCTCCGTAAGTATAGGTCCGATCCATCACATGTTATGCATGTAGAGGAGATTGAATTGAATCCGGATTTGACTTATGAAGAGGAACCAGTTGAGATCCTAGCTTCTGACAGTAAGGTGTTGCGGGGTAGATCGATTGAGTTAGTAAAGGTGCGGTGGCAACGTCGAGGTGTGGACGAGGCCACTTGGGAGAGGAAGAAGGATATGGAAAGACAGTTTCCGTATCTCTTTCAGTCAGGTAATTTCGGGGACGAAATTCCTTAAGTGGGAGAGAATTGTAACACCCGTGTTTTGGGGTTAGGAGTTAGTCGGGTTAGTGGCCCGAGTTGGTAAAATTAAATTTAATCGTTTTGACCATGGCTTGAGTTAATTGGGTTTTAAAATAAAAAGGAGGGACCAATGTGGTGATTTAACCCAAATGTTTTAAAAAGCTAGACAACTTTTTAAATTAAAAAGAAAAAAAAGAAAAAAAGGTGTATTCTCTCCCCATCTTCCCCACCAACTTGAAAGAGAACCAAAAACCCCTCTCAAACCCTAAATACTATTCCATTTGATTTCTTCCTCATCTCAAGGTCTTTTTCAAAGGTAAAGGTATATTCTCACTCTCCTCTTCATCCCCTACCCATACATGGTCGTAGAATTTAAAACTATCACCTTTTGAAATTTGGGGATTCATTGAAAGCTTGAGTTTTTATTAAGTTTTTCTATTTGTTTTGAAATATAAAGTTTGGTTTTAGTTTATTCACCTTAAAATGTACATAATATGTTAAAATGGTTAGGTTTGGGTGAAAACCCGAAATGGGTTCTTGTCGCAAATTTTAAAGTGTCAAAAACTTGATTTTTGGTGAGTTTTAAGGTGAAATTGGAGGGCTGATGGTTTAAGTATGTTAGGAGGGTGTTTTGGGACCATTTGGGTGTCATTTGGGTGTTTGAAAATAGGATTTTCAGCTAGGTTTTGAAGGAGCACGAAAATGGGTATTTTGGGTGGTTATTTGGATTGGAAATTGTTGAAGTTGGCTTGTGCTTATGGGGTGAGATGATGGCTGAGTTTTAGCATTGATTTGTGAAGTAATGGATGTGTTTTGTTTGTCTAGAAACAAGAGGAGACATTGGTGGAGCATCGGGATCGAATCCGGGCTTGTAGGAGGCTTGTTTTGGTTGCTAAGGAAGGGTGACGAGTGACTTTAAATGTGTTTTAAAGTTGGTTCAAGTGTGTGTAGTGTATGAGTTGGAATGTGCTTGGTAAGCCATTTCATTGTGGAGTTAAATTGGTAAACATAGCTTTTTGATTCTATTAAATACTATTTATGCTTTGCCTTTATGCCATTGTGAAATGTGGTTTGATATGTATATGTGTATCTTGACATATGTATATGATGAGCATGTGATGTAAATGGTGGATGTGTGATGTGATAAATGAAATTGGCACTAATTAACTTATCGGGTGTAAATGATCGATCATTAGGATTAGTGTGCACACAAATTGAGTCAAAACGTACGTGGCCTTGATGACGTTGAGTCATCAAGGAGGAGTACGGTGATGTAACATTCCACCGGAAATTTATATATCTTTTACGGGATGATGAGTGGAATCCCATCCGTATAGCATGTTGTGATGAGTGGAATCCCGCTCGTGCAAGGTCCGGTGATGAGTGTAATCCCACCGAGGTAATGTAGTTTTTGAGATTAAATCTGCACATCCGGGTAATCTAATAGTGGCCAATTGAACTTGTTCTATTAATTGTAATGTGTGATATTGATATGTGATGTTTGAAATTAGTATGATGTGAGATGCCATACATGACTCTTGAAAGACTAGCTAGGTCTACTTGTGGATTTACCTATGCATGTTAGATATGAGAATTAGGGAATACATGCTTGAACCATGCATTGTTGATGTTTTCGATTTTAGAGCATCCTCACTAAGCTTATAGCTTACGCTCTCATTTTTTTCAACAATGCAGATCATTAGCGTGGTGTTAGCACGGAGCAAGGCAAGAAGGGTTCCAAGTTTTTGTTGCTCAAGTACGGTTAACAATTATGTAGTAGCTTAACAATGTGGCAAGAGTGTGTGTTTGTATGAGCTATGAATGACTCATATATGGTTTTGATGTTTATGAATTGGCTTGGATTGTAATCATGATATATCTTGCCAAATGCTTGTGTGATGTATGTCTTATGGATGTTTAAGATTGCTTTTGATGGCATGCAAACCTATATGAGATGAAGGGTGCCTTTTGACTATTAATGTTTTCAAGCATGACTTTTTGAAATGTTGTTAATGTGTGATTGCCATGTGTGAATGATTTTTTTAAATCTATGCCTTGTGTGTGTTTGAGCATGCTTGACATAGGATGTATGCCTCTAGACCTTGTTTGCTTGTGTTGTGTGCCTTTAGAGGTCCTTTGGGACCTTTAGACTTGTTGAAATTCGCCTAAGTCTGGTTTTCAAAGGTTGCAGACAGCCCGCGTTTCGAAACGAGCTGGGACGTTTCGGAACGGGTAAGGCTTCAGGGACCCCGTATCGGAACGCGTTACGATACGGTTTGGCTTGTGAATCCCCTGTTCCGAAACGGGTATCGGAACGTTTTGGCTACTGGAATTATGAGAAAATGACGAGATGAAAGCGTTTCGAAACGGGTCTAAGGGTTTTGAAACGGTCAAAATCTCGTTGACCACGAGAAGTTGACCGTTGAGGGCGTTTCGGAACGGTTTACCTCTATTTCGATACGGCTCTTTCGTATGGGCTTTAGGGCAGTTGACCTGGTCAAGGCGTTTCGATACGCCTCAAGGGTGTTTCGAAACGGCCTGTTTAAAGGATTAAAATTGGGTTGTTTAAATGTTGTCTTGGGTTCGAATGTTTACCTTATGTATTTTATTCCGCTGTTTGATCACATAGGACTTAAATGAGCTTTTACAAAAGATCGAATTAAAAGAAAAAAAATTAGGGTTGCTAACCGAGGGGGAACCTTAACGGGTTTCACTTCAGTTTTTCTCGTGTGGCCTACTCGGACCGGTCATCCGGCCAGACCGGGACGAGGGGGTTACACGAGAAATGATGGCTAAAGGAACATAGCGCATGTATTTGCAGTCCAGCCTGAGGGCGGAGGGCAGGCCAGAGTTTATGCTCAGCGTGAGGGTCAGCACGACACAGATGTGATTGCAGGTAACTTCTCGATACAGTCTTTTGGTTTGCTTTCTTTGATTGACTCCGGATCTATACATTCATATATACTGAGTGAGCATGCAAAGTTGTTGAAATTGCCTTGTGAGGTATTAGAGGTAGGAGTTAGTGTTACTAGTTCCTTCGGGGATACGGTAGTAGTTAGGAAGGTGTACAGAAGATGTCCGCTAATGGTTCAAGGGCATGTGTTTCCAGTGGATATGATGGACCTACCATTTTATGGCTTTGATGTGATTTTGGGTATGGACTGGCTCACCGAGCATAGAGCTAGGACAGACTTTGAGACTAAGAGGATTTCCTTGAAACTCGCGGATGATTATGAGATAGTGGTGGTAGGTGAGAACGTGAAGTTCTTATCGAATTTAGTTTCAGTTTTATAGGCTAAGAGGCTAGTTGAGACGAGTTGCGAAGCGTATTTGGCCTATGTGATGAATCCAAACATGAGTGAGGTTAGACCTCAAGACATATGGACAGTGTGTGACTTTCCAAGTGTGTTTCCGGAAGAATTTTCGGGTTTACCGCCAGACAGAGAGGTAGAGTTTGCTATAGAAACTTATTCAGATTCAGCTCCAGTTTCGATTGCTTCGTATCGTATGGCACCGAAAGAACTGAAAGATTTGAAGACTCAGTTGCAAGAGTTGACAGATAGAGGCTTCATCAGACCGAGTTCTTCGCCTTGGGGTGCTCCAGTTTTGTTTGTGAAGAAGAAGGACGAAAGCATGAGAATGTGTATAGATTACAGATAGTTGAATCAATTAACAGTGAAGAACAAGTACCCATTGCCGAGAATTGATGACTTGTTTGACTAGTAGAGAGGGGCATCAGTCTTTTCGAAGATCGACTTGAGATTCGGTTACTACCAGCTGAAGGTAAGAGAGGTTGATGTATTGAAGACGGCCTTTAGGACTAGATATGGTCACTATGAGTTCTTAGTCATGCCTTTTGGGTTGACTAACGCACTGGCTGTTTTCATGGACATGATGAATAGGATCTTCCATCAGTATCTAGACCAGTTTGTAGTTGTCTTCATAGATGATATTTTGGTGTATTCGCGTACCGAGGAAGACCACGACCGACACTTGAGGCTAGTTTTGCAGACTTTGTTAGACAATCAGTTGTATGCAAAGTTGAGTAAGTGTGAGTTCTTGATCCGTGAGGTAGTTTTTCTAGGCACGTAGTGTCAGCCGATGGGATTAGAGTTGATTCGAAGAAAATTGAAACCATCGTTGAGTGGAAGCAACCGAAGTCAGTAACAGAGGTTCGTAGCTTTCTAGGCTTAGCTGGATACTATAGAAGGTTCGTAGAAGGTTTCTCAAAATTAGCCGCTCCATTGACACAGTTACTTCAGAAGAGTGTTCAGTTTGAGTGGACAGATGCAAGACAACGAGCCTTTGAGAAGTTGAAGGAAGCTTTGACCCAAGCACCGATCTTGATTCAGCCAGAGTTAGGGAAGGAATATGTGGTTTACAGTGATGCTTCCCATGTAGGCCTAGGTTGTGTTCTCATGCAAGACAAGAGAGTGGTGGCTTATGCCTCAAGACAATTGAAGACTCACGAACGTAACTATCCGACCCACGACATGGAGTTGGCTGCAGTCGTGTTCGCTTTGAAGATTTGGAGGCATTACTTGTATGATGAGAAGTGCACAGTGTACACAGATCACAAGAGTTTGAAGTATATCATGACTCAG
Source organism: Hibiscus tridactylites (assembly GCA_958450335.1). Taxonomy (NCBI): domain Eukaryota; kingdom Viridiplantae; phylum Streptophyta; class Magnoliopsida; order Malvales; family Malvaceae; genus Hibiscus; species Hibiscus tridactylites. The sequence continues at coordinate 11,263,475 of OY288269.1, read as the reverse complement.
CGAGAGTTGAATCTCAAACAACGTAGGTGGTTAGAGTTGCTAAAGGACTATGATCTTACGATTGAGTACCATCCGGGTAAGGCCAATGTAGTGGCCAATTCTTTGAGTAGAAAGGTAGCTGTAGATTTGAGAGCCATGTTTGCTAGATTGAGCTTGTCCAGGGATGGTAGCTTAGTGGTCGAGCTTCAGGTTAGACATACTCTAGGTCAGTTGATTAGGGAGAAACAACTCTTAGACAAATCTTTGGCACCTCACGTGCAAGACATAGCCGAGGGTAGATCTTCAGACTACAGTTTCAGTACCGATGGGGTCTTGTGTTTCGGAAATAGGATAGTTGTTCCAAAAGACAGTGACTTGAGATGTACGATCTTAACTGAAGCACACAATAGTCTATTTGCTATGCATCCGTGAAGTACGAAGATGTACCGAGATTTGAAGAATGAGTACTTTTGGGCTGGTTTGAAAAGAGACGTAGCCGACTTCGTGAGTAAGTGTATGGCGTGTCAGAGAGTGAAGGCGGAACATCAGGTTCCCTTAGGTTTGTTGCAACCGTTGAGAATTCCGGAATAGAAATGGGAGAATATCACCATGGATTTTGTTTCGGGCTTGACTTTGACTCCTACGAAGAAGAACTCAGTTTGGGTTATAGTAGACCGTTTCACGAAGTGTGCTCACTTCTTAGCAGTCAACACGACTTATACCTTAGATAGATTGGTTGATCTGTACATTGGTGAGATTGTTAGACTGCATGGTGTGCCGAAGTCGATTGTGTCCGATAGAGATCCAATGTTTACAACTCGATTTTGGGAGTGTATGCATACAGCTTTGGGTACCCGTTTGAATTTCAGCACGTCATATCATCCTCAGACAGATGGTCAGTCAGAGAGGGTTATACAAATTTTAGAGGATATGTTGCGTTGTTGCATCATTGATTTTCAGGGTACATGAGAGAAGCACTTGCCTTTAGTCGAGTTTGATTACAATAATAGTTTTCAGTCGAGCATTCAGATGGTTCCGTATGAGGCCTTGTATGGTAGAAAGTGTAGATCTCCAGTTTGTTGGGTTGAAGCGGGACAGAAGTTGTTGCCTATGCCGGATTTGCTTAAGGGGACTACCGATAAGGTGAAATTGATTTGCGATCGCTTGAAGGCAGCTTCGGATAGACAGAAGTCCTATGCCGACTTGAAGAGGAAGGAAGTTGGGTTTTCAGTGGGTGAGAAGGTATTCCTAAAAGTGTCTCTGTGGAAGAAGGTAATGAGATTTGGCAGAAAAGGGAAGTTGATTCCGAGGTACATAGGACCGTATGAGATTGTAAAAAGGGTTGGCCCAGTTACTTATCAGTTGCGTTTTCCATCCGAGCTAGAGAAGATACATGACGTGTTCCATGTTTCGATGCTCCGTAAGTATAGGTCAGATCCATTACATGTTATGCCTGTGGAAGAGATTGAATTGAATCCGAATTTGACTTATGACGAAGAACCAGTTAAGATCTTAGCTTCAGACAGCAAGGTGTTGCAGGGTAGATCGATTGAATTAGTCAAAGTACGGTGGCAACGTCGAGGGGTGGACGAGGCCACTTGGGAGAGGAAGGAGGATATGGAAAGACAGTTTCCTTATCTCTTTCAGTCAGGTAATTTCAGGGACGAAATTCCTTAAGTGAGGGAGAGTTGTAACACTCGTGTTTTGGGGTTGGAAGTTGAGTATGTGAGTTGGGTTCGAGTTGTCAGGTTCAATTTAATTTAATTAGACCTTGGTTTTAATTTAAATAAGACTAAAATTCCAGTAATGACATTTTTGTAAATAAGTCAAAATAAAAGAAAGATAAGCTTTTTGAAACAAAAAGAGAAGAGTCATCTTCTTCCCCATTTCCAATCTCACGTGAAAAAACCCAAAGCTCTCCCAAATCACTGTTCCATCAAAGTGTTTCACCATTCCAAGTGATTTTCGCAAGGTAACCTCATTTTTGAATTCTCCTTTCCATCCCAATCATTTCCATGGTTTTAGATTTTAAAAAAAACATCATCTTTTGGTTTTTCAAGTTTTCAAGGTTTGAAGAAAACATGAAACTTTAATTGGTTCTTGACTTGTTTTTGGTTTGTCTAGTTGAGTTTTGAGTTAACCTTATCTTAATACACCTTATATCTTGAAATGGAGGGATTTTGTCAAAAATCCCGAAATAGGTCTTGGGGGCATTTTTAAAAGTGTCAAAACTTGAAATTTTGATGTGGTTTTGTGTTGGATTGAAGGGCTGATGATGTAGGGTTGTTAGGAAAGTGTTTTGGAAGTCTTTAAAGGTAATTTGGGTGTTGGAAATGGTAGGTTTCAGCTGGGTACAAATGAAGTACGAAAATGTGATTTGGTTGTTAGCTTGAGTTTGAAATTATGAAGTTTTAACTTGTGATTATGGGTTGGGATTGTGGCTGAGTTTGGCAATGATTTGGTTGAGTAATACCTTGTCTTTTGATTGGTTAGAAGCAAGGGAAAACACCAGAGAAGGTTCAGGATCGATTCCAAAAATTTTGGAGGCTTGATTGGCTTTGCTTGGTTTGCTTAAGGAACGGTGGTGAGTGAAACTTTCAAACTTATTAAAATTGGTTCAAGTGTGTAGTTGAGGTTTTGGAATGTGCTTGGTAGGCCATTCCAAGGTAGAAGTTAAGTTGGTAGCTTAACTTTTTGCATGTTTATAAGCTTTAAATGTTTATGCATATTATGATCTTGTGAAGCATGGATTGTTTATGTATGAGTATACATTGATGTGTGTGGTGATGGCTATGTGATATGCATGATGGTTGGACATGATGTGGTTTTAATAGTATGATTGGCACTAGTTAACTTACCGGGTATAAATGATCGATCATTAGGATTAGTGTGCACACGGTTGAGTCAAATTCGCGCGTGGCCTTGGTGGCGTAAAGCCATCAAGGAGGAGTACGGTGATGTAATATTCCACCAGAAATGTTTATATTATACGTGATGATGAGTGGAATCCCATCCGTAGGGCATGTGATGATGAGTGTAATCCCATCCATGTGAGGTCCGGTGATGAGTGTAATCCCACCGAGGTAATATTGTTGTTGAGTGTAATTCGCATATCTGAGTAAACTAATAGTGGCCAATGTACTTGTTCTTGTGGTTATGTTGTTTAGATAATTGATTAATCTTGATGAGCTTAACATGAAGTGAGATGCCATATTATTGTCTTGTTGTGTTGCAAGCTAGGTTGCTATATTGATGCTTAAGTATGCTTGAGTGTGATGTTAAGGATTATATGTTTGAACCCTGCATTGTCGTTGTTTTTGGTTTTAGAGCATCCTCACTAAGCATCTAGCTTACACTCTCGTTTTCGACAATGTAGATCTTTAGCGTGGAGTTAGCAAGGAGCAAGGAAGGGGCATTCCAAGCTTTTGTAGTTGCTCAAGTATGGTTTAGTCAATAAAGTAGTAGTTTAGCAATGGTGCTGCTATGTGATTGTATGAGCATTATATGACTCATAAATGTTGAATGTTGTTTATGCTATGCTTTGGATTTGTAACCATGATATGTTTTGGTCAAATGCTTGTGATGTAAGGTTATGCCTTTGGATGCCATGTGTTGTTTTGGATTGGTTGCTTTTATCTCGTGGTTTTTCCACTGTCGTGATCACATAGGAAATAAATATGCCTTTAGAAAAGATATAATTAAAAAAAATTTCTAGGGTTGCTAACCGAGGTGGGACCTTAACGGGTTTTACATCGGTTTTCCCCGTGTAGCCTACTCGGACCGGTCAGTCGACTAAACCGGGACGAGGGGGTTACACACATACATAAGAACTTTAACTGGGTTGTCGAAACTAATCCATTAAATTTTAAATTAATTTTAAATTTTGTAACTTTATGAATCATTATTTCTCTGAATTACTATATATATTTCTCTTATTTTCAACCCACTTGAGAAAAAACCCCTTTCTATTTTAGTGGATATACAAATAATGTATCAATTTTAAGTGATCTAAAAAAATCATATGCTTGTATAAGAAGATGAATCAAGATATATTTTTAGAATTAAAAATTTTAAAATACTTTTTTGAAGTATGATACAATTATGACAGGAATCAAAACGTTTTTTATATAACGTAACGTGTACAACCCATTATCTAGTTGGTTTCATAAATCCTTAAAACGTAAAGTCCTAACAATTAATACAAAGCTATCCAAATTACATAAATCTTTTGAAATCGTTTGATGTGGTGCTCAAATTGCGATCTCTAAAAATCATATTCTTTCATTCATTTATTCATTCAATTGATAAACATTTTTTATGGATTCATAAAAATCATACAAAAAATGAGAAATGAATCATTAAAAAATATTTATGATAAAGAACCCTTTTTGTTTTGTTGAATTTTATCTATGAATTGAAGTTTTAACTAGTTAGTTTCGTTACGATAAAGGAGTTCTCTTTTAAAAAAACACAAACTAAAAATTCTCTATCAACGAACTAATTAAATAAAATGATATGATAAATAATAAAGATTCCTTTTGAACCTTCAAATTGCTATTTCAACGAGTTTTTATTCATCAATTAAAATTAAATGTTTCCTAAAAAAATTTATATTTTACATTGAATTGACCCATTCACCTTCAATCTCGACGATTGAATAAAAAATGGGTTATTATGATATCGAGCAAGCCGTTATGGTGAAATCGGTATACACGCTGCTCTTAGGAAGCAATGCTAGAGCATCTCGGTTTGAGTCCGAGTGGCGGCATAGTATCTTCTAAAAGAGATAGAATAAGTCCTATAATGAATTTAATTCAGGATTTCCATTCCATAAAATCGAGAAACCCTAGCCTTTTCATCATTTTTATGATTTTTTCAACTTTAGAGCATATATTAATTCATATATCTTTTTCAGTCGTTTCTATTGTAATTACAATTTAATTTAACCTTATTCTTATTAGTAGACGAAGTCGTAGGACTATATGATTCATCATAAAAGGGTATGATAGTTACCTTTTTCTGTATAACAGAATTATTTGTCACCCGCTGAGTTTATTCAAGACATTTCCCGTTAAGTGATTTATATGAATAATTAATCTTTCTTTCATGGGATTTCTCCTTTATTCATATGATTTCTCATTTTAAATTAAAAAAAGAGTGTAAAAGTAATTTAAGCGCAATAACCGCACCAAGTGCTATTTGTACCCAAGGCTTTATCACTTTGGGTCTTTTAACCAAAATGCATCAATTCGCAATATTAGCTCTTGCTCTCCAATCCCAGTGGTTAATGATGCACGTAAGTATGATGATATTAGGCTATGCAGCTCCTTTATGTGGATCATTATTATCAGTAGCTTTTATAGTCATTACATTTTGAAAAGTCATAAAGATTATTGGTAAGAATAATAATTTATTAAATCAGTCATTTTCGTTTGGCGAAATCCAATACATAAATGAAAGAAGCAATGTTTTACTAAACAATGATTTTCTTTCTTCTAAAAACTATTACATGTATCAATTGACTCAACAATTGAATTGTTGGAGTTATCGTATTATTAGTCTCGAATTTATCTTTTTAACCATAAGAATTCTTTAAGGAGCCGTATGGGCTAATGAGGCGTGGGGATCGTATTGGAATTGGAACCCAAAGGAAACTTGGGCATTTATTACTTAGACCGTATTCGTGATTTATTTACATATCTGAACAAATAAAAAATTTAAAGGTGTAAATTCTGCACTTATGACTTTTATGGGATTTCTTAGGTTTACATAGTTATTGTTCATTTACATTAACATCTAATTGAATTAACTAAAGAGGCTAAACCTATGATTCATTTATATTAACATCTAATTGAATTGACTAAAGAGGCTAAACCTAATAAATCCTAAAGGAGAACAGCGTATACTTAGTTGTGTTCCGATGTTGTGACATAAAAATTGCTTTGTTACGAGAAAGCCTTGCCAATGTTAATATTATTGCTAACTCATATACTAAAATTTATCAAATAATAAATATTTCCTCTATCTCACTTAATATATTCAGTATTGACTTTTTAAAAGTTAAAATTTTTTAAATTTTAAACATAATTATTTTAAATATTTTAATTAATTAAATTTTATAAAATATATATTTTTAAACTACTTTATTGAAACTTTCTAAAACATAATTTTTCACATTTTTATCAATAATAAATTTAAAATAATAATTAGAAGTTAAAAAAAATATTATTGGACATATTGAATGAGACAGAGAGAGAGTAAATAAAACTCCTACCAAACCTACCATTAATACTATATTTAGTATACCATTTCTATATAACTATATTCTCTTTATAATAAAAACATAAAATTATATATAATTAAAAAGAATTAAAAAAAATAGGCAATATGATCAATTTTCATGTTGGCTAATGGAATAAAACAGATTTCACATAGTAGAATTGTCCTTTACAACAACGTATATATCATTGCACATCTTTGAACTAGTTCGAGTTTTTTAAGAACAAAATTTCTTTAGAATCAACAGTTGCATTTAACTGCATTTACTATAAAGTATATCATGCACATGCTTTCTCTGAAATTGCCACACCGAACAAAGGGGGAAAAAAGAATTGCTTACGAAGAATTACCCGCCGAAGAACTCGTTTGGATCTGTCAAACACAGGCAGGAAGTAACTATAATAAGTATAATGTTATATATAATTTGAGATAAAAGTTTTGAAAAAAAGAGAAGAAAATACCTTATTCACAAGCAAGTTTACTTGCTCTCTGTACATTTCCTTCAAGTCTACAATGTCAGCTCGGAGTTCCTCCAGCTGGGAAGTTGAAACCACTTAAATGTAAGAACATGATGGATTAAGACAATATGTCATATGATACGCTCATTTTCCTATGGGGAAACCACAATGAGTGGGAAATACATTAACGCGGAGATAGAATATATTCGAAACACTATCACACCTCTGAACATTCATTTTTCATACTAATATTACTTGAGCAAAACTCAGTCTCTGCTTAAGTGATAGAGTGATACCATAGATCAACATAACATATATAAGCTTCATAACATCCTTGAATATAAAAATTAGTTAGCCAGAACAAGAGAGAATCCAAAATTAGAAAGGCATGTACCTCTTCATCGCGTTCACCCATTAGCTCCAGCGCAGCAGTGTGTCTCCGCCTCAAGGCTTCTAGCTCTGCCCGGATTCCTGGCACTGTGGCGGCTTCTGCCTTCAACTTTTCACACTGCAGAAAATGTAGATAAGGTTAAAAGGCAATGATTTGAGAAGAACAGAGTAGAAAGCCTCGATACCATTTAACTAGGTAGCAGGTGGAAAACTCACCTGAGCAGTCATTTTGACTAACTCCTCGGCTAAAGAGTCACGGATAGATTCCATGGAAGCCTGAAGTAAACACCAAATAAAGCTAGTTGATATAAGCTATTAAACAGTACAGATACGACCCACAACTTGAAACCAGGAAATATCAGGTATTCAGCACAGTTTATACATGTATTCAAGGACTCAATGTTATGTTTGAATTCAGGAGCTCAAAGAATAAAAATGCATACCAATCGAGACATGTAGGAAGCAAGTTCACCCTCCTTCTGACGAAGGGCTGATTCAAACGCACTGGGTGTCATGCTTTTCATGTAGAGTGGACTTAAGGTTGCCTCTCCAATATTTCTCTTTTCGAATACACCATCAGTTGAGTCCAAAGATGCTTGCAGAAAATAGCTTTCCTCCATACTTCCTAGGCTGCTAGCAGTAGAGAGTCTCCGGGACAAGCTTCCTGCACCAAATTTGCATAATAAGTAAAGATCAGCATAAGATCATCTACATCATAAGTCATAACACGAAGCACCATACCATTCTCTGAAATGGAATTACGCCTTGCTATTGGAGCTTGCTCAGATACAGCCGTAGAATGCATATGCACTGTCTTTTCCAAGTCTAACCGAGCAGCTTTCTCCCTTTCTACTTCCTGTGACAAATGAAAAGATTCCTTCAGTAAATGGAACCATTAGATCAGATCTAAATACCAACAGTTCAGTTAAAACGGTTCCTATGTTCATATAGGTGTAAGAAACTCTCAAAAGAATGCCTCATCTAACTCCAGCAGATAATTTGATAGAATTTTCCAAATGCTAAGCTACATATGCAACTTTTATCATCTGTATCATGTGAAGAATACAAAATGGTCTTCTTTTTCATCGACAAAGTTAAAGAAAAAAGCATTTTCAAATGTAGATAGTTCTCTTTGAAGCTACATGTGCAAAGAGATTAATAGTAATTTTAACCTAGCAATGAATCAAAAGCAAAACCTGCTGCAGACGTTCCCGGTGCACAAGAGCATCTTGTAACTCTTGCTTATGTTTCCGTCTTAGTTCCCTAATTTCTTCCTCAAGCTGGTTTGCCCGACCTTCTTGAGTATCAGCTTCCTCCTTTGCTGCAAGGTATTCTTGCCTATTCTCAGCAGCTCTCTGCCTCTCTTTCTCAAGGGACCTGCTTACCTGTGTTTGTTCCGCTCTGAGACAAGAAATCTGAACCAAAGAAAAACAAAGGTTAAGCTAATATCTAGAAATGTTTCCACACAAATAAAACATATATTAGTCACAGATGAAGAACCTGAGCTTCAAGAACATTAATTCGTGACAAGGTTTGAGATAGACGTTCATTCACAGATCGCTCTCTCTCTTCAGCAGCTGCAGCTTTTGCCTCTGCTTCCTGTAAATCCATAGAATAGGACTCTCTATAAGCTTCACATGAGATATCATAACATGCATAACATTTTACACATTGCACACACCTGGAGACGAGAGTTTAGAGATCTCTCCACAGCAGCCCAAGCTTCTGCTCTTCTGGCAGTTGTTTCCTATTAAGAATAGAGCAACAATCAATATCCGCACAAATATATGAAGAGCAATAGTCCTTGAAGACTGTTAAGATTGCATTAGAACCACAAATTTCACCTGCATGGCTTCAATCTGCCTTAAAAGAGGTCTCGTAGATTCAGGCACTTGTGCAATCAACTCCTCACACCGGCGTTCGCTTGCCTAGAAAACAAAATTCGAGCTGTGAACTACTAGAAACAAATTCCTGAGAGTAAAGGTACCAAGGAAAGATTTAATATCTATATAGGCCAGTACAAACTCAGTGCACCTGATAACGTTTTTGAAGATCTTCGATGTCCCTGCGAAACATGTCTTCTTGATATACAGCCTACATTGTTAGAAAATGACAATAACATCACGCTTTTCATTAATTAGCATGATAAAATCTGGAATCTCAACTAATACAACACAAAACCTGCTGCTCCTTTCTGCTTAAGGTTTGTCTCAACTCTTCAAGTGTCTGTACAAGCAGTGTTTCACGTTCTTCAGCCTCTCTTAACCGACTCTCCAGTTCAGTTCTAGCTTCATTGTTGGCACGGGCCTCTGCTAGTGCTTCAGCCTCCTTCGCAGCATTTAGAGCATTTGTATAAAAGTCTTTCTGAGCTGCAAGTTCTGCTTGGTGTTTTTCAATTGTTTCTTGTAGCAACTTTTCTGTAGCTGTTTTGTCCTTCTTTATGCTCTCTACCTTGTTCTCTTCAACCTGAAAGCATAGCAAGGAGCATGACTATGAAGAAGTTGAAATAAATGACATAATTCTTTCTATGCAAATTCAAAGGAATCCAGACAAAAATAAACCCAAAGAAGTGACAATACTAAATAGAGTAAAATATCCCCCAGGTAGAGAACTTGCGGAGTTTCAACTTCATCTCAGCTCTCAAGGAATAGGGTAATCTTTTTAATTCATTCACATAAGTTGGACCAAAATGAAGTAATGAAGAAAATTAGTAAAAAATAACAAGCAGTGTTTCTTATATTTTCTTTTCTTTTTCATATAGTTTTGATAGGAAGATAAACGAAACAACAAAGCAGCAACCAATGGCAATCCAAGTATAAGGACATTTTTACAGAAGAAAACATCTACAAAATAATAGCATCCCGTAGTTTTTATGAAGTTCAGTCTACCAAATTTAAAATCTCAAATATGAAACCAGATATCCATAAGTGCGGATAGAGAATATGAAATAAAAGGTCTACACCGACTAGTATTTACAATTTAGTAAATCCATATGATATAATAATACTGAGTTTTAAGCCTTAAATTAATATGGAAAACCAATTGATTTGAATGACAATGTTTTGTCCAGGAGAGGTAAAAGATTGAATACAACATAAAGTCTCATATTACAGCTCATATCATCTTGAATTCTAGACATAAAAGGAAAAAAGTAATCAGTAAATTACGTTCCAGTTCTGTGACAAGGACTTGCCTGAAGCTTTGTAGTCAGGCCTTTCTTCTCCTCTTCGAGCTCTCTAATCTAGAGTAATAAAAATGCAAGGAAAAAGAATAGTAAGAAAGCAAAGAGAAAGAAGAGATTATTTACCAGAAATTTAGAAAACTCAAACAACAACTGAACATATCGTCATACCTGAGCTCTTAATTTCCTGATCTGAGCCTCTTGAGCAGCCTGCTTCTTTGAAAGCTCTTCACCTGAGAAGAGAGACAAATATCTAGCAATAAGAACTCATAGACAACAAGGGATCAGGTTTGCTCAAGAATCATCTAGCCAACTAAAATCTCAATCAGACACAGAAGTAGATGCACTAAGAATTTTCTTTTTACACTAAATTTCCATACTAAATTATATGAGCCTCCGCTATAGTAGCCCCAAGTAAGGGTTAGGTGGGAAAGGGATTGATGATACATTCAGAGAACTTTAATGACTCCGATTGAGGGAGTTCTCTATATTTACAACCCATCCCCCCGCCTACCCAATCCTCCTCTTAAAAGTATTGCAGATAAACCTATTAAGTTATTTCTTGATAATGAAGTGTGTCCGTATATTTTCCATTACAGTTAGGCTCTTTTTACAGGAACACCATTACAAAGAAATTACGTGAGGACTATCGTACAAGTTCCAAGATATCTGATAGAGGAAAACAATATGTTTTTGAAAAGATAAAAAAATGTTATAGCACATCAAATGTATATAGCAGTTTGCAGATCTCACCTTCAGCCATGACTTGATTAATTATTTCATCTTTTTCCTTTAAAAGAGCAGCAGCGTCACTTTTTTTATTCTGCTCTCTTCGAAGAGTATCCCTTTCTTTAGTCAAGGCATAAACCTGGAAAAACATACACCAAGAGACAACTTTGAAATACATTATATTTGAGCTAAAAAAGCCAACCTTTTTCCTAGAACATCTGTGCAGTTATCACCATCTTCTATGAAAGCACAATGCATTCACATCATTTTCAAATAACTGCAACTACAGGGGGTAAACTACGTGTCATTTATCACTTTTCTAAATTATCCTAAATGAATAAGATCTCAAGCAAGAAAATTCTTCTTAGGTAACAGAGATAATCACACAGCATAGTAAGATGAAAACTGAATATTATTGTGTGGTAACCTTTGAATTATATGTAGGCAACTTGAAGCATTAGATCACCTCATTGTTGCTGCTCGTACAAGAGTGAGAAAGAGAGACAAAGTATTGAAAACCACAGATCATCACCCAGGTAATAACCTGGTATCATACTTAATCTCATAGATCTAGTTAATAATACCACAGATCTAGTCTTATTGAGAACCTATTCCACATAGTTTATAAACTTAGTATGTGGCTACAGACATTACAAAATGTTACTAAAGGATTTCTATAACCACAATATGCAATTACAATTAGGGGTGTGCATTCGGTCAGTTTTTATATACCAAAAACCCAATAAACCAAACCAACTTTATTGTCAAAACCAAAATAACCAAACGGAATTTCTCCCTAACCGACTGAACCAAATTGATCATTTTCTTTGTTACTTTTTTAAGATTTATTTATAAAATAAAAAATTATCATTGTAAATTTAAACATTTATTTTTTATTAATTAAATAATTTGATTGAGTTATTTCATATTTGGGTATTTAATTTCATATTTAGATTAAATTAATTAAACATATACATGTAATATATTACTTGAAAAAAATTAATTGGTTTATCCGGCTTAGATTTCCAAAACCGAACCAGGACCGATTTAACTGCCGAAAGTGAATAAATAAATTTGGTTAGTTTGGCTTGTTTTATTTGGTTAGTTTGGTTTAACCAACCTTTTGCTCACCCCTAATTACAATAAAGATAAACAAAATAACCCTTGACTTCAAACTCGCTGCAATAGGATAGTCTTTCTGCAATCAATTTAGATAGCTAGATATTTAATATTTACAACTTATATGCTTCTTGCCTACAATCAACTTTGAGCACTCAACAAACTTGAAATTGAGACTGAAATCTGATTCTTGAACAAGGCCAGGCCCATACACTTGATAGACATCAAACATGTACCCACAATGATACGTGGCATCTGAATCTATAATATATAAAAAAGTACAATGAAATTATCCTTTATGGTTTACTATCTTACTAAACTGACATTAAAATAATATTTTATTATTATTAAATTTTGAACATTGGAAAACTATTTTATTGAAGCTTGAATTACACTTTCTATCCATGTTAAATTATACTTTCAGTGTAATTCATTAATGTTGAGTTTCACTTCTCCTGATATTACAATTATATATCAATTAAACTAAGACTTACTACGATAAAATAGATGCATCAGTATCCCACGTTTAGGCATTTTCATTCAAGTACTAGCTAAAAAATCACCAAAAATCGACTATCATTATTATTTTCATTCAAGCTTTAATTATGAATAGAATTTCTTTTATTATTATAATATTTTAATTGTGCTCAACAATTTGAAGAATATTAGTTTGCATTAATTACATGAATAAAATTAGGGTAAGGCAGTGGAAACTTTTAGTTTCCACAAGCGCCTTAGTTTTAGGGTTTAGGTGCTTAGTTTAGGGTGTATGGTTTAGGGGTTTAGGTGTATGGGTTTTGAATTTAGGAATAGTAGTTGAAATTTATAGTTTAGGATTATAATTTAGGGGTTCTAGATTAAAATATAAATCCTCATCATATTACCTTAAAAACTAAACCCTAACCCATAAACCCTAATTTCTAACCTTAAACCCTATATTCTAACCACTATCCCTAAGTTATAAATCCATACACCTAAACCCCTAAACCCTACACCCTATATTAAGCCCCTAAACCCTAAAACTAAGGCGCTTGTGGAAACTTTTAGTTTCCACCACTAGTGTATAGGATAATAATCCATAAAATTATATTATTTAATAAACACAAAATCATGTGCAATGCATGCATAGCATTTAACTTTTGAAGAGATTGTTCAGTGAATGATAAGGTGAGATAATATGCTAGAATTTTTAAAAGCATGTATAGCATTTAAAACAATTTTATTTAGTCCCAAACTCAGCGTCCCAATAATAAGATCCAGGGGATTTAATTGGGAGGTCCTAGATTCAAACTTCAGGGGGCATGGAATTCATGTGATCAAACAGGGCAAGGCCTCATATGTGCAGCCCAAAGAATGGGTATGCTTTCCTAAATAACCAAGAATATGCTATTGATATACTGTTCACTCACTAAAGAAGTGGAAGAATGTATATTGTATGCATGTATGAATATACTTATTCAAGCTTCAGGAGGAAGTCTTAACAATTCTCAATGACAATATCACAAGGAATATAAACAAGAAACTAATATTAGAAATCAAGAAAAAAAATGACAAGGAATGCTTGGAACATACCTTCCTTTCAAGAGTTGAAACCCTTTGATGATATTCCTCTCGCAAAGACTCCATTTCTGCTTCATTGGATTTTCTCTGTTCCAAGCTTTCAGCTGTTAATTTGCAATCTTTTTTCATTGTTATTAGGGCAGAGACAGTAGGGTATCTTTCTAGACATCTTATTTTAATTAGTAATTGCTCGTCTTTAACTGTTAGATAATTAATCTCAAACAATAAAAGAAAAAAGGACACTCTGGTAGAAAGTGATTGACTTATATTAAGGGAAAAAATGAATGAAAACGGTTGGTGGTTGCAAGGGTATTTTGGGAACCTTTATGGACTATTCCGAGGTATAGCAATCATTGAACCAAAGTATGGAATCCCTGTGCCTCACCCAATAAGGCCTAAAAACCAAACATGCTACAAACGATAATGTCATAATAGTTATGGCGTGATATAGGTTCCAACAATTTGAATGTATATCATGTGAAGCAGAAGCAGAAGCGATAGCAGTAGCAGTAGCACTAGAGATAACATGATAGAGTAACATACACATATGTATTCTCATTGAAATGCAATATTAAGTATTTACATCATTAAATTAATTCAATTGAATGAGCCAACCAACAATCCCTGTTACCAACTTTTCAAATATAGTTTAGCTGTAAATAAAAATCAAAGAGAATAGTAGTAGCCCCCATCATATCAAATGATTTGCATAAAAAAGAACTCTAACCACTTCTAAGATACATTATTAATGCATATAAACCGGCATTTTACAGCAAACATACTCATACAAAATGTGTGAGGGAAGAAAAGAAATCCACCATGGGGGCCACCTTATGCCCAATATGAACACAATGCAAAATAATATATAAAAGAAAATTTCCTAAAGAGAGATTCGACCATCTTTTGCCCATAAGATATCCAATTTAAAGACACATTTATGATTCTAAGGTATGTAAAGGTTTATATTAACTTTTACACTTGGAAGTGAAACCACGTGCAAAACAAGAGAAAGCTTGACCAAAGACAATAAAACATAGGGGTATATCGAATGGAAAATGGAAACAAAAAAACTATTTATCCATCATTTTTTTATCACACATCAGCCATGCTATACTGATAATATCATTATATTAACAGCCGAGTCTTTGAGAGGAACCTTGTAATTGATAACGTGGAACTTTTCCATTTTAATCTCTATCGAGATGTGTGTAATTATTCAAGGAAGCACCAAAAGTCAACAGACAAGGAGAAAGATATGGCTAGCATAGAGACAAACCAAACCATGTTAAACCATCTAGGGCAACAAAATGGCTGTACACACCTTCAAATCCTCAATTACAGCTTTGAGCTTCTCATTCTCATTCATGAGCTTAGTGATTTCATCAGCTTTTGCCTGAAAATGAAACAAAATGAAATTGGAGATTCAAGAACCGTAAAACTTCAATGTTCATACAATATAAAATGATTTCTTCCCTTTGGATCCCTTTCTCTTGGACAGATGCAGCATACAAACCACTTACCAGTTACCCCCCCCCCCCCCCCCCAACACACACACACACATCTCAAAGTAAAAAATAAAGAAAATTAAACATAAGCCTCCTGATGTTATAGAGCATCGCAAAGGATCTAACCTATGTTATGTTATTTTCCATATAGGGGAAGTGATGTGCATATGAAGGGGAAAATGACAAGAGAAGGAAATATGCTCACGAGCTCAGAAAAAAAACTTAGAATATCATTAGGCCTTAGGGAACTTCTAATAAAAACAGCATTGTAAAACAATGGAAGACGTCAAGTACCTGAGCTTGTCTTGCAGCACCTTGCAATGCGGATTCCATCATTTTCATTTCCATCTTCACCTTCTCCAATTCATGGATAGAATCTGCAGAGTTAGACAAGGCAGTTGCAGAGCTCAAGTGTATATCTTCTTTAGAATCAGTTTCACCATCATTAATCTGCCGGTCCACTTCAACTCTTGTAGCATTTTCATCATTTTCAAGAACCGATTCAGTGGGCAGCATAAGTTCCTGAGCACTGTTAGTCTCCTCTACGATAACAGAATGTGAACTTGAGGGCATTGGCTCATCAGGGGCATGGCCAGCATCATATTGGCTATTACTTGATTCCTCATATTTAACTGGAGAACCCTTCTCTAAAATCTCTTTTGTTTGTGTCTTTTGTTCATCATCAGTTTCATGCATGTCTACCGCATCCCTTGACTCTGCCGGCACAGGCTCGGTAACTTCAACTGTGTCTACCTCTACAGTATCGGGTTTGGCTTCCTTGGAGTCATAATCTGCAGAGGGTACTACATCTAAAATTTCTTTCTGTTGTTCATTTTCTGGAGAATCTGACAACTTAAAATTATTAAAGGTAGATTCAGAAGGTTCTGCAGAAACTGTTTCTGATTCAGATTCAGCTTTACAAGGGTCCAAAGTCACAGTATCTGTTCTCTCCACAGCCTCTGAATGCTCATTATTTTTTTCTACCGTAACAGCATCCTTATCTTCTTCAACAGTGGTTTTCACATGAGAATGAACTGACTTGTCAGTTTCAGCCTTTTCTTTTTCCTCAACTTTGGGTGGACTCTCTGAAGATTCAAGTTTTTCTGATGATTCAACATCAATCTCCTCACTTTTCTGACCCATAAAGGCCATAACTGGATCAAATAGTGGTTTTCTGTCTGAAGACCGCGATCCTGAAGCTGGAGAGAATACAGACAGAAAGACATAAGTAGGACTGGTTCAAACCCACATTATAACTTCCATCTACTTTTAATCAACATTTGTTCAACTTTGAAAATATTAGAAACGATAAGCCATTAGAAGCAGCATCTTTTCTGGAACTTCACGCACAAAAAAAGTTAAAAAAACAAGTCACCAGCATGTAGTGTTTCTTTAAGCATGAGTCATGAGATCAGCATCAACCTATTTATGCAAAGAATGTGACAAAATACAGTAATATGGAGATAACTTCATTTCAAAGAAAGCAAATTAGTAAACTGACTCGAGGTTCATTGGATTCCACGGAATGTGAAATAAAGCAGACACAGTTAACAAACAGGCTTTATTTTTTATTATTCCAAACTCAAATAAAATAGAGGAAAAGTTAACCCTTCACAGGATAATTCAGGAATGGTAAATATAAAAAATTCATTTATTTTTTCATATTTCACGTTTCTACCTTCAACTACAAGATTAGCACTCCAATAGGCAGTAGAGGCAAACTACAACTTAGGCTTCCTAATTGATATCCTATAACATGGAACTGAAGGAGTGTGCATTACTCCATGCCGCTTGCTTAACAAACTTTACAACTCTAGTTTGGTAACCTGCTGATTCACACAAGCTACGACAGCATCTGTTACTATTTACCAAAATGAACCTAATATCTTAATGCAAAACCTAACATAGGTTTATACTAGACATTTGCATCCAAATGCTTGAATATTACACAAAATACTAACAAAAAAGGCAATGTAAAACAAAAACAAAAAAAGTACCTTCATTGTTGCTTGATTCAGATTCAGACTTCTCCTCAAAGCCGAGAGCTGTATCAAAATTCTTCTCAATATTCTTCACGCTCTCTTGGAATTTATTGACTGCACCGGCAAGATCAGGAAAGTTCCCTAAGGATACCTTCCCGCTGAACCAAGCCATCCTTTTTTTTAACTATATATACCTAAAACAACTCGATCTGGAAACTCAAATCCACCGATTCAAGCACATTAGAAACCCTACATTGACATACCACAAATAATTTGATTAATAGAAAAATACCACGATCCAACTTGTTCAAATCAGAAACCAACAAGATCTAAATCCAAACTTGCATACCAGGGAAGAATTACGAATTAACGATACATTCAAAAGAATGTAAACGCTGAAGAGACACTGAACGTGATAAACGAAAAAGGGAAATTTGAAGGGAAAAAACAAAAAATCGCTGTTGTGATTAGTTAAATTCATCGCCATAACTCATAAGCAAAATCAAAGAAAGTGAAAGATACGTCATAACTAAGAAGAATACGCAATTGAATCGATTCGAGATAAAATCATATGTGTAATCCAACGATAACGCGAGATTCAAATGATCCGGGAAGAAGCATGAGTGAGAAATGTAACCTGATAGTAAATGCGCAGAAGAGATTGGTTTACAGAGTGAAGGAGAAGCTCGGTGGATCGAGGAAGGAAGCGGAAAGAAATGAGGTCGATCTACCTTTCTTCTTCCTTTTTGGGTGGATGAAGATGATTGATTCGAGGCAGTACGTCGTCGTTTCCCCAGAAACTGAAGTTTTTAGAGTAGAAACACGATTTCAATTTTATTTTATTTTTTAACTTTAAATTTTTATGTTTTTGTTGTATAATAAGGTGAAAGGAAGAAAAGTTAAAGATAAATTACACAAATGGTCACTAAACTATCTCTGAAAATACAAAATGGTCACGAAACTTTCAAAAATTGTATAATGGCAATTAAACTTTAATTTTTGTTACAAAATAATCACTAAGCAGTTAACTTTCGTTAAGTGTGTGATGTGGCAGTTACAAAATTTTGAATAGTAACATGTTTAATTCTCCATATTTACACATTCAATCAATTTAAATTATTTAATTCTAATTTAACATTCAATATTAATGTCTAAATTGATTGGATGTGTAAATATGACAGGTTAAATGTATTATTATACAAATTTCTGTAACTGCTACGTCACCCACTTAACGGCAAGTAATGCTCAGTGACCATTTTATAACAAAAAATAAAGTTTAATGATCATTGTGTAACTTTTGAAAGTTCACTGGCCATTTTATATTTTTGGAAATAATTTAGTGACTATTTGTATACTTTATCTAAAAGTTAATTAGAAATATGTTTTAAGGAATATCTTTTTGTTAAAATAATTATATTTTAAATGAAAAATAAGTTAATACAAAATATAGTGATTATATATTAGTTGATAGATTTTTATATTATGATTTGTTTTTTAGATTACAAAAGAGAATTTGGGTCACAACTCTGTCAATAGTCAACTACAAATGATTTGCAAGCAGGGTGATAAAAATGGATGCTCCACAAGTGGAGAGACAGGAGAGGGGATACCACTGCAAGAAAATCCGAATGCCTCAAGAGGTATTGTGTGTGTTTCCAAGCTAAGGTCCTCTCCTCTCATTGCAAGAATTTTGAGGTGTGCAAGGAGTTGATGTCTGCTTCTTGCAAGGAAGACAGCAAGACCAGAGTCTGTAACAACTCTGAGGGATATGAGGGGAGGATTGCTATTTCTCCAATAGATTTTGTATTAACCTGAGATTATTTATTTACTCAAAGAAAGTTTTGTATTCTGTTTGTAGAAAAAAAAAAACTAACCAGTGATATCTAACTGTAGTTTTCCTATACACTCAACTCATCTACTGTTTTTGGTAGCTTAGTACACTGTTTCAATTATTGTTATTGTATATAAAGGTGTTGAGACTTGAGATCATATTACAGAAAGATATATGACCTATAAATTCATATAACTGTTTTTTTAATACTCTGAACCAGAGGTGAAAGATGCAGGAGAAAACAAGAAAGGTGATATTCTTGAAGCCAAGGAGGACGACTACCGTGGAGGACCAGAAGTTCGGAAAGGGGCTACTGATGACCTTAATATTGTTTTTTTTTTTTTGCCACAAACGTGCAAGAAGGAAGGGCTTTACCCCCTGGAATAGTCAGATTAATCTGTAATGAAAAACTTAAACAGTTCATGGAACCTACTTCAGGAGACCGGATTCTGAACCGTAACCTCAAGAATGCCTATGCAGAGCAGGAAAGGATGATGTTAGAGCAGTCCCTCCCAATGCTGAAGACAGGAACTGAAGTTTAGCTTAACATGATGCTGAACCGCTGGCGGCAATGATCATCCTAAAGCTCGCGATATAGACAAATGTTAGCACCTTCATCAGTGTGCTACTGATATAGGCAACCTCAATGAAGGGTACATTGTAAGAGACTACTAAATAAGTTGAGAAGTGAAACCAAAATATATCTACAATTTTGCATCTAATTTTACATTGCACTGACCCTATCTTCTGTACCGAGTTCATGTCCGAAAATGGTGGTGTCTGAGACATTTTTACTGTCTACAATACAGAAGCATCATATTTCATGTTTCTCCATTTAGCTGGCAACTGGCAAGTTGCATATTGCGTAACTTGGCTATGAATTGGATGTTATTAGTTTATATTCTTTCATTCAATCAATTAGAAAAACTCTGATAAACATACGCTTCCGTTGCTACTATGACTAAGAACACTGGAAACTGGAGGCCCTTGGCTCAACTTTCAGGTAATTTATAATAAGGTCGTGTTTTGAAGTTAAACGGAATCACACTTCACAGTAATACAAAAAAGGATTACACCATAAAAATAGATGTCATATTTAGACACCACTACAACAAACCGCATTCGAATTGCAGGGTCGATCCTCAGTTACATCTTTCGCACCAGAATTCACTGTCCAAATATTTGTGATATTGTCTTGTTAATGATTTGGTACAGTTCTTCCCTGCAAAAGGGGGTGGTTCAGAGTTAAGTTGTTAAAGATTCACAAAATCACCTATGGTGGTGCTCTCTTCTTCAACATAGAAAAATGTTGTGTTGTGTTTTGTGTACAAGTAACAACTATGGGTTTCACCATCAAGCAATCTCTAAAGTTTGAGGAATTCTACTTACCGATCTGGTTTGAACAAGAGATACCGGTAAACAAACCACTGAAAAAAAGAGGAAAATATGAACTAGTAATTGAAGCCTCGGTGGAGATGGGGAAACATAAATATGTACCGGTGATATGTTAAGCACGGTTGAAAGCGTGTTCAGGCAACTTACCGTAGAAAACAGTATTCCAATAATTTCTAGCACAACTGGGATAATTGGCAATTTGTCAACAGCCTGTTCTTATCAAAGGAGGCTTGAAGTCATGTCTGAGATCAAAGTTATTATTCTAATAGTTAAAATTTACAAATATGGTTTGAAACTCCAAAGCAGTCGATTACCGAAATCACATTCGTTGATGTCCACAGGGCCACAATGGCTGCAAATCCCAGACCAATGAGACCTACCTTATCTTCATCAGATTTATCCCACTGTTCCAAACAAATTAAAGCAAAATCAGGAAAAGAAAAAGAAAATTATGCCTTTATGAACACTGCTGCCTAAGACAGGAATCGAAGATGAAGACATTTTCTTGCTTTACTGAAATCAAACTAGAAGACAGTATTGGGAAATACAGGAGAAGAAATGAAAATCTAAAAGTTATATGAAATTAGAAACTCTGTTATTTCTTGCGCATATGGAGCGTAATCATGATAATAATACACAACTTTTTGTCTGTGAGAGAGAAACTTACAACATCTCGCACAGACTTGACAATACTAAGCGAGGTTGAAGACTCCGAGCTATCACCTGTAGCCTTCACAATAACAGCACAGTTTCGCCTCCCTGCAATACAAGGAAATCAGGCAACAAGAGCAAAGAAAGAGATACCCAAAGCATGGAATGTTGCAACTAATACAGAACCTAATTGCCAAACATTTTCAGCTATGAATCAAGTTTCCCATCAACATCAGAGAAACTAAAAACGATTCTCTATAATCCCCCACTGATAAGTCATAAACACCTAATTCCAATTTTCAGGTAATTGTTCTGTACCTGTACCGCAACAGCCAAAATCCAAATGATTAACATAGTTGAAGTGTTGAACCCCATTCCGGCCTCGTAGCATGAAGGCTAATCAGACGGCACAATGAGCCGAAGAACATTAACTGAGAATTTCTGCCTTGCCCTAAGTTCAATTTTCTAAACACCAATGACTGCCCCAATAATTGTTCATTTCCATGTCACTCTCACACACACATCTAAACATACAATCCATTGTTTTAGCAGAAGCTCCCCAAAACCACATTTTTAACCTCAAGTATCCAGAGATTGATATTTATGTCAGGGTTTATATGTAACTAAAAGCATCATCTATCTCATAAAAATCTATAACTACCATAAGAAAAAGGTAAAAAAATTATGAAAATATAGACTCAAATTCAACTATGAACTATCCAAAGACAACCCAAGTGAAAATTGAACCATAATTTCAAATTTACAGTAAAATCTTAAAAGACAGTTGCTTAAGGATAAATGAAGTGAATAACACACCTCCGGTAAAAGAAACTAGGGGTTTCTGAGAAGTCCTGAAAAGGGTCTTTCTATCTTGTAAAAGCAATGGCGGGAGCAGACTTGTAGTAAGGGAAGCCATGAAAATACCTGCCAGAAAAGGCCAAAAAAACAATTTTGAAAAGTGGGTTATTTTGGTTGGAGTCTAAAAGGGTTAAGATTAACCATGAAAAAGAAGAAATATATTAACATGAAGAAGAGAACCGATTTTAAGGTTTCCACCTGAGTTGCAGCTAAAAGAGAAACTGAGAGCGAGAGACACCTTTTTTTTAAATAATAATTACTATAAAAATTCTGTGGTCAGGCGGCGAAAATAGAGAAGTTCTTTTTTTTTTTTTTATGAAAAAGAATTTTTTTTTTATCAGTCTGATTTATGGGAGGTTCTGCGGTACGGCGCCTAGTATGCGGCTAATATACGGCGTAACTGGCTAGGGCGGTGAGCGGTTAAAGATCATGTTTTCGGTAAAAGTTACCGATTATGTTGATCCGAATATCGATATAATCGGTAGCGCCGAATTTATCATTAAGTTGGAGCGGATGGGCACTCGGACATTTGGACTATAACAAAACCGGTAAAATTACCGGTTATGTTCATCCGAATTTCAATATATTCGGTAGCGCCTAATTTGTTGTTTATTTCGAAAGTATTCATACGTTATAAATCATTATCGAAACTTTTTGAAAACCAACGTAACCGTGGTTAAAAAAAAAAGTCGAAAATATCGATATTTAATTAAGAGGGTGCAGAAAAGAATCGATATTTAATTCATATAATCTAACCGGTAAATCTAACCGGATATATTATTTCGAAATTATCCATACTTTATAAATCATTATCGAAACTTTTTGAAGACCAACGTAACCGTGGTTGAAAAAAATGTCGAAAATATCGATATTTAATTAAGAGCGTGCAGAAAAGAATCGATATTTAATTCATATAATCTAACCGGTAAATCTTACCGGATATATTATTTCGAAATTATCCATACTTTATAAATCATTATCGAAACCTTTTGAACACCAACGAAACCGTGGTTGAAAAAAATGTTGAAAATATCGATATTTAAGTAAGAGCGTGCAGAAAAGAATCGATATTTAATTCATATAATCTAACCGGTAAAACATAACCGGATATATTATTTCGAAATTATCCATACTTTATAAATCATTATCGAAACCTTTTGAACACCAACGAAACCGTGGTTGAAAAAAATGTTGAAAATATCGATATTTAAGTAAGAGCGTGCAGAAAAGAATCGATATTTAATTCATATAATCTAACCGGTAAAACATAACCGATTACATTACTAATTCATATAATGTAACCGGTAAATCTTGACCGGATTTATTGTTTGGTGTGGAAAGAATCGACACAATTCAAAAACATATCGAAACTTTTGGGAATTATATCGATTATATATATCATAATTATATAACCGGTTAAAAGTATCGTTTGTATTGCTTGCATTTACAGAAAACCTAAAAGAGGAGAGTATTTGAAATCGACCCGAGTTTGGTTGCTGTGAAATCGACACGAGTTTGGTTGCATTTACAGAAAGCCTAATTTGTTGTATCAGAATCGAAAGGATAGGTTTAGGGTTTGGGGACTTTGAAGTAAAAGGTATGTTGTCGAAACCCTAATTATTTGGTAATGTAGTATTGGGTAGTTGGGGATAATGTTTTGGGTTTAGTGATGTTGAAGTAAAATCGGAATTCTGATCTATATAGGTCGAAAATGTGTAAATATATTTAGTAATTAAATATCGGAACTTTGTTCTGAGAACTTATCGGTAGAAAGTAATAATGTCGGTATAATTTATATATCGATACTTGTGTCAGAAAACTGAAGCGAGATGGGTTCTAAGGATCATGAAGATGTTGTTCAAGATGAGACTGAAATGATTCAAATGGAGGCGGAGAGAGTAGATAGGGAGGAAAATCCGAAGAGACCAAAGGGTGGATATCTGTACTTCTAGTAAGTAGAAATTGTGAAATAATTAATCTGTAAATTGTTATTGGATGAAAGTATTTAAGAACATTTAAACTTTCGTATGATGACAGTATTGACGAATTGCAGAGGATGAGGGATTCTGGGACTTACACTGTCGGTTCGGTATGTATATTGAAATTATAGTGAATATATTGGAGGTTGAATATTTTAATTGTTTATGGTTTATGTATAATTTGCAGGTGAGAGACGTGGTGGTGAAGAAATGGTACAAGATGAGTGCAACTGAGAATCAACCATACAACATGTTGTCCATAAATGCTAGAGGAAACTATGAGGCGAAGAAGAAGAAGAAGAAGGTATTCATTATAGTTGTAAATATTTTATAAATGATATATAAAAACTCTGACATTATATGAATATTATTTACATAGGAAGTGTCGACTAGGTGTAGCATAAAACGAGTGCACAACATAGTAGAGGAGTTGAAAGCGAAGGGTAAATCAAATCTGTTGGAATAAATGGGGTTTGGATCTCTTATTGGGATTCAGGACCGACCAATTCGGAGGGAATTGTGTCGGTTGTTGATGGGAGATTTTGATTTGCAGAAGTGTGATGTGCGATACGGAGAATATTCATTTCATTTTAGTGTCCGAATTGTTGAAGCCGTATTGGGGCTACAAAATAAAGGCCAGAGTGTGGATGAAGTTATAAACAGGGAGGATTGGAAATTACTTGTGCAGAAGTATGGCCTAACGTCTAATGTGTCATTTGCTACACTTGAGGACGAAATAAAAAGCGGCAAGTATGAAGGGGATGATCTGAAGGCCCGTGTACTATTGTACATTGTCGGAGTATTCCTTTGTCCAACGGGTGATTCATCCCCGAGCAAGGATAGTATGAAGTTATTGTGCGACTCCGAGTTTAGAGGTGAATTAAATTGGGCTTCATATGTGTATGAGAAAATAATTGATGCAATCACGACTTTTCAAAAGTCCAAAAACCCCTCATATCTGAAAGGATGCATTGCTGTCTTAGAGGTAAACTTTTCACGAGTTGAATATTGGTATTGGTTTAGAAAACTTTGTAAGTAGTTATTATAGAAAATGATAAAGTTTATACAAAATGCAGGTTGCATTGTATGATTTTTGGTCAGATTCTTCTTCTGTGCCGACATTCCGAAAAACCGGAGTGGCACGCATCACTGCCTGGGGCAAGGAAGAAGTTGTTCGAGTTATGGCAAAGTTAAAGTTGGAATTACCGAAAAAGAAGGTAATGGTAATTTCAGTATTTATAGATTACTAAGGACTTACAAAAGAAAGATGCTCTAATAATGTACTTTATTTCTGAAGGTTGGCGAGGAGGAAGAGGAGGAAGAGGAGAAGGTAGAATATAAGTTGAAAGTGAATGAAGGGGGAAGTAAATTTGACATATTGATTGCTGAGTTGGCGGAGGTTAAAAAACTCGTTTCTGATTGTTTGCAAAGACAATCCAGAATCGAACAGGCTATTGAGAGCTTAAAGGGGGAAGTAGGGGAAAAGTGTAATGGTGTTGTTAAAGAAGTGGTGGAATTGAGGGGTGAGTTAAAGGGGGTGATTGAAACGGTGGAAAAAAAATTGGAGGAGGGGTTAGATTTAATTCCTGAAATAAACAAAAAAATGGATGAGGGGATACATTTAACTCCTGAATTCAAGGAAGATATGGATGAGGGGATACATTTAACTCCTGAATTCAAGGAAGATATAGATGAGGGGATAGATTTAATTCCTGAAACAAACAAAAAGAGGAGCTATGTTGAGGCTAAATATGAAGAACTTATAAAAAATGATGAAGAAAATGTCGAAGAATTGACTAAGAGGGTGGAGGAACATATAAGAGAGGTCCACCATGAAGATACTAGGACACCGGGTCATGCAATAGATGTAGAGCTCGATTCAGGGTGTCCTACACCAAAGAAGCAGAAGAGTAAAAAGGTAAAATGAATAATACAAATGACATCCATTTTGTTTATTGTGTTGCGGCTAATATCTATTGATATATCGTAGGTTACAAAAGTAAAAATACCAAAGGGAATTGATGTCGTCGAGGCTGCTATGTGTGATTATGTATGGAATGGTGGCTTGTTAGAACCAGGGTAAGTTATATATATTGCTTTGCGAGTGATATTTAAATAAATGTGGTGAAAAAATTAATACAAAAAAAATTGCTTCTATAGAGATGTCATCGTAGATTACGGGCTCGAACATTGCACAGCAGGCGACCTTTGCAGCTTAATACCCGGGGAATGGCTAATAAGTCCGATCATTAATTTGAAAGGCTGGTTATTAGGTTACGAGTCGATGAGGAATCCTACCATGAAGCGGAAGATTTGCTATCTTCCATCCGAATTTGTGGTAAGTAAGTTACATTTTTACACATTTTCGTGTCCAATTTGGTCATGGCTGGTCAATTACTGGAGATTGTTTTTTGAAATGCAGAACGCGTTCATAAGCAACGGTCAAAATGCGCCGTATCTTGTACACTTCTATTCTAGAACGTTGATGGGCCATAATAAACTCACCGATTGTGACATGGTAAGATATTTTTGCTTACATGTTGTTAAGTATTTAAATAATAACAATAAATGTTCTAATATCTTGTGTGACAATTGTTGTAGATCTTCATGCCAATAAACGATTCGGATACTCATTGGTGTCTCTTGGTGTTGGATATGGTTGATCGTGTAGCATCGTTTCTTGATAGTCTACATAGATCTCCCCGGCACAAGACTAGAGTGGAGCAAACAAAGAAAACAGTATGTGTCGATACATTTTGTAATTTATAATGCATAAATTCTTCGTAATCTAATTGTATTTATTTTTTTTACGCAGTTGGAATGTTTTCAGAAATTTAGTGAGGACGAGGCGTTTTCTGCCCAATTTGGGAAGATTAAGGTCCCACCGAGGGATTTAAAATTCGTGGTCCGTAAGACGAAGGTGCAAACGAACGAACATGATTGCGGAATGTATGTGGTCATGTGGATGGAAGCTATTTCTGAAGGGAGGTCACCGGATGATTTGGTAAGTGGTCGGAAAAGGACTTCATTTTTAAAAAAAATTTGGGACTGACATTGACTCCTAATTTGAATGTAGGTTGTTGGGGATTTTGATCGTCCGAGAGTTTTAAACGATCTCATAAATCACGATTGTAATAGAAGGAGAGCGAAGGTCACAACTGCTTGCCTGGCACGTATGAAAAGATAATTATGTTACCATACTTTTTCCCACTATGTAAATAATGATATCATAGTTAGTTTGTTGTAAATTATGTTAACATAATAGCTTACTCTTGTAAAAATATCATACTTATATTCCTTTAGGAAACAATTGTCGATACTGCCATAGCTTACTGGAATAAAATTTTCGATACTTTACTGCCGCAATGAGTAATAATATCGAAACTTGTATACGAAATATATGTATCCTTAGAGTAACAAACCCCGACAAAATCGATATTTTTTTCCTTCGTTATTAAATTATCGAAACGTTTTGACACAGACGGACTTGCTTAGCTTACTGGAATAAAATTGTCGATACTTTTCTGTCCCAATGAGTAATAATATCGAAACTTGTATACGAAATATATGTATCCTTAGAGTAACAAACCCCGACAAAATCGATATTTTTTTTCCTTCGTTATTAAATTATCGAAACGTTTTGACACAGACGGACTTGCTTAGGTTACTGGAATTAAATTGTCGATACTTTTCTGTCCCAATTGTTGATAATATCGAAACTTTTTTACGAAATATATGTATCCTTATAATATTAATCCTCGAAAAAATTGATACTTTATTTCCTTCGTTATTAAATTATCGAAACTTATAATCTTAATCGGAACTTTAGGCGGGATTTCTATTTAAACCAGCTCTTAACTTAAATCAAACACCCATTTAGGAATTTATTCGAAACTATTGCAGAGATCTCTTCAACTCCAACGACGACCTGGGTAACATCAACACCGACGAGGACGATTACAACGATCATATTTACAGGTTAGTAAAAGTGACTGACTTTTCGTACTTTAGGGTTAGGGTTTTGCACGATTATGGAGTAACCGATCATCTTCTGCATATAACAGTTGTAATGGCACCCAAAAAAGGGGCACCCAAACGGAAGAGAACTTCTGCTTCGAAGACAAAGTCATCTTCGAAATCAAGGTCTGCTAGTCAAGTAAGTTCAAGTTCTTCTGAAGAAAATTTGTCTTTTGAATCGCAAAACTTTAGAAGCACCGATGAGAAACTGACATATGATAGCAATTTCAAAACAAGGAAGATTCGTCCAAAACGTGTTATTGACTTGAACTTCTTCTTCGATGAGAAAAACAAATTTGGGTTTAAAGATACATTTACAGAATGGGGGTGGCTGGAACTGCTTGGTGTAGAACCAAAATATTACCCCAATCTTGTTAGAGTTTTCTATAGTAATGCAAAATTAGACCCGCAGCCTGGTACGGGAAAAATATTAGGATTTACGACTCATGTCATAGGTAAGGACATATATATAAATGCGTCATCTATTGCTGCTAGTATAGGAGTGAAGAATGTAGGAGATTCCGATGAACATGTTTTAGATCCTACCCTGAAACGTGTGGATCGGAATACTCCCACTCGCCTTGGTGCGGAGGGCAGATTGTTCCACTTTCTTGTCAGTTGGTTTCTGAGGCCGTCCGGTGGGAAATATTCAGAACTTCGAGATATTGATTACTGGTGGTTGTCTAAATATGAATCAAGAACCGCTCCAAACATAGCAAAACTGATATATGAGACAATGCTACATATAGTGAAGAAGGGTGCTTCCATTACAACCTCACTACCATATGGATGCATAATTTGCCATATATTGAGGAAGGAAGGAGTGCAATTCAATCTTGACTGCCCTCTTCGACTATCCAGGAAGATCGACATGATTACCTTGACAAAAGCGGGATACGAGTTTAATCAAAACGTCGGTTGGATAAACAAATGTCTAATTGGGGCAGAACAAGGCAACGACCAAGTGGAGAACGTTGAAGCAGAACAACAGGAGCGGATGCAAGAACTTGAGATCGAAGGGGTCATTACCATGAAGTCAGTGATGGATTACATGGTTCATTTCCGCGAGCAAATGGATGCTCGTTTTGGCGAGATTAATCACCAAATCGGCCAAATGCGAGCAGAAATTTCCTCAGTTCGTGCTGACGTCTTCAACTTCCGTAATCAATGGCTTCAAAGCAAAGACAAACCCATAGGTAAAATAACCTTTCAATTTACGATTGACATTCGGTTATTTGACTACTGACATGCTCATAACAGAAGTGGACAATCCACTGGTGCGTGAAGAGGATAATACGGTGCCTGAAGAGGAGAATGATGAAGAGGTACGCAGTTCAGATGACGATGACAGTGAAGACCCCAGCAGATATATTATTTCTGTAACACAGAACAAAAAACTTGTCATTTTTGATGTCAACGGAGTCCTTGCATATTATACAAAAGAAACTCCCAGAGGTAATTAAATTTCTGTAAATCTGCTTACGGCTATAAAGAAAACAATTATGTTTAATTTCCTTTCATGTTGTAGATGTTAAACTGAGGCCAGGTGTAGAAGAATTTATGCAATTTTGTTTAGAGAATTTTTTTGTTGGAATATGGTCATCTAAGTTGAGGTAAGCACCGTTATGATCCAAATTGTTAACATTTAACGTTGACCTCTTAAATAATTTGAATTTTATCGTGGTAATTGTTCACGATTGCAGGCATAACATTGACCTTGCTCTTAACAAAATACCCGTACAAAATGAACGATATTTTTTCATCTGGGTAAGATGCTTCTTACATATTGGTAATTGAATTTGTTATGATTCTTACATTTTGGACTGATACAAGTTACTATTAACAAGATCAATCAAAGTGCATAGAGGAAGAGGAATACACCTTCTGCAAAGACTTGCATCAAGTTTGGAATGAGTATCCTCAATTCAAAGAGGAGAATACACTGTTGGTGGATGATTCCTCCGAGAAAATGAGGCATAATCCAGTGAGTAATATTTTTTACATTCAATTTTTTAAATCCGTAATCAATGGCTATTATTTTCTAAATTTATCTTTTCTTTATAGGAATACACCTACATATGTCCGCCTCCCTATAACCAATCATCTTCCAACGACAATGCGTTAGGTATTACAGTTACATATGTGACTAATTCCATTGGTTTATTTATATATTGAAGATGTTGACAGGAGAGTCTGCTAATTTGGGTTATTTTTATATATCCACAGAAAAGGGCGGAAGCATCCGAGAATTTTTGGAAAAGTTGGCGAATGACCAGAGTACTGTACCCGAATTTGTAAAAAATAACTCTTTACACATTTGAATGTTATATTGTAATGTTGTATGCAGTCACCATGTCTGTTGATGGGAACTTGCTGTATTCCATGTCTGTTGATGGGAACTTGCTGTATTCCAAATGTCCTCGTTGCCCTGAGACATAAAGAAGTGATTGATATTAAAATTAACCATAAACAAACACTTGCGGACAATATGTTGTAGAATACATATAGTAACTTACATTATAATCCTCATCTGCGGGGCCGTAGGACCATTCCGCATCGTTAGCAAAAAAGTCAGTCGAGGTAGGTTGTGTAAAAGAATCCAGACCCAGCTTTAATTTAGGACACGTTACTCTGTTATGTCCCTCATTATTGCAGAAAGAGCAACTCCTACTTTTCTTCTGGACGATCTTCTTTTGGACAACTTTTCTCTTTCCTTGTCTTCGTTTAGGGTCGCCAACGCGAACTCCATTATCAACATTTCTTCGTTTACTTGAATCTTTCAAACCGAAAGAGTTTTCAAATTCGGCAGTTAGTCTTTTCATCTCATCTCTTGCGGTTATGAAAGATGCATCTGTCTTTGATGCAATGTAGCACAAACGACTTGACGTTGTACGTAGGGCCGTGAACCGTGCCATTTGCATAACTTCAGGTGCTACATTGAAGTCAAGGAAACTTGGTGCAGCAGCCTTCGCCTCCTTCGTCCATCGAGTTAGAATCAAGGACTTTGGAATACATGTGTAATCCAAGTGCTTCAGAACATGCAGTTGATGGCAACATAGAATTCCTACAGTCTCAAACTTCCTACACGAGCATGTGACGGTTTCCGAGGCAACATCAAAAGATACGTCAAATCTAATGTTCTTTTCCTTGTACTTTGACAGAACAAAATGTACAGACTCATCTGATAAGGACTGAATTTTTTCGTCAATCTGGTACAAAGTCTCCTCTTGAAGTTCTTCTTGGAAGAAACCAAATGATGCTCGCGTATAAATTTGACCAGCATGGCTTTCTAGGTCTGTGAGTTTGGTGATCTGGTAGGGCGTTGTCTGCGAACTTAAGCAATCTGCTTCCAACTCGTTGATACGAATTTGTCGAATTAAATAGTATTCAATTGTACGAACTACGTCTACATATGTCTTCTTCTGTATCAGGGCACGTCCGAGTGCAGCATTCAAGGACTCGCTTCTTTGTGTGGATCGCAAATTGGCAAAGAAATGACCCGTTTGATATGCTTGAGCCCATAAGTTCCAAGTATTTCCCTTCTCTATCACCCATGGATGGTTTTCGACGTTGAATTCGGAAATCACCCTAGACCATTCTCTATCAAATTCGCTGGTTGTCCACCACGACCTCATACATCTGTTAAACGCTGTGCTAAATTTGCTGTCACCAATGTTAGCTTGTACACTGCGAGCTAGATGCCAGGAACATAATCTGTGTTTAGCATAAGGGTAAACACATTTGATAGCCCTCTGCATTGCCCTATCCCCGTCTGTCACAACTGAAAGAGGCGCTTTATTCAGCATGGCTTGTAGAAAATTTCGCAGCACCCACTCGAACGATTGAGTCGTTTCGTCAGCTATGATCGCAGTAGCAAAAACTATTGTGCTATGGTGATGATTGACACCGACAATAGGAAAAATTGGTCGTGCATAGTAATTACCTTTGTAAGTTGTGTCGAAGGCAATAACATCACCGAAGCAAGTGTAATCAGATCTCGATGTTGAATCAGCCCAAATAAGATGCTGCAATGCCCCTGATTCATCTGTGGAGTATGTCATAAAAAACCCTGGATCATCATCTTTTTTGTACTCAAAGTAATCAAGGAGTGCATTCACATCCCCATTGACAAGCTCCTTTGATTTACCTCTATCAAGTGCATTGTACAGGTCTTTACTAGTAAATCCAACATTACGAAATCCCCCTGCCTGATTTATGAAATATTTCATTACCTTTGATGTCCCAACACCAACATCTTTCAACGCTGTTGCCTCAGCCACATCAGCCTCAGTCACACCTCTATTTGAACGCATAAATGGTGTCATAAGAGGTGTGTACAATGCATGATTATGTTCGTGGAAAGACTTACTCAGAACCCACTGATCTTTTGTTTTTGTTGCTGTGACAACGATTTTGGCCTTGCATCCTGTTCGTGTGACTGGCGTATGCGCACGTCGACGATTAACATTTTCGACCTTCGAACACCTAAACCCTTCTTTTGAACAACAAAATTCTTGTGTCTTAACATTCCCTTCGCCATCCAGCCGTGATGTTCCTCGACGTGCACTAAAACCTTTTTTCATTGCGTATTCCTTGTAAAAATTCCAAGCTTCCTCTCGTGAAGAAAAGAGCTGACCTACCAACAGTTCCGAATCATCAACGGTCAACTTCTCATCTTGCAAATTCCCGCTACCATTAACATCGTTGGATGGAATATCTTCCATTTTCTTAAACACGATCGGTTGAAGTGGTCCTAACTTTTCCTGCACATGACTTCTGTTGTGTTGCTTTCATTTTCAGGTACTAAATTCGGTAGGTGGTGGTGGTTGAAAGCATTTAGAGCAATTTATTTCTTCCTTCCTACAAAGTTAACGTGCAATAAATTCTATTTTTTTATCGATACATTTTTTCCCTCTGCTGAAAAAGTTTCAATCCTTTTGTAAAATTCCATGATACATTACCAAATCTGCGCGAAAATATCGAATCTTTCTTTCCTTCACGATAAAATGTTTCGATACTAAAAGAAACAATGAATTCTCATAGGTTACTATAAATAAAGTTTCGATACAGTTTTCCCCTTTCTGAAAATGTTTCGATACTCTTGTTAAATTCCCTGTTACATTACCAAATCTGCGCGAAAATATCGAATCTTTCTTTCCTTCACGATAAAATATTTCGATACTAAAAGAAACAATGAATTCTCATAGCTTACTGTAAATAAAGTTTCGATACAATTTTCCCCTTTCTGAAAATGTTTCGATACTGTTGTTAAATTCCCTGATACGTTACCGAATCAGCTCGAAAATATCGATTCTTTCTTTACATGACGATAAATATTATCGATACCTTCAGGCAACATTATTCCAACTTACTAAATATGTTTCTATACTATTGTAAAAAGAAAGTATTGTTAAATGAAATGCGAATTACAGTTTTCATTCCAGTTAAATTTACTTATGTGGTGTTTTGCTTTCCTATAAATACCCACGAATTCCACCATCACTAACTCATTCCAAATTCTCTCTAAACACCGAGCCCAATCTTTGCTCACCTTATGGCCAAATTTCAGGCAACATTTTATTTTCTCGATACTTTTTTTCAGTCAACAATCACCACCAAAATGTCACTGAAAGATTTAATACAGTTGACAACAATCGAGGTTAGTAAACACGGCGACAAACAAATTTCTTCCATGGAATGTCGAATCCCAACACCGTCAGCAAACAAAACACACTACGTTATGAAGCTTACGAACGAAACAGATGTTCGTAACATGTATGACCGCCTCAATTTCGTCGGAGCTACAGACGTCGATTTACATGTTAAGTTTGACGACGTCAACGCCGGCGAAGGTAGTTCGTCTGCACCCGTACAACCTGATCCAAACACTGAACGCGCACCGTCTTCACCGGATGTTGATGCGGCTGCGGATGAGCTACAACTTTTTGTGTACAGGCGTAGAGAACGAAAACAACAGCTGATCGAAGAACTAAACCTAAGTTCAGACGTGTCCACTGACTACGATGATTCAGATTAACAAAAAACTTCTGAAATTATCTTCCAATTATGTTATATGACGTCTTATTTCATCCTTTATCCCTTACTTGTCCACTGCCTCCAAATAAAATTTCGATACATTATTCCCCCTATCTGAAAATGTTTCGATACTGCTGTTAAATTCCATCATACATTAGCGAATCTGCTCGAAAATATCGATAGTTCCTTAACGTTACCATACAAATACCGATACTTTAAGAAACAACGGATTCCCATAGCTTACTGGAACAAAAAGTTTCGATACAATTTACACACTATTAATAAAAAACCCGATACTTTTGCCAGAAAATCAATGTTCCGGTACGAATTTCCTTCGACAATATCGATAAAAAACAAGATTTTCGATACTTTTGACACACAAATATCGATAATTAACAAGATTTTCGATACTTTTCCATGTTTTAATGGAAATTATTGATAAGTTTGCAAAAACATTCATGATCCCGGTCTATTTTTACTCTATTCTTTATTCATTACATCAATGTATCCGGTTTTTTATTACCGTTTTCATTATACACTTCTACAACTTTGCACTCCAGTGTTATGTCATTTCTCACTTGTATCACATGCACCGTTTACTGCTCCTCCTGTATAAAGCTTAAACCCTTATTCCCAACAACGAATCTGATTCTTCCTTTTCAGTGTCGTGTCTTTTCACTTCTACCTCCCTGTATCACGCATGCACCGTTTACTGCTCCTACTTCTCCACATTTACTTCTATAACCCCGGAAAAAGAGGAGAAGAACGAATCTGATTCTACCTTTTCAGTTTCGCGTCTTTCCAATGTATCACATGCACCGTTTCTGTTCATGTACCTTCTCCTCATTTATTTTTATAACCCGGGAAACGAGGAGAACGAACGAATCTCTGCCTTTTCAGTCTCATGCATTATCACTTTCCCTCCCAAACGGAAATTGCCTATAAATTAACAACTCCTCTATTTTGCTCTTCACAACATCTTCAATTTTATCTACTCAACCCTTTCCTTTGCTTTTATAATCAGTTCTCTTTCCCAATCTTCTATTATAAAATGAGTTCAAGCAGAAATTCGGGTAAAATTCCTCAGTCTTTCGCAAAGAGGAAGATTGAATTCGACACATCATCAAACAGTGATGATGATTTCTACTTTGATTCTGATTCTGAAAATGACGAACAACTAAGCCACGAGGCATTAAAATCCAGCAAATTTTTCAGGAGTTTCTTCGAGGCCTTCGATCGAATGAACTCTATCAACGACCCTACTACTACATGGCGCTGTCCAGCATGCCACGGAGGTCCTGGTGCCTCTAAGTCGTTTTCTGGCCTTCAGTCCCTACTCACCCATGCAAAAACCAAAAAAGGAGATAAGATGAAAATCCATCGCCTCCTTGCTCAGACGTTGGACGAGGAATTACGAAGAAGGGCTGCTTCGGCCACTCCTCAACCTCAACCTCAACAAAACGCTTCAGGCCATTGGCGTGGTCTGAGTAATGATGCTGCTATTGTCTCCCCCCGCCTTCAAGCCACCAGGAACCTAATCACCAAATACTCTGGCCACCCATGGTGATGATTAGGAACACACAACTTCATACAGATGAAGAGGGGAAGGTAGTTATATAACTTCTGAATTATGTTTTCATTACTATTATAATACTTAACTTCTTATTTCTTTAATTTTTTGCTTCAGTGGATTGGCATGGGAAACCAAGACCTTCTCAACGCTTTCAATACCTTTGGTGCTGTTGCCAAGGCTCGCCATTCATATGGTCCACGAGGCCATCGTGGGATGAGCCTTTTGATTTTTGAGAGCACAGCGAGAGGTTATTTAGATGCTCAGCGTCTGCATAACCAGTTTGCTGCCCAAGGTTTCGGGTTAGATGCTTGGCAACGTCATGCTCCTTCCCCTCCATCCAGCCAGCGCCAACTATATGGTTACATGGCTGAAAAAGAAGATATACACATCTTCAACCGCCATCTCCAAGGTTTTCTCTATCATTTTCTTCTATTATTAATAACAAGATACTCTTCTGCTCATACTTATGCAAAAAAATTTTGTTCATTAGCCAACCAAAAGGTCAAGTTTGAGATGCGACCATATGCAGAGATGGTTGGACAGCAAGCTGGTGCTGGAACAAGTTCCATGGGTGGCAGGGGGACTTGAAGGGAGGAGGCTTGAAGGGACAATGAATTCAGAATAAAGAAAAGATTGATGGTCTAATATTTATGTGCAGTTCAAAGACCATGCCAGATTGTTTCCAATATCATAAAACTCTATTACATGATATTGAAAACAATCCGGCTTGGTCTTTGCATTGCACATAAATATTAGAAGATCAATCTTTTGTTTCTTCTCAATTTCTTTTTATTTCCGTTGCCATATCGTTTTGTAATCTTTTCATTTTGTAATCTTTTCCTTTCTATCTGATGCACTACTATTTTCTTGATTCTAATTTTTATAAAGTTTCCATACTTTTTCGATAGTATCTTTACCTCTCATAGACGTATCCAAACATTTAATATAAGTATCCATATATTGATAAAAAGTTTCGAAAAACTTTTCAAAAGTATTCAAACTTTCGAATTCAACATATCCGGTACCATTGATAAATTGTTTCGAAAAACTTTTCACAAGTATGGAAACTTTCGAATTCAACATATCCGGTACCATTGATAAAAAGTTTCGATAAACTTTCCAAAAGTATGGAAACTTTCGAATTCAACATATCCGGTACCATTGATAAAAAGTTTCGATAAACTTTTCAAAAGTATGGAAACTTTCGAATTCAACATATCCGGTACCATTGATAAAAAGTTTCGATAAACTTTTTAAAAGTATGTAAACTTTCGAATATAACATATCCGGTACCGCGTTACCGAATACATTATATACCTTATAACAAATTAGACGCTACCGGTTTTATTATGTGTGACCTTTTACTTAAATTAGCCGGTTACCATTATTTTATCATTTTTTTGTGTGGTTTTTACCGGTTTTATCATTTCATATCCACATATCCGGTACCGCTTTACCGGTTACATTCTATACACAACCATGTTTCCGGTAACGCCGTATATTAGCCGCATATTAATCTGCCGCACGGTAGAAAAATCCCTGATTTATGGCTCTTATCTTTTTAATTTAATTTAATTTAATTTATGGCTCTTATTTTCTCTTCTCCTGCTGGGATGTTTATTGTTGGACAAACTGCACCATTGGTCACGAAGTAATTTATCTTTTCTACTTTAGTCATCAAACTTTTTTCTACAAATTTGGCCACTAATGTTAAGTTTTTTTTTTTTGTCATAGACTGCTAAAAATTAACAAGGTGGATGATGTGGTATGATATAATAACAGTTTTAGTTTCTACAACTTATATATTCTATCAATTTGGTTTTAGTTTAAAAATAACTTTTAAAATTTAAAAATTCTATCAATTTGGTCCTTGTTTTAATTCTGATAGTTTAATAAATTTAACCTTTCAATAAGATGGTGACAAAAAATCCGACTCATCTCACCTCATTGCCATCTCTAATTGTAGCATACAAAATTGTTATTATGGAAGTCGAATAATAGATATTGTCCTTGTAAACATTATATAATATGGGAATAAATACCAAAATTATACATAATTTTTTGTCAAATGTGCAATGTTATACATAAAATTTAGATTTCCTGCAATTGTATACATAAAATTTTGATTTCATTCAATTTTCACAAATATTATCCAAAGGCCATTTGCAAGGTAATCAAATGCCAGATTTGCCAACTTTCTTTCTTTGCTTAAAGCAAGATGCGCGGATAATGTGATCGAATTTTCCGGTGATTGGGCCGAACACCTCGAGTGCCAGAAAATCGTTGTTCTCGCCCTGTACCGGACCGTGGTCAGAAGAGGTCTAGCCTTTGGTGTGAGGCATTCGATGACAACACTGCAACTTCAGTGTGAGCGGCTCGTTTTCTGCATGACAACTAATGTTCCAACTAAGGATTCAACCGGTAAAGTTTTGAATTCACCCCCATTGTATCATGTTGAAATAACAAATTTATACGTTTTAGCAAAGAAAAAATTGCAACTAAATCTAGGAGTTGCAACGTTGGCCGGGAGGAAGAGCATTTTAAAGTTGGCACAAAGAAGACATTAGAGTTTCCTCAAGGAAAAACTTAAATGACCCTAGTGAACCTCTTGGTGTGATTGCCTGTGCAGTTTCTTGGGTTTGGTTTGCCCGTCTCTCCTAATCAATTTCTTGAGGGACGAAGTTTGTCGCAATGATATAGTCTAATATAAGCCTTTTGTTTTGTACAAGTTTATGACAATCGACTAGCTATCACCACCTTTCTTCTGTAAACTTGTAGTGGGATGTCATGTTACTGAATTGTGGCAAGATAGAAACAATTCGGTAACAGTTCATGTATGTTCTCCATTTCCCAAACTAAATCTGGGATTTTTCTCTCTGAGTCATCCATCATCTAAATTGCATCATGTTATATGTTTCAGACAATGAAGTCCAAAGAGAAATACCATGTGGGAGCTCCAAGACAGCTGCACTGATGCTTTCGAATCCATGGTGGTCTTTGCTCCTGTGAACATAAACGGTATGCAGTCGGTGATCACCGGATGTCTCCATTCTCCCCGACGGATCACTTCTGGACACGAACAACGATGCGAAGGAGGTTCTTTGCTTACAATAGCCTTCCAAATCCTAACAAACAGCTCCCCATCTGCCAAACTAACCATGGAATCTTGCACATTGCAAAAACATTAAGACCAGCTTACAGTGTGAGATGGTTGATCACAATAGCCTTTTATTCAATAGAGACATCAATTGTAAAACTCATAATTGTTGCTAACAAGCATAGAATATTAAAAAACCAACTAAACAATCCATAATCAATGGGAACAACAAAAAGCAGTCTTTGGAACACCCTTGCAAAAGATTACAAATTTACCAAACCAACTAAGCCGGCTGCTGCTGCTGCTGGGACTGGGACTGGTCAGACTCCAACGGGATCCCAAGCTCCCCTGTTTCTTCCTTCCGGGGCTGCCCAGTCCTACTCGGAATAGGCACAGCAATGAAAGTCTTGGTCTTGCTAATAGGCCTGCTCTTTTCCAGCTGCACAAAGTCACCGACTTGGAACTTGTTGTCCGGGTCATGAGCCTGGAACTTCTTCTTCTTCCTCACACGCCGCTTGTACTTGGGGTGCGGGGCTAAGCGCACCACTTCCACGGACACGGTCTTGTCGTTTGTGGCACAAACCACCCTGCCTTGCATGGACTTCATTGCCCTGATTTGAGGGAGAAAAGACGGCTGGCGAGAGAGGGGAGAATTGGGTTTTGAGAGATGAGAGAGGGAAGTTGAGCCATTGAGAAATGGCGACGACAGTTTCAGAGAGTGGAGAGAGGAAGTGATTGACATTTTTTTGGTGTTGAAGAAGAAGAGGATAAGGGAATTGAGGGAGCTTTTATTTTATTTTTATTTTTTTCTGTTATGGATTGGGTATTTTGGGACCGTTGGATATGTTATTAGTAGACACTGAGAGCCGTTTGAGTAGATGTGGTAATAACCCGAGAACTCCGTAAAAAAACTTTGATATAAAATTCGACTAAATTAAAGTTTACACTTTACACAAATTTATTAGGAATTTAAGGTATAAAGTTGGTTATAACAGTTTTAGGTTTAATAATTGGATTTATATCCAATACATCGTCGTAAACTTTTTTTTCTAAATTCTAAATTATTAAACCTAAACCCCTAAACCTTACCCCATAAATTAAGTCTTTAAAACCTAAAACTAAGACACTTATGAAAACTAAAGGTTTCCACCGCCAATGTATCAAATGATTATCCTTAATAATTTAGAATTTAAATTTCTATGGGTTGTGCAATATTTTTGGGTAAACAACACTATTATTCACTAAACTATTCTCGTTTTTCTATTTTGGTCACTAAATTATTATTTTGCGCAAAATTATTGATAGTATGTTTTTTTTCTATTTTAGTCACTAATATTACTTTTTTTTATTTTGGTCACCAAACTATTATTTTGCGCAAAATCATCATTGATGGTATGTTTTATTTTTCTATTTTGGTCACTAATGTTACTTTTTCTTCTTTTTTGTTTTGGTCACCAAACTATTATTTTGCGCAAAATTACCATTGATGGTTTTTTTTTCTTCTATTTTGGTCAGTAATATTATTTTTTTCCTGTTTTGGTTACCAAACTATTGTTTCTATCGTGTTACGGTAATCCAACTATTGTTTTTTTTTTCAAAAATAGTGAAGATTTTGTTAAAAATAATATTTTGATGATTAAAACAGGAAAGTAGAAATAGTTGAGTGATTAATGATGTTCTTTACCTAATATTTTTTTACACAACTTGTGCATCTAAATATAACTCTAAACATGAGCAAGCACATTTGGTCTTATCAAATTGTTCATCTTTGTTTCCTCATATTTCCTTAGGTCATGAGTTCTGGACTCCCTAGGAGCAGTTCCCTTCCTTCCACTATAAATATGCTGTTGCTTTGTTCTTGAGAATATGACCAATGTAAGTGTGTAGAAATTCACAATCAATGGTAGTAAACAACCATTGGGTGCAAGAGGCTGGCATTTAAAGAAAACATGTTCAATGGTTATCAAACTACAAAACTCAGTTCTTGGTTTTCATATGATACACATATATGGAATGCTTTAAGCTCCATAGTTTTAGTTTTTCTCTTGTTTTTTCCTATTTACAAAAGGAATCCATGGAAAAGAATTGCAGAAGTTAGCAAAACAGCCTGCAAAAGTCAGGAATAATCCCGTATGGCCATATCTATATAGGTTGAATCTATCAAACTCTTTTCGGTCTCTCTATCACTATGCTTCCATTAATGGCGTTCTTTTGGACTTCCTACCCCACCCAAGCTTTCAACATATGTCTTCTTGGTAGTCACTGAATGTAGATTTTGCATCTGTTTTTCATCAATATCTCTGGATCTCTCTGCTTTGCAGTCTACGATTTCCTCGTCGATCTCGAGTTGTTCCGCACTCCATGTAAGTAAGTCCGAGAGGGTCATCAAATTCCCTTTTTCCCCCTCGTTTCCTGATCCCGGATTCGCCGAATTCGGTAGGATCTTGGTTGTTTGATTCGGTTTTCGAACAACAGAATCAGCATAGAGGACATCTCCTATTCTGGACAAGATGGTAAAGGCCAAGCTTTCCAGTATCCTTGAATAGCTCTCTTGGAGAGCTTGTCCCACATCCTGCATTACCAGCAAGATAGTCTTAAACAAGTCCAAATGCATAGGTGGTAATATATATGTGTGTGCGCGTGCACGAGCACACGAACAGAAGAGGTATAATATAATTACCCGGTTGTATTGGATTTTGGTGATGTCGAGTGCCGACTGAGGAATTCCGGGGT
Source organism: Hibiscus tridactylites (assembly GCA_958450335.1). NCBI lineage: Eukaryota > Viridiplantae > Streptophyta > Magnoliopsida > Malvales > Malvaceae > Hibiscus > Hibiscus tridactylites. Next base: position 11,222,123 of record OY288269.1, on the reverse strand, counting down.
ACTGGTGTTTGATAATGCGTAAAACCGTCTCGGCTCTCTCTTCAAAGAGTTCTCTCTTTTCGTAGCTAACGGCGGAGCTCCACGCCGATTTCCCGTCCTTTTGGACCATCTTCCGTTTCCATATCACAATGGACGCCTCTATTCTATCCTTGAGGTCTAATATCTTGTGCTCTGATGATAAGTCCATGGCTGAGAGAAATTGATTAGGGTCAAATAATTCTACTGTGATACTCCTATAGATTGAATCACCAAGACTAGCTCTCCCATTCTAAACAAAAATCATCAACAAAAAACACATTAATCAACGGACCATGTATGACACCACATTTCATGGAAATCATGTAACTTTGGTATGTTCATCTTCGTTTTTACCTTTGGGAGGGACTCGATGTAGTTTTCCGGGATCTCCATCTCCGACAGAACTTGAGCGTTGATCGACATTGCCAATTTAAGCACTTGTGTCACGGATTCCTTTTGTCTCTGCAGGTTCTTTCTTGCCGCATCCGACAAACCGTTTTCGGGAACTTTAACCGTAGGCAGCCACCATTTATCATCTAATCTTTTGGCGTTCCCTTTCTCTTCATTTGAGGCATCTTTTGACAGATAATAGAACTCAGTTTGATCTTTGAAAGAATCTAAACAATCCTGACCATTGTAACTTAAGATTAATCATTACACGAGGTACTAGATTGTTGCTCAATTTATATCATCACTGAGGTAATCCAAGCTCAATATAGAAATAGCCCTTACAAGAAGCATCGTATCAAGTGTCCGGAGGGCCGGAATGTTCATCAGAAGATCTGCTCGTTGCTTCGTGATCATTATCTGAAAATCGAAGAAGATACAGATACGGATATAGATATCGATGTGCCGAATAATTTACTCCGATGCAGAGAGACAGAGGGTAGCATACCTCCATGTTGGATCCATCCTTGTTTTTCTGTTGAGAGGGAACAAATTCAACAATCCAATCACTTACAGAAAACAGCCAATCTATCTCTTTTCTCCACCTCGATTTCCTTTCGGCTGTCATCGGCTCTAGACGTGATTGTTCGCCGAACACGGAAGCTAAAAGCCGGTGAGGGAATCGCAGAGGACATTGATGAGAAATTCTCTACAGATTAGACCAAAAATCCATTGTTAAATTAGCAGGAAAATGGACCATACCAGCAAGGTTTGTAATGGCATTTGATAGTGCCAAAGCTGATGAAACACCCTTTCCTCCACCTGACATATCCTCTCCTAGGAGTAATTTAGCAAACTTTTCCTTCATCTGCTCCATATCTGGACACAAAACAAATACATTGCAGGCAATTAAATCTATAATTTCTAGCAGGGATTTAAATAGCAGTATTGAATCGCAATATTGTCTGTTATATAGTGGCAACGGTGTGAAGCAGAATCACACCAATAACGGCAGCCGCAATTCAACCGGTAACGGCCAATTGTGGCAATAACAGGCTTCTATTCCCGCGATAAACACAATACGACCGAAAACATTCTAGTCTAAAGAAGAAAGCATATACGAAACACACCACTCAATAGCTGTTTTTCTCTGGCTTCGCAGGCGGCAATGAAGTTCTCCATGGCCTGCCTCGCCTCGGCGTCGTCTTGATCCGATGAGAGTGGATCCGATCCCTGGTTCTCACCATCACCCTCGGCCGCCTCCTCTGACCCGCCGCCACCTTTGTCGACGCTCGTACTCTGCGTACTCCTCGCCGCCTTCTGCCCCTTGCCCCGGAAGTTTTTAAAAAACCTTCCGATCTTCAAACTGTCTTGGTCCTTTTCAACAGCGCCAACCATCTTTAAGGTTGTCGATATGGTCGACTGTATTTGCTGCATGGTGTTGTGTATGGAAGAAGAGGGAAGAAACTAAGGGAAAAAGAAAACAAGTTTTGGTTTTGAGAATCTCTTCTTCCAAAAAATGGTGGTTTGGATTGAGAAAATAGGGGGTTTTAGTGAGATTGAGAGGAATGTAAAGTTGTGTTGGATTTTCCATATTTGAGACATGGAAGAACGTGGGGTGCATGTTTTTGAGACAGGGACTTGGGAAAGAGAATAACAATCCTAAGCAGATCAAATTTAGATTATTCTATGTATGTCCAAAGGCTCTATTTTCATTTAAGTACAATGCTTAACAACTAATGGTTCAAGTTTAATTTCATAGTCAAACCTTTGCTAAAAATCAGACACCTATTCATTATATATTACCTAGAATATCACCACTAATTAATAATTATTAATTATGCTTCGATAAATCAGATTAAATTTAGGGGGGAAATTGATACACAAGTTGTGTAAACTTTAGTTTACATAAATTTGTTAGATTTAGTGTTTGAAGTTTAAGATTTAGAGTTTAAAGTTTATGTATGTAAGTTGTAGGGTTCGGAATTTAAGATTGAATAATTAAGTATCTATTAAGAAAAATCAATTAATTGAGTATCTATTTTAGAGGTTAGAATTTATGTGTTTAAGGTTTAGAGTAGAATATTATAAGTATGTAGGTAGCTTAAGTTTCTGATTTTTTTTATAAAAAAATTAATTGTCTAATTTTTTACAATTAATTGAGTCTTTGTACTTGAATAATTGAATCAAGTAAGTCATCAAACCGATAGATTAAATCAATTAAGTTTTTTGACCAATTTTGATCATTAAGTCTTAACGAGTTTTCCCTTTAAGATATTATTGTCACACGAAACATTACAGTTTTGTCACATGACATTTACATTTTTATGAAATATTTTTAGAAGTTTTTAGATTTTTTTAAAAAATAAATAATTTTTAAAATGTCAAACAATAACACTATAACGTAGCGCATGAAACTAACTAATCTAAAAAGAGCATTTATATTTAACCGTTATTGTTGATCAAATGAATGAATTAATGATATTTCACGATACAATATTTAATTGGATGAAAAATTTCAATATCATTTTATCACATGGCGTTTACAATTTTTTTTATAAAATAATTTTAGAAGTTTTTTAGATTAAAAAAATTAAATAGATTTTAAAAAAATGTCAAATAGTAACATTATAACACGAAGCATAAGGTACACGGGATTTTGCCGACGGTACTGCCATGTAGAGCTGGTTCGTCTCTATGGAAAGGAATTTGTTTGGTTTGGGAGGATATGCGGCAACACTTGGTATGGAATGTTGGTGATGGGCGAGGGATAGACTTTTGGGACGACGCTTGGGTGGCTAACCTGGGCCCTTTGCGCCATTATCGTACTGATGGAATGGTGCAAGCTCAGCGGAACACCCCTATTTACACCATGGTTGATGATGCAGGTGGTTGGCGCTGGGAGAGCTTTGCTCATTTGTTACCACAACGTGCTGTGTGGGGGGTAGCTGCGGTGCAACCACCAGGTGCGTTCGGGGTGGCTGATAGGCCGGGCTGGGATTTGGAGACCTCACGCCGGTTTTCGGTGCGTTCGGCGTATATCTTGCGTGCAGCGAGTGCTGCTGATGATGGTGATCGCATATGGGCGGTGCTGGCAAGGTACAAGGGGCTGCCGCGAATTAGGTTCTTCATGTGGCAAGCTTGTCATGGGAGGCTTTTAACGAATGCTGAACGGGTGCGACGACATCTTGCACATGATGCTAGCTGTGTGATTTGTGGAGCTGCAATGGAAGATGTTTCGCATGTCATACGGGACTGTTTTGAGGTGAAAAGTGTGTGGTGTCGGGTGGTTCGGCCGGATCGAATTCAATGGTTTTTTGAGCTGAATATTAAAGAGTGGATGTTGATCAATCTTTCGGATCAATGCTACTTCCCTATGGATACCGTGAATTGGGACATTCTGTTTGGTGCCGTTGTTTGGACGGCTTGGAAGCGGAGGAACTGCTTCATATTTGAGCCGACGAGGATGGGTTCGGAGGGGTTACTGCAGGCTGTTGTTCGCGTGTGCAATGACACAATTCAGGTGGCTAGTTTGGATCAAAGCAGGGAGGATATGATGGTGCACTCGCGGCCGGTGATGCGATGGGTGAAGCCGATGGTGGGATGGGTGAAGGTAAATGTGGATGGCGCGGCAAACACTACCTCAAGTTTAGCATTTTGTGGGGGTGTTGGCCGCGATAGCACTCGAGGGTGGCGTTTTGGTTTCGCTAAAAAGATTGGTATTTGTTCTAGCTTTGAAGCAGAAGTGTGGGCGGTACATGAGGGGCTTATAACGGCTTGGGCGTTAGGGCATACTCGTGTGATTATTGAAACGGATAATAAGGAGGTGTATGAGGTGCTTGCAATGGGTGATCCGACAAGTCTTCCATCATCCTTGCGGGGTTCGTTGGCATCGATTTTGTCTAGAAATTGGGTGGTTCGTTTCTCGCGGGTTCGCCGAGAAGCAAATATGGTAGCGGATGCCTTTGCTAAGTTGGCTAAGGAGCTCCCTTTATCGTATTATCGTTTTCTTGATCCACCAGCGAGTATTATGGGAAAATTGAATGCGGATTGGGATGAGGGTTAGCGTGTTGTGTGAGCGCAGGGTTTATTTTGTCATGTGAAGAGCATGGGGTGACAGGTTTTTTTTAGGTGTTTGTAGACTATATTTCTATTCGATATCATTAGGAGTGGTGTTTAGGTGTGCTCTTGTAGCAGGTTAGGAGGCGTTTTTCGGATCTTTTCTTGTTTGTGTTGCTTTAATCGCCCTAGATCGCGTACTCTTTTTCCTCCATTAGGTTTAGGGAGGTTTTTTAATGAGGCGTGATTTAGGTGTGTTCCCCTTCAATTCAAAAAAAAAAGCATTTGGATTTAACAGTCATTATTGATCAAATAAATGAATTAATGAAATTTCACGATACAAGATTCAACTGGATAAATTTTTTTAGGGTAAACTACATAAATGGTCCCCCAACTAATCGCAACTAACAAATCGGTCTAATTCCGTTAAAAAACAAACGACTGATGATGTGGCAGTTAATAAAATATGTAGAATAACATATTTAACTCTCAACCTTTATATTTTATTTTAATTTGGTCCTAAATTAGCTACCGTCATGAATTTACTAATATGTAGAATAACTTTTTTTTTATTCAGCTATGCAAAATCGTCATGAATTTATTAAACTTTGCAAAAGAAAGTAAAATAGAAGGAAAATAAAAGCTTTAGCTGAAAATGATATGACATTAGTTATTTTTTTTAGCCTTTTTAAAGAGATTAGCTATCGTTAATAACAATGGAGGTTTTGATTCTCTAATTGTTTTTATTGCTTATATAAATGTGGTTGCAAATAGCTAGAGTTAACAGTAACGGATATTTGTTTTTTTAGAAGGGAAGAAGTTAAAGTTTATGATTTAAGGGACTAAAATGTTGTAATACTTAAATGTTGAGACCTAAAATTTTAAATTTAGGACCAAATTAAAATAAAATGTAAAGATTGAGGGTTAAATATGTTATTATACAAATTTTATTAACTGCCCCATCATCAGTCGTTTATTTTTTAAAAATCGGACTAATTTGTTAGTCGCAATCAGTCGGGAGACTATTGAGTTGATCAAATGATGGCTAAACACCAAGAGGGGGTGAATTGGTGGAATAAAAATTGAAGGGTGCAAATGGATAATTTAAAAATGAAGACAAGGCGATTTTAGAGTGGTTCAAGCTTCAAACAAGCTTCGAACAAGCTCTACATCCACTACCTCAGCACCATACTGAGGATTTCAACAATTCACTAACTTGAATCCGTCCTCTTTTCTCGACTTAGGAGGAAACCTTACAAATCGGTCAATCTCTCTACCCAAGGATTGACCCAATATCACTCTTTTACGACCCAAGGTAATATTAGGGTGGTAGGCTGGATACCTGGATCGTTTTGCCAACGCTTTTTTGCTTCTCTCTCTGTAAGGCCTTTTTCCCCTTCCATTTTCTCTTTTTTTTTAGTTTTGATTACGGTTTGCAGTTTTTTTTTTCAATAAAGTTGTTGACTTTTTTATTATATAAATTTGTTGATTTTTTTTGCTTAAAGGGGTTATTTTGCCCTAAGTACGACCCAAATTAACAATGTCGTTCTTCGCGCGAAAAGACGTTTAATTAGGTCTTTCAGTTCGCACATTGCAGTAAATTAGTTTATTGACCAACTAAACCGTTAACCGCTAGTTATGTTGCCGTTAACTATATGCCACGTCATAGCTGACGTGTCAAAAATGCTGATGTGGCATAAATTTTAAAAAAATAACTATTTTTTCTATATTAAATTTTAACCAATCAGATGTTAAAATAAAGAGTTAAAATAACTCTAAAATAAAGGAGCTAGGAATCAAACCCAAGTCTAGTGCATGAAAAGCTTAGTGCTACATCACCAGGCCAACCTTCTAACCTTGTGAATAAACACCAATGAATGTAAAATTGGAAGTGTATGTTTATGAGTCGACCTGTGAAATAGCAGGTAATTTATGTTTTATTATACTGAGATCAGGAATCAACTCAATGTTTAAAGGTACTACAAGCGCTTACCGCAAGAATCAGCAATGCGGAAGGTCAATGAAACTGAGTTATCTTCATCCTTTTTCCCTTTCAACCTGAATATGCTGTTTATGCATCCTCTGCAACTCCAAAACTGGGCACCGGGCACCGAGGACTCTCGCTATTGCTTCCAGCATTTGTGCTTATGGAAAGCTGCTTGTATTCAGTATCTGGATTTTGCATTGATTAGCCTTTTCTCTCAGTTTTTTGCTTTATAGCATATATGATAAATATGCAACTGCATGTGCTTGTATTGCTGTTGTATTTTTTGTGATTGATTTGTTAGATTTTACAGTTCAATGTGATTATTTCCGGAGTAGGAGCTTGAATATTTGTAATTAACTAAAATACGGATGGAAATCGTCTGCCCCTTATCATGCCCCACTTTAAAATAGTGGGTTTAGGGTTTAGAGTTTAAGATTATGAGTTGTGGTCAGGGTTTAGAGAATTAGGGTTAGGGTGTATTTTAGGGTGTAGGTTTAGGATGTGAAAATTAGAGTTAGGGTTTAGAATTTAATTTTTAAGTAATTTTTAATGTGAGACATAGAAGGAAACATAATTAGGGGATTATGATTTTTACCCCTGAAATGTAACACCCGTGTTTTAGGGTTAGGAGTTAGTCGAGTTAGTGGGTCCGAGTCGGTAAAATTAATTTTAATCAATATGGCCTAGATTTGGTCTAATTGATATTTAAAATAAAGAGGAGGGACCACCTTGGTGATTTAGCCAAAATAATTTAAAAGTAGACAACATTTTTGAATGTTAAAAAGAACAAAAAAAAGAGAAGGGAAAAAGTTGTCTTCCTCCCCTTTTTCCCCTCTTTAACGTTGGAGCCCTTAAACCCCTCCCCAAACCCAAAAACACTATTCCATTGATTTCTTCTTCAACCCAAGGTCATCTTTCAAAGGTAATAACATTTTCCCACTCTCCTCTTCATTTTCTATCTATTCATGGTTGTAGATTTTGAAACTACCAACTTTTGAAAAGTTAGGGTTTAATGAAAGTTTGGGTTTTTACTTAGTTTTTCAATTGGCTTTAAATCATCAAGTTGGGTTTTAGTTTATTCACCTTAAAATGCACCTAATATGTTAAAATCAATGAGTTTGGGTGAAAACCCGAAATGGGTCTTTGTAGCCAAGTTTAAAGTGTTTAAAACTTGATTTTCGGTGGGTTTTAGGATTAATTAGAGGGCTGATGGTTTAAGTATGTTAGGAGGGTGTTTTGGGACCTTTTGGGTGTCATTTGAGTGTTTGAAAATGGGATTTTCAGCTAGTCTTTGAAGGAGCACGAAAATGGGCATTTTTAGGTGATTAATTTAATTGGAAAATTGTTGAAGTTTGGCTTGGGCTTAAGAGTTGAGTTGATGACTGAGTTTCAGCATTGATTGAGAGTAATGAGTGTTTTTTTGATTGGCTAGAAGCAAGAGGAGGCGTTGGAGAGGCATCAGGATCGAATCTGAGCCTGTAGGAGGCTTGCTTTGGTTGCTAAGGAAGGGTAGTGAGTGACTTTAAATACGTTTTAAAGATTGGTTCAAGTGTGTGTGGTGTATGTGTGGAATGTGCTTGGTAGGCCTTTCCAAAGTGAGAGTTAAATTGGTAACTTAACTCCTTGAATTTTAGTATGCTATTCATGCCATTGTCTATGTGTTATTGTGATGTGTGGATTGGTTGTATATGTATGCCTTGCTATGTATATACAATGTGTATGAGACACGAATGGTGGATATGTGATGTGATAAATGAAATTGGCACTAATTAACTTACCGGGTGTAAATGATCGATCATTAGGATTAGTGTGCACACAAATTGAGTCAAAACGTACGTGGCCTTGATGGCGTTGAGTCATAAGGAGGAGTACGGTGATGTAACATTCCACCGGAAATTTATATATATTCTACGGGATGATTAGTGGAATCCCATCCGTAGGGCATGTGGTGATGAGTGGAATCCCGCCCATGCAAGGTCCGGTGATGAGTGTAATCCCACCGAGGTAAAGTGATTGTTGAGATTAAATCCGCACATCCGGGTAAACTAATAGTGGCCAATTGAACTTGTTCATATGATTGTGATGTATGATATTGACATATGATGTTGAGCTTAGTATGAGGTGAGATGCCATATTATGACTCTTGAAAGACTAGCTAGGTCTACTTGTTGATTTACCTATGTATGATGTATGTGAGATTAGGGGATTGCATGCTTGAACCCTGCATTGTCGATGTTTTCGATTTTAAAGCATCCTCACTAAGCTTATAACTTACGCTCTCATTTTCAACAATGCAGATCATTAGCGTGGTGTTAGCTCGGAGCAAGGCAAGAAGGGCTTTCTAAGTTTTTGTTGCTCAAGTACGGTTAAACAATTATGTAGTAGCTTAGCAATGTGGCAAGAGTGTGTGTTATGTATGAGCTATGTATGACTCCTTTATGTGGTTGATGCCTATGATTTGACTTGAATTGTAAACATGTTATGACTTGCCAAATGCTTGTGTGATGTATGCCTTATGGATGTTAAGTGCTTTGATGGCATGTAAACCTTTTTGAGTTGAATGGTGCCTTTTGGCCTTTAATGTCTTCAAGCATGCCTTATATTGAAAAGTTGCTAATGTGTAAATGCCATGGATGAATGTTTCAATCTATGCCTTGTATGTGTTTGAGCATGTTTGATGTAGGATGTATGCCTCTAGACCTTGTTTGCTTGTGTTGAGTGCCTTTAGAGGTCGTTTGGGACCTTTAGATTTGTGGAAAAACGCCTAAGTCTGGTTTTCAAAGGTTGCAGGCAGCCCGCGTTTCGAAACGAGCTGGGCCGTTTCGGAACGGGTAAGGCTTCAGGGACCCCGTATCGGAACGTGTTTCGATACGGTTTGGCCACTGAGAGCCCCTGTTCCAATACGGGTTTCGGAACGTTTTGGCTACTGGAAATTTGAGAAATTGACGAGATGAAAGCGTTTCGAAACGGGTCTAAGGGTTTCGAAACGGTCAAAATCTCGTTGACCACGAGAAGTTGACCGTTGAGGGTGTTTCGAAACGGTTGACCTCCGTTTCGATACAACCTCTTCGTATGGGCTTGGGGCAGTTGACCTGGTCAAGGCGTTTCGATACGCCTCAAGGGTGTTTCGAAACGGCCTGTTTAATGGATTAAAATTGGGCTGTTTAAGTGATGATTTGGGTTCGGGTGATTGCTTTCTTCTTTCTTTTCCGCTGTTTTGATCACGTAGGACTTTAATGTGCCATTAGAGAAGATAAGTTAAAAGAAAAAAAAATTAGGGTTGCTAACCGAGGGGGAACCTTAACGGGTTTTGCTTCGGTTTTCCCCGTGTGGCCCACTCGGACCGATCATCCGGCCAGACCGGGACGAGGGGTTACATGAATTACTTGCTTTTGTTTGAGTTAGTCCTTTCATCGTTGAGCTAATATTTAATTTAAAATGACAATAATGAAGGGTATTAATTGTTTTGAGCTTTTCTCCCCATGCATGCGTGAGGGAGAAGTGAATACTGAAGATTTTAATGAGGTTATATAACACATTTTGTGTTTATTGACAAGGTTAAGATTTTAATGCTTCACCATCAGATTGGGTTCGATTCCTAACTCCTCCAAGTCATGAGTTATTTTAACTCTTTGTTTTAAAACCAATTAAATGACGTTACGTGTTATCATCTGACTGGTTAAAATTTAATAAAAAAATAAATATGAAAAAGTTATTTTAAAAAAAAATTAATGCCATGTCATCATTTTTTGACACGTCAGCTGTGACATGTAGTTAACGACCACGTATGCAGCAATTAATGGTTCCATCGGTCAACGTTAGTCAAGGGGTTAATTTGCTGCAATGTGCGAACTGAAGACCTAATTGAACGCGTTTTCGCGCGAAGGGTAACATTGCTAGTTTGGGTCGAACTCGGGTGCAATATAACCCCTTTAGCCATTTTTTATTTGGGTAAACTACCTGAGTGACCACCCAACTATTAGGTCTGACATGTTTTGACCATCGAACTACAAAAATTCAAAATTCTACCACCCAACTATTTAATTGGACCTATTTTGGCCACTTGCCGTTAAAATCTAACGAATAGGTGATGTGGCAGTTAAAGTAAATTTGTATACTTACACATTTGATCCTTGTTAGTTACATATTATATCAATTTGGTCATAATTTATATAATTACCCAACTTATCATTGATTGTTATAGTCTTTGCATCGCCGATTGTTATTGGTAGGTAAGTTTTGCTTGTGGGCCGATGAGGAGTTCGGTGGTGGCGGCCGTATAACGCATGGACGGCAGAGGCGGCCGGAATTAGTGAAAAACATAGGCACTTGGGGTTCTCGACAAATCTTGTACTCACCTTCCATGGAGAACGGCATAGAAACACCGCGAGTGAGAGGCATGGTTTTCATTGCGGGACGACGAGAAACACAGAGGTAGTGGCGGTGCAAGCCACGAATCGACAGATATGGGTGGTCGGAGCTTGATCGAAAAGATAGAGAAATGGATGGGTTTGACGATCCTTTAAATTGATCTCCACAGCAAACGATAGAGCTTCACCGCGAGTGGTTGTCAGGGCGTGGTCGCGACAGTCGAGCTGGTAGAGGCAGTGAAGGTCACGGTGCGGCGGTGGCCGAGATCAACGGGTGATCGGTGAGTGGAAATGAAAGGTTTTGGGGTATAAAAATCATCTGCCCCTTTTCGGTGCCCCTACTTATGCCCCAACACTAAAAAATACTACAAAATTAAATTTCAAGTCCTAACCCTAAATTATAAATCCTAAACCCTACACCCTATACCCTAAAGTATACATCATACCATAAATTCTCTAAACTCTAACCTAAAACCCTAAACCTTAAACCTAATTTTAAGCGTGGGGCATAAGTAGGGGCACCGAAAAGAGGCAGAAAATTTCCATCCGATTTTTAGGGGAATATCTCGATATATCTTTTTTTAGATCTGAAACTGGTATTAATAACAAGGCTGGTGGGGTTGGCTTTATTTAATTTCGAATAACTGAAGACCATGGTAAATCGGTGCAAGATTTAACTGTATATTAAGCTTAGTATTGATGGTTAATGTTTGGAGTTCACTTAGCAAAAGCACACAGGTTCAATACTTTCTAGCTACTAAAATCTAATTTTTATTTACTTTCCTTTTTTTTCTTTTATATTTATTTTAGGGTAAATTAAAATTATGACTAAATTAATATAATATATAACTAATAGGTATCAAATGTGTAATTATATAAATTTATTTTAATTGTCACGTCACATTTCCGTTAGAATTTAATGGCTGGTGGTCAAAATAGGTCCAATTAAAAAGTTGAGCGGTCGAATTTTAAATTTTTATAGTTCGGTGGTCAAAATAAGTAAGACTCAATAGTTGAGTGGCAACCTAGTTAGTTTACCCTTTTTATTTTAAGGTTTGAGTTTTTTTTATTATCTAGGGGATTGTTACAGCAACAGACATACCAACTTCAAGGAAAGTCGTCAGTACTGCAAGCCAACTTCAGTTGAGTACAGGAAAATTTGCTAACCCAACTATAGTATTCATTGTAGGTCACTTCAGTAAATTTTATTAATTACCATATTGATTTGATGGCAATTACCTTAGATCATAAAAAAAACACTCTAAAACCTTAAATGAAAAACTTAACAACATTATCCCAAAAATTACCATTGGTTTACAATATTAATTAAATAATCAGAATGTAAGAAGTCGAGTCGAGATCAGACTCAGGAATAAACTGAAGAATTAGCAATAAATTTTGATCAAGTAGTTAAACTCGACATTTAACATACAAATGTTCAACATGGACAATATTGCAAAGTTCTTTAAGTGTTGTTTTCTCATTTTTGACTCATTTAACATAGATTGGAACCAACTGTTGGTGCCGGTTTTTTATGGTAACAAACGAAACGTCGATACTATATGTGAACATTTGTTTGAGTCGAGTAAAATAATTTCGAGTTAATTAAGTTTACAAGTTCTATTTTATAACTCAAATTTTATTTGAAAAATTTTCAAGTTGAGTCAAGTTGTTTAAGTTTCTCTTAGTAAATATTTATAATGTTATGATAATAATTGATTCCAATTTAAACGACTTTTTATAGTAATATACGATATACATCTATATATTTTTTTCATTTGCGACATACATATAAGGAAAAGTTGAGGAACTCGACTCAAACTTAAAAACTAATATACTAATTACTAAAAATTGAGTTATTTGAAGTCCCATTTTATATCTCAAACTTTATTTGAATTTTTTTTGAGTCCAAAAGAATGCCCCTAACGTTTGATTAAATAGTAATTTTGCCCCCTTATTATTTTTTGGAAGCATTTTAATCCTCAACCTTTCATTTTGGGTCAAAATTACCATCCGTGGATGAAAATTGTCAATGAACTGATGATAAACAACTTGAAATGACTTGAGAGATTGACACGTCATTAGAAAAAATAATTTATAGTTTACGCAATTTTATAAAATTATTATTTGACTGATGTATCATTCTGTAAAGTCGGCACATTTGTCTATATGACACTGCTATGTCAGCGTGCATTGCCATGTAGGTTTGTCACATCATTTCAAGTCATTTAAAGTTAGTTGACAAACAATTTTCATCTACGGAGAGGTCATTTTGACCTAAAATGAAACATTAAGGGTTAGAATGCTTTAAAAAAAGAATATGAGTCAAAATGACTATTTAGTGAAATGTTATAACCATTTTTTGGCATTATGCCTTTATAAAAGTATAGTTCAAGTTAAGTCAAGTCGAAAAATTCAATTTTTTTCGAGTCGAATTTTGCTCACCCCTAGTTAATATTACTAAAAAATTTGAGTTATTCGAACAAAGATGAGGTACTTTACTCGAACTTGAAAACTAATCCACTAATTATTAAAAAATTTCAAGTTGTTCGTAGTCTCATTTTACAATATAAACTTTATTTGAGATTTTTTTGAATCGAGTAAAAAAAGTTCGATTTTTTCACATCAAGTCAAAAAATTCAATTTTTTCGCGTTGAATTTTGCTCGCTCATAATTCATATTATATGGAAGTATATATAGATATTATCTAGCATTTAATTCAACTGTGTGAAACTATTACAAGTTAAAGAGTCGAGACCATGGGATTACAATCATCCTTGTGGTTCTATATGGCTCGACGTGATTAGTCTCTTTATACACCCTTAAAAATGGGTAGATGGGGTGAAAATAAAAGCAAAAAAAAACATGAAAATTACAATCATCCTTGTGGTTGGCCATGGGCATCAATGGGATTGGAAGGTGGAAGATGAAGCCATTTTGAAGAGAAGGAACTCCCCCCATATATAATTTGATTTTGTACCTTTAAATTCTATAATTTCATACCCTTAAATTTTTTTGAATCCCTTAACATAAAATTTTGCGTTCGGGATTAAATTGCGGCCGCAACGCAGTGTAATGACCGCATTGTAATGATTTTAGAGGTCCCCGCAACACCGCAAATTGCAACCGCATCTAGAATTATAAATATATCGTAAAGAAAAATTACCGCGATGTTACAACCGCATTCACAACTGCGACGGACATCAACGAGAATAGTAGGCGGAAGATGAAGCCGTTTTGAACACAAGGAACCTGAGACTCCCCATTGTAAAGTAAATGAAAGTCCCTATAGAATGGGAGAAATAACACCCAAATTGTGAACCCACCACACATTGCCATCCTTCCCCATATTTGCTGTCAAACTCCTGTATCCCAAAAATCAAAATTTTCAATTAAACCACTGCAAAACCATGCAAAAAATGATACATTTTTACGTCAAGTTAAGGGGAAAAAGAGATACCTTTTTGATAAATCCGACAATAGATTTGCAGTCAGAAACATCGTAGTAATCCAAAGCTTGAGAATCAGACGACATGGCATGTATTTGCATCTTCAATGGCATATCTGTGTCTTCCACCAAAGCTTTTCCTTCCAACATGTTTTCTCTGCTTCTCTTTTGATGTCTCCCAAAGAAACAAAGAATCCTAGTCTGGGATTTTATGCCTGGAAATCAGTTTCCTAAGAAACAACAAAGCAAAATGTGAAGGAGATGAAAGATTTTTTGTTTTTGTTTTTTTACAAAAGTGAAGGAGTAAAGTGGTATATATACCGTATATATAACGTACGAACAAGGTAACGATATGGTGGTAGGCTGGATCGTTTTGCCAACGCTTTTGTCCTTCCATTTTCATTTTTTGTTTTTGTTTTTTCAGTTTTGCTTATGGTTTGCACTTTGCAGGGTTTTTTTGCAATAAAATTGTTAACCCTTTATTTTAAGTTTTAAGTGTTTTTTATTTCATGATTTAGAGTAATTGTTACGGTGGTTGAGGTAGTCGAAAACAATATCATTTCTGGGTATGGATAGAAAGGGTGTCTACTCATGGCCCAATTTTTTCTATAATATATTTTATTATGGTCTATTTTTTTAATACTTATTATTAGGTGTTTACTCTTAAAATTTAATTTTCTTAACACTTATTATTAGGACTCAATTTTCTCCCAACATTTATTATTAGGGGCTTACTCTTAATATTCAATTTTCCTAATATTTATTATTAGAGATCTAACTTTTTCAATACTTATTGTAAGTTATCCGAGAAGTGTTAGAGTTTGAGGGAGAGTGTAAGTTATCTGAGAAGTGGTAGAGTTTTATTTAATCTATAATTAGAGTTTATTCCCAAGTCAGTAGTTTAGATTTACTAGAAGTCTTATTTAAATTAGGGATAAATATTATTTAAATTAGAGATAAAAGTATAGTTTTAGTTATATTAGAACTCTATATCAGCCTATTTAAAGGCTTACTCTGTATACATTTAATAATTAAGAATAATAAGAAAATAAAGAGAAACACATTGTTCTCTCTGGAAAATATCCTTTCCGTCTTCTTCAAACAACAAATCCTTAACCACCGATCACACACACAAACCACCATCATTCATTGCATTTTCGGCCACTATGGCCCCTTTCTCACATGGTATCAGAGCCAACATCAGTCTTGATGTCGTCACCACTGCTGACATCTCTGATCTGATTTTTTTTCTTCTTTTCATATGCACGTTTTTTTCCCGCTGCTATCATCAGGCCACGCTCGTTCCTTGGCTTCTCCTTCGTTGGAATCTTACATCTCTGGTGAAATTTCTGCTCGCTTATTTTTTGTTGTTTTGTCGAAAAGGTTATAGTTTAGCCTTTAAAAAAAAACTATTTGGTTCTATCTTAGCCATCCGTCCTAAAAAAGATAGGAGAAAAGGTTTTAGTTTAGCCTTAAAGAAAAAACTATATTATTTTTCAAGGGATTCTACATCAAAAATCCAAGCTGGGACTCTAGTACGTGTAACTACCAGCTTGAGGGGGAGTGTAGATTCCTGTGATCGTTATTGAATGGAAGCAGCTACTTAGTCCGTGAATGGCAAAAAAAGCTGGAAGTCATATCAGAAGAAGATGCAAAAACCAGAAAAAGATCATTACTGACAGAGGAAAGCTGGAAGACATCTAAGGAAGGTGCAAAACCAACAACTACAACAAAGTTGGTAGTCATCTCAAGAAGGATGCCGAAATCAGCAACATCAGCTGCAAATTTTCAACAATGACCGTGCAAAGAACAACATGATTATATCCTAGTTGTTCAACTCAATGGCTCCCGAAAAAGGGAGATTTTCTTTTCTCTAAGAAACAACAAAAGAAATATGAGTGGGCATCACATCCAAGATCCAAGCTGGTGCTCTACTACGTTTGCTTACCAGCTTGAGGGGGAGTGTAAGTTATCCGAGAAGTGTTAGAGTTTGAGGGAGAGTGTAAGTTATCTGAGAAGTGGTAGAGTTTTATTTAATCTATAATTAGAGTTTATTCCCAAGTCAGTAGTTTAGATTTACTAGAAGTCTTATTTAAATTAGGGATAAATATTATTTAAATTAGAGATAAAAGTATAGCTTTAGTTATATTAGAACTCTATATCAGCCTATTTAAAGGCTTACTCTGTATACATTTAATAATTAAGAATAATAAGAAAATAAAGAGAAACACATTGTTCTCTCTGGAAAATATCCTTTCCGTCTTCTTCAAACAACAAATCCTTAACCACCGATCACACACACAAACCACCATCATTCATTGCATCTTCGGCCACTATGGCCCCTTTCTCACACTTATTATATGAGCATGTTTTTTTAATATTTGTTATTAGGGACATACTCTTAAATTTTAATTTTTTTGAATATTTGTTATTAGAGAGCCAATTTATTTTTTTAATACTTACAAGTAGGGCCCAATTTTCCCCTATATTTATTTTTAGGGATATACTCTTAAAATTCAATGTTTTTGAGCTAGTACATTTGACCAGTTGGTCAAGCTCTTTATCTTTGTTCTCTCATATTCCCTTAGGTCGTGAGTTCTAGACCCATTATAGGCACCTCTTCCTTCCCATGGAATCTTGTTTCCCCTCGCCTCTAGGTAGGATTAGGATTAGAATTATATTTTGTTAAAAAATTAATATTTTTAATATTTGTTATTAGGGTCCAGTTTTTCCAATACTTATTCTTGTGGGCATAATTTTTTTTCTTCCAATATTGGTTATCAAGAACATGCTCTTAAAATTTATTTATTGTTTCAATACTTGTTAGAGATTTATTTTTTTCTAATACTTGTTATTAGAGGTCTACTTTTAAAATTTATTTTTTAATATTTGTTATTAGAGGCCTAATTTTTAGGTTCGCCTTTGGGCTACAAAAATTTCAGGAACGACTCTGGTCTGGTCGCGAACAATACATGTCGACTTTTGGGAAAGTTGCCGGCACTGCAGGCTGACTTTAACTGAGTACAAGAAAACTCGCAAGCACTGCAGGCTGACTTAAGGCTAATTACAGTCTGATTGCTGGTCATTTTAATAAATTTAACTGATAACACCATTAATTTGATGATAATCATTATAGAACAAGAAAAGAAAGCACTTCAAACCTTGAAATAAAAAACTTAACAATATTATCCTATAATTTATCCCTAATTAATAGCATTGGTTAAACAATCAGAATGCAAGGAGCCGATTCGAAATAGTATATCAACATTGGAATAAACTGAAGAGTTAGCAATAATTTTCGCTCGAATAGTTAAACTCAGCATTTAACATATAAATGTTCAATACGGGAAATATTGCAAAGTTCTTTAACTGCAATTTTCTCATGTTACTCATTTAACATAGATTGAAATTGTTACCAATCTCTAGAGCAGATAGTTATAAACACTTAGTTACATCATTCTTTCTCTTTAGTTTGTGGGTTCAATGTTCATTAAGAGTAAATTTTTCATTTTTTGAGTTCATTGAGTTTACGAACCCTATTTTATAGTCATAAACATTCTAGATATATATTTTTCATTTGCGACATACATATATCAAGAAAAGTTGAGGGATTCGACTTGACTCGAACTTAAAAACTAATCAACTAATTACTAAAAATTTTGAGTTATTTGAAGTCTAATTTTATAACTCAAATTTTATTTGAGATTTTTTAAGTCAAGTTTAATAAATTATAATTCAAGTTAAGTCGAGTTAAAAATTTTGATTTTTTCGAGTCGAATTTTACTCACCACTGTTCATATTACTAAAAATTTTGAGTTATTCGAAGTCTCATTTTATAACTTGACTCAAACTTATAAAATTATGATCCAAGTTAAGTCAAGTCGAGTAAAAAAATTCGATTTTTTCGAGTCGAATTTTACTCACCGCTAGTTCATATTACTAAAATTTTTGAATTATTCGAGCAAAGTTGAGAGACTCAACTCGTACTTGAAAATTAATCCACTAATTATTAAAAAATTAAATTATTTAAAGTCTTATTTTGTAACACAAACTTTATTTGAAAGTTTTCCGAGTCGAATCAATAAAATCGACTTTTCACTTTAAGTTTTACTCGCCCTTAATTCATATCATATCAAAATATATATGGATATCATCTAGCATTTAAATCAATTGTGTGAAACTATTACTAGCTCAAGAATCAAGACCATGAAAATACAATCATTCTTGTGGTTCTAAATGGCTCGACGTGACTAGCCTTTCTGTATACAGTCTTAAAAATGGGTTGATGGAGTGAAAATTAAAGAAAAAAAACATGAAAATTACATGGCTGGCCATGGGAACAATGGGATTGAGGGTGGAAGATGAAGCCATTTTTGAAGAGAAGTAAGTTGAGACTCCCCATTTATACAGGTTTGAACCCTTAACATAAAATTTTGCGTCCATTTCTAATGCTGGTCACGGGCATCAATGGGAATGGGAGATGGAAGATGAAGCCATTTTGAAGAGAAGAAAGTTGAGACTCCCTATTGTAAAGTAAATGAAAGTCCCTGTAGAATGGAAGAAATAACACCCAAACTTTGAACCCACCACACATTGCCATCCTTCCCCATATTTGCTGTCAAACTCCTGCAACCCAAAATTCAAAATTTTTAGTCCAACCACTGCAAAACCATGCAAAGAAGGATACATTTTCATGTCAATGTAAGAAAAAAAAAGAGATACCTTTTTGATAAATCTTGCAATGGATTTGCAATCAGAAACATCTTAGTAATCCAAAGCTTGAGAAGCAGGAGACATGGCATGCAACTGCATGACTGCATCTTCAATGGCATATCTGTGTCTTCCACCAAAGCTTTTCCTTCCAACATGTTTCCTCTACTTCTCTTCTGTTGTCTCAGAAAGAAACAAGAATCCTAGTATGGGATTTTATGCATGAAACAACAAAGCAAAATGCGAAGGAGATGAAGGTTTTTTTGTTTGTTTTTTTGTTTTTTTACAAAAGTGAAGGAATAAATTGGTATATATAGCACACGAACAAGGTAATATTAGGGTGGTAGGCTGGATCGTTTGCCTACGCTTATGTGCTTTTCTCTCTCTATTATACCTTTTTCTATCATTCCATTTTCATTTTTGTTTTTTTTTTTTTAGTTTTGCTTATGGTTTGCAGGGGTTTTTTTCCCATTAAAGTTGTTTAGTTTTTTATTTAGGGTGATTGTTACGGTGGCTTTAGATAGTCGCGAACACTACATGTCAATTAAGACATTTTACGGGAAGCAGGCTCTCCTCTCTCAAAGTCTCCTCTCGTCGGGTTTATCAGCACTCTTGCCGGACCAGTGAGGTGTGTTCTACTTTGGATTGGGGTTGGTTTTTCTAGCTTTCTAAGGTCATCTCTCTTGTCCCACATAGTCCTCCCTAACACGAGTCAACCTAGGTATCTCCAACCCTTTAAGAAGCTATGTCAAACTTTTCTTCTTTAAACCTAGGGGTAGTAAATAACGGCTCCCCCAAAAACTCCACCGACCCTAACTTTCTTAGTCAAGATTTTCTTAATGAGTTGGAATTAAATGAGAATGGGAGGTTAATTTTATTTTGAAAAACCAGTCCCTGGTAGGAGAGTTATTGACGCCAGTACCTATCAAACCTTTGGCACTAACGACCATCATACGTAAGGCCTGGAAGAGTGATAGTGTCGAATGCCACGACCTCGGAAGGAACTTCTTCCTCTTCATATTTCAGTCGATGGAAGAGCGGTTTAGAATCTTCGGCAACAAACCATGGGCAATACAAGATTCTCTACTCATACTGAAGTAGTGGCAGCCGGAGAAGGCCCTTGAAGAGATTGATTTCTCACTTGAAGAATTCTGGGTACAAGTCCACAACTTACCAATTGGATTAATCACGCCGGATAATGTGAGGATGATTGGCAAGTTGTTCCCAGTTTTTTACGGTTTCTCTCTAGACGACGATAGCAACTCCCATCAGTTTGGCTCGGTGAGCCTGAGGGTGGCTATTAGGGTCGAAGATCCTCTGAAAACAGGCTTTATTCTCAATAGAAAGAAGGACAAGCCCCTCGAGGTACCGTTCAAATACGAAGGTCTCCCAAATTTTTGTTTCCGATGCGGAAGAATTGGGCAGGTCGAACGGGAATGCAGCAAAGACACTACCATGTTCAAGCTTGCAGGTAGGTTTGGCCCTTGGCTCCGAGCCTCTTATGGTGGCAAGCCCCGGAAATCATCTTCGTTCTCTAGCGAAGGAAGTCATCGAATGTTGCCGACGGTAAACGACAATTTGGACTCTAGGGAGTGCAAAAAAGACAAGGCAACGCTGGACCCGAAGGATGAAAAATCCTTAGGATTTTCCGAAACTGCTGGCCCATCGGTTAAGGTAACTCCAGTTGTCACATCTTTAAGGTATGAGGTCAACGGTATCTTTCCTTTCTCGGAAACAAAACAGCCTGGCACCTGTCAGTTTCAAAAGACCTTAGCATGGAGAAATTATTACATGGTCCCGGACCACCACGTCATCCATGGTCCCTATCCACTAAAAATAAGCCACATAATTTTCTTTTTTCCATGTCATTATTTTATTTATAATCAACTTCTATGTAACCACCCACTCCCTATTTACATGGCTTAAAAAGATGAAGATTCATCCTTGAAAAAAATGACATGGAAAAAACAAATTATGTGGCTGATTTTTAGTGGGAGGGACCATAGATGACGTGGTGGTCCGGGACCATGAAATAATTTTTCCTTAGCATGGCTTGGGAACCTCCCAACGAGACTTTACATGAAGAAAATCCAGCCCTAAAGATCTCTCATACAGCCGAACCACTGCGCCCTAGCTTGACAGCAAAGATTGTTGCTGCAACCTGTGAGAGCAACAGCCTGGAGAATTATTTCGCTGCTTACAACTCAGAAAATCTCAATCCATCATTGTCAATAGGGAACTCGAAGGTCTCATGGGGAAGCTTCCTGGCGGATGGGTTTGACAAAATGGCGGTTTCAACATGCAAAAAAAAAAGGAACCGTGAGGAAGATGGAGGTGAATATTTCAGCAAAGTTAAACGTCGAGAAATGTGGGAGCAAGTCTCCAATGCCATTGTGCAAGTGGCACCGCCACCACGTAACTGGTGTATTTTGGAGAAAGAATTTGCGGCAAATGATGAAGTTCTGAAAGCAGCTCTATTCCAATCGTCTTACCTAAACTCATCAAGGATAATCCACGATATCGAAAGAAGTAAGAAGGGAAAGACGTTCGGAACCAAACGCCTCACGCTCATTCGCAAAGCTGCGAGACGCAAATTCTCGATGGAATGTTCCCGTATTATGGTGGACGAGGTTGGATTAATCGAGCTTGGAATCGATCCGTTTGGAAAGAAAATAATGAAGGTTCCTTCGATGTGTGTGGATGACAATTTCTTCCTCAACGAAGAAATTCAAATTAGTGATGGAGACGAACCAGGTCCTTCCCTGAAAATTAATGAAGTTTATGACCATGAATCGGATAACTCTTTCGAGAGTTATCGGACAACACCATGATCTTCTCCGGCGAAGACACCTATGAACGGAAGGCTAATAGGTGTCAGCCAATTCGTGATCCTTCCAAGAAGGTGGTTAAGGTTCCAGTGGCTACGTTGGTTTCAGTGGCCTTGATGCCGTCTCTATGCTTTTGGTTTTCTGTTAAGCGTTTTCGCACCGTTTTTGCAGCTTGGAAAGGGCAGGAGTCTTGGTTTTCTGGTTTTTGGTTGGTTGAGGATCATTGTGTTTATTTCCTTGATAAGGGCCGTTATCGTCGTAACGAAAGCCTGCCTCTGGATAGAGCTCTCAAGGCGAAGCCATGGTGGTGTAACCTCGCCAGACAAGGTGGAAGACACGTTTTGTCCCCAGCAAAGTATTTCCAGGTCTGTTAAGGATTGCCGAGGTTGCCCCAACGACGTTGGTGGTCACGGTTGTTTCTCCATTTGCACAAGGTGTCTGTTTGTGTCTGGTTTTCGATTGTCCGTTGTGTGTCTGTTTAATTGTCTTCGTTATCGGTTTCTTGCTGTCTTTGTTTTTCTTTTTCGGATGATAGTTTGTACGCTTCTTGGAAGCTTTGTTGTACGTTATTTTCCTGGTTGAATGCTAGTTTTTCTCTTGTTCTGATAAAAAAAAAAACACTACATGTCAATTTTTGGGAAAGTCGTCAGCACTGCAAGCTGACTTCGGCCGTGTATAGGGAAATTTTCCGGCGCTGCAGGTCGATTTTAGGCTAATTGCAGCTCTCAGTGCTGGTTACTTCACTAAATCACATTGATTACTCCATTGATTTAAAGACAATCACCCTAGAAAGCATTTCACACCTTGAATAAAAAATTTAACAACATTATCCAAAAAATTACCCCTGATTTACAACATTGTTTAAACAATCAGAATGCAAGAAATCGAGTCAAAATCATATATCAACATCGGATTAAACCGAAGAGTTAGCAATAAATTTAGACATAAACTCTAAATTCTAGTCCTAAACCCTAAATTCTAAACTATTAAACATAAACCCTTAAACTCTACAAACTAAACCCTACCCCTAAACTGAATTCATATACCTTAAAATTAAAGCGTATTAAATAATTATCTAAAGTTTAAAGGTAAAACATGACATTAATTTATTAAATATTTATTCTGTTTTGCGGAATTCATAATTGATTAGCAGTTTTAATTTTAGGAATATATTTTGATTTACAGGTTAGGTAAATAAGATTATTAATTTCAGGGTTTAGGATTTTATTTAGAGTTTAAAATTTAAGAGTTAGAGTTTTAGAGTTGGATTTAAGATTTTAGGATTTAAACTTTAAAAAATACATGGACTATGTATAAAAAAATCTATTTTTTATTTATTTTTGACAATTTCTAATTTTAATCATATCCTCCCTAGAGGGGAGATGAAGGGGAGACTCTAGGGGAAGGAATGCGTAACTCTTAATAAAATTTAATGACAAGTGGGAGTCCACTCAAATAATTAAATTAGAACTAGGGGCGAGCATTTGATCGAGTCGAGTCGAATCAAAAAATTTCGAATTAGTCGAGTTGACAAGTCTTATTTTATGACTCAATTTTATTTTATTTTATTTCTAAGTGGAGTCAAGTTTATGAAATCTGAGTCAAGTTGAATTATTCGAGTTTCTGTTCAAATTTAATCGTAAACATTTATAATAGGCTAAACTACAAAATAAGTGCAAAAACTATGTCTCTTTTTTGTAATAGGTGCCTAAAGTATTTTTTGGTTGGAATAGGTGCCTAAACTTTTATTTTGGTTAGAATAGGTGCCTAAACTATTTTTTGGCTGAAATAAGTGCCTAAACATTCATTTTTGGCTTATTTTGTAGTCAATTTTGGCACCTATTTGTGCACCTATTTCAACCAAAAACGAAACTGCAGACACTTATTTCACCCAAAAAATACTTTAGGCACCTATTGCAAAAAAGAGGCATAGTTTGAGCACTTATTTTGTAGTTAAGTCTTCATAATATTATGATACTAATTAATTGCAATTTAAACGACATTATATAATCATATACAATACATATATTTCTTCGTATTTTTATATGTGATTACATATATTAGGCCTAATTGATAGAAACTTGAAAACTGAATCCACTAATCACTAAAATTTTTGAGTTATTCGAATTTTTATTTTATAATTCAAACTTTATTTGAAACCTTTTCTAGTCGAGCCAAATCAAGATGAGTTGAGTATTTTTGTATCCAATCAAAAACTTTTTTCAAGTCTGGTCTTAATCACCCTTCATTAGAATACAACTACTCTCCAAAAGTAAATTATCTGCATTAATACATGAAATCTGGACATTAATTATGATCATTAATACATGAACTCTAAAAGGAAATACATTAATAATTCTAAACATTAATCATGTGTATTAATATATGACCTTTACAGGCCTATGAACTCAAAAGAGAAGCAACTAGCAAGGTTTCAGTATAAAATCTGTTCATCATACTTTTTCTATAGTGAAAAAAAAGGTTGCAAAATGGAGAAGAAAATGATGCGTTTCTCTTCGTTTCTACGGGTTTCGGTGTTAGTGTTTTTTATTGTCTGTTCCAACTCCGTGCGGGCGTTTCATCGTCCTCGAGCAGCGACATGCGAAGATTGCATACATGGTTTCCTAGACCTTTGCAAGCCATACTTGGTTGGTGAAGTAGACCAACCCGATCGGCAATGTTGCAACGGTTTGTACCTCACATACTATTCCTTTGACTTTACCCGATGCGAAACTCGTCGGACCATCTGCAAATGCATTCGCAAGATCGCGGTGCACGACGATTACAAGCCGGATAGAGCGAAGAAGCTTCCCATAATTTGTTTTTATGTCCCCTTCCCCGTGCCCTTGTATCCCTCCGACGATGACTGCCAATAGTAATGTCACTCTCTCCCAATCCTTTGCCTGTGTTCAATTTTTTTTCATACATAATGTTGATTGCATTAAGTCGTTCTGATTTTTTTCCAACTGATTTGCAGCCTCTGTTAAGCAATCGGAACGGCAACAAGCCGAGTGGATATCGTATGTCAGCACCGGAATAAACTGAAGAGTTAGCAATAATTTTCGAGGAAGTTGTCAGATCTTGTACTTAAACTCAGCATTTAACATTTAAATGTTCAATATGGACAATATTGCGAAGTTCTTTAAATGCAGTTTTCTCATTTTGCTCATTTAACACAGATTGGAACCAGCATTGTTGAAGCCAGTTTCTATAAGCTATAACAAACGAAACGTTCATATTATATCGATATCATAAGCATTTTAAATCAACATGAAGTACAAGAAAAAAGACTTATGGTTTTATATGGCTCGAGATGATTTTGTACAGACAGTTAAAAATGGATAGATGGAGTGAAAAAATAAAAGAAAAACATGAAAATTACAAGGTTTGCCAGGGATGGATCAAAGGGGTGCGGTTGTACCTTGAATTTTTTTTTAATTCTCATACAATTTAGATATTTTCTTTGTATTTTCTATTGATATAATTTGATTCTGCACCCTACAAATTTATAAATTTGCACCCTTGAATTCAATTGTAACTTCTTAAAAATTCGCACCCCTTAACATAAAATCTTGCGTTCGTTCAAGATGGTCACGAGCATCAATGGGAATGGTAGGCGGAAGATGGAGCCGTTTTGAAGATAAGGAAATTGAGACTCCCGATTGAAAAGTAAATGAAAGTCCCAGTAGAATGGGAGAAATAACACCCAAACTTTAAACCAACCACACATTGCCATCCTTCCCCATATTTGCTGTCAAACTCCTGTATCCCAACATTCAAAACTTTCAGTCAAACAACTGCAAACCATGCAAAGAAGGATACATTTTTATGTCAATGTAAGTAAAAAAAGAGAGGGAGACCTTTTTGATAAATCCGGCAATGGATTTGCAGTCAGAAACATCGTAGTGATCCAAAGCTTGAGAAGCAGAAGACATGGCATGTATCTGCATCTTCAATGGCATGTCTGTGTCTTCCACCAAACCTTTTCCTTCCAACATGTTTCCTCGACTTCTTTTTGTCTTTCAAAGAAACCAAGAATCCTAGACTGGGATTTTGTGCCTGAAACTCAGTTTCTTAAGAAACGCAAATGTAAAATGTGAAGGAGATGAAGAGTTTTTTGTATTTGTTTTTGTTTTTTACAAAGGTGAAGGAGTTAATTGGTATATATAACGTACGGACAAGGTAATATTAGGGTGGTAGGCTGGATGCCTCGATCGTTTTGCCAACGCTTTTGTGCTTCTCTCTTTCTCTGTAAGGCCTTTTTTCGCTTCCATTTTCTTTTTTTTTTTAGTTTTGATTATGGTTTGCAGGTTTTTTTCTTCAATAAAGTTGTTTGACTTTTTTCCGATATAAAGTTGTTGATTTTTTTTTGCCTAAAGGGTTATTTTGTCAGATTGAATTTGTTATCTCTTTTCGGTGCCCATACTTATGTCTCACATTTAAAATTAAGTTTAAAATTTAGAGTTTAAAGGGTTAGGTTAGAGTTTATGGCTAGTGTTTAGAGAATTTAGGGTATGGTGTATTTTTTAAGATATAGGGTGTAGTGTTTATGATTTAGAATTTAGGATTATGACTTTGAATTTAATTTTGTAATATTTTTTAGTGTTGGGGCATAAGTAGGGGTACCGAAAAGGAGCAGATGATTTTTATCCTATTTTACCCTCAAGTACAACCTAAATTGACAATGTAGTTTTTCGCGCGAAAAGGTGTTTATTTAGGTCTTTCAGTTCGCACATTGCAACAAATTAGCCTCTTGACCAACGTTGACTGACGAAACCGTTAACTGCTAGTTATGTTGTCGTTAACTACATGCCATGTCATAGCTGACATGTCAAAAACGCTGATGTGGCATAAATTCTAAAAAAATAAGTATTTTTTTCATATTAAAATTTATCCAATTAGATGTTAAAGTAAAGAGTTAAAATAACTCTAAAATAAAGAAGCTAGGAATTAACCCCAAATCTAGTAGATGAAAAGCTTAGTGCTTCACCACCAGGCCAACCTTCTAACCTTCTAGCCTTGTCAATAAACACCAATCAATGTAAAATTGGAAGTGTATGTTTCTGAGTCGACCCGTTAAATAGCAGGTAATTTCCGTTTTATTATACTGAGATCAGGAATCAACTCAATGTTTAAAGGTACTCCAAGCGCTTACCGCAAGAATCAGCAATGCGGAAGGTCAATGAAACTGAGTTATCTTCATCCTTTTTCCCTTTCAACCTGAATATGCTGTTTATGCATCCTCTGCAACTCCAAAACCGGGCACCGGGAACCGAGGACTCTCGCTATTGCTTCCAGCATTTGTGCAATTGTGCTTATGGAAAGCTTGCTTGTATTCAGTATCTGGATTTTGCATTGATTAGCCTTTTCTCTCTGTTTTCCGCTGCTCTGTTTTTTTCTTTATAGCATATATGATATATATGCAAGTTTGCAACTGCATGTGCTTGTATTGTGTTAGCATATTCTAGATATTTCTCAGTTAATGACCGTTTGGGTCAGTTTTGGGTTAGTTAGTCTGTTACTTTTTGTTGTAACTGATGGGTTGTTATGTAAGCCGTTGGGCTACTAGGCTATAAAAGAATATGTGGGCCTCTGTATCATATAGTCCATTCTTTTGTATTTTTTAGATAATCAATATACCATTATTCTAAAATCCCCAATTCTATTCCTTACTTCTTCTTCTTCTTCTCTGTTTATACCTTTCTTTACAATCGACGTTCTTCTCAACGTCGGTTACAACTCCGGTGACTCCTAGTGTCGTACATGGTATCAGAGCTTCTTCCTTCCGGCGCCGGAGAGTCTGAATTCTTCTGTTCGTGATCACGATGAGTCCTCAATCTGACCAAGCAACCAACGAAGCCGATTCGACTGAATCAGTCTTCTCATCGAAGAAATCAACCTTGTTCACAAACAAACGCATCAATATTGTTCTCGACAATTTCAACTTTCTGCTATGGAAGCAGCAAATCCTCCTAGCAGTTCGAAGTCATCGTCTGGAGAAGTTACTTCTCGGAAAGGTTAAAGCGCCACCGGAGATGATTCGCAGAGATGGTGATGAGATGGTTGAGAATGAAGAATACGAGCTGTTTGTTGCCCAGGACAGTGCGTTGGCGTCGTGGCTCTTGTCCACAGTCAGTCCACAGCTTCTATCGCAATTTGTCGGAGCGGAGACTGCTTCAGGCGTTTGGTCTACAATTACAAAGTATTTCGCCAGTCAGTCCACAACCACTGTTATGAGCTTACACTACAAATTGAAGACTCTGAAGAAAGGAGATCTGGATATGCGTACATATATTTCTCAAATCAAGGAGGTATGTGATTCCTTAGCCGCATGTGGTAGTCCAATTTCAGATATAGAGAAGATTGCAACTATTTTGAATGGTTTTCCTATAGATTACAAACCATTTGTTGTTGTGATTACTGCAAGTAGGGAGCCTTTTACACTTGATTCTGTTGTGTCTGTTTTGATTGATGCTGAAGTTCAACAAAAAGCTTTTGATCAGACTAATAGTTTCTCTGGAAGTGTTAGTGTCGCTCAGGGTTCTACAGAAACTGTGAAGTCTAATACTGAAACAGCTCCGCAAAGCAATCAACAAGGGTATACTGCTCCTCCTTACAGACAATATTCGAATTTTGGGAGGGGTCGAGGTAGATCTAGACCACAGTGCCAGGTCTGTGGTAAGGTTGGTCATCTTGTTGATGCGTGCTGGCATAGGTTTGATCAGACGTTCAAGAGGAATTCTTCACGAGATGAGTCTGGGGCGGTTAATGTTTGTGATGGAGGCACTAACAATTCAGGGTTTGTGTGCACTTGTGCAGGAAAGTTTGGGACTAACAATGGTGCTCAGTCTCAGCAAGGTTCTAGCTCTAATGATCAATGGTATGTGGATTCTGGTGCCACTCACCATGTCACACCAGAGGTAACCAAGGTGCTGAGGGGAGCTGACTACACTGGTCCAGGTAAAATTATTGTTGGGAATGGAGGTAATTTGAACATAGCTAAGATTGGTCAGTCTGCATTAATGAGTAATAAACAATCCTGTAAATCCTTAGTGTTAAATGATTTGATGCATGTGCCTCAGATAACTAAAAATCTGATTTCTGTGTATAAGCTTGCTAGAGACAACAGAGTATTCCTTGAGTTTCATGCTTGCAATTGTTTGGTGAGAGATGAAGATACAGGAGCTATTTTGCTTGAAGGAAGGCAAGTTGGTGGTCTTTATCAGTTTGATTCAGTTGCAAATAACTACAAGAGTCCTGAATCTTGTAATACTGTAGAAGTAAATGTTCTTAGTGATACCTATGAGTTGTGGCATAGGAGGTTAGGCCACCCTGCACATGAAACTCTGTTGAAAGTGTGTAGGGAGTCTGATGTTACTGTTTCTGAAAGCTTTAATAAAACTTCTGTTTGTGTTGCTTGCCAAATGGGAAAAAGTCATAGACTACCTTTTGAATCTTCTGATACTGTTTATGACTCTCCTTTCCAGTTAGTATATACTGATATGTGGGGTCCAGCACATGTTGTGTCTGGTGGTTATTACTATTATGTTGCCTTTGTAGATGCTTGCACTAGGCATTGTTGGATTTATTTTTTGAAGAATAAAAGTCAGGCTGTTGAAGCCTTCAAACAGTTTCAGAAGATGGTTTTGACTCAGTTTAATGCTCAAATCAAGGAACTTCAGAGTGATTGGGGAGGGGAGTATAGGAGTTTATCCCCTATTTTGGCTACAGAAGGTATCATTCATATACTTACATGCCCCCATACTTCCCAACAGAATGGGGTGGTTGAGAGGAAGCATAGGCATGTAGTGGAGTTAGCCTTGACTCTCTTAGCTCAATCTTCTTTGCCTTTTAGGTTTTGGCACTATGCTGTTTCCACTGCTGTGTTTATTATTAATAGGTTACCTACAAAGGTGTTACATGGCATGTCTCCCTATGAGAAGCTTTTTGATAAGAAACCTCAATATGATTGGTTTAGAGTTTTTGGGTGCAGATGTTTCCCTCATCTCAGACCTTTCAACAAGCATAAGCTGGACTTTAGATCTCATCCTTGCACCTTCTTGGGCTATAGTCCTCACCACAAGGGCTATCAATGTTTGGGGCCAAATGGTAAGATCTATATTTCAAGGAGTGTTGTTTTTGAAGAGATGGTGTTTCCCTTTGCAGATGAGCACTTGAAGTCTGAGCAGTTTTAAAAAACTCAGACACATTCTTCAACTAATATGGAGGTTGTTCCTGGTTTTGATGTGAGGAAGTTGTTCTCTTCTACATCAACTGATGAAGTTCCTGAAGGTTCTGATGGAGTTCTTGAAGGCCCTGATGCAGTTCCTGAAGGTCCTGATGCAGTTCCTGAAGGTCCTGGTGCAGTTCCTGAAGGCCCTGATGCAGTTCCTGAAGGCCCTGGTGTAGTTCCTGAAGGCCCTGGTGCAGATCCTGAAGGTCCTAATTTAGTTCTTGGTAGTTCTGAAGCAGTTCCTGAAGGTGTTCAGTCGTTTGAAGGAGGTTTTGAAGGTGCTACTGAAAATGATGCAGATAATGGGGCTAGTCTTGTTGCTCCTGAAGTTGGTGGAGATACTGAACAAGTGCCTGATGCTGCAGATTCAATTGATCATTCAGGTTTTGAGTCTGATCATGATCTTGATATGAGTTCCTCCTTTCCAGCTGAGTCTGAGAATGATCCAGATGGGGAAGCTATCTCAGGGTTAGAAAGGAATGTTGGTCAAGGTTTAGGTTTAGATGGTGGACCATCTAGTTTGTTAAATGTTCATCCAATGGTGACAAGAAGCAAGAGGGGCATTTTTAAGCCCAAAGTCTTTTTTGCTGAGGTTATGGGTGTTGATAGAGAACCTGTAACTATTCAACAGGCTTTTGCTGATCCCAATTGGAAAGCAGCAGCCTTTGCTGAGTTTGATGATTTGAAGAAGAATAACACCTGGGAGTTAGTGCTGCTTCCAGAAGGGAGAAAGTTAGTAGGGTGCAAGTGGATTTTTAAAATTAAACGAAATTTAGATGGGACAATTGCTAGGTATAAAGCAAGGTTGGTAGCTAAAGGGTTTTCTCAGGTGGCAGGACAAGACTACCATGATACATTTAGTCCTGTAGTTAAGCAAACCACAGTGAATATTGTTTTGGCTCTTGCTGTGTCTAGAAGGTGGAATTTGAGGCAGATAGATGTAAATAATGCCTTCCTGAATGGAGAGCTTCAAGAGGATGTTTTCATGCAACAACCACCTGGGTTTGAGGAGTTCTCATCTGATGGAAAATTGCTTGTTTGCAAGCTGCAAAGAGCCTTGTATGGGTTGAAACAGGCTCCAAGGAACTGGTATACAAAACTCAAGCAAAGTCTAGTTGATATTGGGTTCAATGGCACTGCTGCAGATGCTTCTCTGTTTATCAGGGAAAAACAAGGTACATATATCTATGTCCTAATATATGTAGATGACATAATTTTGACTGGGAATTCTGACTCTGAAATTGATGAAGTAGTTCAAATGCTTAGTCTGAAGTTTTCTTTGAAAGACTTAGGGGCGTTGAATTACTTTCTTGGCATTGAGGTTCAACGTAAGGATGATAAGTTGTTCTTAAGTCAGAAAAAATACATTCTAGATTTGTTAGCAAGAACAAAAATGAGCCAGCTCCAACTCCAATGCTTCCCACTGTGAAACTGATATCTGATGATAATTGTCCTTTAGAAGATGTGCAAGGTTACAGGAGTGTTGTTGGGGCTCTGCTATATCTGAGCCATACTAGACCTGATATTTCTTTCAGTGTTAATAGAGTTGCTCAATTTATGCAAGCTCCTTGTGCTTCTCATTGGGAAGCTGTGAATCGAATCCTGAGATATTTGAATGGAACAGTTGGGTTGGAATTTTGTGCTTCAAACAATGGCCCCGAGCTTGTTGCTTTTGCAGATGCTGACTGGAGTGGAAGTCTGGATGATAGAAGGTCTATCACAGGCTACTGTGTCTTCCTAAACAGTAGCCTAGTTGCTTGGAGTTCAAAGAAGCAAAAATCAGTGTCTCGATCGACTACTGAAGCTGAATACAGGAGTGTAGCAGATGTTGTTTCAGAAGTCACTTGGATTGATGCTCTGTTGACAGATATGGGTGTGCATCAAGTGGTAAAACCAGTTGTGTGGAGTGACAACACTAGCACCATTGCTTTGAGTGCTAATCCAGTTTTCCATGCTAAGTCCAAGCATGTGGAGTTGGACATACATTTTGTGAGAGAGAAAGTAGCAGTAGAAAGCCTGAAGGTGTGCTATGTACCAACTCTTCATCAAACAGCAGATGGCTTGACTAAGCCCTTGTCTACTGCCTATTTTCATATGTTCAGGCAGCGTTTAGGGGTTAAGTCTTGGATAGAAGTTTTAGAAGGGAGAAAACAGGGAGAATGTTAGCATATTCTAGATATTTCTCAGTTAATGACCGTTTGGGTCAGTTTTGGGTTAGTTAGTCTGTTACTTTTTGTTGTAACTAATGGGTTGTTATGTAAGCTGTTGGGCTACTAGGCTATAAAAGAATATGTGGGCCTCTGTATCATATAGTCCATTCTTTTGTATTTTTCAGATAATCAATATACCGTTATTCTAAAATCCCCAATTCTATTCCTTACTTCTTCTTCTTCTCTGTTTATACCTTTCTTTACAATCGACGTTCTTCTCAACGTCGGTTACAACTCCGGTGACTCCTAGTGTCGTACATATTGTTACAGCAACAGACATGCCAACTTCAAGGAAAGTCGTTAGTACTGCAAGCCAACTTCAGTTGAGTACAGGAAAATTTGCTAATCCTGTAGGCTAACATAGTATTCATTGTAGGTCACTTCAGTAAATTTTATTAATTACCATATTGATTTGATGGCAATTACCTTAGATCATAAAAAAAACACTCTAAAACCTTAAATGAAAAACTTAACAACATTATCTCAAAAATTACCATTGGTTTACAGCATTAATTAAATAATCGGAATGTAAGAAGTCGAGTCGAAATCAGACTCAGGAATAAACTCAAGAATTAGCAATAAATTTCAATCAAGTAGTTAAACTCAGCATTTAACATATAAATGTTCAACATGGACAATATTGCAAAGTTCTTTAAGTGTTGTTTTATCATTTTTGACTCATTTAACATAGATTGGAACCAACTGTTGGTGCCGGTTTTTTATGGTAACAAATGAAACGTCCATACTATATGTGAACATTTGTTCGAGTCGAGTAAAAAAATTTCGAGTTAATTAAGTTTACGAGTTCTATTTTATAACTCAAATTTTATTTGAAAAATTTTCAAGTCGAGTCAATTGTTTAAGTTTCTCTTAGTAAATATTTATAATGTTATGATAATAATTTATTCCAATTTAAACGACTTTCTATAGTAATATACGATATACATCTATATATTTTTTTCATTTGCGACATACATATAAGGAAAAATTGAGGAACTCGACTCAAACTTAAAAACTAATCTACTAATTACTAAAAATTGAGTTAATTGAAGTCCCATTTTATATCTCAAACTTTATTTGAATTTTTTTGAGTCCAAAAGAATGCCCCTAACGTTTGATTAAATAGTAATTTTGTCCCTTATTATTTTTTGGAAGCATTTTAATCCTCAACCTTTCATTTTGGGTCAAAATTACCATCCGT
This sequence comes from Hibiscus tridactylites, assembly GCA_958450335.1. Taxonomy (NCBI): domain Eukaryota; kingdom Viridiplantae; phylum Streptophyta; class Magnoliopsida; order Malvales; family Malvaceae; genus Hibiscus; species Hibiscus tridactylites. The sequence goes on along the minus strand of OY288269.1, from coordinate 11,188,672 downwards.
GGATGAAAATTGTCAATCAACTGATGATAAACAACTTGAAATGACTTGAGAGATTGACACGTCATTAGAAAAAATAATTTATATTTTACGCAATTTTATAAAATTATTATTTGACTGATGTGTCATTCTGTAAAGTCGGCACATTTGTCTATATGACACTGTTATGTCAGCGTGCATTGCCATGTAGGTTTGTCACATCATTTCAAGTCATTTAAAGTTAGTTGACAAACAGTTTTCATCTACGGAGAGGTCATTTTGACCTAAAATGAAACATTAAGGGTTAAAATGCTTCAAAAAAAGAATATGGGTCAAAATGACTATTCAGTGAAATGTTATAACCATTTTTTGGCATTATGCCTTTATAAAATTATAGTTCAAGTTAAGTAAAGTCGAAATATTCAATTTTTTTAGTCGAATTTTGCTCACCCCTAGTTAATATTACTAAAAATTTTGAGTTATTCGAACAAAGATGAGGTACTTTACTCGAACTTGAAAACTAATCCACTAATTACTAAAAAAATTCAAGTTGTTCGTAGTCTCATTTTACAATACAAACTTTATTTGAGATTTTTTTGAATCGAGTAAAAAAAGTTTGCTTTTTTCACATCAAGTCAAAAAATTTAATTTTTTCGCGTTGAATTTTGCTCGCTCATAATTCATATTATATGGAAGTATATATAGATATCATCTAGCATTTAATTCAACTGTGTGAAACTATTACAAGTTAAAGAATCGAGACCATGGGGTTACAATCATCATTGTGGTTCTATATGGCTCGACGTGATTAGTCTCTTTATACACCCTTAAAAATGGGTAGATGGGGTGAAAATAAAAGCAAAAAAAAAAACATGAAAATTACTTGTGGTTGGCCATGGGCATCAATGGGATTGGAAGGTGGAAGATGAAGCCATTTTGAAGAGAAGGAACTCCCCCCATATATAATTTGATTTCGTACTTTTAAATTCTATAATTTCATACCCTTAAAATTTTTTGAATCCCTTAACATAAAATTTTGCGTTCGGGATTAAATTGTGGCCGCAACGCAGTGTAATGACCGCATCGTAATGATTTTAGAGGACCCCGCAACACCGCAAACTGCAACCGCATCTAGAATTATAAATATATCGTAAAGAAAAATCACCACGACGTTGCAACCGCATTCACAACTGCGACGGACATCAACGGGAATGGTAGGCGGAAGATGAAGCCGTTTTGAAGACAAGGAACCTGAGACTCCCCATTGTAAAGTAAATGAAAGTCCCTGTAGAATGGGAGAAATAACACCCAAATTGTGAACCCACCACACATTGCCATCCTTCCCCATATTTGCTGTCAAACTTCTGTATCCCAAAAATTAAAATTTTCAGTCAAACCACTGCAAAACCATGCAAAAAATGATACATTTTTACGTCAAGTAAGGGGAAAAAAGAGATACCTTTTTGATAAATCCGGCAATGGATTTGCAGTCAGAAACATCGTAGTAATCCAAAGCTTGAGAAGCAGAAGACATGGCATGTATTTGCATCTTCAATGGCATATCTGTGTCTTCCACCAAAGCTTTTCCTTCCAACATGTTTTCTCTGCTTCTCTTTTGTTGTCTCCCAAAGAAACAAAGAATCCTAGTCTAGGATTTTATGCCTGGAAATCAGTTTCCTAAGAAACAACAAAGCAAAATGTGAAGGAGATGAAGAATTTTTTGTTTTTGTTTTTTTACAAAAGTGAAGGAGTAAAGTAGTATATTTACCGTATATATAACGTACGAACAAGGTAACGATATGGTGGTAGGCTGGATCGTTTTGCCAACGCTTTTGTCCTTTCATTTTTATTTTTTGTTTTTGTTTTTTCAGTTTTGCTTATGGTTTGCACTTTGCAGGGTTTTTTTTTCAATGAAGTTGTTAACCCTTTATTTTAAGTTTTGAGTGTTTTTTATTTCATGATTTAGAGTAATTGTTACGGTGGTTGAGGTAGTCGAGAATAATACTGTTTCTGAGTATGGATAGAAAGGGTGTCCACTCAGGGCCCAATTTTTTCTATAATATATTTTATCATTGTCTAATTTTTTTAATATTTATTATTAGGTGTTTACTCTTAAAATTTAATTTTCTTAACACTTATTATTAGGACTCAATTTTCTCCCAACATTTGTTATTAGGGGCTTACTCTTAATATTCAATTTTCCTAATATTTATTATTAGAGATCTAACTTTTTCAATACTTATTATAAGAGCCTGTTTTTTTTTAATATTTGTTATTAGGGACATACTCTTAAATTTTAATTTTTTCAATATTTTTTACTAGAGAGCCAATTTATTTTTTTAATACTTACAAGTAGGGCCCAATTTTCCCCTATATTTATTTTTAGGGATATACTCTTAAAATTCAATGTTTTTGAGCTAGTACATTTGACTGGTTGGTCAAGCTCTTCATCTTTGTACTCTCATATTCCCTTAGGTCGTAAGTTCTAGACCCATTATAGGCACCTCTTCCTTCCCATGAAATCTCCTTTCCCCTCGCCTCTAGGTAGGATTAGGATTAGAATTATATTTTGTCAAAAAATTAATATTTTTAATATTTGTTATTAGGGTCCAGTTTTTCCAATACTTATTCTTGTGGGCATAATTTTTTTTCAATATTGGTTATCAAGAACATGCTCTTAAAATTTATTTATTGTTTCAATACTTGTTAGAGATTTATTTTTTCTAATACTTGTTATTAGAGGTTTACTTTTAAAATTTATTTTTTAAAATTTGTTATTAGAGGTCTAATTTTTAGGTTCGCCTTTGGGCTACAAAAATTTCAGGAACGACTCTGGTCTGGTCGCAAACAATACATGTCAACTTTTGGAAAAGTTGCCAGCACTGCAGGCTGACTTTAACTGAGTACAAGGAAATTCACAAGCACTGCAGGCCGACTTAAGGCTAATTACAGTCTGATTGCTGGTCATTTTAATAAATTTAACTGATAACTCCATTAATTTGATGATAATCATTATAGATCAAGAAAAGAAAGCACTTCAAACCTTGAAATAAAAAACTTAACAATATTATCCTATAATTTATCCCTAATTAATAGCATTGGTTAAATAATCAGAATGCAAGGAGCCGATTCGAAATAGTATATCAACATTGGAATAAACTGAAGAGTTAGCAATAATTTTCGCTCGAATAGTTAAACTCAGCATTTAACATATAAATGTTCAATACGGGAAATATTGCAAAGTTCTTTAACTGCAATTTTCTCATGTTACTCATTTAACATAGATTGAAATTGTTACCAATCTCTAGAGCAGATAGTTATAAACACTTAGTTATATCATTCTTTCTCTTTAGTTTGTGGGTTCAATGCTCATTAAGAGTAAATTTTTCATTTTTTGAGTTAATTGAGTTTACGAACCCTATTTTATAGTCATAAACATTCTAGATATATATTTTTCATTTGCGACATACATATATCAAGAAAAGTTGAGGGATTCGACTTGACTCGAACTTAAAAACTAATCAACTAATTACTAAAATTTTTGAGTTATTTGAAGTCTAATTTTATAACTCAAATTTTATTTGAGATTTTTTAAGTCAAGTTTATAAAATTATAATTCAAGTTAAGTCGAGTTAAATTTTTTGATTTTTTCGAGTCGAATTTTACTCACCAATGTTCATATTACTAAAAATTTTGAGTTATTCGAAGTCTCATTTTATAACTTGACTCGAACTTATAAAATTATGATCCAAGTTAAGTCAAGTCGAGTAAAAAAATTCAATTTTTTCGAGTCGAATTTTACTCACCGCTAGTTCATATTACTAAAATTTTTGAATTATTCGAGCAAAGTTGAGAGACTCAACTCATACTTGAAAATTAATCCACTAATTATTAAAAAATTGTATTATTTAAAGTCTTATTTTGTAACACAAACTTTATTTGAAAGTTTTCCGAGTCGAATCAATAAAATCGATTTTTCACTTTAAGTTTTACTCGCCCCTAATTCATATCATATCAAAATATATATAGATATCATCTAGCATTTAAATCAATTGTGTGAAACTATTACTAGCTCAAGAATCAAGACCATGGAAATACAATCATTCTTGTGGTTCTAAATGGCTCGACGTGACTAGCCTTTCTGTATACAGTCTTAAAAATGGGTTGATGGAGTGAAAATTAAAGCAAAAAACATGAAAATTACATGGCTGGCCATGGGAACAATGTGATTGAGGGTGAAAGATGAAGCCATTTTTGAAGAGAAGTAAGTTGAGACTCCCCATTTATACAGGTTTGAACCCTTAACATAAAATTTTGCGTCTATTTCTAATGCTGATCACAGGCATCAATGGGAATGGGAGATGGAAGATGAAGCCATTTTGAAGAGAAGGAAGTTGAGACTCCTTATTGTAAAGTAAATGAAAGTCCCTGTAGAATGAGAGAAATAACACCCAAACTTTGAACCCACCACACATTGCCATCCTTCCCCATATTTACTGTCAAACTCCTGCAACCAAAAATTTAAAATTTTCAGTCCAACCACTGCAAAACCATGTAAAGAAGGATACATTTTCATGTCAATGTAAGAAAAAAAGAGGGACCTTTTTGATAAATATTGCAATGGATTTGCAGTCAGAAACATCGTAGTAATCCAAAGATTGAGAAGCAGAAGACATGGCATGCAGCTGCATCTTCAATGTCATATCTGTGTCTTCCACCAAAGCTTTTCCTTCCAACATGTTTCCTCTACTTCTCTTCTGTTGTCTCAGAAAGAAACAAGAATCCTAGTTTGGGATTTTATGCCTGAAACAACAAAGCAAAATGCGAAGGAGATGAAGGTTTTTTTTTTTGTTTTTTTTTACAAAAGTGAAGGAATAAATTGGTATATATAGCACACAAAAAAGGTAATATTAGGGTGGTAGGCCGGATCGTTTTGCCAACGCTTATGTGCTTTTATCTCTCTGTCAAGCCTTTTTCTATCATTCCATTTTCATTTTTGTTGTTGTTTTTTAGTTTTGCTTATGATTTGCAAGGGTTTTTTCCCATTAAAGTTGTTTAGTTTTTTATTTAGGGTGATTGTTACGGTGGCTTTAGATAGTCGCGAACACTACATGTCAATTAAGACATTTTACGGGAAGCAGGCTCTCCTCTCTCAAAGTCTCCTCTCGCCGGGTTTATCAGCACTCTTGCCGGACCAGTGAGGTGTGTTCTACTTTGGATTGGGGTTGGTTTTTCTAGCTTTCTAAGGTCATCTCTCTTGTCTTACATAGTCCCTCCCCCTAACACGAGTCAACCCAGGTATCTCCAACCCTTTAAGAAGCTATGTCAAACTTTTCTTCTTTAAACCTAGGGGTAGTAAATAACGGCTTCCCCAACAACCCCACCGACCCTAACTTTCTTAGTCAAGATTTTCTTAATGAGTTGGAATTAAATGAGGATGGGGAGGTTAATTTTACTTTGAAAAACCAGTCCCTGGTAGGAGAGTTATTAACGCCAGTACCTATCAAACCTTTGGCATAACGACCATCATACGTAAGGCTTGGAAGAGTGATAGTGTCGAATGCCACGACCTCGAAAGGAACTTCTTCCTCTTCATATTTCAGTCGACGGAAGATCGGCTTAGAATCTTCGGCAACAAACCATGGACGACGAATTCTGGGTACAAGTCCACAACTTACCAATTGGATTAATCACGCCGGATAATGTGAGGAGGATCGGCAAGTTGTTCCCAGTTTTTTACGGTTCCTCCTTGGACGACGGTAGCAACTCCCATCGGTTTAGCTCGGTGAGCCTGAGGGTGGCTATTAGGGTCGAAGAACCTCTGAAAACATGCTTTATTCTCAATAGAAAGAATGACAAGCCCCTCAAGGTAGCATTCAAATACAAAGGTCTCTCGAAGTTTTGTTTACGATGCGGAAGAATTGGGCAGACGAACGGGAATGCAGCAAAGACACTACCATGTTCAAGCTTGCAGGTAGGTTTGGTCCTTGGCTCCGAGCCTCTTATGGTGGCAAGCCCCAGAAATCATCTTCGTTCTCTAGCGAAGGAAGTCATCGAATGTTGCCGACGATAAATTACAATCTGGACTCTAGGGACTGCAGAAAAGACAAGGCAACGCTGTACCTGAGGGATGAAAAATCCTTAGAATTTTCCTAAACTGCTAGCCCATCGGTTAAGGTAACTCCAGTTGTCACATCTTTAAGGTATGAGGTCAACGTCGTCTTTCCTTTCTCGGAAACAAAACAACCTGGCACCTGTCTGGTTTCAAAAGACCTTAGCATGGCTTGGGAACCTCCCAACGAGACTTTACATGAAGAAAATCCAGCCCTAAAGATCTCCCATACAACCGAACCACTGCGCCCTAGCTTGACAGCAAAGATTGCTGCTGCAACTTGTGAGAGCAACAACATGGAGAATGATTTTGCTGCTTACAGCTCAGAAAATCTCTGTAACCCCTCGTCCCGGTCTGGTCGACTGACCGGTCCGAGTAGGCTACACGAGGAAAACCGATGTGAAACCCGTTAAGGTCCCACCTCGGTTAACAACCCTAGAAAATTTCTTTTAATTATATCTTGTCTAAAGGCATATTTATTTCCTATGTGAACATGACAGCTGAAACACCACGAAATAAAAGCAGCCAATCCAAAACAACACTTTAAACAGCCCATTTTAAACTTACACAGCATGCCGTATCGATACACCAAGCAAGGGTATCGATACGCCTTGACCAAATAAACTGCCTCCAGTCAACTCAGGGAGACCGTATCGATACGGCCCTTGGGCGTATCGATACACCCTCCTCGGTCAACGATACAAAACCGTACTGATACGCCTGAGCCTGTACCGATACGCCAAAATCTCGTCTAAAACTCGGATTTCCAGTGAGGTTTTGGCGTATCGATACACCCCCGTGTATCGGTACGCTAGCCAAATCTGAGTCCCAAGGTGTAGGACCGTACCGATACGGCCCTTAGGCGTACCGATACGCCCTGCACTGCAAGACTCCAATTGGCAGCAAAACGATACGAGACTCAACTCTAAATGTAGTTATCGACTCTCCTAGCCACGAAAAACCATCCATACAGCACTCAACAACCAAGAACTAACATATAGAACAATTTAGATAAACAACGAAGCATTTTCAACATGGAATTCATACAAAGAAGGATATTGCATTTCTAGGCATACTTAAAAAGCTTAGAAGCCAAAAGGCACATGTTTTCACTCACAAGGTTTACATGCTCACCAAAACAACATATAGCATCCAAAGACATAACCTTACATATCAAGCATTTGACCAAAACATAACACGGTTACAAATCCAAAGCATATCATAAACAACATTCAACATTTATGAGTCATACAATGCTCATACAATCACATAGCAGCCCCATTGCTAAACTACTACTTTATTGACTAAACCATACTTGAGCAACTACAAAAGCTTGGAATGCCCCTTCCTTGCTCCTTGCTAACTCCACGCTAATGATCTGCATTGTCGAAAATGAGAGCGTAAGCTAGAAGCGTAGTGAGGATGCTCTAAAACCAAAAACAACGACAATGCAGGGTTCAAGCATATCATCCTTAACATCACACTCAAACATACATAAGCATAATTATGGCAACCTAACTAGCAACTCACAATGCAATAACATGACATCTTACTTCATGATAAGCTCAACAAGTTATAACATAACCTTAACAACATGACCTCATGAACAAGTATATTGACCACTATTAGATTACTCGGATATGCGGATTACACTCAACAACAACATTACCTCGGTGGGATTACACTCATCACCGGACCTCGCATGGATGGGATTACACTCATCATCACATGCCCTACGGATGGGATTCCACTCATCATCACGTATAATATAAACATTTTCGGTGGAATATTACATCACCGTACTCCTCCTTGATGGCTTTACGCCACCAAGGCCACGCACGAATTTGACTCAAATGTGTGCATACTAATCCTAATGATCGATCATTTATACCCGGTAAGTTAACTAGTGCCAATCATACTATTAAAACCACATCATGTCAAACCATCATGCATATCACATATCCATCACCACACACATCAATGTATACTCATACATAAACAATTCATGCTCCACAAGATCATAATAGGCATAATCATTTAAAGCTTATAAACATACAAGAAGTTAAGCTACCAACTTAACTTCTACCTTGGAATGGCCTACCAAGCACATTCCAAAACCTCAACCACACACTTGAACCAATTTAAATAAGTTTGAAAGTTTCACTCACCACCCTTCCTTAAGCAAACCAAGCAAAGCCACTCAAGTCTCCACAATTTCTGGAATCAATCCCGAACCTTCTCCGATGTTTCCCCTTGCTTCTAACCAATCAAAAGACAAGGTATTACTCAACCAAATCATTACCAAACTCAGCCACAATCCCAACCCACAATCATAAGCCAAAACTTCATAATTTCAAACTCAAGCTAACTACCAAACTCACATTTTCGTACTCCATTTATACCCAGCTGAAATCTACCATTTCCAACACCCAAATTACCTTTAAAGACTTCCAAAATACTTTCCTAACAACCCTACATCATCAGCTCTTAAACCCAACACAAAACCACATCAAAATTTCAAGTTTTGAAACTTTAAAAAATGCTCCCAAGACCCATTTCGGGATTTTTAACAAAATCCCTCCATTTCAAGATATAAGGTGTATTAAGGTAAGGTTAACTCAAAACTTAACTAGACAAACCAAAAACGAGTCAAGAACCCATTAAAGTTTCATGCTTTCTTCAAACCTTGAAAACTTGAAAACTAAAATGATGATGATTTTGAAATCTAAAACCATGGAGATGCTTGGAATAAGGAGAAGAAACCAAAATGAAGTTACCTTGAAAGGAGCTCTTGAAATGATGAAGAAAAGAGATGGAATAGTGACTTGGGGAGGGTTTTGGGTTTTTCACATGGAAATGAAAATGAAGAAGATGACTCTCCCTTTTTGTTGTTGAAAAAGACTCATCTTTTTCCTTATTTTGAACTATTTACAAAAATGCCATTGCTAGGATTTTAATCTCATTTAAATTAAAACCAAGGTCTAATTAAATTAAACTGAATCTGACGACTCAGACCCAATTCACATACTCAACTCCCGACCCCAAAACACGGGTGTTACAACTCTCCCCCACTTAAGGAATTTCGTCCCCGAAATTACCTGACTGAAAGAGATAAGGAAATTGCTTTTCCATATCCTCCTTTCTCTCCCAAGTGGCCTCGTCCACCCCTCGACGTTGCCACTGTACTTTGACTAACTCAATCAATCTACCCCGCAACACCTTGCTGTCTGAAGCTAAGATCTCAACTGGTTCTTCGTCATAAATCAAACCCGGATTCAATTCGATCTCTTCTACAGGCATAACATGTGACGGATCTGACCTATACTTACGGAGCATCGAAGCATGAAACACATCGTGTATCTTCCCTAGCTCGGATGGCAAACGCAACTGATAAACGACTGGGCCAACCCTTTTCACAATCTCATACGGTTCTATGTACCTCGAACTTAACTTCCCTTTTCTGCCAAATCTCATTACTTTCTTCTACGGAGACAGTTTTAGGAATACCTTCTCACCCACTGAAAACTCAACTTCCTTCCTCTTCAAGTCGGCATAGGACTTCTATCTATCCGAAGCTGCCTTCAAGCGATCGCAAATCAATTTCACTTTATCGGTAGTCCCCTTAAGCAAATCTGGCATAGGTAACAACTTCTGTCCCGCTTCAGCCCAACAAACTAGAGTTCTACACTTTCTACCATACAAGGCCTCATACGGAGCCATCTAAATGCTCGACTGAAAACTGTTATTGTAAGCAAACTCGACTAAAGACAAGTGCTTCTCCCATGTACCCTGAAAATCAATGATGCAACAACGCAACATATCCTCTAAAATCTGTATAACCATCTCTGACTGACCATCTGTCTGAGGATGATATGACATGCTGAAATTCAAACGGGTACCCAAAGCTGTATGCAGACACTCTCAAAATCGAGCTGTAAACCTCGGATCTCTATTGGACACAATCGACTTCGGCACACCATGCAGTCTAACAATCTCACCAATGTACAGATCGACCAATCTATCTAAGGTGTGAGTCGTATTGACTGCTAAGAAGTGAGCACACTTCGTGAAACAATCTACTATAACCCAAACTGAGTTTTTCTTCGTAGGAGTCAAAGGCAAGTCCGAAACAAAATCTATGGTGATATTCTCCCATTTCCATTCTAGAATTCTCAGTGGTTGCAGCAAACCTGTGGGAACCTGATGTTCCGCCTTCACTCTCTGACACACCATACACTTACTCACGAAGTCGGCTACGTCTCTCTTCAAACCAACCCAAAAGTACTTATTCTTCATATCTCGATACATTTTCGTACTTCCAGGGTGCATAGCAAACGAACTACTGTGCGCTTCAGTCAAGATCGTATGTCTCAAGTCACTGTCTTCTGGCACAACTATCCTATTTCTGAAACACAAGACCCCATCGGTACTGAAACTGTAGTCTGAAGGTCTACCCTCGGCTATGTCTTGCACGTGAGGTGCCAAAGATCTGTCTAAGAGCTTCTTCTCCCTAATCAACTGACCTAGAGTAGGTCTAACCTGAAGCTCAGCGACTAAGCCACCATCCCCGGACAAGCTCAATTTAGCAAACATGGCTCTCAAATCTATAGCTACCCTTCTATTTAAAGCATCGACCACTACATTGGCCTTACTCGGATGATACTCAATCGTAAGATCATAGTCCTTTAGCAACTCTAACCACCTACGCTATTGTTGAGTGTGTAAAAGTTCTATTATTTACACCCTTTTTAACCCATATTTCTGTTGCATTCAAGCATCATTGCATTGCATTTAGGCTAGTTTACAGTAAAACATCACAAATGGAGTAAAGGCACGGATTCTACTAAAAGATGGCTATTTTTGCAGGTATCTGCCATAGTTGACAAAGAAGGCAGGCGCAGGACAGAGAAGCAGAAGAGCTGAACTGGACAAGCAGATGAAGAAGACGAAGCTGCCATGGTGCTGTCGTGACAGGAGGACGACAACAAGTTAGTGGAGAAAAAGCAAAGTGGACCTCGATAGATAGAGAAAAATCTGCTCGTCTGTCGTGTGAAAACCAAATATTTTTCCAAGCCCCGGATCAAAAGATATGTCAAGCCAAAGCTCAAGGAGAGGAAATCCCAAGAAACAAGGAGGACGGCTGAAAAGTAGGATCCTTGAAGATTAAGTCTTTATTAGAATCATACTTTTAATTAAAGTTGTAATCCTTGTTAACTTAGAATACTTGAGCCCAAAGCTTATATAAGGGCATGTATTTTAACCTAGGGCATAGATCCCATAACCCATAGCCGATTTCCCTTTAAACCGACAACCAAAAACCCTCCGCCGTCGACCCGCCGTCTGCCCGTCGCCGACATGTTCTAAATTCCCCCTAGGGCCACGGGTTGTTTTGTAAAGTAGTTGCAAGGGTTGTTTTGTTTTAGGATTTTCCAAGTTCAATAAAATAAACTTCAAGTTCTCTTATTTTGGTTATTAACATCTTGCAAGAGCATCGGGAGAGCATTGTGAGGTTATCTATTTACTTAGCATCGGGAGAGTTAAGTATACGAAAGAGATAAGAGCGAGTTCTCTAGTTTATAGTTGAACTATCTTGTGCCTAGGGATAGGGCAAGGTTAAGTGGCTAAAAAAGAATTCATACACATCGGTGTTCATACTTCGATTCACGCCGGGAGGTATCATCAAAGACGTGATCATCGACAGACTTGGACCTAGGGATAGGCCAAGGCAGATCTGGGATTCTTGCCAAACTTGAAGTATAGAGTTGGTGTGTCTGCTGCCGCGACAGCTAACGGACAGTCGGCGCGACAGGTGCTGTCGGCGACGGGAGCGACGACAGAACTGGAGTTCCTAAGCAATTCAATACCTGCACTACCGAGCAATTCAATACCAACCAATTCTCTCTATCTTGATATCTCAATCTTTTTATTTACGTTTTTCTCATTATTCTCGTGACAATCTTCTAAACTATTTCCTTTACTTCGTGCAGTAAACTAAGGTGAAGTCATTAGCCCAATCCCTGTGGAGACGATATCCGATACTTCGTATCACTTTACTACTTGCGTCGTGTACACTTGCACTACAATTGCGATAGACTCTTTTACACGCAACAAGTTTTTGGTGCCGTCGCCAAAAACTTGTTGCGTGTAAAAGTGTCTATCGCAATTGAGTGCAAGTGTACACGTCGCAAGTAATAAAGTGATACTAGAGTATCGGATATCGTCTCCACAGGGACTGGGCTAACTCTTTCCTTCGCTTTCTGCACAAGGGGAAAAGAATATATTAAGATAATTGTCACGAGAATAATGAAGTAAACGTAAATAAAAGAATAAAGATATCAAGATAGAGAGAATGGGCTGGTATTGAATTGCGCAGTAGTGCAGGTATTGCAATGCTTAGGAAATCCAGTTCTGTCGTTGCGCCTGTCGCGGCAGCACCTATCGCGGCAGCTGTCTGTTGGCTGTCGCGGCAGCAAACACACCAACTCCGTACTTCAAGTTTGGCAAGAATCCCAGATCTGCCTTGGCCTATCCCTAGGTCCAAGTCTGTCGATGATCACGTCTTTGATGATACCTCCCGGCGTGAATCGAAGGATGAACACCGATGTGTATGAATTCTTCTGTAGCCACTTAACCTTGCCCTATCCCTAGGCACAAGATAGTTCAACTATAAACTAGAGAACTCGCTCTTATTTCTTTTGTATACTTAACTCTCCCGATGCTAAGTAAATAGATAACCTCACAATGCTCTCTCGATGCTCTTGCAAGATGTTAATAACCAAAATAAGAGAACTTGAAGTTTATTTTATTGAACTTGGAAAATCCTAAAGCAAAACAACCCTTGCAACTACTTTACAAAACAACCCGTGGCCCTAGGGGGTTTTAGAACATGTCGACGGCGGGTAGACGGCGGGTAGACGACGGAGGGTTTTTGGTTGTCGGTTTAAAGGGAAATCGGCTATGGGTTATGGGATATATGCCCTAGGTTAAAATACATGCCCTTATATAAGCTTTGGGCTCAAGTATTCTAAGTTAACAAGGATTACAACTTTAATTAAAAGTATGATTCTAATAAAGACTTAATCTTCAAGGATCCTACTTTTCAGCCGTCCTCCTTGTTTCTTGGGATTTCCTCTCCTTGAGCTTTGGCTTGACATATCTTTTGATCCGGGGCTTGGAAAAATATTTGGTTTTCACACGACAGACGAGCAGATTTTTCTCTATCTATCGAGGTCCACTTTGCTTTTTCTCCACTATCTTGCCGTCGTCCTCCTGTCACGACAGCACCATGGCAGCATCGTCCTCTTTATCTGCTTGTCCAGTTCAGCTTTCCTACTTCTCTGCCCTGCGCCTGCCTTCGCCGTCTACGACGGCGGCAACCTGCCAAAATCAGCCATTTTTAGTAGAATCTGTGCATTTTATATATTTGTGATGTTTTGCTGTAAATTGACCTAAATGCAATGAAATGATGCTTGAATGCAGCAGAAATATGGGTTAAAAAGGGTGTAAATAATAGAACTTTTACACACTCAACAATAGCGTAGGTGGTTAGAGTTGCTAAAGGACTATGATCTTACGATTGAGTACCATCCGAGTAAGGCCAATGTAGTGGTCGATGCTTTAAATAGAAGGGTATCTATAGATTTGAGAGCCATGTTTGCTAAAGGACTATGATCTTACGATTGAGTACCATCCGAGTTAGGCACCTCTAGGGGCTATTCAAGTACTAAGCTTTCTATTCTAGTTTGGCTAAAAGAAATCTGAGCAATATAACAGTCACAATGGTGTTTTAAGTTTTCAGAACTATAGAAAGGCTCTAAACTTCTCCTTAACCTGTCCTAAAGATGCTGCCACGACAGAGCTGTCATGACAGGTAAGTTAACTTCACAGTTTTAAGCCAACAGTTTAATCTTTTCTGATGTTTTTTAAGATAGTTCAACTATAAACTAGAGAACTCGTGTTGCGTGTAAAAGAGTCTATCGCAATTGAGTGCAACTGTACACGTCGCAAGTTTTTGGCGCCGTTGTCGGGGATTGGCAACATAACTACATCTTTCTTTTATTGCACTTTGCGTTTTTATTTTTGTTTTTGTTTTTATTTTTATTTTTCTTTAATTTTTCTTTTGTGCTTTCAACTCTCGCTTTTCACGAGGTTTTCTTGTTTATGCGCAGATCTAAAAGAGGTGAAGATCCTGAGTATCCATTAGATCCGGAAATCGAACGTTCCTTTAGTCTCAAGAAACAACTTCGCCGCCTTTTAGACAGAAACGAATACCTCGAGGAACAGCTAGAGAAGATGGGCCATAACCAACCTGCTGGCGGTCGCATACCACCCCTTGGCGATAATAACCCACCTGTCGGCGACCCGCCCGCAGCAGATGGACGACGGTCATGTCGTGACTACTTGCTGAATGATCATGTAGAGCTGGAGACCACGCTGCCGGATATTGATGTTGATAACTTCGAGCTTAAACCTGTCATGTTTAGTATGATCAACAATGCCGGACAGTTTAGTGGTGCCGTGACAGAAGATGCTAGGGAGCATCTCAAAACGTTCCAGGAGATCTGTGGTTCGTTTAGATTGCCAGGAGTTAGTCCGGAGATACTGAGGCTTCGGTTATTCCCCCATTCATTGAGGGACAGAGCTAAAACTTGGTGGAATAAACTTACGCCGGGTTCAATCGTAACTTGGGCAGATTTATCTCGTGAATTTTTATCTCGTTTTAATCCTTCGCATTTATCTGAGCGATTTACGTAATGAAATTGCTACTTTTCAACAGGAAGATGACGAGCCAATGCACGAGGCCTGGGACAGATTTACTACTCTTCTTCGGAACTGTCCAATGCATGGATTTCCCGTCTGGAATCAGGTAACTAAGTTCTATAATGCTGCTAACTTACAAACTCGCATTCGAATTGATTCTGCAGCAAACAGACTATTATTGGATAAAGATCCAGACGAGGCACTGCAAGTTTTGAAAAATCTGGCCAAGAATGAGGAGCAGTTTCTGACAGTAAGAAGAGGGGGTAAATGGGTACTTGCTGTCAAGGACTATGAGGCCGACAGCACTATGAAATCACATGTAGCATTCCTTACTAAAGCAATGAAAAGGTTATTGAATGAAGATGAATTACAAGGATTTGCTGTCGAGGAAGTTTGTACTATCTGTGAGGGAAATCATAGTCGGGATGACTGCCCAATCCAAATAGAAGAGGGAAAATATGTTGGAAATTACAAGCCTAATTATAATTCCAACAATTATAACCCCAATTGGAGGAAGGATCCCAAATTTTCCTGGAGTAACCCTAACAATGCCCTGAATCCACAAGCACATCATCAGAATCAGGGGGGACCTAGATTGCTGACGCGACAGCAACTGCCGCAGCACCTGCCGCCGCAACAGCAACAGCAGCCACCACCTGCCACGAGCAGTATATTGGAGCAGACTCTGGCCACCTTCATGTCTCAGACCGGTACGTATATGGAGAACATGAATCAGTTTGTCAAGAAGACGGAAACCTTTATGGATAAAACCGAGATGAGGATGACAAACCATGAAGCTACCTTGAAATCTCTAGAGACACAAATGGGTCAAGTTTCGCAACATATTAAGCCGAGGCAGAATGGAGGATTCCCTAGCAATACTGAAAATGCTAGACTGCCCCCACATGAGCAATGTAAGGCAATTACTACTAGGAGTGGAAAGAAACTACCAGGGCCGGAAAAAGAAGCTGAAACAGAAAAGGAACCTGCTTTGGATAAACCTGCCGAGGAAGCTGCCCCGACAGGTGATAAACAGACTGCTGCCGATGAGCCTGTCACGACAGCAGAAGTGATAGAGGAGAAAAAAGATGATTACCGTCCTCAGATTCGCATGCAGTGGGAAGGGCGTATTGCTGATTATCGTCCCCCACCACCCTTCCCTCAACGGATACAGCAAGCTAAGCATGAATCTCAACTTAAAAAGATTTATGATATTTTTAAGCAGGTTCATATTAATATTCCGTTGTTAGATGCTGTTAGGGAGATGCCCGGTTATGCTAAATTTCTCAAGGATGTTATGTCGAAAAAATCTAAACTTGGGGAATTTGAAACGGTAAGGATGCAAGAAGGTTGCATGAGTATTCTTCATCGGCAGCCACCCCAGAAAAAGAAGGATCCGGGGAGCTTCATCATACCTTGTGTAATCGGCGACAAATTCGTGGGTAAGGCACTTTGTGATCTTGGAGCTAGTGTTAATCTAATGCCCAAATTTGTTTTTCAGAAACTAGGTATTGGCAAGGCGCGGCCCACGACAGTAACTCTGCAGCTAGCCGACCGCTCTTACGTTCACCCCGAAGGAAAAATTGAAGATATTCTGGTAAGAGTGGATAAGCTTATTTTTCCTGCTGACTTTCTTATCTTAGATTGTGAGGCAGACGAAAACGCACCAGTCATCCTTGGGCGACCCTTCTTAGCCACGGGAAGATCATTGATTGATGTGGAGAAAGGAGAACTCACCATGCGCATGAACGATCAAGAAATTAAGTTGAATGTTCTCCAAGCAATGAAACATGCTGATGTGGACGAGGAATGCAAGGCCATCATTGAGGTGACCTTTGATCACCCCTGCATCAGGTCGGGCTGCCGTGATATAAAATTTGGTCACTGCTGCGACAGCCACTTACAGGCCTGTCACGACAGCGATGACGACAGCAACAACGACAGCACCGACGACAGCGACTCCTCTGAATCCGATACATCTGATACTGAAGGTCATGAGGAGGTAAACTGGTTAGACCATCGTCCAGGTAAGTTATTCGAACCCTTGAATTACACTTCGGATAACCATTTAATCCAAAAGCCATCTACTGTTGAACCACCTGCCTTAGAACTTAAGCCCCTGCCAGGGCAGTTAAAATATGCTTATCTTGGTTACAATGATACACTGCCCGTAATCATCTCTGCTAAGCTGCCGCAGGAACAGGAACGACAGCTAATCGACATGTTAAGGCAGCACAAAAAGGCGATTGGATAGACGATAGCAGACATTCAAGGCATTAGTCCGGCGATATGCATGCACAAAATCCTCCTAGAGGAAGATCATAAGCCGACTATTGATGCCCAAAGGCGGTTAAACCTTGCGATGAAGGAGGTAGTGCGTAAAGAGATAATCAAATGGTTAGATGCTGGTATTATTTACGCCATCTCCGACAGCAAATGGGTAAGCCCGGTGCAATGTGTTCCAAAGAAAGGAGGAATGACCGTGATAACCAACGAGAACAATGAGTTAATCCCAACCAGGACTGTGACCGGTTGGAGGGTTTGTATGGACTATCGGAAGCTTAATAAAGCTACCCGAAAGGACCACTTTCCTTTACCCTTTATTGATCAAATGCTTGATAGATTAGCGGGTAAACCTTACTATTGTTTTCTTGATGGTTATTCAGGTTACAACCAAATTGCTATCGCACCGGAGGACCAAGAAAAGACGACTTTCACATGCCCCTACGGAACATACGCGTTTAGGAGGATGCCGTTCGGACTCTGTAATGCACCTGCCACCTTCCAAAGGTGCATGATGGCCATATTCTCCGACATGGTAGAGGACTTCCTTGAGATTTTCATGGATGATTTTTCCGTCTTTGGAGACGATTTTGAGAGCTGCCTCGGCAATCTTCAAAAGGTACTTGAAAGATGTGAAAAAGCTAATCTTGTTCTAAATTGGGAAAAATGCCATTTTATGGTGGACGAAGGGATAGTCCTTGGCCATAAGATTAGCTGCCGTGGGATAGAAGTCGACAGGGCCAAAATAGAAGTCATAGAGAAGCTGCCGCCGCCAACCACAGTCAAGGGCATTAGAAGTTTTTTAGGGCATGCTGGTTTTTATCGAAGATTCATTGCAAATTTTTCAAAGATCACCAAGCCGTTATGCCATCTTCTAGAGCAGAACCGACCCTTTGACTTTAATGATGAATGTACTGAAGCATTCAAGGTTCTGAAGGAAAAACTAGTGACAGCCCCCATAGTGCAGCCACCAGACTGGACACAACCGTTTGAGATCATGTGTGATGCTAGTGACTATGCTGTCGGGGCAGCACTTGGGCAGCACAAAGACAAGTTGTTTCATGTCATATACTATGCCAGCAAGACGTTGAATGACGCCCAAGTGAACTACACCACCACAGAAAAGGAGTTGTTAGCTGTGGTGTTCTCCATCGACAAGTTTTGTTCTTACATACTTGGGACGAAAGTAATAATATACACCGACCATTCTGCCCTAAAGTATTTGTTCGCAAAAAAGGATGCAAAGCCTAGGTTGATACGATGGATCTTGCTATTACAAGAATTCGACCTTGAGATCAAAGACAAAAAGGGGACGGAAAATCAGGTGGCAGATCACTTGTCAAGGTTGGAGAAGGGACAAAGTCTACCAACCGACGAGACAAACATACTGGAGACCTTCCCAGATGAGCAGCTCTTTGCTGCCGCAATCGCTGTCGCGACAGCCATGGCGGCAGGTAAGTCTTCTGAACTTCCCTGGTATGCTGATTTCGTTAATTTTATAGTTAGCGGAATACTTCCTTCTGATCTTAATTATCAAGCCAGGAAGAGGTTCCAAAATGATGTTAAACATTATTATTGGGACGAACCTCTTCTTTTCAAACTATGCGCAGATCAGGTTATAAGGAGGTGTGTACCACAAGAAGAGCAAGAAGACATTCTCCATCACTGCCATGCTTCACAATATGGAGGTCACTTAGGAGGCAATAAAACTGCTGCCAAGGTGCTGCAGTCAGGGTTCTACTGGCCGACACTATATAAAGACGCACAGGAGTTTTACAAAAACTGTGACAGGTGCCAGCGGACAGGTAACATCTCGAGGAGAAACGAGATGCCACTGCAGAACATTCTAGAAGTCGAGATCTTCTACGTTTGGGGGATTGATTTTATGGGACCTTTTCCATCTTCGTGTGGAAATCTATACATTCTCCTAGCAGTGGACTATGTCTCTAAGTGGGTCGAAGCCATCGCCACTCAAAAGAATGATGCCAAGACGGTTCAAAAGTTTTTGCACAAAAACAATTTTTCTAGATTTGGCATCCCTAGGGCGATTATCAGTGATGAAGGAAGACATTTTGATAATAGGGTAATTGCTGCCGCCTTGTAGAAATATGGTGTCAAGCACAGGATCGTGACAGCATACCACCCACAGACCAATGGACAGGCTGAGATATCCAATAGGGAAGTGAAGAACATTCTTGAAAAGATGGTTAAGCCAACTAGGAAAGATTGGTCTTTACTTCTGAACGATGCATTATGGGCATATAGGACAGCTTTTAAGACTCCATTGGGCATGTCTCCATATCGATTGATTTATGGGAAAACTTGTCATCTGCCTGTCGAGATCGAGCACAAAGCATATTGGGCAATCAAGACAGTGAATATGGACTTGGACAAGGCAGGCCAGAAAAGGCTATTAGATCTGAACGAGATTGAGGAATTACGGACAATGGCCTACGACAATGCAAGAATTTACAAGGAAAAGACTAAGAAGTGGCATGACAAGAAACTGCTGCCACGACAGTTCTGCCCAGGGCAGCTTGTGTTGTTATTTAATTCTAGACTTAAACTCTTCCCAGGAAAGTTAAAATCTAGATGGTCTGGCCCGTTCCAAGTGGTACAAGTTTTTCCCCATGGTGCCATCACTATTCAATCATTAAAAGACGGGCACTAATTCAAAGTCAATGGACAGCGCCTCAAGCATTATCAGGGGACTGAAGCCCCAGGAATACAGGAAGTGGTTACTTTAGGAGATGCCCCACAAGGCATTCCTAATTTAACCTAAATTTTATTTTTATTATTTATTTTTATTATTTATTTTTATTAGGAAATTAGGTTTATTTTATTCGAATAATTTTTTTATATTTTCTGTTTTTAGGAAATAAAGGAGTCAAGAAGAAAAGGAGAAGTGACCCAAGCCCACCACCCATCCATCAGCCCAACAAAGCCCATTTATGGAAGCCTGTCGTTTCGGCTGCCGCCGCAGACGGATATGACAGGCTGTCAACAGACTGACACGGCAGACGTAGAAGCGTCTGGCAGACGCGTAACAGACGCACAAAGGCGTGTCAGACGCGTCAGAAACGCTAAATCCCATCCGTCGCCCCGTTATTCACGCCTGCCGTTACAGCATTAAACAGGCAGCAACTCGACCGCTATAAAACCCCGTTTTCATTTTCATTTTTCTCACTTCTGCTTATTATTCCTTGCTTTCTCCTCTAGTTTTATTTGCTTTCTTCATTTTTCACAACCCTTGCAACTAACATGTCTACTAGACAGACTCGTCGTAGTGCTGCCTCAGTATCCTCCTCAGCAGCAGCAACGCCCTTCGCCACAAAGGAGTTATGGGAGGAACGTGGTTTCGTGTACATCCGACAGGCACCCAACATGGGACTCCGACCGTTCATCGTAAAGGCCATCACGGCTCAACTATGGGAGCATTTTGCTGAACAACCGGCAGAGCTAAACGACACATTAGTCCGGGAGTTCTATGCGGCCATAGACAGCAGAACGGCAACATCTGTCACCGTTCGAGGAGTGAAAGTGCCCTTCACTGCCGACAGCATCAACCACATGTTTGGCCTCTACTTTGGCCCCGATGATGATGCCCACCAGAAATTTCTCGACACCCTCGATGCTGCCGCTTATGATGCTGTCATGGTGGAGTTGACAGAGGAGGGAACATCATGGACAACCAGCAAGAAGAACCCCCACTCCGTCAACAGGGGGCAGCTCCTCCCGGAAGCAAAACTTTGGAACGCTTTCATCAAAAAGCGTATCATGCCTTCTTCCCACCACACGACAGTCAACCGGCAGCGGCTTGCCCTTATTCATTCCATCATGCACGACAGGCCTATCAATGTGGGCCGATATATGAGGGACAACATCCTGGACTGCACCTTCCGTTCCGACTCCCGCCTCTGCCTGTCGTTTACAATAACTTCCCTCTGCCGCTGTGTTGCTGACCCCGAGGAACCCTCCGACAAAATAATGAAGGGTAGAGGCTGGACAGACAACAACATCAACAGCCTCATGGAGCTGGTCGTGGCTACACCTGTCTCATCTTTCAACCCAGCCGACTCCCCAGAAGAATCATCAGAGGAGCCTGCACCGGAACCTGCTGCCGCCATCGCTCCGACAGACCAGTCCGCCCTCCTCCTTGCTACGCTACAACGGGTAGAGGAGAGACAAATGGGATTGATGACGTTCATTCGGGACTTCACAAACTCGACGGTAAACTTCATTACCCAAACTTTGAATTTTCCCGATGTTCAATTCCCTACTTTTCCTGCCCATTATTTCCATATCCCCACTCCTGTCCACACACCTACACCACCTGCCTCCCCACATTCCCACTCGACTGCCTCCACCACATCACCTGCCCCGACGGCAGCAGACAGTCCACCGGCCAACACCCCTGCCAGAGGAACAAAAAGGCCTGCCTCCGATGACAGCCCTCTGATCCGGAGGAATTTGGAGAGGGAATTTACGCCGGTCAAGAGGATAAAACATGTGGCAGAAAAGAAACGGCTGCCCAAGGCTAGCACCACCACCAGCAGCACTTGGGACAGTGGCAGCAGTTCCGATGTCCAGCTCGTGGAACAACCTGCCCCTGCACCTGCCCCTGAACCTGCCCAGCCTCCTCCACAGCCCAGACGCCGCCGTCAGATCCGTGTCAGTAGCAGCAGCGAGGACAGCGACTGAAAATTTAAGTTTTTATTTTCCTCTTATTGCTGCCTGCTTTTATCATTTGTGATGTACTTTTCTTCATATTTTTGTTTTTTATCTGTCATTTTGCATTGAGGGCAATGCAACCCTTGAGTTTGGGGGTGGCAACCCTCCATCATTAATGGAGTCTTAAGTACATCTTTTTATTAATTGTTGTGTCTTTTATTTATTTAAGTATCTCTCAAAAAAATCAGAAAATATAAAACTGTTGGCTTAAAACTGTGAAGTTAACTTACCTGTCATGACGGCTCTGTCGTGGCAGCATCTTTAGGACAGTTTAAGGAGAAGTTTAGAGCCTTTCTATAGTTCTGAAAACTTAAACACCTTTGTGACTGTTATATTGCTTAGATTTCTTTTAGCCAAACTAGAATAGGATGCTTAGTACTTGAATAGCCCCTAGAGGTGCCTAACACTGGCTCTAGGAAAGAAGTTTAGCAAAAGAAAATCAAAAACCTAGAGGTGCCCGAAACCGGCTCTAGGAAGCTAACTAGAGGTGCCCAAAACTGGCTCTAGAAAAATTTAGCTTGAAAATAGAAGAAAAAAAAGCATGAAAATATGCCTTCTAAAAAATAAACTTTGGCATAAAAATTCGAGTTAAGAAGTTGAATATTCTAGTGAAACTAAGAGAGTCTTAGCATATAACTGTTCACAAGCATGCACACACTGCACGAGAGCTATAGGGAGATTCCGGACAGATCCTAACCTTTCCGACAGGTTGTTGCCGCCATAGAGAATGAGCGACGGGTAAGGGACAGTTCACTGTTTGAAGGCCAACACAACAATATTCATTTTTCTTTTAGGTTTAATTGCTTGAGGGCAAGCAAAAACTTGAGTTTGGGGGTGTGTTGAGTGTGTAAAAGTTCTATTATTTACACCCTTTTTAACCCATATTTCTGCTGCATTCAAGCATCATTGCATTGCATTTAGGCTAGTTTACAGTAAAACATCACAAATGGAGTAAATGCACGGATTCTACTAAAAGATGGCTATTTTTGCAGGTATTTGCCATAGTTGACAAAGAAGGCAGGCGCAGGACAGAGAAGCAGAAGAGCTGAACTGGACAAGCAGACGAAGAAGACGAAGCTGCCATGGTGCTGTCGTGACAGGAGGACGACAGCAAGTTAGTGGAGAAAAAGCAAAGTGGACCTCGATAGATAGAGAAAAATATGCTCGTCTGTCGTGTGAAAACCAAATATTTTCCAAGCCCCGGATCAAAAGATATGTCAAGCCAAAGCTCAAGGAGAGGAAATCCCAAGAAACAAGGAGGACGGCTGAAAAGTAGGATCCTTGAAGATTAAGTCTTTATTAGAATCATACTTTTAATTAAAGTTGTAATCCTTGTTAACTTAGAATACTTGAGCCCAAAGCTTATATAAGGGCATGTATTTTAACCTAGGGCATAGATCCCATAACCCATAGCCGATTTCCCTTTAAACTGAAAACCAAAAACCCTCCGCCGTCGACCCGCCGTCTGCCCGTCGCCGACATGTTCTAAATTCCCCCTAGGGCCACGGGTTGTTTTGTAAAGTAGTTGCAAGGGTTGTTTTGTTTTAGGATTTTCCAAGTTCAATAAAATAAACTTCAAGTTCTCTTATTTTGGTTATTAACATCTTGCAAGAGCATCGGGAGAGCATTGTAAGGTTATCTATTTACTTAGCATCGGGAGAGTTAAGTATACGAAAGAGATAAGAGCGAGTTCTCTAGTTTATAGTTGAACTATCTTGTGCCTAGGGATAGGGCAAGGTTAAGTGGCTAAAGAAGAATTCATACACATCGGTGTTCATACTTCGATTCACGCCGGGAGGTATCATCAAAGACGTGATCATCGACAGACTTGGACCTAGGGATAGGCCAAGGCAGATCTGGGATTCTTGCCAAACTTGAAGTACGGAGTTGGTGTGTCTGCTGCCGTGACATCTAACGGACAGCCGCCGCGACAGGTGCTGTCGGCGACGGGAGCGACGCCAGAACTGGAGTTCCTAAGCAATTCAATACCTGCACTACCGAGCAATTCAATACCAGCCCATTCTCTCTATCTTGATATCTCAATCTTTTTATTTACGTTTTTCTCATTATTCTCGTGACAATCTTCTAAACTATTTCCTTTACTTCGTGCAGTAAACTAAGGTGAAGTCATTAGCCCAATCCCTGTGGAGACGATATCCGATACTTCGTATCACTTTACTACTTGCGTCGTGTACACTTGCACTACAATTGCGATAGACTCTTTTACACGCAACAGCTATCTGAGGTTCAACTCTCGTTGAGTCATGATATACTTCAAACTCTTGTGATCTGTGTACACTGTGCACTTCTCACCGTACAAGTAATGCCTCCAAATCTTCAAAGCGAACACGACCGCAGCCAACTCTATGTCATGGGTTGGATAGTTACGCTCGTGAGTCTTCAATTGTCTTGAGGCATAAGCCACCACTATCTTGTCTTGTATAAGAACACAACCTAGGCCTACATAGGAAGCATCACTGTAAACCACATATTCCTTCCCTGACTCTGGCTGAACCAAGATCGGTGCTTGGGTCAAAGCTTCTTTCAACTTCTCAAAGGCTCGCTGTCTTGCATCTGACCACTCAAACTGAACACTCTTCTGAAGTAACTGTGTCAAGAGAGCGGCTAACTTTGAGAAACCTTCTATAGTATCCAACTAAGCCTAGAAAGCTACGAACCTCTGTTACTGACTTCAGTTTCTTACACTCAACGATATCTTCTATTTTCTTCGGATCAACTCTAATCCCATCGGTTGACACTACGTGCCCTAGGAAGACTACCTCTCGGATCCAGAACTCACACTTACTCAACTTTACATACAACTGATTGTCTAACAAAGTCTGCAAAACTAGCCTCAAGTGTTGGTCGTGGTCTTCCTCGGTACGCGAATACACCAAAATGTCATCTATGAAGACAACTACAAACTGGTCTAGGTACTGATGGAAGATCCTATTCATCATATCTATGAAAGCAGCCGGTGCGTTAGTCAACCCAAAAGGCATGACTAAAAACTCATAGTGACCATATCTAGTTCTAAAGTCCGTCTTTGGTACATCAACCTCTCTTACCTTCAGCTGGTAGTAACCGGATCTCAAGTCGATCTTCGAAAAGACTGATGCCCCTCTCAACTGGTCAAACAAGTCATCAATTCTCGGCAACGAATACTTGTTCTTCACTATTAACTGATTCAACTGTATGTAATCTATACACATTCTCATGCTTCCTTCTTTCTTCTTTACAAACAAAACTGGAGCGCCCCAAGGTGAAGAACTCGGTCGAATAAAGCCTCTATTTGTCAACTCTTGCAACTGAGTCTTCAACTCTTTTAGTTCTTTCGGTGCCATACAATACGGAGCAATCGAAACAGGAGCTGAATCTGGAAATGTTTCTATAGCAAACTCTACCTCTCTGTCTGGCGGTAAACCCGACAATTCTTCTGGAAACACACTTGGAAAGTCACACACTGTCCGGATGTCTTGAGGTCTAACCTCGCTCATGTTTGGATTCATCACATAGGCCAAATACGCCTCACAGCCCAACTCGACTAGCTTCTTAGCCTCTAAAACTAAAACTACATTCGATAAGAACTTCACGTTCTCACCTACCACCACTATCTCATAATCATCCGCGAGTTTCAAGGAAATCCTCTTAGTCTCAAAGTCTATCCTAGCTCTATGCTCGGTGAGCCAGTCCATACCCAAAATCACATCAAAGCCATAAAACGGTAGCTCCATCATATCCACTGGAAACACATGCCCCTGAACCATTAGCGGACATCTTCTGTACATCTTCCTAACTACTACCGTATCCCTGAAGGAACTAGTAACACTAACTCCTACCTCTAATACCTCACAAGGCAATTTCAACAACTTTGCATGCTCACTCAGTAAATATGAATGTGTAGATCCGGAGTCAATCAAAGAAATCAAACCCAAAGACAATATCGAGAAGTTACCTGCAATCACATCTGTGTCGTGCTGACCCTCACGCTGAGCGTAAACTCTGGCCTGGCCTCCGCCCTCTGGCTGGAGAGCAACTACATGTGCTATGTTCCTCTGGCCATCATTTCTCAGCTGGAAGTTACCTCTACCGCGCCCACGACCTCTCTGAAAGTCATTAGC
This sequence comes from Hibiscus tridactylites, assembly GCA_958450335.1. Taxonomy (NCBI): domain Eukaryota; kingdom Viridiplantae; phylum Streptophyta; class Magnoliopsida; order Malvales; family Malvaceae; genus Hibiscus; species Hibiscus tridactylites. Next base: position 11,162,689 of record OY288269.1, on the reverse strand, counting down.
TCTAGCAGGAGCCTAAGCCTGAATTGGTGCCTGTCCTACCTGATGTGGACAGTCATTCCTAATATGATCCCTAGCTCCACAGCTCCAACACGAGTGAAAGTTCCCCCAACACTCACCGGTGTGATTCCTCCCGCAACGAGCACACTTGGGCAAACGCCCACCAGCCCTCTGGCCCTGATGGCCCCTATCGTGGTTACCACCACCACGTCTATGGTCATAGTGACGCCTGTTGTCCCGATGCCTCTTGGCATCACTTCTATCAAAGTCGCTAGATCTCTTCCCGGAACTAGAACCACCAGATCGTTTGGTCAAGCCCAAACTATGCTCTATGTCTTTGGCCCTAGCGACCAAGACATCAAAATCTGTGTAGTCAGTAGCTAAAGTGTACCTTTTGATCTCTTCGCTCAACCCATAGCGGAAACGGTTACAACGTTCCCCCTCAGTAGGAACAAGCTCGGATGCATACTAGCTCAGCCTGACAAATCGAATCTCATAGTCCGTCACTGTCATATTCCCCTGAAGCAAAGCCATAAATTCCCTCATCTTCTCGTCGAGATAACGGGGACCCAAATATTTCTTACGGAAAGCTGACTCGAAAAACTCCCAAGTGATCTCAGCCTCTGCCATACCCGTAGTGATGGTGACCCACCAAGTGTAGGCATCACCCAGAAGCAGAGATACAACACACCCTATCTTGCGTTCCCCGGTACATCCCATCTGTGCCAGAATACGGACGGTCTTCTCTAACCACAACTCAGACCTCTCCGGTGTAGATCCTTTAAACTCTTCAGCCCCTAGACCGCAGAGCCTCTCTAACGGTAAACCAGTACCCTCACCCTGGGGTTGTGCCATTGCCTGACCCCCAGCCACGGCAGCCTGAAAAGCCTCGACTATCGCCTGAACTAGAGGAGATAAATCTATCCCGGTTGGTCCTTGGCCAACCTGAGGTTCTACGTCCTCGGCTCTTGCCTCACCCCCTCTTGACGAGGAGGAGAAGGAGGAGGTGGAGGAGCCTGCGCCTCAACAACTGGCTCAACTCCCGGAGCTGCTGCCCGTGGTTCCGATTGAACCATCCTAGGCCTCCCTCTTGGTCTTATTTCACAACTAGCAAGATAACAACTACAACAAACAAACATATAAGGATTAAGTTAGCAAAGGCAAGGGTCCAACCGTGCTCAAGTATCTTCCTTTACAAAACTTTTTCAAATTAAGTAATAGTAGCAATGGGAACTCGACACTATGCCAGACACAACAATCATGCTTCCAAACACCATACGAATGAACAAACAACAAGCATACATGGCAAAATATTCACCGAGACATAACAATTACTTAACACTTCAAACTTACCTCACTTACTTGCCCGAGGTCTCGGTAACCTCAGGCTCTGATACCAACAAATATAACCCCCTCGTCCTGGTCTGGTGGACTGACCGGTCCGAGTAGGCTACACGGGAAAAACCGATGTGAAACTCGTTAAGGTCCCACCTCAGTTAGCAACCTTAGAAATTTTCTTTTAATTATATCTTGTCTAAAGGCATATTTATTTCCTATGTGAACACGATATCGGAAACACCACGAAATAAAAGCATCCAATCCAAAACAACACTTTAAACAACCCATTTTAAACTTACACAGCAGGCCGTATCGATACGCCTTGACCAAATCAACTGCCTCCAGTCAACTCAGGGAGACCGTATCGATACACCCTCCTCGGTCAACATCTCATGGTCAACGATACAAAACCGTACCGATACGCCAAAATCTCGTCTAAAACTCGGATTTCCAGTGAGGTTTTGGCGTATTGATACACCCCCGTGTATCGATACGCTAGCCAAATCTGAGTCCCAAGGTGTAGGACCGTACCGATACGGCCCTTAGGCATACCGATACGCCCTGCACTACAAGACTCCAATTGGCAGCAAAACGATACGAGACTCAACTCTAAATGCAATTCTCGACTCTCCTAGCCACGAACAACCATCCATACAACATTCAACCTCCAAGAACTAACATATAGAACAATTTAGATAAACAACGAAGCATTTTCAACATGGCATTCATACAAAGAAGGATATTGCATTTCTAGGCATACTTAAAAAGTTTAGAAGCCAAAAGGCACATGTTTTCACTCACAAGGTTTACATGCTCACTAAAATAACATATAGCATCCAAAGGCATAACCTTACATCTCAAGCATTTGACCAAAACATAACACGGTTACAAATCCAAAGCATAGCATAAACAACATTCAACATTTATGAGTCATACAACGCTCATACAATCACATAGCAGCCTCATTGCTAAACTACTACATTATTGACTAAACCATACTTAAGCAACTACAAAATCTTGGAATGCCCATTCCTTGCTCCTTGCTAACTCTACGCTAATGATCTGCATTGTCGAAAACGAGAGCGTAAGCTAGAAGCTTAGTGAGGATGCTCTAAAACCAAAAACAACGACAATGCAGGGTTCAAGCATATCATCCTTAACATCACACTCAAACATACATAAGCATCATTATGGCAACCTAACTAGCAACTCACAATGCAATAACATGGCATCTTACTTCATGACAACCTCAACAAGATATAACATAATCTTAACAACATGACCTCATGAACAAGTATATTGGCCACTATTAGATTACTCGAATATGCGGATTACACTCAACAACAACATTACCTCAGTGGGATTACACTCATCACCGGACCTCGCATGGATGGGATTACACTCATCATCACATGCCCTACGGATGGGATTCCACTCATCATCACGTATAATATAAACATTTCCGGTGGAATATTACATCACCGTACTCTTCCTTGATGGCTTTACGCCACCAAGGCCACGCGCGAATTTGACTCAACCGTGTGCACACTAATCCTAATGATTGATCACTTATACCCGGTAAGTTAACTAGTGCCAATCATACTATTAAAACCACATCATGTCAAACCATCATGCATATCACATATCCATCACCACACACATCAATGTATACTCATACATAAACAATTCATGCTCCACAAGATCATAATAGGCATAATCATTTAAAGCTTATAAACATACAAGAAGTTAAGCTACCAACTTAACTTCTACCTTGGAATGGCCTACCAAGCACATTCCAAAACGTCAACCACACACTTGAACCAATTTAAATAAGTTTGAAAGTTTCACTCACCACCCTTCCTTAAGCAAACTAAGCAAAGCCACTCAAGTCTCCACAATTTCCGGAATCGATCCCGAACCTTCTCCGATGTTTCCCCTTGCTTCTAACCAATCAAAAGACAAGGTGTATTAAGGTAAGGTTAACTCAAAACTTAACTAGACAAACCAAAAACGAGTCAAGAACCCATTAAAGTTTCATGCTTTCTTCAAACCTTGAAAACTTGAAAAACTAAAAAGATGATGATTTTGAAATCTAAAACCATGGAGATGCTTGGAATAAGGAGAAGAAACCAAAAATGAAGTTACCTTGAAAGGAGCTCTTGAAATGATGAAGAAAAGAGATGGAATAGTGACTTGGGGAGGGTTTTGGGTGTTTCACGTGGAAATGAAAATGAAGAAGAAGACTCTCATTTTTTTTGTTGAAAAAGGCTCATCTTTTTTCCTTATTTTGAACTATTTACAAAAATGTCATTGCTAGGATTTTAATATCATTTAAATTAAACCGAATCTGACGACTCGGACCCAATTCACATACTCAACTCCCGACCCCAAAACATGGGTGTTACAATCTCAATCCATCATCGTCAATAGGGAACCCGAAGGTCTCGAGGGGAAGCTTCCTGGCGGATTGGTTTGACAAAATGGCGGCTTCAACATGCAAAAAAGGAACCGTGAGGAAGATGGAGGTGAATATTTCAGCAAAGTTAAACGTCGAGTAATGTTGGAGCAAGTCTCTAATGCCATTGTGCAAGTGGCGCCACGTAACTGGTGTATTTTGGAGAAAGAATTTGCGGCAAATGATGAAGTTCTGAAAGCAGCTCTATTCCAATCGTCTTACCTAAACTCATCAAGGATAATCCACGATACCGAAAGAAGTAAGAAGGGAAAGACGTTTGGAACCAAACGCCTCACGCTCATCCGCAAAGCTGCGAGACGCAAATTCTCGATGGAATGTTCCCGTATTATGGTGGACGAGGTTGGATTAATCGAGCTTGGAATCGATCCGTTTGGAAAGAAAATAATGAAGGTTCCTTCGATGTGTGTGGATGACAATTTCTTCCTCAACGAAGAAATTCAAATTAGTGATGGAGACGAACCAGGTCCTTCCCTGAAAATTAATGAAGTTTATGACCATGAATCGGATAACTCTTTCGAGAGTTATCCGACAACACCATGATCTTCTCCGGCGAAGACACCTATGAACGGAAGGCTAATAGGTGTCAGCCAATTCGTGATCCTTCCAAGAAGGTGGTTAAGGTTCCAGTGGCTACGTTGGTTTCAGTGGCCTTGATGCCGTCTCTATGCTTTTGGTTTTCTGTTAAGCGTTTTCGCACCGTTTTTGCAGCTTGGAAAGGGCAGGAGTCTTGGTTTTCTGGTTTTTGGTTGGTTGAGGATCATTGTGTTTATTTCCTTGATAAGGGCCGTTATCGTCGTAACGGAAGCCTGCCTCTGGATAGAGCTCTCAAGGCGAAGCCATGGTGGTGTAACCTCGCCAGACAAGGTGGAAGACACGTTTTGTCCCCAGCAAAGTATTTCCAGGTCTGTTAAGGATTGCCGAGGTTGCCCCAACGACGTTGGTGGTCACGGTTGTTTCTCCATTTGCACAAGGTGTCTGTTTGTGTCTGGTTTTCGATTGTCCGTTGTGTGTCTGTTTAATTGTCTTCGTTATCGGTTTCTTGCTGTCTTTGTTTTTCTTTTTCGGATGATAGTTTGTACGCTTCTTGGAAGCTTTGTTGTACGTTATTTTCCTGGTTGAATGCTAGTTTTTCTCTTGTTCTGATAAAAAAAAACACTACATGTCAATTTTTGGGAAAGTCGTCAGCACTGCAAGCTGACTTCGGCCGTGTATAGGGAAATTTTCCGGCGCTGCAGGTCGATTTTAGGCTAATTGCAGCTCTCAGTGCTGGTTACTTCACTAAATCACATTGATTACTCCATTGATTTAAAGACAATCACCCTAGAAAGCATTTCACACCTTGAATAAAAAATTTAACAACATTATCCAAAAAATTACCCCTGATTTACAGCATTGTTTAAACAATCAGAATGCAAGAAATCGAGTCAAAATCATATATCAACATCGGATTAAACCGAAGAGTTAGCAATAAATTTAGACATAAACTCTAAATTCTAAATTCTAGTCCTAAACCCTAAATTCTAAACTATTAAACATAAACCCTTAAACTCTACAAACTAAACCCTACCCCTAAACTGAATTCATATACCTTAAAATTAAAGCGTATTAAATAATTATCTAAAGTTTAAAGGTAAAACATGACATTAATTTATTAAATATTTATTCTGTTTTGCGGAATTCATAATTGATTAGCAGTTTTAATTTTAGGAATATATTTTGATTTACAGGTTAGGTAAATAAGATTATTAATTTCAGGGTTTAGGATTTTATTTAGAGTTTAAAATTTAAGAGTTAGAGTTTTAGAGTTGGGATTTAAGATTTTAGGATTTAAACTTTAAAAAATACATGGACTATGTATAAAAAAATCTATTTTTTATTTATTTTTGACAAATTCTAATTTTAATCATATCCTCCCTAGAGGGGAGATGAAGGGGAGACTCTAGGGGAAGGAATGCGTAACTCTTAATAAAATTTAATGACAAGTGGGAGTCCACTCAAATAATTAAATTAGAACTAGGGGCGAGCATTTGATTGAGTCGAGTCGAATCAAAAAATTTCGAATTAGTCGAGTTGACAAGTCTTATTTTATGACTCAATTTTATTTTATTTTATTTCTAAGTGGAGTCAAGTTTATGAAATCTGAGTCAAGTTGAATTATTCGAGTTTCTGTTCAAATTTAATCGTAAACATTTATAATAGGCTAAACTACAAAATAAGTGCAAAAACTATGTCTCTTTTTTGTAATAGGTGCCTAAAGTATTTTTTGGTTGGAATAGGTGCCTAAACTTTTATTTTGGTTAGAATAGGTGCCTAAACTATTTTTTGGCTGAAATAAGTGCCTAAACATTCATTTTTGGCTTATTTTGTAGTCAATTTTGGCACCTATTTGTGCACCTATTTCAACCAAAAACGAAACTGCAGACACTTATTTCACCCAAAAAATACTTTAGGCACCTATTGCAAAAAAGAGGCATAGTTTGAGCACTTATTTTGTAGTTAAGTCTTTATAATATTATGATACTAATTAATTGCAATTTAAACGACATTATATAATCATATACAATACATATATTTCTTCGTATTTTTATATGTGATTAAATATATTAGGCCTAATTGATAGAAACTTGAAAACTGAATCCACTAATCACTAAAATTTTTGAGTTATTCGAATTTTTATTTTATAATTTAAACTTTATTTGAAATCTTTTCTAGTCGAGCCAAATCAAGACGAGTTGAGTATTTTTGTATCCAATGAAAAACTTTTTTCAAGTCTGGTCTTAATCACCCTTCATTAGAATACAACTACTCTCCAAAAGTAAATTATCTGCATTAATACATGAAATCTGGACATTAATTATGATCATTAATACATGAACTCTAAAAGGAAATACATTAATAATTCTAAACATTAATCATGTGTATTAATATATGACCTTTACAGGCCTATGAACTCAAAAGAGAAGCAACTAGCAAGGTTTCAGTATAAAATCTGTTCATCATACTTTTTCTATAGTGAAAAAAAAGGTTGCAAAATGGAGAAGAAAATGATGCGTTTCTCTTCGTTTCTACGGGTTTCGGTGTTAGTGTTTTTTATTGTCTGTTCCAACTCCGTGCGGGCGTTTCATCGTCCTCGAGCAGCGACATGCGAAGATTGCATACATGGTTTCCTAGACCTTTGCAAGCCATACTTGGTTGGTGAAGTAGACCAACCCGATCGGCAATGTTGCAACGGTTTGTACCTCACATACTATTCCTTTGACTTTACCCGATGCGAAACTCGTCGGACCATCTGCAAATGCATTCGCAAGATCGCGGTGCACGACGATTACAAGCCGGATAGAGCGAAGAAGCTTCCCATAATTTGTTTTTATGTCCCCTTCCCCGTGCCCTTGTATCCCTCCGACGATGACTGCCAATAGTAATGTCACTCTCTCCCAATCCTTTGCCTGTGTTCAATTTTTTTTCATACATAATGTTGATTGCATTAAGTCGTTCTGATTTTTTTCCAACTGATTTGCAGCCTCTGTTAAGCAATCGGAACGGCAACAAGCCGAGTGGATATCGTATGTCAGCACCGGAATAAACTGAAGAGTTAGCAATAATTTTCGAGGAAGTTGTCAGATCTTGTACTTAAACTCAGCATTTAACATTTAAATGTTCAATATGGACAATATTGCGAAGTTCTTTAAATGCAGTTTTCTCATTTTGCTCATTTAACACAGATTGGAACCAGCATTGTTGAAGCCAGTTTCTATAAGCTATAACAAACGAAACGTTCATATTATATCGATATCATAAGCATTTTAAATCAACATGAAGTACAAGAAAAAAGACTTATGGTTTTATATGGCTCGAGATGATTTTGTACAGACAGTTAAAAATGGATAGATGGAGTGAAAAAATAAAAGAAAAACATGAAAATTACAAGGTTTGCCAGGGATGGATCAAAGGGGTGCGGTTGTACCTTGAATTTTTTTTTAATTCTCATACAATTTAGATATTTTCTTTGTATTTTCTATTGATATAATTTGATTCTGCACCCTACAAATTTATAAATTTGCACCCTTGAATTCAATTGTAACTTCTTAAAAATTCGCACCCCTTAACATAAAATCTTGCGTTCGTTCAAGATGGTCACGAGCATCAATGGGAATGGTAGGCGGAAGATGGAGCCGTTTTGAAGATAAGGAAATTGAGACTCCCGATTGAAAAGTAAATGAAAGTCCCAGTAGAATGGGAGAAATAACACCCAAACTTTAAACCAACCACACATTGCCATCCTTCCCCATATTTGCTGTCAAACTCCTGTATCCCAACATTCAAAACTTTCAGTCAAACAACTGCAAACCATGCAAAGAAGGATACATTTTTATGTCAATGTAAGTAAAAAAAGAGAGGGAGACCTTTTTGATAAATCCGGCAATGGATTTGCAGTCAGAAACATCGTAGTGATCCAAAGCTTGAGAAGCAGAAGACATGGCATGTATCTGCATCTTCAATGGCATGTCTGTGTCTTCCACCAAACCTTTTCCTTCCAACATGTTTCCTCGACTTCTTTTTGTCTTTCAAAGAAACCAAGAATCCTAGACTGGGATTTTGTGCCTGAAACTCAGTTTCTTAAGAAACGCAAATGTAAAATGTGAAGGAGATGAAGAGTTTTTTGTATTTGTTTTTGTTTTTTACAAAGGTGAAGGAGTTAATTGGTATATATAACGTACGGACAAGGTAATATTAGGGTGGTAGGCTGGATGCCTCGATCGTTTTGCCAACGCTTTTGTGCTTCTCTCTTTCTCTGTAAGGCCTTTTTTCGCTTCCATTTTCTTTTTTTTTTTAGTTTTGATTATGGTTTGCAGGTTTTTTTCTTCAATAAAGTTGTTTGACTTTTTTCCGATATAAAGTTGTTGATTTTTTTTTTGCCTAAAGGGTTATTTTGTCAGATTGAATTTGTTATCTCTTTTCGGTGCCCATACTTATGTCTCACATTTAAAATTAAGTTTAAAATTTAGAGTTTAAAGGGTTAGGTTAGAGTTTATGGCTAGTGTTTAGAGAATTTAGGGTATGGTGTATTTTTTAAGATATAGGGTGTAGTGTTTATGATTTAGAATTTAGGATTATGACTTTGAATTTAATTTTGTAATATTTTTTAGTGTTGGGGCATAAGTAGGGGTACCGAAAAGGAGCAGATGATTTTTATCCTATTTTACCCTCAAGTACAACCTAAATTGACAATGTAGTTTTTCGCGCGAAAAGGTGTTTATTTAGGTCTTTCAGTTCGCACATTGCAACAAATTAGCCTCTTGACCAACGTTGACTGACGAAACCGTTAACTACTAGTTATGTTGTCGTTAACTACATGCCATGTCATAGCTGACATGTCAAAAACGCTGATGTGGCATAAATTCTAAAAAAATAAGTATTTTTTTCATATTAAAATTTATCCAATTAGATGTTAAAGTAAAGAGTTAAAATAACTCTAAAATAAAGAAGCTAGGAATTAACCCCAAATCTAGTAGATGAAAAGCTTAGTGCTTCACCACCAGGCCAACCTTCTAACCTTCTAGCCTTGTCAATAAACACCAATCAATGTAAAATTGGAAGTGTATGTTTCTGAGTCGACCCGTTAAATAGCAGGTAATTTCCGTTTTATTATACTGAGATCAGGAATCAACTCAATGTTTAAAGGTACTCCAAGCGCTTACCGCAAGAATCAGCAATGCGGAAGGTCAATGAAACTGAGTTATCTTCATCCTTTTTCCCTTTCAACCTGAATATGCTGTTTATGCATCCTCTGCAACTCCAAAACCGGGCACCGGGAACCGAGGACTCTCGCTATTGCTTCCAGCATTTGTGCAATTGTGCTTATGGAAAGCTTGCTTGTATTCAGTATCTGGATTTTGCATTGATTAGCCTTTTCTCTCTGTTTTCCGCTGCTCTGTTTTTTTCTTTATAGCATATATGATATATATGCAAGTTTGCAACTGCATGTGCTTGTATTGTGTTAGCATATTCTAGATATTTCTCAGTTAATGACCGTTTGGGTCAGTTTTGGGTTAGTTAGTCTGTTACTTTTTGTTGTAACTGATGGGTTGTTATGTAAGCCGTTGGGCTACTAGGCTATAAAAGAATATGTGGGCCTCTGTATCATATAGTCCATTCTTTTGTATTTTTTAGATAATCAATATACCATTATTCTAAAATCCCCAATTCTATTCCTTACTTCTTCTTCTTCTTCTCTGTTTATACCTTTCTTTACAATCGACGTTCTTCTCAACGTCGGTTACAACTCCGGTGACTCCTAGTGTCGTACATGGTATCAGAGCTTCTTCCTTCCGGCGCCGGAGAGTCTGAATTCTTCTGTTCGTGATCACGATGAGTCCTCAATCTGACCAAGCAACCAACGAAGCCGATTCGACTGAATCAGTCTTCTCATCGAAGAAATCAACCTTGTTCACAAACAAACGCATCAATATTGTTCTCGACAATTTCAACTTTCTGCTATGGAAGCAGCAAATCCTCCTAGCAGTTCGAAGTCATCGTCTGGAGAAGTTACTTCTCGGAAAGGTTAAAGCGCCACCGGAGATGATTCGCAGAGATGGTGATGAGATGGTTGAGAATGAAGAATACGAGCTGTTTGTTGCCCAGGACAGTGCGTTGGCGTCGTGGCTCTTGTCCACAGTCAGTCCACAGCTTCTATCGCAATTTGTCGGAGCGGAGACTGCTTCAGGCGTTTGGTCTACAATTACAAAGTATTTCGCCAGTCAGTCCACAACCACTGTTATGAGCTTACACTACAAATTGAAGACTCTGAAGAAAGGAGATCTGGATATGCGTACATATATTTCTCAAATCAAGGAGGTATGTGATTCCTTAGCCGCATGTGGTAGTCCAATTTCAGATATAGAGAAGATTGCAACTATTTTGAATGGTTTTCCTATAGATTACAAACCATTTGTTGTTGTGATTACTGCAAGTAGGGAGCCTTTTACACTTGATTCTGTTGTGTCTGTTTTGATTGATGCTGAAGTTCAACAAAAAGCTTTTGATCAGACTAATAGTTTCTCTGGAAGTGTTAGTGTCGCTCAGGGTTCTACAGAAACTGTGAAGTCTAATACTGAAACAGCTCCGCAAAGCAATCAACAAGGGTATACTGCTCCTCCTTACAGACAATATTCGAATTTTGGGAGGGGTCGAGGTAGATCTAGACCACAGTGCCAGGTCTGTGGTAAGGTTGGTCATCTTGTTGATGCGTGCTGGCATAGGTTTGATCAGACGTTCAAGAGGAATTCTTCACGAGATGAGTCTGGGGCGGTTAATGTTTGTGATGGAGGCACTAACAATTCAGGGTTTGTGTGCACTTGTGCAGGAAAGTTTGGGACTAACAATGGTGCTCAGTCTCAGCAAGGTTCTAGCTCTAATGATCAATGGTATGTGGATTCTGGTGCCACTCACCATGTCACACCAGAGGTAACCAAGGTGCTGAGGGGAGCTGACTACACTGGTCCAGGTAAAATTATTGTTGGGAATGGAGGTAATTTGAACATAGCTAAGATTGGTCAGTCTGCATTAATGAGTAATAAACAATCCTGTAAATCCTTAGTGTTAAATGATTTGATGCATGTGCCTCAGATAACTAAAAATCTGATTTCTGTGTATAAGCTTGCTAGAGACAACAGAGTATTCCTTGAGTTTCATGCTTGCAATTGTTTGGTGAGAGATGAAGATACAGGAGCTATTTTGCTTGAAGGAAGGCAAGTTGGTGGTCTTTATCAGTTTGATTCAGTTGCAAATAACTACAAGAGTCCTGAATCTTGTAATACTGTAGAAGTAAATGTTCTTAGTGATACCTATGAGTTGTGGCATAGGAGGTTAGGCCACCCTGCACATGAAACTCTGTTGAAAGTGTGTAGGGAGTCTGATGTTACTGTTTCTGAAAGCTTTAATAAAACTTCTGTTTGTGTTGCTTGCCAAATGGGAAAAAGTCATAGACTACCTTTTGAATCTTCTGATACTGTTTATGACTCTCCTTTCCAGTTAGTATATACTGATATGTGGGGTCCAGCACATGTTGTGTCTGGTGGTTATTACTATTATGTTGCCTTTGTAGATGCTTGCACTAGGCATTGTTGGATTTATTTTTTGAAGAATAAAAGTCAGGCTGTTGAAGCCTTCAAACAGTTTCAGAAGATGGTTTTGACTCAGTTTAATGCTCAAATCAAGGAACTTCAGAGTGATTGGGGAGGGGAGTATAGGAGTTTATCCCCTATTTTGGCTACAGAAGGTATCATTCATATACTTACATGCCCCCATACTTCCCAACAGAATGGGGTGGTTGAGAGGAAGCATAGGCATGTAGTGGAGTTAGCCTTGACTCTCTTAGCTCAATCTTCTTTGCCTCTTAGGTTTTGGCACTATGCTGTTTCCACTGCTGTGTTTATTATTAATAGGTTACCTACAAAGGTGTTACATGGCATGTCTCCCTATGAGAAGCTTTTTGATAAGAAACCTCAATATGATTGGTTTAGAGTTTTTGGGTGCAGATGTTTCCCTCATCTCAGACCTTTCAACAAGCATAAGCTGGACTTTAGATCTCATCCTTGCACCTTCTTGGGCTATAGTCCTCACCACAAGGGCTATCAATGTTTGGGGCCAAATGGTAAGATCTATATTTCAAGGAGTGTTGTTTTTGAAGAGATGGTGTTTCCCTTTGCAGATGAGCACTTGAAGTCTGAGCAGTTTTAAAAAACTCAGACACATTCTTCAACTAATATGGAGGTTGTTCCTGGTTTTGATGTGAGGAAGTTGTTCTCTTCTACATCAACTGATGAAGTTCCTGAAGGTTCTGATGGAGTTCTTGAAGGCCCTGATGCAGTTCCTGAAGGTCCTGATGCAGTTCCTGAAGGTCCTGGTGCAGTTCCTGAAGGCCCTGATGCAGTTCCTGAAGGCCCTGGTGTAGTTCCTGAAGGCCCTGGTGCAGATCCTGAAGGTCCTAATTTAGTTCTTGGTAGTTCTGAAGCAGTTCCTGAAGGTGTTCAGTCGTTTGAAGGAGGTTTTGAAGGTGCTACTGAAAATGATGCAGATAATGGGGCTAGTCTTGTTGCTCCTGAAGTTGGTGGAGATACTGAACAAGTGCCTGATGCTGCAGATTCAATTGATCATTCAGGTTTTGAGTCTGATCATGATCTTGATATGAGTTCCTCCTTTCCAGCTGAGTCTGAGAATGATCCAGATGGGGAAGCTATCTCAGGGTTAGAAAGGAATGTTGGTCAAGGTTTAGGTTTAGATGGTGGACCATCTAGTTTGTTAAATGTTCATCCAATGGTGACAAGAAGCAAGAGGGGCATTTTTAAGCCCAAAGTCTTTTTTGCTGAGGTTATGGGTGTTGATAGAGAACCTGTAACTATTCAACAGGCTTTTGCTGATCCCAATTGGAAAGCAGCAGCCTTTGCTGAGTTTGATGATTTGAAGAAGAATAACACCTGGGAGTTAGTGCTGCTTCCAGAAGGGAGAAAGTTAGTAGGGTGCAAGTGGATTTTTAAAATTAAACGAAATTTAGATGGGACAATTGCTAGGTATAAAGCAAGGTTGGTAGCTAAAGGGTTTTCTCAGGTGGCAGGACAAGACTACCATGATACATTTAGTCCTGTAGTTAAGCAAACCACAGTGAATATTGTTTTGGCTCTTGCTGTGTCTAGAAGGTGGAATTTGAGGCAGATAGATGTAAATAATGCCTTCCTGAATGGAGAGCTTCAAGAGGATGTTTTCATGCAACAACCACCTGGGTTTGAGGAGTTCTCATCTGATGGAAAATTGCTTGTTTGCAAGCTGCAAAGAGCCTTGTATGGGTTGAAACAGGCTCCAAGGAACTGGTATACAAAACTCAAGCAAAGTCTAGTTGATATTGGGTTCAATGGCACTGCTGCAGATGCTTCTCTGTTTATCAGGGAAAAACAAGGTACATATATCTATGTCCTAATATATGTAGATGACATAATTTTGACTGGGAATTCTGACTCTGAAATTGATGAAGTAGTTCAAATGCTTAGTCTGAAGTTTTCTTTGAAAGACTTAGGGGCGTTGAATTACTTTCTTGGCATTGAGGTTCAACGTAAGGATGATAAGTTGTTCTTAAGTCAGAAAAAATACATTCTAGATTTGTTAGCAAGAACAAAAATGAGCCAGCTCCAACTCCAATGCTTCCCACTGTGAAACTGATATCTGATGATAATTGTCCTTTAGAAGATGTGCAAGGTTACAGGAGTGTTGTTGGGGCTCTGCTATATCTGAGCCATACTAGACCTGATATTTCTTTCAGTGTTAATAGAGTTGCTCAATTTATGCAAGCTCCTTGTGCTTCTCATTGGGAAGCTGTGAATCGAATCCTGAGATATTTGAATGGAACAGTTGATTTTGGGTTGGAATTTTGTGCTTCAAACAATGGCCCCGAGCTTGTTGCTTTTGCAGATGCTGACTGGAGTGGAAGTCTGGATGATAGAAGGTCTATCACAGGCTACTGTGTCTTCCTAAACAGTAGCCTAGTTGCTTGGAGTTCAAAGAAGCAAAAATCAGTGTCTCGATCGACTACTGAAGCTGAATACAGGAGTGTAGCAGATGTTGTTTCAGAAGTCACTTGGATTGATGCTCTGTTGACAGATATGGGTGTGCATCAAGTGGTAAAACCAGTTGTGTGGAGTGACAACACTAGCACCATTGCTTTGAGTGCTAATCCAGTTTTCCATGCTAAGTCCAAGCATGTGGAGTTGGACATACATTTTGTGAGAGAGAAAGTAGCAGTAGAAAGCCTGAAGGTGTGCTATGTACCAACTCTTCATCAAACAGCAGATGGCTTGACTAAGCCCTTGTCTACTGCCTATTTTCATATGTTCAGGCAGCGTTTAGGGGTTAAGTCTTGGATAGAAGTTTTAGAAGGGAGAAAACAGGGAGAATGTTAGCATATTCTAGATATTTCTCAGTTAATGACCGTTTGGGTCAGTTTTGGGTTAGTTAGTCTGTTACTTTTTGTTGTAACTAATGGGTTGTTATGTAAGCTGTTGGGCTACTAGGCTATAAAAGAATATGTGGGCCTCTGTATCATATAGTCCATTCTTTTGTATTTTTCAGATAATCAATATACCGTTATTCTAAAATCCCCAATTCTATTCCTTACTTCTTCTTCTTCTCTGTTTATACCTTTCTTTACAATCGACGTTCTTCTCAACGTCGGTTACAACTCCGGTGACTCCTAGTGTCGTACATATTGTTACAGCAACAGACATGCCAACTTCAAGGAAAGTCGTTAGTACTGCAAGCCAACTTCAGTTGAGTACAGGAAAATTTGCTAATCCTGTAGGCTAACATAGTATTCATTGTAGGTCACTTCAGTAAATTTTATTAATTACCATATTGATTTGATGGCAATTACCTTAGATCATAAAAAAAACACTCTAAAACCTTAAATGAAAAACTTAACAACATTATCTCAAAAATTACCATTGGTTTACAGCATTAATTAAATAATCGGAATGTAAGAAGTCGAGTCGAAATCAGACTCAGGAATAAACTCAAGAATTAGCAATAAATTTCAATCAAGTAGTTAAACTCAGCATTTAACATATAAATGTTCAACATGGACAATATTGCAAAGTTCTTTAAGTGTTGTTTTATCATTTTTGACTCATTTAACATAGATTGGAACCAACTGTTGGTGCCGGTTTTTTATGGTAACAAATGAAACGTCCATACTATATGTGAACATTTGTTCGAGTCGAGTAAAAAAATTTCGAGTTAATTAAGTTTACGAGTTCTATTTTATAACTCAAATTTTATTTGAAAAATTTTCAAGTCGAGTCAATTGTTTAAGTTTCTCTTAGTAAATATTTATAATGTTATGATAATAATTTATTCCAATTTAAACGACTTTCTATAGTAATATACGATATACATCTATATATTTTTTTCATTTGCGACATACATATAAGGAAAAATTGAGGAACTCGACTCAAACTTAAAAACTAATCTACTAATTACTAAAAATTGAGTTAATTGAAGTCCCATTTTATATCTCAAACTTTATTTGAATTTTTTTGAGTCCAAAAGAATGCCCCTAACGTTTGATTAAATAGTAATTTTGTCCCTTATTATTTTTTGGAAGCATTTTAATCCTCAACCTTTCATTTTGGGTCAAAATTACCATCCGTGGATGAAAATTGTCAATCAACTGATGATAAACAACTTGAAATGACTTGAGAGATTGACACGTCATTAGAAAAAATAATTTATATTTTACGCAATTTTATAAAATTATTATTTGACTGATGTGTCATTCTGTAAAGTCGGCACATTTGTCTATATGACACTGTTATGTCAGCGTGCATTGCCATGTAGGTTTGTCACATCATTTCAAGTCATTTAAAGTTAGTTGACAAACAGTTTTCATCTACGGAGAGGTCATTTTGACCTAAAATGAAACATTAAGGGTTAAAATGCTTCAAAAAAAGAATATGGGTCAAAATGACTATTCAGTGAAATGTTATAACCATTTTTTGGCATTATGCCTTTATAAAATTATAGTTCAAGTTAAGTAAAGTCGAAATATTCAATTTTTTTAGTCGAATTTTGCTCACCCCTAGTTAATATTACTAAAAATTTTGAGTTATTCGAACAAAGATGAGGTACTTTACTCGAACTTGAAAACTAATCCACTAATTACTAAAAAAATTCAAGTTGTTCGTAGTCTCATTTTACAATACAAACTTTATTTGAGATTTTTTTGAATCGAGTAAAAAAAGTTTGCTTTTTTCACATCAAGTCAAAAAATTTAATTTTTTCGCGTTGAATTTTGCTCGCTCATAATTCATATTATATGGAAGTATATATAGATATCATCTAGCATTTAATTCAACTGTGTGAAACTATTACAAGTTAAAGAATCGAGACCATGGGGTTACAATCATCATTGTGGTTCTATATGGCTCGACGTGATTAGTCTCTTTATACACCCTTAAAAATGGGTAGATGGGGTGAAAATAAAAGCAAAAAAAAAAACATGAAAATTACTTGTGGTTGGCCATGGGCATCAATGGGATTGGAAGGTGGAAGATGAAGCCATTTTGAAGAGAAGGAACTCCCCCCATATATAATTTGATTTCGTACTTTTAAATTCTATAATTTCATACCCTTAAAATTTTTTGAATCCCTTAACATAAAATTTTGCGTTCGGGATTAAATTGTGGCCGCAACGCAGTGTAATGACCGCATCGTAATGATTTTAGAGGACCCCGCAACACCGCAAACTGCAACCGCATCTAGAATTATAAATATATCGTAAAGAAAAATCACCACGACGTTGCAACCGCATTCACAACTGCGACGGACATCAACGGGAATGGTAGGCGGAAGATGAAGCCGTTTTGAAGACAAGGAACCTGAGACTCCCCATTGTAAAGTAAATGAAAGTCCCTGTAGAATGGGAGAAATAACACCCAAATTGTGAACCCACCACACATTGCCATCCTTCCCCATATTTGCTGTCAAACTTCTGTATCCCAAAAATTAAAATTTTCAGTCAAACCACTGCAAAACCATGCAAAAAATGATACATTTTTACGTCAAGTAAGGGGAAAAAAGAGATACCTTTTTGATAAATCCGGCAATGGATTTGCAGTCAGAAACATCGTAGTAATCCAAAGCTTGAGAAGCAGAAGACATGGCATGTATTTGCATCTTCAATGGCATATCTGTGTCTTCCACCAAAGCTTTTCCTTCCAACATGTTTTCTCTGCTTCTCTTTTGTTGTCTCCCAAAGAAACAAAGAATCCTAGTCTGGGATTTTATGCCTGGAAATCAGTTTCCTAAGAAACAACAAAGCAAAATGTGAAGGAGATGAAGAATTTTTTGTTTTTGTTTTTTTACAAAAGTGAAGGAGTAAAGTAGTATATTTACCGTATATATAACGTACGAACAAGGTAACGATATGGTGGTAGGCTGGATCGTTTTGCCAACGCTTTTGTCCTTTCATTTTTATTTTTTGTTTTTGTTTTTTCAGTTTTGCTTATGGTTTGCACTTTGCAGGGTTTTTTTTCAATGAAGTTGTTAACCTTTTATTTTAAGTTTTGAGTGTTTTTTATTTCATGATTTAGAGTAATTGTTACGGTGGTTGAGGTAGTCGAGAATAATACTGTTTCTGAGTATGGATAGAAAGGGTGTCCACTCAGGGCCCAATTTTTTCTATAATATATTTTATCATTGTCTAATTTTTTTAATATTTATTATTAGGTGTTTACTCTTAAAATTTAATTTTCTTAACACTTATTATTAGGACTCAATTTTCTCCCAACATTTGTTATTAGGGGCTTACTCTTAATATTCAATTTTCCTAATATTTATTATTAGAGATCTAACTTTTTCAATACTTATTATAAGAGCCTGTTTTTTTTTAATATTTGTTATTAGGGACATACTCTTAAATTTTAATTTTTTCAATATTTTTTATTAGAGAGCCAATTTATTTTTTTAATACTTACAAGTAGGGCCCAATTTTCCCCTATATTTATTTTTAGGGATATACTCTTAAAATTCAATGTTTTTGAGCTAGTACATTTGACTGGTTGGTCAAGCTCTTCATCTTTGTACTCTCATATTCCCTTAGGTCGTAAGTTCTAGACCCATTATAGGCACCTCTTCCTTCCCATGAAATCTCCTTTCCCCTCGCCTCTAGGTAGGATTAGGATTAGAATTATATTTTGTCAAAAAATTAATATTTTTAATATTTGTTATTAGGGTCCAGTTTTTCCAATACTTATTCTTGTGGGCATAATTTTTTTTCAATATTGGTTATCAAGAACATGCTCTTAAAATTTATTTATTGTTTCAATACTTGTTAGAGATTTATTTTTTCTAATACTTGTTATTAGAGGTTTACTTTTAAAATTTATTTTTTAAAATTTGTTATTAGAGGTCTAATTTTTAGGTTCGCCTTTGGGCTACAAAAATTTCAGGAACGACTCTGGTCTGGTCGCAAACAATACATGTCAACTTTTGGAAAAGTTGCCAGCACTGCAGGCTGACTTTAACTGAGTACAAGGAAATTCACAAGCACTGCAGGCCGACTTAAGGCTAATTACAGTCTGATTGCTGGTCATTTTAATAAATTTAACTGATAACTCCATTAATTTGATGATAATCATTATAGATCAAGAAAAGAAAGCACTTCAAACCTTGAAATAAAAAACTTAACAATATTATCCTATAATTTATCCCTAATTAATAGCATTGGTTAAATAATCAGAATGCAAGGAGCCGATTCGAAATAGTATATCAACATTGGAATAAACTGAAGAGTTAGCAATAATTTTCGCTCGAATAGTTAAACTCAGCATTTAACATATAAATGTTCAATACGGGAAATATTGCAAAGTTCTTTAACTGCAATTTTC
Source organism: Hibiscus tridactylites (assembly GCA_958450335.1). NCBI lineage: Eukaryota > Viridiplantae > Streptophyta > Magnoliopsida > Malvales > Malvaceae > Hibiscus > Hibiscus tridactylites. The sequence goes on along the minus strand of OY288269.1, from coordinate 11,143,447 downwards.
TCATGTTACTCATTTAACATAGATTGAAATTGTTACCAATCTCTAGAGCAGATAGTTATAAACACTTAGTTATATCATTCTTTCTCTTTAGTTTGTGGGTTCAATGCTCATTAAGAGTAAATTTTTCATTTTTTGAGTTAATTGAGTTTACGAACCCTATTTTATAGTCATAAACATTCTAGATATATATTTTTCATTTGCGACATACATATATCAAGAAAAGTTGAGGGATTCGACTTGACTCGAACTTAAAAACTAATCAACTAATTACTAAAATTTTTGAGTTATTTGAAGTCTAATTTTATAACTCAAATTTTATTTGAGATTTTTTAAGTCAAGTTTATAAAATTATAATTCAAGTTAAGTCGAGTTAAATTTTTTGATTTTTTCGAGTCGAATTTTACTCACCAATGTTCATATTACTAAAAATTTTGAGTTATTCGAAGTCTCATTTTATAACTTGACTCGAACTTATAAAATTATGATCCAAGTTAAGTCAAGTCGAGTAAAAAAATTCAATTTTTTCGAGTCGAATTTTACTCACCGCTAGTTCATATTACTAAAATTTTTGAATTATTCGAGCAAAGTTGAGAGACTCAACTCATACTTGAAAATTAATCCACTAATTATTAAAAAATTGTATTATTTAAAGTCTTATTTTGTAACACAAACTTTATTTGAAAGTTTTCCGAGTCGAATCAATAAAATCGATTTTTCACTTTAAGTTTTACTCGCCCCTAATTCATATCATATCAAAATATATATAGATATCATCTAGCATTTAAATCAATTGTGTGAAACTATTACTAGCTCAAGAATCAAGACCATGGAAATACAATCATTCTTGTGGTTCTAAATGGCTCGACGTGACTAGCCTTTCTGTATACAGTCTTAAAAATGGGTTGATGGAGTGAAAATTAAAGCAAAAAACATGAAAATTACATGGCTGGCCATGGGAACAATGTGATTGAGGGTGAAAGATGAAGCCATTTTTGAAGAGAAGTAAGTTGAGACTCCCCATTTATACAGGTTTGAACCCTTAACATAAAATTTTGCGTCTATTTCTAATGCTGATCACAGGCATCAATGGGAATGGGAGATGGAAGATGAAGCCATTTTGAAGAGAAGGAAGTTGAGACTCCTTATTGTAAAGTAAATGAAAGTCCCTGTAGAATGAGAGAAATAACACCCAAACTTTGAACCCACCACACATTGCCATCCTTCCCCATATTTACTGTCAAACTCCTGCAACCAAAAATTTAAAATTTTCAGTCCAACCACTGCAAAACCATGTAAAGAAGGATACATTTTCATGTCAATGTAAGAAAAAAAGAGGGACCTTTTTGATAAATATTGCAATGGATTTGCAGTCAGAAACATCGTAGTAATCCAAAGATTGAGAAGCAGAAGACATGGCATGCAGCTGCATCTTCAATGTCATATCTGTGTCTTCCACCAAAGCTTTTCCTTCCAACATGTTTCCTCTACTTCTCTTCTGTTGTCTCAGAAAGAAACAAGAATCCTAGTTTGGGATTTTATGCCTGAAACAACAAAGCAAAATGCGAAGGAGATGAAGGCTTTTTTTTTTGTTTTTTTTTACAAAAGTGAAGGAATAAATTGGTATATATAGCACACAAAAAAGGTAATATTAGGGTGGTAGGCCGGATCGTTTTGCCAACGCTTATGTGCTTTTATCTCTCTGTCAAGCCTTTTTCTATCATTCCATTTTCATTTTTGTTGTTGTTTTTTAGTTTTGCTTATGATTTGCAAGGGTTTTTTCCCATTAAAGTTGTTTAGTTTTTTATTTAGGGTGATTGTTACGGTGGCTTTAGATAGTCGCGAACACTACATGTCAATTAAGACATTTTACGGGAAGCAGGCTCTCCTCTCTCAAAGTCTCCTCTCGCCGGGTTTATCAGCACTCTTGCCGGACCAGTGAGGTGTGTTCTACTTTGGATTGGGGTTGGTTTTTCTAGCTTTCTAAGGTCATCTCTCTTGTCTTACATAGTCCCTCCCCCTAACACGAGTCAACCCAGGTATCTCCAACCCTTTAAGAAGCTATGTCAAACTTTTCTTCTTTAAACCTAGGGGTAGTAAATAACGGCTTCCCCAACAACCCCACCGACCCTAACTTTCTTAGTCAAGATTTTCTTAATGAGTTGGAATTAAATGAGGATGGGGAGGTTAATTTTACTTTGAAAAACCAGTCCCTGGTAGGAGAGTTATTAACGCCAGTACCTATCAAACCTTTGGCATAACGACCATCATACGTAAGGCTTGGAAGAGTGATAGTGTCGAATGCCACGACCTCGAAAGGAACTTCTTCCTCTTCATATTTCAGTCGACGGAAGATCGGCTTAGAATCTTCGGCAACAAACCATGGACGACGAATTCTGGGTACAAGTCCACAACTTACCAATTGGATTAATCACGCCGGATAATGTGAGGAGGATCGGCAAGTTGTTCCCAGTTTTTTACGGTTCCTCCTTGGACGACGGTAGCAACTCCCATCGGTTTAGCTCGGTGAGCCTGAGGGTGGCTATTAGGGTCGAAGAACCTCTGAAAACATGCTTTATTCTCAATAGAAAGAATGACAAGCCCCTCAAGGTAGCATTCAAATACAAAGGTCTCTCGAAGTTTTGTTTACGATGCGGAAGAATTGGGCAGACGAACGGGAATGCAGCAAAGACACTACCATGTTCAAGCTTGCAGGTAGGTTTGGTCCTTGGCTCCGAGCCTCTTATGGTGGCAAGCCCCGGAAATCATCTTCGTTCTCTAGCGAAGGAAGTCATCGAATGTTGCCGACGATAAATTACAATCTGGACTCTAGGGACTGCAGAAAAGACAAGGCAACGCTGTACCTGAGGGATGAAAAATCCTTAGAATTTTCCTAAACTGCTAGCCCATCGGTTAAGGTAACTCCAGTTGTCACATCTTTAAGGTATGAGGTCAACGTCGTCTTTCCTTTCTCGGAAACAAAACAACCTGGCACCTGTCTGGTTTCAAAAGACCTTAGCATGGCTTGGGAACCTCCCAACGAGACTTTACATGAAGAAAATCCAGCCCTAAAGATCTCCCATACAACCGAACCACTGCGCCCTAGCTTGACAGCAAAGATTGCTGCTGCAACTTGTGAGAGCAACAACATGGAGAATGATTTTGCTGCTTACAGCTCAGAAAATCTCTGTAACCCCTCGTCCCGGTCTGGTCGACTGACCGGTCCGAGTAGGCTACACGAGGAAAACCGATGTGAAACCCGTTAAGGTCCCACCTCGGTTAACAACCCTAGAAAATTTCTTTTAATTATATCTTGTCTAAAGGCATATTTATTTCCTATGTGAACATGACAGCTGAAACACCACGAAATAAAAGCAGCCAATCCAAAACAACACTTTAAACAGCCCATTTTAAACTTACACAGCATGCCGTATCGATACACCAAGCAAGGATATCGATACGCCTTGACCAAATAAACTGCCTCCAGTCAACTCAGGGAGACCGTATCGATACGGCCCTTGGGCGTATCGATACACCCTCCTCGGTCAACGATACAAAACCGTACTGATACGCCTGAGCCTGTACCGATACGCCAAAATCTCGTCTAAAACTCGGATTTCCAGTGAGGTTTTGGCGTATCGATACACCCCCGTGTATCGGTACGCTAGCCAAATCTGAGTCCCAAGGTGTAGGACCGTACCGATACGGCCCTTAGGCGTACCGATACGCCCTGCACTGCAAGACTCCAATTGGCAGCAAAACGATACGAGACTCAACTCTAAATGTAGTTATCGACTCTCCTAGCCACGAAAAACCATCCATACAGCACTCAACAACCAAGAACTAACATATAGAACAATTTAGATAAACAACGAAGCATTTTCAACATGGAATTCATACAAAGAAGGATATTGCATTTCTAGGCATACTTAAAAAGCTTAGAAGCCAAAAGGCACATGTTTTCACTCACAAGGTTTACATGCTCACCAAAACAACATATAGCATCCAAAGACATAACCTTACATATCAAGCATTTGACCAAAACATAACACGGTTACAAATCCAAAGCATATCATAAACAACATTCAACATTTATGAGTCATACAATGCTCATACAATCACATAGCAGCCCCATTGCTAAACTACTACTTTATTGACTAAACCATACTTGAGCAACTACAAAAGCTTGGAATGCCCCTTCCTTGCTCCTTGCTAACTCCACGCTAATGATCTGCATTGTCGAAAATGAGAGCGTAAGCTAGAAGCGTAGTGAGGATGCTCTAAAACCAAAAACAACGACAATGCAGGGTTCAAGCATATCATCCTTAACATCACACTCAAACATACATAAGCATAATTATGGCAACCTAACTAGCAACTCACAATGCAATAACATGACATCTTACTTCATGATAAGCTCAACAAGTTATAACATAACCTTAACAACATGACCTCATGAACAAGTATATTGACCACTATTAGATTACTCGGATATGCGGATTACACTCGACAACAACATTACCTCGGTGGGATTACACTCATCACCGGACCTCGCATGGATGGGATTACACTCATCATCACATGCCCTACGGATGGGATTCCACTCATCATCACGTATAATATAAACATTTTCGGTGGAATATTACATCACCGTACTCCTCCTTGATGGCTTTACGCCACCAAGGCCACGCACGAATTTGACTCAAATGTGTGCATACTAATCCTAATGATCGATCATTTATACCCGGTAAGTTAACTAGTGCCAATCATACTATTAAAACCACATCATGTCAAACCATCATGCATATCACATATCCATCACCACACACATCAATGTATACTCATACATAAACAATTCATGCTCCACAAGATCATAATAGGCATAATCATTTAAAGCTTATAAACATACAAGAAGTTAAGCTACCAACTTAACTTCTACCTTGGAATGGCCTACCAAGCACATTCCAAAACCTCAACCACACACTTGAACCAATTTAAATAAGTTTGAAAGTTTCACTCACCACCCTTCCTTAAGCAAACCAAGCAAAGCCACTCAAGTCTCCACAATTTCCGGAATCAATCCCGAACCTTCTCCGATGTTTCCCCTTGCTTCTAACCAATCAAAAGACAAGGTATTACTCAACCAAATCATTACCAAACTCAGCCACAATCCCAACCCACAATCATAAGCCAAAACTTCATAATTTCAAACTCAAGCTAACTACCAAACTCACATTTTCGTACTCCATTTATACCCAGCTGAAATCTACCATTTCCAACACCCAAATTACCTTTAAAGACTTCCAAAATACTTTCCTAACAACCCTACATCATCAGCTCTTAAACCCAACACAAAACCACATCAAATTTCAAGTTTTGAAACTTTAAAAAATGCTCCCAAGACCCATTTCGGGATTTTTAACAAAATCCCTCCATTTCAAGATATAAGGTGTATTAAGGTAAGGTTAACTCAAAACTTAACTAGACAAACCAAAAACGAGTCAAGAACCCATTAAAGTTTCATGCTTTCTTCAAACCTTGAAAACTTGAAAACTAAAATGATGATGATTTTGAAATCTAAAACCATGGAGATGCTTGGAATAAGGAGAAGAAACCAAAATGAAGTTACCTTGAAAGGAGCTCTTGAAATGATGAAGAAAAGAGATGGAATAGTGACTTGGGGAGGGTTTTGGGTTTTTCACATGGAAATGAAAATGAAGAAGATGACTCTCCCTTTTTGTTGTTGAAAAAGACTCATCTTTTTCCTTATTTTGAACTATTTACAAAAATGCCATTGCTAGGATTTTAATCTCATTTAAATTAAAACCAAGGTCTAATTAAATTAAACTGAATCTGACGACTCAGACCCAATTCACATACTCAACTCCCGACCCCAAAACACGGGTGTTACAACTCTCCCCCACTTAAGGAATTTCGTCCCCGAAATTACCTGACTGAAAGAGATAAGGAAATTGCTTTTCCATATCCTCCTTTCTCTCCCAAGTGGCCTCGTCCACCCCTCGACGTTGCCACTGTACTTTGACTAACTCAATCAATCTACCCCGCAACACCTTGCTGTCTGAAGCTAAGATCTCAACTGGTTCTTCGTCATAAATCAAACCCGGATTCAATTCGATCTCTTCTACAGGCATAACATGTGACGGATCTGACCTATACTTACGGAGCATCGAAGCATGAAACACATCGTGTATCTTCCCTAGCTCGGATGGCAAACGCAACTGATAAACGACTGGGCCAACCCTTTTCACAATCTCATACGGTTCTATGTACCTCGAACTTAACTTCCCTTTTCTGCCAAATCTCATTACTTTCTTCTACGGAGACAGTTTTAGGAATACCTTCTCACCCACTGAAAACTCAACTTCCTTCCTCTTCAAGTCGGCATAGGACTTCTATCTATCCGAAGCTGCCTTCAAGCGATCGCAAATCAATTTCACTTTATCGGTAGTCCCCTTAAGCAAATCTGGCATAGATAACAACTTCTGTCCCGCTTCAGCCCAACAAACTAGAGTTCTACACTTTCTACCATACAAGGCCTCATACGGAGCCATCTAAATGCTCGACTGAAAACTGTTATTGTAAGCAAACTCGACTAAAGACAAGTGCTTCTCCCATGTACCCTGAAAATCAATGATGCAACAACGCAACATATCCTCTAAAATCTGTATAACCATCTCTGACTGACCATCTGTCTGAGGATGATATGACATGCTGAAATTCAAACGGGTACCCAAAGCTGTATGCAGACACTCTCAAAATCGAGCTGTAAACCTCGGATCTCTATTGGACACAATCGACTTCGGCACACCATGCAGTCTAACAATCTCACCAATGTACAGATCGACCAATCTATCTAAGGTGTGAGTCGTATTGACTGCTAAGAAGTGAGCACACTTCGTGAAACAATCTACTATAACCCAAACTGAGTTTTTCTTCGTAGGAGTCAAAGGCAAGTCCGAAACAAAATCTATGGTGATATTCTCCCATTTCCATTCTAGAATTCTCAGTGGTTGCAGCAAACCTGTGGGAACCTGATGTTCCGCCTTCACTCTCTGACACACCATACACTTACTCACGAAGTCGGCTACGTCTCTCTTCAAACCAACCCAAAAGTACTTATTCTTCATATCTCGATACATTTTCGTACTTCCAGGGTGCATAGCAAACGAACTACTGTGCGCTTCAGTCAAGATCGTATGTCTCAAGTCACTGTCTTCTGGCACAACTATCCTATTTCTGAAACACAAGACCCCATCGGTACTGAAACTGTAGTCTGAAGGTCTACCCTCGGCTATGTCTTGCACGTGAGGTGCCAAAGATCTGTCTAAGAGCTTCTTCTCCCTAATCAACTGACCTAGAGTAGGTCTAACCTGAAGCTCAGCGACTAAGCCACCATCCCCGGACAAGCTCAATTTAGCAAACATGGCTCTCAAATCTATAGCTACCCTTCTATTTAAAGCATCGACCACTACATTGGCCTTACTCGGATGATACTCAATCGTAAGATCATAGTCCTTTAGCAACTCTAACCACCTACGCTATTGTTGAGTGTGTAAAAGTTCTATTATTTACACCCTTTTTAACCCATATTTCTGTTGCATTCAAGCATCATTGCATTGCATTTAGGCTAGTTTACAGTAAAACATCACAAATGGAGTAAAGGCACGGATTCTACTAAAAGATGGCTATTTTTGCAGGTATCTGCCATAGTTGACAAAGAAGGCAGGCGCAGGACAGAGAAGCAGAAGAGCTGAACTGGACAAGCAGATGAAGAAGACGAAGCTGCCATGGTGCTGTCGTGACAGGAGGACGACAACAAGTTAGTGGAGAAAAAGCAAAGTGGACCTCGATAGATAGAGAAAAATCTGCTCGTCTGTCGTGTGAAAACCAAATATTTTTCCAAGCCCCGGATCAAAAGATATGTCAAGCCAAAGCTCAAGGAGAGGAAATCCCAAGAAACAAGGAGGACGGCTGAAAAGTAGGATCCTTGAAGATTAAGTCTTTATTAGAATCATACTTTTAATTAAAGTTGTAATCCTTGTTAACTTAGAATACTTGAGCCCAAAGCTTATATAAGGGCATGTATTTTAACCTAGGGCATAGATCCCATAACCCATAGCCGATTTCCCTTTAAACCGACAACCAAAAACCCTCCGCCGTCGACCCGCCGTCTGCCCGTCGCCGACATGTTCTAAATTCCCCCTAGGGCCACGAGTTGTTTTGTAAAGTAGTTGCAAGGGTTGTTTTGTTTTAGGATTTTCCAAGTTCAATAAAATAAACTTCAAGTTCTCTTATTTTGGTTATTAACATCTTGCAAGAGCATCGGGAGAGCATTGTGAGGTTATCTATTTACTTAGCATCGGGAGAGTTAAGTATACGAAAGAGATAAGAGCGAGTTCTCTAGTTTATAGTTGAACTATCTTGTGCCTAGGGATAGGGCAAGGTTAAGTGGCTAAAAAAGAATTCATACACATCGGTGTTCATACTTCGATTCACGCCGGGAGGTATCATCAAAGACGTGATCATCGACAGACTTGGACCTAGGGATAGGCCAAGGCAGATCTGGGATTCTTGCCAAACTTGAAGTATAGAGTTGGTGTGTCTGCTGCCGCGACAGCTAACAGACAGCCGGCGCGACAGGTGCTGTCGGCGACGGGAGCGACGACAGAACTGGAGTTCCTAAGCAATTCAATACCTGCACTACCGAGCAATTCAATACCAACCAATTCTCTCTATCTTGATATCTCAATCTTTTTATTTACGTTTTTCTCATTATTCTCGTGACAATCTTCTAAACTATTTCCTTTACTTCGTGCAGTAAACTAAGGTGAAGTCATTAGCCCAATCCCTGTGGAGACGATATCCGATACTTCGTATCACTTTACTACTTGCGTCGTGTACACTTGCACTACAATTGCGATAGACTCTTTTACACGCAACAAGTTTTTGGTGCCGTCGCCAAAAACTTGTTGCGTGTAAAAGTGTCTATCGCAATTGAGTGCAAGTGTACACGTCGCAAGTAATAAAGTGATACTAGAGTATCGGATATCGTCTCCACAGGGACTGGGCTAACTCTTTCCTTCGCTTTCTGCACAAGGGGAAAAGAATATATTAAGATAATTGTCACGAGAATAATGAAGTAAACGTAAATAAAAGAATAAAGATATCAAGATAGAGAGAATGGGCTGGTATTGAATTGCGCAGTAGTGCAGGTATTGCAATGCTTAGGAAATCCAGTTCTGTCGTTGCGCCTGTCGCGGCAGCACCTATCGCGGCAGCTGTCTGTTGGCTGTCGCGGCAGCAAACACACCAACTCCGTACTTCAAGTTTGGCAAGAATCCCAGATCTGCCTTGGCCTATCCCTAGGTCCAAGTCTGTCGATGATCACGTCTTTGATGATACCTCCCGGCGTGAATCGAAGGATGAACACCGATGTGTATGAATTCTTCTGTAGCCACTTAACCTTGCCCTATCCCTAGGCACAAGATAGTTCAACTATAAACTAGAGAACTCGCTCTTATTTCTTTCGTATACTTAACTCTCCCGATGCTAAGTAAATAGATAACCTCACAATGCTCTCTCGATGCTCTTGCAAGATGTTAATAACCAAAATAAGAGAACTTGAAGTTTATTTTATTGAACTTGGAAAATCCTAAAGCAAAACAACCCTTGCAACTACTTTACAAAACAACCCGTGGCCCTAGGGGGTTTTAGAACATGTCGACGGCGGGTAGACGGCGGGTAGACGACGGAGGGTTTTTGGTTGTCGGTTTAAAGGGAAATCGGCTATGGGTTATGGGATATATGCCCTAGGTTAAAATACATGCCCTTATATAAGCTTTGGGCTCAAGTATTCTAAGTTAACAAGGATTACAACTTTAATTAAAAGTATGATTCTAATAAAGACTTAATCTTCAAGGATCCTACTTTTCAGCCGTCCTCCTTGTTTCTTGGGATTTCCTCTCCTTGAGCTTTGGCTTGACATATCTTTTGATCCGGGGCTTGGAAAAATATTTGGTTTTCACACGACAGACGAGCAGATTTTTCTCTATCTATCGAGGTCCACTTTGCTTTTTCTCCACTATCTTGCCGTCGTCCTCCTGTCACGACAGCACCATGGCAGCATCGTCCTCTTTATCTGCTTGTCCAGTTCAGCTTTCCTACTTCTCTGCCCTGCGCCTGCCTTCGCCGTCTACGACGGCGGCAACCTGCCAAAATCAGCCATTTTTAGTAGAATCTGTGCATTTTATATATTTGTGATGTTTTGCTGTAAATTGACCTAAATGCAATGAAATGATGCTTGAATGCAGCAGAAATATGGGTTAAAAAGGGTGTAAATAATAGAACTTTTACACACTCAACAATAGCGTAGGTGGTTAGAGTTGCTAAAGGACTATGATCTTACGATTGAGTACCATCCGAGTAAGGCCAATGTAGTGGTCGATGCTTTAAATAGAAGGGTATCTATAGATTTGAGAGCCATGTTTGCTAAAGGACTATGATCTTACGATTGAGTACCATCCGAGTTAGGCACCTCTAGGGGCTATTCAAGTACTAAGCTTTCTATTCTAGTTTGGCTAAAAGAAATCTGAGCAATATAACAGTCACAATGGTGTTTTAAGTTTTCAGAACTATAGAAAGGCTCTAAACTTCTCCTTAACCTGTCCTAAAGATGCTGCCACGACAGAGCTGTCATGACAGGTAAGTTAACTTCACAGTTTTAAGCCAACAGTTTAATCTTTTCTGATGTTTTTTAAGATAGTTCAACTATAAACTAGAGAACTCGTGTTGCGTGTAAAAGAGTCTATCGCAATTGAGTGCAACTGTACACGTCGCAAGTTTTTGGCGCCGTTGTCGGGGATTGGCAACATAACTACATCTTTCTTTTATTGCACTTTGCGTTTTTATTTTTGTTTTCGTTTTTATTTTTATTTTTCTTTAATTTTTCTTTTGTGCTTTCAACTCTCGCTTTTCACGAGGTTTTCTTGTTTATGCGCAGATCTAAAAGAGGTGAAGATCCTGAGTATCCATTAGATCCGGAAATCGAACGTTCCTTTAGTCTCAAGAAACAACTTCGCCGCCTTTTAGACAGAAACGAATACCTCGAGGAACAGCTAGAGAAGATGGGCCATAACCAACCTGCTGGCGGTCGCATACCACCCCTTGGCGATAATAACCCACCTGTCGGCGACCCGCCCGCAGCAGATGGACGACGGTCATGTCGTGACTACTTGCTGAATGATCATGTAGAGCTGGAGACCACGCTGCCGGATATTGATGTTGATAACTTCGAGCTTAAACCTGTCATGTTTAGTGTGATCAACAATGCCGGACAGTTTAGTGGTGCCGTGACAGAAGATGCTAGGGAGCATCTCAAAACGTTCCAGGAGATCTGTGGTTCGTTTAGATTGCCAGGAGTTAGTCCGGAGATACTGAGGCTTCGGTTATTCCCCCATTCATTGAGGGACAGAGCTAAAACTTGGTGGAATAAACTTACGCCGGGTTCAATCGTAACTTGGGCAGATTTATCTCGTGAATTTTTATCTCGTTTTAATCCTTCGCATTTATCTGAGCGATTTACGTAATGAAATTGCTACTTTTCAACAGGAAGATGACGAGCCAATGCACGAGGCCTGGGACAGATTTACTACTCTTCTTCGGAACTGTCCAATGCATGGATTTCCCGTCTGGAATCAGGTAACTAAGTTCTATAATGCTGCTAACTTACAAACTCGCATTCGAATTGATTCTGCAGCAAACAGACTATTATTGGATAAAGATCCAGACGAGGCACTGCAAGTTTTGAAAAATCTGGCCAAGAATGAGGAGCAGTTTCTGACAGTAAGAAGAGGGGGTAAATGGGTACTTGCTGTCAAGGACTATGAGGCCGACAGCACTATGAAATCACATGTAGCATTCCTTACTAAAGCAATGAAAAGGTTATTGAATGAAGATGAATTACAAGGATTTGCTGTCGAGGAAGTTTGTACTATCTGTGAGGGAAATCATAGTCGGGATGACTGCCCAATCCAAATAGAAGAGGGAAAATATGTTGGAAATTACAAGCCTAATTATAATTCCAACAATTATAACCCCAATTGGAGGAAGGATCCCAAATTTTCCTGGAGTAACCCTAACAATGCCCTGAATCCACAAGCACATCATCAGAATCAGGGGGGACCTAGATTGCTGACGCGACAGCAACTGCCGCAGCACCTGCCGCCGCAACAGCAACAGCAGCCACCACCTGCCACGAGCAGTATATTGGAGCAGACTCTGGCCACCTTCATGTCTCAGACCGGTACGTATATGGAGAACATGAATCAGTTTGTCAAGAAGACGGAAACCTTTATGGATAAAACCGAGATGAGGATGACAAACCATGAAGCTACCTTGAAATCTCTAGAGACACAAATGGGTCAAGTTTCGCAACATATTAAGCCGAGGCAGAATGGAGGATTCCCTAGCAATACTGAAAATGCTAGACTGCCCCCACATGAGCAATGTAAGGCAATTACTACTAGGAGTGGAAAGAAACTACCAGGGCCGGAAAAAGAAGCTGAAACAGAAAAGGAACCTGCTTTGGATAAACCTGCCGAGGAAGCTGCCCCGACAGGTGATAAACAGACTGCTGTCGATGAGCCTGTCACGACAGCAGAAGTGATAGAGGAGAAAAAAGATGATTACCGTCCTCAGATTCGCATGCAGTGGGAAGGGCGTATTGCTGATTATCGTCCCCCACCACCCTTCCCTCAACGGATACAGCAAGCTAAGCATGAATCTCAACTTAAAAAGATTTATGATATTTTTAAGCAGGTTCATATTAATATTCCGTTGTTAGATGTTGTTAGGGAGATGCCCGGTTATGCTAAATTTCTCAAGGATGTTATGTCGAAAAAATCTAAACTTGGGGAATTTGAAACGGTAAGGATGCAAGAAGGTTGCATGAGTATTCTTCATCGGCAGCCACCCCAGAAAAAGAAGGATCCGGGGAGCTTCATCATACCTTGTGTAATCGGCGACAAATTCGTGGGTAAGGCACTTTGTGATCTTGGAGCTAGTGTTAATCTAATGCCCAAATTTGTTTTTCAGAAACTAGGTATTGGCAAGGCGCGGCCCACGACAGTAACTCTGCAGCTAGCCGACCGCTCTTACGTTCACCCCGAAGGAAAAATTGAAGATATTCTGGTAAGAGTGGATAAGCTTATTTTTCCTGCTGACTTTCTTATCTTAGATTGTGAGGCAGACGAAAACGCACCAGTCATCCTTGGGCGACCCTTCTTAGCCACGGGAAGATCATTGATTGATGTGGAGAAAGGAGAACTCACCATGCGCATGAACGATCAAGAAATTAAGTTGAATGTTCTCCAAGCAATGAAACATGCTGATGTGGACGAGGAATGCAAGGCCATCATTGAGGTGACCTTTGATCACCCCTGCATCAGGTCGGGCTGCCGTGATATAAAATTTGGTCACTGCTGCGACAGCCACTTACAGGCCTGTCACGACAGCGATGACGACAGCAACAACGACAGCGACTCCTCTGAATCCGATACATCTGATACTGAAGGTCATGAGGAGGTAAACTGGTTAAACCATCGTCCAGGTAAGTTATTCGAACCCTTGAATTACACTTCGGATAACCATTTAATCCAAAAGCCATCTACTGTTGAACCACCTGCCTTAGAACTTAAGCCCCTGCCAGGGCAGTTAAAATATGCTTATCTTGGTTACAATGATACACTGCCCGTAATCATCTCTGCTAAGCTGCCGCAGGAACAGGAACGACAGCTAATCGACATGTTAAGGCAGCACAAAAAGGCGATTGGATAGACGATAGCAGACATTCAAGGCATTAGTCCGGCGATATGCATGCACAAAATCCTCCTAGAGGAAGATCATAAGCCGACTATTGATGCCCAAAGGCGGTTAAACCTTGCGATGAAGGAGGTAGTGCGTAAAGAGATAATCAAATGGTTAGATGCTGGTATTATTTACGCCATCTCCGACAGCAAATGGGTAAGCCCGGTGCAATGTGTTCCAAAGAAAGGAGGAATGACCGTGATAACCAACGAGAACAATGAGTTAATCCCAACCAGGACTGTGACCGGTTGGAGGGTTTGTATGGACTATCGGAAGCTTAATAAAGCTACCCGAAAGGACCACTTTCCTTTACCCTTTATTGATCAAATGCTTGATAGATTAGCGGGTAAACCTTACTATTGTTTTCTTGATGGTTATTCAGGTTACAACCAAATTGCTATCGCACCGGAGGACCAAGAAAAGACGACTTTCACATGCCCCTACGGAACATACGCGTTTAGGAGGATGCCGTTCGGACTCTGTAATGCACCTGCCACCTTCCAAAGGTGCATGATGGCCATATTCTCCGACATGGTAGAGGACTTCCTTGAGATTTTCATGGATGATTTTTCCGTCTTTGGAGACGATTTTGAGAGCTGCCTCGGCAATCTTCAAAAGGTACTTGAAAGATGTGAAAAAGCTAATCTTGTTCTAAATTGGGAAAAATGCCATTTTATGGTGGACGAAGGGATAGTCCTTGGCCATAAGATTAGCTGCCGTGGGATAGAAGTCGACAGGGCCAAAATAGAAGTCATAGAGAAGCTGCCGCCGCCAACCACAGTCAAGGGCATTAGAAGTTTTTTAGGGCATGCTGGTTTTTATCGAAGATTCATTGCAAATTTTTCAAAGATCACCAAGCCGTTATGCCATCTTCTAGAGCAGAACCGACCCTTTGACTTTAATGATGAATGTACTGAAGCATTCAAGGTTCTGAAGGAAAAACTAGTGACAGCCCCCATAGTGCAGCCACCAGACTGGACACAACCGTTTGAGATCATGTGTGATGCTAGTGACTATGCTGTCGGGGCAGCACTTGGGCAGCACAAAGACAAGTTGTTTCATGTCATATACTATGCCAGCAAGACGTTGAATGACGCCCAAGTGAACTACACCACCACAGAAAAGGAGTTGTTAGCTGTGGTGTTCTCCATCGACAAGTTTTGTTCTTACATACTTGGGACGAAAGTAATAATATACACCGACCATTCTGCCCTAAAGTATTTGTTCGCAAAAAAGGATGCAAAGCCTAGGTTGATACGATGGATCTTGCTATTACAAGAATTCGACCTTGAGATCAAAGACAAAAAGGGGACGGAAAATCAGGTGGCAGATCACTTGTCAAGGTTGGAGAAGGGACAAAGTCTACCAACCGACGAGACAAACATACTGGAGACCTTCCCAGATGAGCAGCTCTTTGCTGCCGCAATCGCTGTCGCGACAGCCATGGCGGCAGGTAAGTCTTCTGAACTTCCCTGGTATGCTGATTTCGTTAATTTTATAGTTAGCGGAATACTTCCTTCTGATCTTAATTATCAAGCCAGGAAGAGGTTCCAAAATGATGTTAAACATTATTATTGGGACGAACCTCTTCTTTTCAAACTATGCGCAGATCAGGTTATAAGGAGGTGTGTACCACAAGAAGAGCAAGAAGACATTCTCCATCACTGCCATGCTTCACAATATGGAGGTCACTTAGGAGGCAATAAAACTGCTGCCAAGGTGCTGCAGTCAGGGTTCTACTGGCCGACACTATATAAAGACGCACAGGAGTTTTACAAAAACTGTGACAGGTGCCAGCGGACAGGTAACATCTCGAGGAGAAACGAGATGCCACTGCAGAACATTCTAGAAGTCGAGATCTTCTACGTTTGGGGGATTGATTTTATGGGACCTTTTCCATCTTCGTGTGGAAATCTATACATTCTCCTAGCAGTGGACTATGTCTCTAAGTGGGTCGAAGCCATCGCCACTCAAAAGAATGATGCCAAGACGGTCCAAAAGTTTTTGCACAAAAACAATTTTTCTAGATTTGGCATCCCTAGGGCGATTATCAGTGATGAAGGAAGACATTTTGATAATAGGGTAATTGCTGCCGCCTTGTAGAAATATGGTGTCAAGCACAGGATCGTGACAGCATACCACCCACAGACCAATGGACAGGCTGAGATATCCAATAGGGAAGTGAAGAACATTCTTGAAAAGATGGTTAAGCCAACTAGGAAAGATTGGTCTTTACTTCTGAACGATGCATTATGGGCATATAGGACAGCTTTTAAGACTCCATTGGGCATGTCTCCATATCGATTGATTTATGGGAAAACTTGTCATCTGCCTGTCGAGATCGAGCACAAAGCATATTGGGCAATCAAGACAGTGAATATGGACTTGGACAAGGCAGGCCAGAAAAGGCTATTAGATCTGAACGAGATTGAGGAATTACGGACAATGGCCTACGACAATGCAAGAATTTACAAGGAAAAGACTAAGAAGTGGCATGACAAGAAACTGCTGCCACGACAGTTCTGCCCAGGGCAGCTTGTGTTGTTATTTAATTCTAGACTTAAACTCTTCCCAGGAAAGTTAAAATCTAGATGGTCTGGCCCGTTCCAAGTGGTACAAGTTTTTCCCCATGGTGCCATCACTATTCAATCATTAAAAGACGGGCACTAATTCAAAGTCAATGGACAGCGCCTCAAGCATTATCAGGGGACTGGAGCCCCAGGAATACAGGAAGTGGTTACTTTAGGAGATGCCCCACAAGGCATTCCTAATTTAACCTAAATTTTATTTTTATTATTTATTTTTATTATTTATTTTTATTAGGAAATTAGGTTTATTTTATTCGAATAATTTTTTTATATTTTCTGTTTTTAGGAAATAAAGGAGTCAAGAAGAAAAGGAGAAGTGACCCAAGCCCACCACCCATCCATCAGCCCAACAAAGCCCATTTATGGAAGCCTGTCGTTTCGGCTGCCGCCGCAGACGGATATGACAGGCTGTCAACAGACTGACACGGCAGACGTAGAAGCGTCTGGCAGACGCGTAACAGACGCACAAAGGCGTGTCAGACGCGTCAGAAACGCTAAATCCCATCCGTCGCCCCGTTATTCACGCCTGCCGTTACAGCATTAAACAGGCAGCAACTCGACCGCTATAAAACCCCGTTTTCATTTTCATTTTTCTCACTTCTGCTTATTATTCCTTGCTTTCTCCTCTAGTTTTATTTGCTTTCTTCATTTTTCACAACCCTTGCAACTAACATGTCTACTAGACAGACTCGTCGTAGTGCTGCCTCAGTATCCTCCTCAGCAGCAGCAACGCCCTTCGCCACAAAGGAGTTATGGGAGGAACGTGGTTTCGTGTACATCCGACAGGCACCCAACATGGGACTCCGACCGTTCATCGTAAAGGCCATCACGGCTCAACTATGGGAGCATTTTGCTGAACAACCGGCAGAGCTAAACGACACATTAGTCCGGGAGTTCTATGCGGCCATAGACAGCAGAACGGCAACATCTGTCACCGTTCGAGGAGTGAAAGTGCCCTTCACTGCCGACAGCATCAACCACATGTTTGGCCTCTACTTTGGCCCCGATGATGATGCCCACCAGAAATTTCTCGACACCCTCGATGCTGCCGCTTATGATGCTGTCATGGTGGAGTTGACAGAGGAGGGAACATCATGGACAACCAGCAAGAAGAACCCCCACTCCGTCAACAGGGGGCAGCTCCTCCCGGAAGCAAAACTTTGGAACGCTTTCATCAAAAAGTGTATCATGCCTTCTTCCCACCACACGACAGTCAACCGGCAGCGGCTTGCCCTTATTCATTCCATCATGCACGACAGGCCTATCAATGTGGGCCGATATATGAGGGACAACATCCTGGACTGCACCTTCCGTTCCGACTCCCGCCTCTGCCTGTCGTTTACAATAACTTCCCTCTGCCGCTGTGTTGCTGACCCCGAGGAACCCTCCGACAAAATAATGAAGGGTAGAGGCTGGACAGACAACAACATCAACAGCCTCATGGAGCTGGTCGTGGCTACACCTGTCTCATCTTTCAACCCAGCCGACTCCCCAGAAGAATCATCAGAGGAGCCTGCACCGGAACCTGCTGCCGCCATCGCTCCGACAGACCAGTCCGCCCTCCTCCTTGCTACGCTACAACGGGTAGAGGAGAGACAAATGAGATTGATGACGTTCATTCGGGACTTCACAAACTCGACGGTAAACTTCATTACCCAAACTTTGAATTTTCCCGATGTTCAATTCCCTACTTTTCCTGCCCATTATTTCCATATCCCCACTCCTGTCCACACACCTACACCACCTGCCTCCCCACATTCCCACTCGACTGCCTCCACCACATCACCTGCCCCGACGGCAGCAGACAGTCCACCGGCCAACACCCCTGCCAGAGGAACAAAAAGGCCTGCCTCCGATGACAGCCCTCTGATCCGGAGGAATTTGGAGAGGGAATTTACGCCGGTCAAGAGGATAAAACATGTGGCAGAAAAGAAACGGCTGCCCAAGGCTAGCACCACCACCAGCAGCACTTGGGACAGTGGCAGCAGTTCCGATGTCCAGCTCGTGGAACAACCTGCCCCTGCACCTGCCCCTGAACCTGCCCAGCCTCCTCCACAGCCCAGACGCCGCCGTCAGATCCGTGTCAGTAGCAGCAGCGAGGACAGCGACTGAAAATTTAAGTTTTTATTTTCCTCTTATTGCTGCCTGCTTTTATCATTTGTGATGTACTTTTCTTCATATTTTTGTTTTTTATCTGTCATTTTGCATTGAGGGCAATGCAACCCTTGAGTTTGGGGGTGGCAACCCTCCATCATTAATGGAGTCTTAAGTACATCTTTTTATTAATTGTTGTGTCTTTTATTTATTTAAGTATCTCTTAAAAAAATCAGAAAATATAAAACTGTTGGCTTAAAACTGTGAAGTTAACTTACCTGTCATGACGGCTCTGTCGTGGCAGCATCTTTAGGACAATTTAAGGAGAAGTTTAGAGCCTTTCTATAGTTCTGAAAACTTAAACACCTTTGTGACTGTTATATTGCTTAGATTTCTTTTAGCCAAACTAGAATAGGATGCTTAGTACTTGAATAGCCCCTAGAGGTGCCTAACACTGGCTCTAGGAAAGAAGTTTAGCAAAAGAAAATCAAAAACCTAGAGGTGCCCGAAACCGGCTCTAGGAAGCTAACTAGAGGTGCCCAAAACTGGCTCTAGAAAAATTTAGCTTGAAAATAGAAGAAAAAAAAGCATGAAAATATGCCTTCTAAAAAATAAACTTTGGCATAAAAATTCGAGTTAAGAAGTTGAATATTCTAGTGAAACTAAGAGAGTCTTAGCATATAACTGTTCACAAGCATGCACACACTGCACGAGAGCTATAGGGAGATTCCGGACAGATCCTAACCTTTCCGACAGGTTGTTGCCGCCATAGAGAATGAGCGACGGGTAAGGGACAGTTCACTGTTTGAAGGCCAACACAACAATATTCATTTTTCTTTTAGGTTTAATTGCTTGAGGGCAAGCAAAAACTTGAGTTTGGGGGTGTGTTGAGTGTGTAAAAGTTCTATTATTTACACCCTTTTTAACCCATATTTCTGCTGCATTCAAGCATCATTGCATTGCATTTAGGCTAGTTTACAGTAAAACATCACAAATGGAGTAAATGCACGGATTCTACTAAAAGATGGCTATTTTTGCAGGTATTTGCCATAGTTGACAAAGAAGGCAGGCGCAGGACAGAGAAGCAGAAGAGCTGAACTGGACAAGCAGACGAAGAAGATGAAGCTGCCATGGTGCTGTCGTGACAGGAGGACGACAGCAAGTTAGTGGAGAAAAAGCAAAGTGGACCTCGATAGATAGAGAAAAATATGCTCGTCTGTCGTGTGAAAACCAAATATTTTCCAAGCCCCGGATCAAAAGATATGTCAAGCCAAAGCTCAAGGAGAGGAAATCCCAAGAAACAAGGAGGACGGCTGAAAAGTAGGATCCTTGAAGATTAAGTCTTTATTAGAATCATACTTTTAATTAAAGTTGTAATCCTTGTTAACTTAGAATACTTGAGCCCAAAGCTTATATAAGGGCATGTATTTTAACCTAGGGCATAGATCCCATAACCCATAGCCGATTTCCCTTTAAACTGAAAACCAAAAACCCTCCGCCGTCGACCCGCCGTCTGCCCGTCGCCGACATGTTCTAAATTCCCCCTAGGGCCACGGGTTGTTTTGTAAAGTAGTTGCAAGGGTTGTTTTGTTTTAGGATTTTCCAAGTTCAATAAAATAAACTTCAAGTTCTCTTATTTTGGTTATTAACATCTTGCAAGAGCATCGGGAGAGCATTGTAAGGTTATCTATTTACTTAGCATCGGGAGAGTTAAGTATACGAAAGAGATAAGAGCGAGTTCTCTAGTTTATAGTTGAACTATCTTGTGCCTAGGGATAGGGCAAGGTTAAGTGGCTAAAGAAGAATTCATACACATCGGTGTTCATACTTCGATTCACGCCGGGAGGTATCATCAAAGACGTGATCATCGACAGACTTGGACCTAGGGATAGGCCAAGGCAGATCTGGGATTCTTGCCAAACTTGAAGTACAGAGTTGGTGTGTCTGCTGCCGTGACATCTAACGGACAGCCGCCGCGACAGGTGCTGTCGGCGACGGGAGCGACGCCAGAACTGGAGTTCCTAAGCAATTCAATACCTGCACTACCGAGCAATTCAATACCAGCCCATTCTCTCTATCTTGATATCTCAATCTTTTTATTTACGTTTTTCTCATTATTCTCGTGACAATCTTCTAAACTATTTCCTTTACTTCGTGCAGTAAACTAAGGTGAAGTCATTAGCCCAATCCCTGTGGAGACGATATCCGATACTTCGTATCACTTTACTACTTGCGTCGTGTACACTTGCACTACAATTGCGATAGACTCTTTTACACGCAACAGCTATCTGAGGTTCAACTCTCGTTGAGTCATGATATACTTCAAACTCTTGTGATCTGTGTACACTGTGCACTTCTCACCGTACAAGTAATGCCTCCAAATCTTCAAAGCGAACACGACCGCAGCCAACTCTATGTCATGGGTTGGATAGTTACGCTCGTGAGTCTTCAATTGTCTTGAGGCATAAGCCACCACTATCTTGTCTTGTATAAGAACACAACCTAGGCCTACATAGGAAGCATCACTGTAAACCACATATTCCTTCCCTGACTCTGGCTGAACCAAGATCGGTGCTTGGGTCAAAGCTTCTTTCAACTTCTCAAAGGCTCGCTGTCTTGCATCTGACCACTCAAACTGAACACTCTTCTGAAGTAACTGTGTCAAGAGAGCGGCTAACTTTGAGAAACCTTCTATAGTATCCAACTAAGCCTAGAAAGCTACGAACCTCTGTTACTGACTTCAGTTTCTTACACTCAACGATATCTTCTATTTTCTTCGGATCAACTCTAATCCCATCGGTTGACACTACGTGCCCTAGGAAGACTACCTCTCGGATCCAGAACTCACACTTACTCAACTTTACATACAACTGATTGTCTAACAAAGTCTGCAAAACTAGCCTCAAGTGTTGGTCGTGGTCTTCCTCGGTACGCGAATACACCAAAATGTCATCTATGAAGACAACTACAAACTGGTCTAGGTACTGATGGAAGATCCTATTCATCATATCTATGAAAGCAGCCGGTGCGTTAGTCAACCCAAAAGGCATGACTAAAAACTCATAGTGACCATATCTAGTTCTAAAGTCCGTCTTTGGTACATCAACCTCTCTTACCTTCAGCTGGTAGTAACCGGATCTCAAGTCGATCTTCGAAAAGACTGATGCCCCTCTCAACTGGTCAAACAAGTCATCAATTCTCGGCAACGAATACTTGTTCTTCACTATTAACTGATTCAACTGTATGTAATCTATACACATTCTCATGCTTCCTTCTTTCTTCTTTACAAACAAAACTGGAGCGCCCCAAGGTGAAGAACTCGGTCGAATAAAGCCTCTATTTGTCAACTCTTGCAACTGAGTCTTCAACTCTTTTAGTTCTTTCGGTGCCATACAATACGGAGCAATCGAAACAGGAGCTGAATCTGGAAATGTTTCTATAGCAAACTCTACCTCTCTGTCTGGCGGTAAACCCGACAATTCTTCTGGAAACACACTTGGAAAGTCACACACTGTCCGGATGTCTTGAGGTCTAACCTCGCTCATGTTTGGATTCATCACATAGGCCAAATACGCCTCACAGCCCAACTCGACTAGCTTCTTAGCCTCTAAAACTAAAACTACATTCGATAAGAACTTCACGTTCTCACCTACCACCACTATCTCATAATCATCCGCGAGTTTCAAGGAAATCCTCTTAGTCTCAAAGTCTATCCTAGCTCTATGCTCGGTGAGCCAGTCCATACCCAAAATCACATCAAAGCCATAAAACGGTAGCTCCATCATATCCACTGGAAACACATGCCCCTGAACCATTAGCGGACATCTTCTGTACATCTTCCTAACTACTACCGTATCCCTGAAGGAACTAGTAACACTAACTCCTACCTCTAATACCTCACAAGGCAATTTCAACAACTTTGCATGCTCACTCAGTAAATATGAATGTGTAGATCCGGAGTCAATCAAAGAAATCAAACCCAAAGACAATATCGAGAAGTTACCTGCAATCACATCTGTGTCGTGCTGACCCTCACGCTGAGCGTAAACTCTGGCCTGGCCTCCGCCCTCTGGCTGGAGAGCAACTACATGTGCTATGTTCCTCTGGCCATCATTTCTCAGCTGGAAGTTACCTCTACCGCGCCCACGACCTCTCTGAAAGTCATTAGCTCTAGCAGGAGCCTAAGCCTGAATTGGTGCCTGTCCTACCTGATGTGGACAGTCATTCCTAATATGATCCCTAGCTCCACAGCTCCAACACGAGTGAAAGTTCCCCCAACACTCACCGGTGTGATTCCTCCCGCAACGAGCACACTTGGGCAAACGCCCACCAGCCCTCTGGCCCTGATGGCCCCTATCGTGGTTACCACCACCACGTCTATGGTCATAGTGACGCCTGTTGTCCCGATGCCTCTTGGCATCACTTCTATCAAAGTCGCTAGATCTCTTCCCGGAACTAGAACCACCAGATCGTTTGGTCAAGCCCAAACTATGCTCTATGTCTTTGGCCCTAGCGACCAAGACATCAAAATCTGTGTAGTCAGTAGCTAAAGTGTACCTTTTGATCTCTTCGCTCAACCCATAGCGGAAACGGTTACAACGTTCCCCCTCAGTAGGAACAAGCTCGGATGCATACTAGCTCAGCCTGACAAATCGAATCTCATAGTCCGTCACTGTCATATTCCCCTGAAGCAAAGCCATAAATTCCCTCATCTTCTCGTCGAGATAACGGGGACCCAAATATTTCTTACGGAAAGCTGACTCGAAAAACTCCCAAGTGATCTCAGCCTCTGCCATACCCGTAGTGATGGTGACCCACCAAGTGTAGGCATCACCCAGAAGCAGAGATACAACACACCCTATCTTGCGTTCCCCGGTACATCCCATCTGTGCCAGAATACGGACGGTCTTCTCTAACCACAACTCAGACCTCTCCGGTGTAGATCCTTTAAACTCTTCAGCCCCTAGACCGCAGAGCCTCTCTAACGGTAAACCAGTACCCTCACCCTGGGGTTGTGCCATTGCCTGACCCCCAGCCACGGCAGCCTGAAAAGCCTCGACTATCGCCTGAACTAGAGGAGATAAATCTATCCCGGTTGGTCCTTGGCCAACCTGAGGTTCTACGTCCTCGGCTCTTGCCTCACCCCCTCTTGACGAGGAGGAGAAGGAGGAGGTGGAGGAGCCTGCGCCTCAACAACTGGCTCAACTCCCGGAGCTGCTGCCCGTGGTTCCGATTGAACCATCCTAGGCCTCCCTCTTGGTCTTATTTCACAACTAGCAAGATAACAACTACAACAAACAAACATATAAGGATTAAGTTAGCAAAGGCAAGGGTCCAACCGTGCTCAAGTATCTTCCTTTACAAAACTTTTTCAAATTAAGTAATAGTAGCAATGGGAACTCGACACTATGCCAGACACAACAATCATGCTTCCAAACACCATACGAATGAACAAACAACAAGCATACATGGCAAAATATTCACCGAGACATAACAATTACTTAACACTTCAAACTTACCTCACTTACCTGCCCGAGGTCTCGGTAACCTCAGGCTCTGATACCAACAAATATAACCCCCTCGTCCTGGTCTGGTGGACTGACCGGTCCGAGTAGGCTACACGGGAAAAACCGATGTGAAACTCGTTAAGGTCCCACCTCAGTTAGCAACCTTAGAAATTTTCTTTTAATTATATCTTGTCTAAAGGCATATTTATTTCCTATGTGAACACGATATCGGAAACACCACGAAATAAAAGCATCCAATCCAAAACAACACTTTAAACAACCCATTTTAAACTTACACAGCAGGCCGTATCGATACGCCTTGACCAAATCAACTGCCTCCAGTCAACTCAGGGAGACCGTATCGATACACCCTCCTCGGTCAACATCTCATGGTCAACGATACAAAACCGTACCGATACGCCAAAATCTCGTCTAAAACTCGGATTTCCAGTGAGGTTTTGGCGTATTGATACACCCCCGTGTATCGATACGCTAGCCAAATCTGAGTCCCAAGGTGTAGGACCGTACCGATACGGCCCTTAGGCATACCGATACGCCCTGCACTACAAGACTCCAATTGGCAGCAAAACGATACGAGACTCAACTCTAAATGCAATTCTCGACTCTCCTAGCCACGAACAACCATCCATACAACATTCAACCTCCAAGAACTAACATATAGAACAATTTAGATAAACAACGAAGCATTTTCAACATGGCATTCATACAAAGAAGGATATTGCATTTCTAGGCATACTTAAAAAGTTTAGAAGCCAAAAGGCACATGTTTTCACTCACAAGGTTTACATGCTCACTAAAATAACATATAGCATCCAAAGGCATAACCTTACATCTCAAGCATTTGACCAAAACATAACACGGTTACAAATCCAAAGCATAGCATAAACAACATTCAACATTTATGAGTCATACAACGCTCATACAATCACATAGCAGCCTCATTGCTAAACTACTACATTATTGACTAAACCATACTTAAGCAACTACAAAAGCTTGGAATGCCCATTCCTTGCTCCTTGCTAACTCCACGCTAATGATCTGCATTGTCGAAAACGAGAGCGTAAGCTAGAAGCTTAGTGAGGATGCTCTAAAACCAAAAACAACGACAATGCAGGGTTCAAGCATATCATCCTTAACATCACACTCAAACATACATAAGCATCATTATGGCAACCTAACTAGCAACTCACAATGCAATAACATGGCATCTTACTTCATGACAACCTCAACAAGATATAACATAATCTTAACAACATGACCTCATGAACAAGTATATTGGCCACTATTAGATTACTCGAATATGCGGATTACACTCAACAACAACATTACCTCAGTGGGATTACACTCATCACCGGACCTCGCATGGATGGGATTACACTCATCATCACATGCCCTACGGATGGGATTCCACTCATCATCACGTATAATATAAACATTTCCGGTGGAATATTACATCACCGTACTCTTCCTTGATGGCTTTACGCCACCAAGGCCACGCGCGAATTTGACTCAACCGTGTGCACACTAATCCTAATGATTGATCACTTATACCCGGTAAGTTAACTAGTGCCAATCATACTATTAAAACCACATCATGTCAAACCATCATGCATATCACATATCCATCACCACACACATCAATGTATACTCATACATAAACAATTCATGCTCCACAAGATCATAATAGGCATAATCATTTAAAGCTTATAAACATACAAGAAGTTAAGCTACCAACTTAACTTCTACCTTGGAATGGCCTACCAAGCACATTCCAAAACGTCAACCACACACTTGAACCAATTTAAATAAGTTTGAAAGTTTCACTCACCACCCTTCCTTAAGCAAACCAAGCAAAACCACTCAAGTCTCCACAATTTCCGGAATCGATCCCGAACCTTCTCCGATGTTTCCCCTTGCTTCTAACCAATCAAAAGACAAGGTGTATTAAGGTAAGGTTAACTCAAAACTTAACTAGACAAACCAAAAACGAGTCAAGAACCCATTAAAGTTTCATGCTTTCTTCAAACCTTGAAAACTTGAAAAACTAAAAAGATGATGATTTTGAAATCTAAAACCATGGAGATGCTTGGAATAAGGAGAAGAAACCAAAAATGAAGTTACCTTGAAAGGAGCTCTTGAAATGATGAAGAAAAGAGATGGAATAGTGACTTGGGGAGGGTTTTGGGTGTTTCACGTGGAAATGAAAATGAAGAAGAAGACTCTCCTTTTTTTTGTTGAAAAAGGCTCATCTTTTTTCCTTATTTTGAACTATTTACAAAAATGTCATTGCTAGGATTTTAATATCATTTAAATTAAACCGAATCTGACGACTCGGACCCAATTCACATACTCAACTCCCGACCCCAAAACATGGGTGTTACAATCTCAATCCATCATCGTCAATAGGGAACCCGAAGGTCTCGAGGGGAAGCTTCCTGGCGGATTGGTTTGACAAAATGGCGGCTTCAACATGCAAAAAAGGAACCGTGAGGAAGATGGAGGTGAATATTTCAGCAAAGTTAAACGTCGAGTAATGTTGGAGCAAGTCTCTAATGCCATTGTGCAAGTGGCGCCACGTAACTGGTGTAT
The DNA here is from genome assembly GCA_958450335.1 of Hibiscus tridactylites. Classification (NCBI taxonomy): domain Eukaryota; kingdom Viridiplantae; phylum Streptophyta; class Magnoliopsida; order Malvales; family Malvaceae; genus Hibiscus; species Hibiscus tridactylites. The sequence goes on along the minus strand of OY288269.1, from coordinate 11,116,767 downwards.
TTTGGAGAAAGAATTTGCGGCAAATGATGAAGTTCTGAAAGCAGCTCTATTCCAATCGTCTTACCTAAACTCATCAAGGATAATCCACGATATCGAAAGAAGTAAGAAGGGAAAGACGTTTGGAACCAAACGCCTCACGCTCATCCGCAAAGCTGCGAGACGCAAATTCTCGATGGAATGTTCCCGTATTATGGTGGACGAGGTTGGATTAATCGAGCTTGGAATCGATCCGTTTGGAAAGAAAATAATGAAGGTTCCTTCGATGTGTGTGGATGACAATTTCTTCCTCAACGAAGAAATTCAAATTAGTGATGGAGACGAACCAGGTCCTTCCCTGAAAATTAATGAAGTTTATGACCATGAATCGGATAACTCTTTCGAGAGTTATCCGACAACACCATGATCTTCTCCGGCGAAGACACCTATGAACGGAAGGCTAATAGGTGTCAGCCAATTCGTGATCGTTCCAAGAAGGTGGTTAAGGTTCCAGTGGCTACGTTGGTTTCAGTGGCCTTGATGCCGTCTCTATGCTTTTGGTTTTCTGTTAAGCGTTTTCGCACCGTTTTTGCAGCTTGGAAAGGGCAGGAGTCTTGGTTTTCTGGTTTTTGGTTGGTTGAGGATCATTGTGTTTATTTCCTTGATAAGGGCCGTTATCGTCGTAACGGAAGCCTGCCTCTGGATAGAGCTCTCAAGGCGAAGCCATGGTGGTGTAACCTCGCCAGACAAGGTGGAAGACACGTTTTGTCCCCAGCAAAGTATTTCCAGGTCTGTTAAGGATTGCCGAGGTTGCCCCAACGACGTTGGTGGTCACGGTTGTTTCTCCATTTGCACAAGGTGTCTGTTTGTGTCTGGTTTTCGATTGTCCGTTGTGTGTCTGTTTAATTGTCTTCGTTATCGGTTTCTTGCTGTCTTTGTTTTTCTTTTTCGGATGATAGTTTGTACGCTTCTTGGAAGCTTTGTTGTACGTTATTTTCCTGGTTGAATGCTAGTTTTTCTCTTGTTCTGATAAAAAAAAAACACTACATGTCAATTTTTGGGAAAGTCGTCAGCACTGCAAGCTGACTTCGGCCGTGTATAGGGAAATTTTCCGGCGCTGCAGGTCGATTTTAGGCTAATTGCAGCTCTCAGTGCTGGTTACTTCACTAAATCACATTGATTACTCCATTGATTTAAAGACAATCACCCTAGAAAGCATTTCACACCTTGAATAAAAAATTTAACAACATTATCCAAAAAATTACCCCTGATTTACAGCATTGTTTAAACAATCAGAATGCAAGAAATCGAGTCAAAATCATATATCAACATCGGATTAAACCGAAGAGTTAGCAATAAATTTAGACATAAACTCTAAATTCTAAATTCTAGTCCTAAACCCTAAATTCTAAACTATTAAACATAAACCCTTAAACTCTACAAACTAAACCCTACCCCTAAACTGAATTCATATACCTTAAAATTAAAGCGTATTAAATAATTATCTAAAGTTTAAAGGTAAAACATGACATTAATTTATTAAATATTTATTCTGTTTTGCGGAATTCATAATTGATTAGCAGTTTTAATTTTAGGAATATATTTTGATTTACAGGTTAGGTAAATAAGATTATTAATTTCAGGGTTTAGGATTTTATTTAGAGTTTAAAATTTAAGAGTTAGAGTTTTAGAGTTGGGATTTAAGATTTTAGGATTTAAACTTTAAAAAATACATGGACTATGTATAAAAAAATCTATTTTTTATTTATTTTTGACAAATTCTAATTTTAATCATATCCTCCCTAGAGGGGAGATGAAGGGGAGACTCTAGGGGAAGGAATGCGTAACTCTTAATAAAATTTAATGACAAGTGGGAGTCCACTCAAATAATTAAATTAGAACTAGGGGCGAGCATTTGATTGAGTCGAGTCGAATCAAAAAATTTCGAATTAGTCGAGTTGACAAGTCTTATTTTATGACTCAATTTTATTTTATTTTATTTCTAAGTGGAGTCAAGTTTATGAAATCTGAGTCAAGTTGAATTATTCGAGTTTCTGTTCAAATTTAATCGTAAACATTTATAATAGGCTAAACTACAAAATAAGTGCAAAAACTATGTCTCTTTTTTGTAATAGGTGCCTAAAGTATTTTTTGGTTGGAATAGGTGCCTAAACTTTTATTTTGGTTAGAATAGGTGCCTAAACTATTTTTTGGCTGAAATAAGTGCCTAAACATTCATTTTTGGCTTATTTTGTAGTCAATTTTGGCACCTATTTGTGCACCTATTTCAACCAAAAACGAAACTGCAGACACTTATTTCACCCAAAAAATACTTTAGGCACCTATTGCAAAAAAGAGGCATAGTTTGAGCACTTATTTTGTAGTTAAGTCTTTATAATATTATGATACTAATTAATTGCAATTTAAACGACATTATATAATCATATACAATACATATATTTCTTCGTATTTTTATATGTGATTAAATATATTAGGCCTAATTGATAGAAACTTGAAAACTGAATCCACTAATCACTAAAATTTTTGAGTTATTCGAATTTTTATTTTATAATTTAAACTTTATTTGAAATCTTTTCTAGTCGAGCCAAATCAAGACGAGTTGAGTATTTTTGTATCCAATGAAAAACTTTTTTCAAGTCTGGTCTTAATCACCCTTCATTAGAATACAACTACTCTCCAAAAGTAAATTATCTGCATTAATACATGAAATCTGGACATTAATTATGATCATTAATACATGAACTCTAAAAGGAAATACATTAATAATTCTAAACATTAATCATGTGTATTAATATATGACCTTTACAGGCCTATGAACTCAAAAGAGAAGCAACTAGCAAGGTTTCAGTATAAAATCTGTTCATCATACTTTTTCTATAGTGAAAAAAAAGGTTGCAAAATGGAGAAGAAAATGATGCGTTTCTCTTCGTTTCTACGGGTTTCGGTGTTAGTGTTTTTTATTGTCTGTTCCAACTCCGTGCGGGCGTTTCATCGTCCTCGAGCAGCGACATGCGAAGATTGCATACATGGTTTCCTAGACCTTTGCAAGCCATACTTGGTTGGTGAAGTAGACCAACCCGATCGGCAATGTTGCAACGGTTTGTACCTCACATACTATTCCTTTGACTTTACCCGATGCGAAACTCGTCGGACCATCTGCAAATGCATTCGCAAGATCGCGGTGCACGACGATTACAAGCCGGATAGAGCGAAGAAGCTTCCCATAATTTGTTTTTATGTCCCCTTCCCCGTGCCCTTGTATCCCTCCGACGATGACTGCCAATAGTAATGTCACTCTCTCCCAATCCTTTGCCTGTGTTCAATTTTTTTTCATACATAATGTTGATTGCATTAAGTCGTTCTGATTTTTTTCCAACTGATTTGCAGCCTCTGTTAAGCAATCGGAACGGCAACAAGCCGAGTGGATATCGTATGTCAGCACCGGAATAAACTGAAGAGTTAGCAATAATTTTCGAGGAAGTTGTCAGATCTTGTACTTAAACTCAGCATTTAACATTTAAATGTTCAATATGGACAATATTGCGAAGTTCTTTAAATGCAGTTTTCTCATTTTGCTCATTTAACACAGATTGGAACCAGCATTGTTGAAGCCAGTTTCTATAAGCTAACAAACGAAACGTTCATATTATATCGATATCATAAGCATTTTAAATCAACATGAAGTACAAGAAAAAAGACTTATGGTTTTATATGGCTCGAGATGATTAGTCTTTGTACAGACAGTTAAAAATGGATAGATGGAGTGAAAAAATAAAAGAAAAACATGAAAATTACAAGGTTTGCCAGGGATGGATCAAAGGGGTGCGGTTGTACCTTGATTTTTTTTTAATTCTCATACAATTTAGATATTTTCTTTGTATTTTCTATTGATATAATTTGATTCTGCACCCTACAAATTTATAAATTTGCACCCTTGAATTCAATTGTAACTTCTTAAAAATTCACACCCCTTAACATAAAATCTTGCGTTCGTTCAAGATGGTCACGAGCATCAATGGGAATGGTAGGCAGAAGATGGAGCCGTTTTGAAGATAAGGAAATTGAGACATCCGATTGAAAAGTAAATGAAAGTCCCGGTAGAATGGGAGAAATAACACCCAAACTTTAAACCCACCACACATTGCCATCTTTCCCCATATTTGCTGTCAAACTCCTGTATCCCAACATTCAAAACTTTCAGTCAAACAACTGCAAACCATGCAAAGAAGGATACATTTTTATGTCAATGTAAGTAAAAAAAGAGAGGGAGACCTTTTTGATAAATCCGGCAATGGATTTGCAGTCAGAAACATCGTAGTGATCCAAAGCTTGAGAAGCAGAAGACATGGCATGTATCTGCATCTTCAATGGCATGTCTGTGTCTTCCACCAAACCTTTTCCTTCCAACATGTTTCCTCGACTTCTTTTTGTCTTTCAAAGAAACCAAGAATCCTAGACTGGGATTTTGTGCCTGAAACTCAGTTTCTTAAGAAACGCAAATGTAAAATGTGAAGGAGGTGAAGAGTTTTTTGTATTTGTTTTTGTTTTTTACAAAGGTGAAGGAGTAAATTGGTATATATAACGTACGAACAAGGTAATATTAGGGTGGTAGGCTGGATGCCTCGATCGTTTTGCCAACGCTTTTGTGCTTCTCTCTTTCTCTGTAAGGCCTTTTTTCCCTTCCATTTTCTTTTTTTTTTTAGTTTTGATTATGGTTTGCAGGTTTTTTTTTTGCCTAAAGGGTTATTTTGTCAGATTGAATTTTTATCTCTTTTCGATGCCCATACTTATGTCTCACATTTAAAATTAAGTTTAAAATTTAGAGTTTAAAGGGTTAGGTTAGAGTTTATGGCTAGTGTTTAGAGAATTTGGGGTATGGTGTATTTTTTAAGATATAGGGTGTAGCGTTTATGATTTAGAATTTAGGATTATGACTTAGAATTTAATTTTGTAATATTTTTTAGTGTTGGGGCATAAGTAGGGGTACCGAAAAGGAGCAGATGATTTTTATCCTATTTTACCCTCAAGTACAACCTAAATTGACAATGTAGTTTTTCGCGCGAAAAGGCGTTTATTTAGGTCTTTCAGTTCGCACATTGCAACAAATTAGCCTCTTGACCAATGTTGACTGACGAAACCGTTAACTGCTAGTTATGTTGTCGTTAACTACATGCCATGTCACAGCTGACATGTCAAAAACGCTGATGTGGCATAAATTCTAAAAAAATAAGTATTTTTTTCATATTAAAATTTATCAAATTAGATGTTAAAGTAAAGAGTTAAAATAACTCTAAAATAAAGAAGCTAGGAATTAACCCCAAATCTAGTAGATGAAAAGCTTAGTGCTTCACCACCAGGCCAACCTTCTAACCTTCTAGCCTTGTCAATAAACACCAATCAATGTAAAATTGGAAGTGTATGTTTCTGAGTCGACCCGTTAAATAGCAGGTAATTTCTGTTTTATTATACTGAGATCAGGAATCAACTCAATGTTTAAAGGTACTGCAAGCGCTTATCGCAAGAATCAGCAATGCTGAAGGTCAATGAAACCGAGTTATCTTCATCCTTTTTCCCTTTCAACCTGAATATGCTGTTTATGCATCCTCTGCAACTCCAAAACCGGGCACCGGGAACCGAGGACTCTCGCTATTGCTTCCAGCCAGGGGCGGTTCAAAGATTCCCCCTCGTCCCGAGGTCTTGGAAACCTCAGGCTCTGATACCAATAAATGTAACCCCCTCGTCCCGGTCTGGCCGGATGACCGGTCCGAGTGAGCTACACGGGGAAAACCGAGTGAAAACCCCTAAAGGATTCCCCCTCGGTTAGCAACCCTATTTTTTTCTTATTTGAAATCTTGTCTAGATGAGTAATTAATCCTATGTGGTCATACAGCGGAACAACATTCACGAGACAAACAACCGAACTCAACCTAACATTTCACAGTCCAATTTTTTTACTTGATCTGCAGGCGGTATCGATACACTTAAGGGGTGTATCGATACCCCTTGACTAGGTCAACTGGTCAAAGTCAACCCGTGGAGACCGTATCGATACACCCAAGGAGTGTATCGATACCCTCCCCAACGGTTGACTTCTCATGGTCAACGCTAAGATGACCGTATCGATACGCCAAAGGCCCGTATCGATACCGAACTGGATAGTAACTCCAGTGGCCAAAATGGTATCGGTACGCCCCCTAGCGTATCGAAACACGAGGCCTGAAACATGAAGGTCGTATCGATACGGGACCAATCGTATCGATACCCCTGCTACGAAATTACAGGTTTGAGCTGATTTAAGGCACAAGGAGGCCCTTAAATCCCTCTCAAACCTCAACCAACACACTAACATGCATCCTATGTCAAACCAAGAGTATAAGCATGCTTAAACTTGAAACTAAAGACACATTTCAATACAAGGTGATGATTCAATCATACAAGCAACTTGGCATATAAACATGGAACAAGGCATGCATACTTGACATTCCAACAAAGGCAATTAGGCATACAAGTCATACATGGAACTCAAAGGCCCTAAAAGGCACAAGGAAAGCATATGAGGTTTGGCCCTCTCTAACAAGGCAACCTAAACACCGATAGACATGCCAACACACACAACATCCATCATAGCATATCATGCGTTATAAACCATAATCAAACCAATACATCAACATAGGCATTAACAACATGTGGCTAATGCAAAGGAGTCTAAATACAAGCTCCTAGAACACGTAGCACTTCCCATTGTTAGACTACTACATTATTTAATTAAACCATACTTGAGCAAACTACCACACGCTTGGACGCCCTTATCTTGCTCCTTGCTAACTCCAAGCTAAAGATCTGCATTGTCGGAAAAAGGAGAGCGTAAGCATAAAGCTTAGTGAGCGGAGCTCTAAAACATAAATACGACAATGCAGGGTTCAAAGCTTTCTTTAAAATAAAGGTCAACGCATACAAATCATCCAACTACCTAATCCTTCTACCAACATACAAGTTCAACCACATTTCAACAATATAGGCATTTAACATGTCATTACACTTCATGGTATGCATGAGGACATAATCCTAGAATAAAGCAAGACCATAAAAGAGAATGATATAGTGAGATACAACATGAACAATACATGGCATGCACAAGCATAACCAAAACACACACGGTGGGACTACACATCACCGTTTCGACTAGTAGTTTTCCAATGGGACTACACATCAAAGTACTCTTCTACTAGTCACTACCGGCGGGACTACACATCACCGGAGTCTTATACCATTCGCTACCGGCGGGACTACACATCACCGGAGCAACGACAACCATCACGTGAGGTTCGACACCAACCATGCAACACAATATACAATCACTAACATACGACATGTACTCACTATATCATGCACAATCAAATCAAGATGTAACCAAATCCACAATTAAGCATCACTTACTACTTGGAATCTTACCCATCACAAATGGTCTTACTCACCATTTTCGTGCACAACTTGCACCAACTTACTCACACCTTACAAGGCATATCTACATCACCATTGTTATCATCATACATGATTAACGATATGATATTAGGCAACATGCTTTTTCCCAAAGTATTGGAATTTCATACATAACTAAATATCATTTCAAGCAATGAAAAACAATGGTAAAAGGGGAAATTAAAGAGGCAATTCACAACAACTTACTCTTGAGTTTAATTCGACTTTTCAAGCCCAATCTAAATTCTTTCAAAACCATCTTTGAACCAAAACATTACTTGAAAACATTTTCACATCCACATGCTTGAACCAACCTTTGAAATCAATTTAAAACATTAACCACTCACCTTACTTCCTTAAGCAAGCCAAACAAAGCCGACTCAAGCCTTCTCACTTCCGCATTCGATCCCAAAGCTTTACCAATGCAAATCCTTGCTTCTAATCGTCCCAACACAAGTAAATTAACCTCAAATCAGTCCACAAACAAAGTAGCAAACCTGGAATACAATTCAAACATCAAACACTTGTTTTTTCGAGCCAAGAACAACCCCAAAATGCAATTCACGAGCAGCCCCTTAGCACAGTCCAAAACCGATGATTCTTACACTTAAATTACTCCCAAAAGCTTCCAAAACAACCCTTATACCTAGCCTAACCACCAGCCCACCAATTTTCACACAAAACACCCCCAAAATTCAACATTTCAACACTCTAAAACCTCCCTAAAACCCAATTTCGGGAAACACCATAAAACCATGTAAAAATCGGATATGTTGAACCTTATAGATAGTAAACAACTCATATATCATTAATAAATCAAAAGCTTTAGTTTAAGACAACAAAGATGACATTTTTAGTCTAAACTCTCAAAATACCAAAATGCAAAATCATGGGTTTTAATGAAATTTAAGAGTACTAGCATGTAGAGGAAAGAGAGGACAAGTCAAATATATGTTTACCTTTCGAAAATCACCAAGGATGAGGAAGAAAGATGATGAAAAAGTGACAAGAGGTAAGCTTCTCCTCTTTGTCGTGGGTTTTGCTTTTGAAGAAGAAGATGATGGGGTTTTTGGGTTTATTTGAATTATAAGGTAATAAAAATGGGTTTTATTTGATATTTACACAAATGCCATTAATGAATGGCTATTGGGCTTAGTTTAGAAATTGGGTCCAACACCTTTGTTTTATTTGTAAACAAAACCCGAACCATTATTTAATTTATTTAAATTGTAAAACCGAACCTGGGTAATATTAAAATATTATTTTCACCCGGCCCCTAAACCCGGGTGTTACATCAAGTAAGGGGAAAAAAGAGATACCTTTTTGATAAATCCGGCAATAGATTTGCAGTCAGAAACATCGTAGTAATCCAAAGCTTGAGAAGCAGAAGACATGGCATGTATTTGCATCTTCAATGGCATATCTGTGTCTTCCACCAAAGCTTTTCCTTCCAACATGTTTTCTCTGCTTCTCTTTTGTTGTCTCCCAAAGAAACAAAGAATCCTAGTCTAGGATTTTATGCCTGGAAATCAGTTTCCTAAGAAACAACAAAGCAAAATGTGAAGGAGATGAAGGATTTTTTGTTTCTGTTTTTTTACAAAAGTGAAGGAGTAAAGTGGTATATATACCGTATATATAACGTACGAACAAGGTAACGATATGGTGGTAGGCTGGATCGTTTTGCCAACGCTTTTGTCCTTTCATTTTCATTTTTTGTTTTTGTTTTTTCAGTTTTGCTTATGGTTTGCACTTTGCAGGGTTTTTTTTCAATGAAGTTGTTAACCCTTTATTTTATGTTTTGAGTGTTTTTTATTTCATGATTTAGAGTAATTGTTACGGTGGTTGAGGTAGTCGAGAACAATACTGTTTCAGGGTATGGATAGAAAGGGTGTCTACTCAGGGCCCAATTTTTTCTATAATATATTTTATCATGGTCTAATTTTTTTAATATTTATTATTAGGTGTTTACTCTTAAAATTTAATTTTCTTAACACTTATTATTAGGACTCAATTTTCTCCCAACATTTGTTATTAGGAGCTTACTCTTAATATTCAATTTTCCTAATATTTATTATTAGAGATCTAACTTTTTCAATACTTATTATAAGAGCCTGTTTTTTTAATATTTTTTATTAGGGACATACTCTTAAATTTTAATTTTTTCAATATTTGTTATTAGAGAGCCAATTTTTTTTAATACTTACAAGTAGGGCCCAATTTTCCCCTATATTTATTTTTAGGGATATACTCTTAAAATTCAATGTTTTTGAGCTAGTACATTTGACTGGTTGGTCAAGCTCTTCATCTTTGTTCTCTCATATTCCCTTAGGTCGTAAGTTCTAGACCCATTATAGGCACCTCTTCCTTCCCATGAAATCTCCTTTCCCCTCGCCTCTAGGTAGGATTAGGATTAGAATTATATTTTGTCAAAAAATTAATATTTTTAATATTTGTTATTAGGGTCCAGTTTTTCCAATACTTATTCTTGTGGGCATAATTTTTTTCCAATATTGGTTATCAAGAACATGCTCTTAAAATTTATTTATTGTTTCAATACTTGTTAGAGATTTATTTTTTTTAATACTTGTTATTAGAGGTTTACTTTTAAAATTTATTTTTTAAAATTTGTTATTAGAGGTCTAATTTTTAGATTCGCCTTTGGGCTACAAAAATTTCAGGAACGACTCTGGTCTGGTCGCAAACAATACATGTCAACTTTTGGGAAAGTTGCCAGCACTGCAGGCTGACTTTAACTGAGTACAAGGAAATTCGCAAGCACTGCAGGTCGACTTAAAGCTAATTACAGTCTGATTGCTGGTCATTTTAATAAATTTAACTGATAACTCCATTAATTTGATGATAATCATTATAGATCAAGAAAAGAAAGCACTTCAAACCTTGAAATAAAAAACTTAACAATATTATCCTATAATTTATCCCTAATTAATAGCATTGGTTAAATAATCAGAATGCAAGGAGCCGAATCGAAATAGTATATCAACATTGGAATAAACTGAAGAGTTAGCAATAATTTTCGCTCGAATAGTTAAACTCAGCATTTAACATATAAATGTTCAATACGGGAAATATTGCAAAGTTCTTTAACTGCAATTTTCTCATGTTACTCATTTAACATAGATTGAAATTGTTACCAATCTCTAGAGCAGATAGTTATAAACACTTAGTTACATCATTCTTTCTCTTTAGTTTGTGGGTTCAATGCTCATTAAGAGTAAATTTTTCATTTTTTGAGTTAATTGAGTTTACGAACCCTATTTTATAGTCATAAACATTCTAGATATATATTTTTCATTTGCGACATACATATATCAAGAAAAGTTGAGGGATTCGACTTGACTCGAACTTAAAAACTAATCAACTAATTACTAAAATTTTTGAGTTATTTGAAGTCTAATTTTATATCTCAAATTTTATTTGAGATTTTTTAAGTCAAGTTTATAAAATTATAATTCAAGTTAAGTCGAGTTAAATTTTTTGATTTTTTTCGAGTCGAATTTTACTCACCAATGTTCATATTACTAAAAATTTTGAGTTATTCGAAGTCTCATTTTATAACTTGACTCGAACTTATAAAATTATGATCCAAGTTAAGTGAAGTCGAGTAAAAAAATTCAATTTTTTCGAGTCGAATTTTACTCACCGCTAGTTCATATTACTAAAATTTTTGAATTATTCGAGCAAAGTTGAGAGACTCAACTCATACTTGAAAATTAATCCACTAATTATTAAAAAATTGTATTATTTAAAGTCTTATTTTATAACACAAACTTTATTTGAAAGTTTTCCGAGTCGAATCAATAAAATCGATTTTTCACTTTAAGTTTTACTCGCCCCTAATTCATATCATATCAAAATATATATAGATATCATCTAGCATTTAAATCAATTGTGTGAAACTATTACTAGCTCAAGAATCGAGACCATGAAAATACAATCATTCTTGTGGTTCTAAATGGCTCGACGTGACTAGCCTTTCTGTATATAGTCTTAAAAATGGGTTGATGGAGTGAAAATTAAAGCAAAAAACATGAAAAATACATGGCTGGCCATGGGAACAATGTGATTGAGGGTGGAAGATGAAGCCATTTTTGAAGAGAAGTAAGTTAAGACTCCCCATTTATACAGGTTTGAACCCTTAACATAAAATTTTGCGTCTGTTTCTAATGCTGATCACAGGCATCAATGGGAATGGGAGATGGAAGATGAAGCCATTTTGAAGAGAAGGAAGTTGAGACTCCCTATTGTAAAGTAAATGAAAGTCCCTGTAGAATGGGAGAAATAACACCCAAACTTTGAACCCACCACACATTGCCATCCTTCCCCATATTTGCTGTCAAACTCCTGCAACCCAAAATTCAAAATTTTCAGTCCAACCACTGCAAAACCATGCAAAGAAGGATACATTTTCATGTCAATGTAAGAAAAAAAAGAGGGACCTTTTTGATAAATCTTGCAATGGATTTGCAGTCAGAAACATCGTAGTAATCCAAAGATTGAGAAGCAGAAGACATGGCATGCAGCTGCATCTTCAATGGCATATCTGTGTCTTCCACCAAAGCTTTTCCTTCCAACATGTTTCCTCTACTTCTCTTCTGTTGTCTTAGAAAGAAACAAGAATCCTAGTTTGGGATTTTATGCCTGAAACAACAAAGCAAAATGCGAAGGAGATGAAGGTTTTTTTTTGTTTGTTTTTTTACAAAAGTGAAGGAATAAATTGGTATATATAGCACACAAAAAAGGTAATATTAGGGTGGTAGGTCGGATCGTTTAGCCAACGCTTATGTGCTTTTATCTCTCTGTCAAGCCTTTTTCTATCATTCCATTTTCATTTTTGTTGTTGTTTTTTTAGTTTTGCTTATGATTTGCAGGGGTTTTTTTCCCATTAAAGTTGTTTAGTTTTTTATTTAGGGTGACTGTTACGGTGGCTTTAGATAGTCGCGAATACTACATGTCAATTAAGACATTTTACGGGAAGCAGGCTCTCCTCTCTCAAAGTCTCCTCTCGCCGGGTTTATCAGCACTCTTGCCGGACCAGTGAGGTGTGTTCTACTTTGGATTGGGGTTGGTTTTTCTAGCTTTCTAAGGTCATCTCTCTTGTCCCACATAGTCCCTCCCCCTAACACGAGTCAACCCAGGTATCTCCAACCCTTTAAGAAGCTATGTCAAACTTTTCTTCTTTAAACCTAGGGGTAGTAAATAACGGCTTCCCCAACAACCCCACCGACCTTAACTTTCTTAGTCAAGATTTTCTTAATGAGTTGGAATTAAATGAGGATGGGGAGGTTAATTTTACTTTGAAAAACCAGTCCCTGGTAGGAGAGTTATTAACGCCAGTACCTATCAAACCTTTGGCACTAACGACCATCATACGTAAGGCCTGGAAGAGTGATAGTGTCGAATGCCACGACCTCGAAAGGAACTTCTTCCTCTTCATATTTCAGTCGACGGAAGACCGGCTTAGAATCTTCGGCAACAAACCATGGGCAATGCAAGATTCTCTACTCATACTGAAGGAGTGATAGTGTCGAATGCCACGACCTCGAAAGGAACTTCTTCCTCTTCATATTTCAGTCGACGGAAGACCGGCTTAGAATCTTCGGCAACAAACCATGGGCAATGCAAGATTCTCTACTCATACTGAAGGAGTGGCAGCCGAAGAAGGCCCTTGAAGAGATTGATTTCTCACTTCGAAGAATTCTGGGTACAAGTTCACAACTTACCAATTGGATTAATCACGTCGGATAATGTGAGGAGGATCGGCAAGTTGTTCCCATTTTTTTACGGTTCCTCCCTGGACGACAATAGCAACTCCCATCGGTTTGGCTCGGTGAGCCTGAGGGTGGCTATTAGGGTCGAAGATCCTCTAAAAACATGCTTTATTCTCAATAGAAAGAAGGACAAGCCCCTCGAGGTAGCATTCAAATACGAAGGTCTCTCGAAGTTTTGTTTCCGATGCGGAAGAATTGGGCAGACGAACGGGAATGCAGCAAAGACACTACCATGTTCAAGCTTGCAGGTAGGTTTGGTCCTTGGCTTCGAGCCTCTTATGGTGGCAAGCCCCGGAAATCATCTTCGTTCTCTAGCGAAGGAAGTCATCGAATGTTGCCGACGGTAAATGACAATCTGGACTCTAGGGACTGCAGAAAAGACAAGGCAACGCTGGACCTGAGGGATGAAAAATCCTTAGGATTTTCCGAAACTGCTAGCCCATCGGTTAAGGTAACTCCAGTTGTCACATCTTTAAGGTATGAGGTCAACGTCGTCTTTCCTTTCTCGGAAACAAAACAACCTGGCACCTGTCAGGTTTCAAAAGACCTTAGCATGGCTTGGGAACCTCCCAACGAGACTTTACATGAAGAAAATCCAGCCCTAAAGATCTCTCATACAACCGAACCACTGCGCCCTAGCTTGACAGCAAAGATTGCTGCTGCAACCTGTGAGAGCAACAACATAGAGAATGATTTTGCTGCTTACAACTCATAAAATCTCTGTAATCCCCTCGTCCCGGTTTGGTCGACTGACCGGTCCGAGTAGGCTACACGGGGAAAACTGATGTGAAACCCGTTAAGGTCCCACCTCGGTTAACAACCCTAGAAAATTTCTTTTAATTATATCTTGTCTAAAGGCATATTTATTTCCTATGTGAACATGACAACTGAAACACCATGAAATAAAAGCAACCAATCCAAAACAACACTTTAAACAGCCCATTTTAAACTTACACAGCATGTCGTATCGATACACCAAGCTAGGGTATCGATACGCCTTGACCAAATAAACTGCCTCCAGTCAACTCAGGGAGACCGTATCGATACGGCCCTTGGGCGTATTGATACACCCTCCTCGGTCAACGATACAAAACCGTACTGATATGCCTGAGCCCGTACCGATACGCCAAAATCTCGTCTAAAACTCGGATTTCCAGTGAGGTTTTGGCGTATCGATACACCCCCATGTATCGATACGCTAGCCAAATATGAGTCCCAAGGTGTAGGACCGTACCGATACGGCCCTTAGGCGTACCGATACGCCCTGCACTGCAAGACTCCAATTGGCAGCAAAACGATACGAGACTCAACTCTAAATGCAGTTATCGACTCTCCTAGCCACGAACAACCATCCATACAACACTCAACAACCAAGAACTAACATATAGAACAATTTAGATAAACAACAAAGAATTTTCAACATGGCATTCATACAAAGAAGGATATTGCATTTCTAGGCATACTCAAAAAGCTTATAAGCCAAAAGGCACATGTTTTCACTCACAAGGTTTACATGCTCAACAAAACAACATATAGCATCCAAAGGCTTAACCTTACATATCAAGCATTTGACCAAAACATAACACGGTTACAAATCCAAAGCATAGCATAAACAACATTCAACATGTATGAGTCATAAAATGCTCATACAATCACATAGCAGCCCCATTGCTAAACTACTACTTTATTGACTAAACCATACTTGAGCAACTACAAAAGCTTGGAATGCCCCTTGCTCCTTGCTAACTCCAGGCTAATGATCTGCATTGTCGAAAATGAGAGCGTAAGCTAGAAGCTTAGTGAGGATGCTCTAAAACCAAAAACAACGACAATGCAGGGTTCAAGCATATCATCCTTAACATCACACTCAAACATACATAAGCATCATTATGGCAACCTAACTAGCAACTCACAATGCAATAACATGGCATCTTACTTCATGATAAGCTCAACAAGATATAACATAATCTTAACAACATGACCTCATGAACAAGTATATTGGCCACTATTAGATTACTCGAATATGCGGATTACACTCAACAACAACATTACCTCGGTGGGATTACACTCATCACTGGACCTCGCATGGATGAGATTACACTCATCATCACATGCCCTACGAATGGGATTCCACTCATCATCACGTATAATATAAACATTTCCGGTGGAATATTACATCACCGTACTCCTCCTTGATGGCTTTACGCCACCAAGGTCACGCGCGAATTTGACTCAATTGTGTGCATACTAATCCTAATGATCGATCATTTATACTCGGTAAGTTAACTAGTGCCAATCATACTATTAAAACCACATCATGTCAAACCATCATGCATATCACATATCCATCACCACACACATCAATGTATACTCATACATAAACAATTCAGGCTTCACAAGATCAAAATAGGCATAATCATTTAAAGCTTATAAACATACAAGAAGTTAAGCTACCAACTTAACTTCTACCTTGGAATGGCCTACCAAGCACATTCCAAAACCTCAACCACACACTTGAACCAATTTAAATAAGTTTGAAAGTTTCACTCACCACCCTTCCTTAAGCAAACCAAGCAAAGCCACTCAAGTCTCCACAATTTCCGGAATCAATCCCGAACCTTCTCCGATGTTTCCCCTTGCTTCTAACCAATCAAAAGACAAGGTATTACTCAACCAAATCATTGCCAAACTCAGCCACAATCCCAACCCACAATCATAAGCCAAAACTTCATAATTTCAAACTCAAGCTAACTACCAAACTCACATTTTCGTACTCCATTTATACCCAGCTGAAATCTACCATTTCCAACACCCAAATTACCTTTAAAGACTTCCAAAACACTTTCCTAACAACCCTACATCATCAGCTCTTCAACCCAACACAAAACCACATCAAAATTTCAAGTTTTGAAACTTTAAAAAATGCTCCCAAGACCCATTTCGGGATTTTTAACAAAATCCCTCCATTTCAAGATATAAGGTGTATTAAGGTAAGGTTAACTCAAAACTTAACTAGACAAACCAAAAACGAGTCAAGAACCCATTAAAGTTTCATGCTTTCTTCAAACCTTGAAAACTTGAAAAACTAAAATGATGATGATTTTGAAATCTAAAACCATGGAGATGCTTGGAATAAGGAGAAGAAACCAAAAATGAAGTTACCTTGAAAGGAGCTCTTGAAATGATGAAGAAAATAGATGGAATAGTGACTTGGGGAGGGTTTTGGGTTTTTCACATGGAAATGAAAATGAAGAAGACGACTCTCCCTTTTTTGTTGAAAAAGGCTCATCTTTTTCCTTATTTTGAACTATTTACAAAAATGCCATTGCTAGGATTTTAATCTCATTTAAATTAAAACCACGGTCTAATTAAATTAAACAGAATCTGACGACTCAGACCCAATTCACATACTCAACTCCCGACCCCAAAACACGGGTGTTACAACTCTCCCCCACTTAAGGAATTTTGTCCCCGAAATTACCTGACTGAAAGAGATAAGGAAAATGCTTTTCCATATCTTCCTTTCTCTCCCAAGTGGCCTCGTCCCCCCCTCGACGTTGCCACTGTACTTTGACTAACTCAATCAATCTACCCCGCAACACCTTGCTGTCTGAAGCTAAGATCTCAACTGGTTCTTCGTCATAAATCAAATCCAGATTCAATTCGATCTCTTCTACAGGCATAACATGTGACGGATCTGACCTATACTTACGGAGCATCGAAACATGAAACACATCGTGTATCTTCTCTAGCTCGGATGGCAAACGCAAATGATAAATGACTGGGCCAACCCTTTTCATAATCTCATACGGTTCTATGTACCTCGGACTTAACTTCCCTTTTCTGCCAAATCTCATTACTTTCTTCCACGGAGACACTTTTAGGAATACCTTCTCACCCACTGAAAACTCAACTTCCTTCCTCTTCAAGTAGGCATAGGACTTCTATCTATCCGAAGCTGCCTTCAAGCGATCGCAAATCAATTTCACTTTATCGATAGTCCCCTTAAGCAAATCTGGCATAGGTAACAACTTATGTCCCGCTTCAGCCCAACAAACTGGAGTTCTACACTTTCTACCATACAAGGCCTCATACGGAGCCATCTAAATGCACGACTGGAAACTGTTATTGTAAGCAAACTCGACTAAAGGCAAGTGCTTCTCCCATATACCCTGAAAATCAATGATGCAACAACGCAACATATCCTCTAAAATCTGTATAACCCTCTCTGACTGACCATCTGTCTGAGGATGATATGACATGCTGAAATTCAAACGGGTACCCAAAGCTGTATGCAGACACTCCCAAAATCGAGCTGTAAACCTCGGATCTCTATCGGACACAATCGACTTCGGCACACCATGCAGTCTAACAATCTCACCAATGTACAGATCGACCAATCTATCTAAGGTGTGAGTCGTATTGACTGCTAAGAAGTGAGCACACTTCGTGAAACAATCTACTATAACCCAAACTGAGTTTTTCTTTGTGGGAGTCAAAGGCAATCCCGAAACAAAATCTATGGTGATATTCTCCCATTTCCATTCCAGAATTCTCAGTGGTTGCAGCAAACCTATGGGAACCTGATGTTCCGCCTTCACTCTCTGACACACCATACACTTACTCACGAAGTCGGCTACGTCTCTCTTCAAACCAACCCAAAAGTACTCATTCTTCATATCTCGATACATCTTCGTACTTCCAGGGTGCATAGCAAACAAACTACTGTGCGCTTCAGTCAAGATCGTATGTCTCAAGTCACTGTCTTCTGGCACAACTATCCTATTTCTAAAACACAAGACCCCATCGGTACTGAAACTGTAGTCTGAAGGTCTACCCTCGGCTATGTCTTGCACGTGAGATGCCAAAGATCTGTCTAAGAGCTGCTTCTCCCTAATCAACTGACCTAGAGTAGGTCTAACCTGAAGCTCAGCCACTAAGCCACCATCCCCGGACAAGCTCAATCTAGCAAACATGGCTCTCAAATCTATAGCTACCCTTCTATTCAAAGCATCGACCACTACATTGGCCTTACCCGGATGGTACTCAATCGTATGATCATAGTCCTTTAGCAACTCTAACCACCTACGCTATCTGAGATTCAACTCTCGTTGAGTCATGATATACTTCAAACTCTTGTGATCTGTGTACACTGTGCACTTCTTACCGTACAAGTAATGCCTCCAAATCTTCATAGCGAACACGACCGCAGCCAACTCTATGTCATGGGTCAGATAGTTACGCTCGCGAGTCTTCAATTGTCTTGAGGCATAAGCCACCACTATCTTGTCTTGTATAAGAACACAACCTAGGCCTACATAGGAAGCATCACTGTAAACCACATATTCCTTCCCTGACTCTGGCTGAACCAAGATCGGTGCTTGGGTTAAAGCTTCTTTCAACTTCTCAAAGGCTCGCTGTCTTGCATCTGACCACTCAAACTGAACACTCTTCTAAAGTAATTGTGTCAAGAGAGCAGCTAACTTTGAGAAACCTTCTACGAACCTTCTATAGTATCCAACTAAGCCTAGAAAGCTACGAACCTCTGTTACTGACTTCGGTTGCTTACACTCAACGATATCTTCTATTTTCTTCGGATCAACTCTAATTCCATCGGCTGACACTACGTGCCCTAAGAAGACTACCTCTCGGATCCAGAACTCACACTTACTCAACTTTGCATACAACTGATTGTCTAACAAAGTCTGCAAAACTAGCCTCAAGTGTTGGTCGTGGTCTTCCTCGGTACGCGAATACACCAAAATGTCATCTATGAAGAAAACTACAAACTGGTCTAGGTACTGATGGAAGATCCTATTCATCATATCTATGAAAGCAGCCGGTGCGTTAGTCAACCCAAAAGGCATGACTAAAAACTCATAGTGACCATATCTAGTTCTAAAGGCCGTCTTCGGTACATCAACCTCTCTTACCTTCAGCTGGTAGTAACCGGATCTCAAGTCGATCTTCGAAAAGACTGATGCCCCTCTCAACTGGTCAAACAAGTCATCAATTCTCGGCAACGAATACTTGTTCTTCACTGTTAACTGATTCAACTGTCTGTAATCTATACACATTCTCATGCTTCCTTCTTTCTTCTTTACAAACAAAACTGGAGCGCCCCAAGGCGAAGAACTCGGTCGAATGAAGGCTCTATTTGTCAACTCTTTCAATTGAGTCTTCAACTCTTTTAGTTCTTTCGGTGCCATACAATACGGAGCAATCGAAATAGGAGCTGAATCTGGAAATGTTTCTATAGCAAACTCTACCTCTCTGTCTGGCGGTAAACCCGACAATTCTTCCAGAAACACACTTCGAAAGTCACACACTGTCCGGATGTCTTGAGGTCTAACCTCGCTCATGTTTGGATTCATCACATAGGCCAAATACGCCTCATAGCCCAACTCGACTAGCTTCTTAGCCTCTAAAACTAAAACTACATTCGATAAGAACTTCACGTTCTCACCTACCACCACTATCTCATAATCATCCTCGAGTTTCAAGGAAATCCTCTTAGTCTCAAAGTCTATCCTAGCTCTATGCTCGGTGAGCCAGTCCATACCCAAAATCACATCAAAGCCATAAAACGGTAGCTCCATCATATCTACTGGAAACACATGCCCCTGAACCATTAGCAGACATCTTCTGTACATCTTCCTAACTACTACCGTATCCCTGAAGGAACTAGTAACACTAACTCCTACCTCTAATACCTCACAAGGCAATTTCAACAACTTTGCATGCTCACTCAGTAAATATGAATGTGTAGATCCGGAGTCAATCAAAGAAATCAAACCCAAAGACTGTATCAAGAAGTTACCTGCAATCACATCTGTGTCGTGCTGACCCTCACGCTGAGCGTAAACTCTGGCCTGGCCTCCGCCCTCTGGCTGGACAGCAACTACATGCGCTATGTTCCTCTGGCCATCATTTCTCAGCTGGAAGTTACCTCTACCGCGCCCACGGCCTCTCTGAAAGTCATTAGCTCTAGCAGGAGCCTAAGCCTGAATTGGTGTCTGTCCTACCTGATGTGGACATTCATTCCTAATATGATCCCTAGCTCCACAGCTCCAACACGAGTGAAAGTTCCCCCAACACTCACCGGTGTGATTCCTCCCGCAACGAGCACACTCGGGCAAACGCCCACCAGCCCTTTGGCCCTGATGGCCCCTACCGTGGTTACCACCACCACGTCTATGGTCATAGTGACGCCTGTTGTCCCGATGCCTCTTGGCATCACTTCTATCAAAGTCGCTAGATCTCTTCCCAGACCTAGAACCACTAGATCGTTTGGTCAAGCCCAAACTATGCTCTATGTCTTTGGCCCTAGCGACCAAGACATCAAAATCTGTGTAGTCAGTAGCTAAAGTGTACCTTTTGATCTCTTCGCTCAACCCATAGCGGAAACGGTTACAACGTTCTCCCTCAGTAGGAACAAGCTCAGATGCATACTGGCTCAGCCTAACAAATCGAATCTCATAGTCCGTCACTGTCATATTCCCCTGAAGCAAAGCCAAAAATTCCCTCATCTTCTCGTCGAGATAACGGGGACCCAAATATTTCTTACGGAAAGCTGACTCGAAAAACTCCCAAGTGATCTCAGCCTTTGCCATACCCGTAGTGATGGTGACCCACCAAGTGTAGGCATCATCCTGAAGCAGAGATACAACACACCCTAGCTTGCGTTCCCCGGTACATCCCATCTGTGCCAGAATATGGACGGTCTTCTCTAACCACAACTCAGACCTCTCCGGTGTAGATCCTCTGAACTCTTCAGCCCCTAGACCACGGAGCCTCTCTAACGGTAAACCAGTACCCTCACCCTAGGGTTGTGCCATTGCCTGACCCCCAGCCACGGCAGCCTGAAAAGCCCCAGCTATCGCCTGAACTAGAGGAGATAAATCTATCCCGGCTGGTCCTTGGCCAACATGAGGTTCCACGTCCTCGGCTCTTGCCTCACCCCCTCTTGACGAGGAGGAGAAGGAGGAGGTGGAGGAGCCTGCGCCTCAACAACTGGCTCAACTCCCGGAGCTGCTGCCCGTGGTTCCGGTTGAACCATCCTAGGCCTCCCTCTTGGTCTCATTTCACAACTAGCAAGATAACAACTACAACAAACCAACATATAAGGATTAAGTTAGCAAAGGCAAGGGTCCAACCGTGCTCAAGTATCTTCCTTTACAAAACTTTTTCAAATTAAGTAATAGTAGCAATGGGAACTTGACACTACACCAGACACAACAATCATGCTTCCAAACACCATACGAATGAACAAACAACAAGCATACATGGCAAAATATTCACCGAGACATAACAATTACTTAACACTTCAAACTTACCTCACTTACCTGCCCGAGGTCTCGGTAACCTCAGGCTCTGATACCAACAAATATAACCCCTCGTCCTGGTCTGGTCGACTGACCGGTCCGAGTAGGCTACACGGGGAAAACCGATGTGAAACCCGTTAAGGTCCCACCTCAGTTAGCAACCTTAGAAAATTTCTTTTAATTATATCTTGTCTAAAGGCATATTTATTTCCTATGTGAACACGATAGCGGAAACACCACGAAATAAAAGCATCCAATCCAAAACAACACTTTAAACAGCCCATTTTAAACTTACACAGCAGGCTGTATCGATACACCAGACAAGGGTATCGATACGCCTTGACCAAATCAACTGCCTCCAGTCAACTCAGGGAGACCGTATCGATACACCCTCCTCGGTCAACATCTCGTGGTCAACGATACAAAATCGTACCCATACGCCAAAATCTCGTCTAAAACTCGGATTTCCAGTGAGGTTTTGGTGTATCGATACACCCCGTATATCGGTACGCTAGCCAAATCTGAGTCCCAAGGTGTAGGACCGTACCGATACGGCCCTTAGGCGTACCGATACGCCCTGCACTGCAAGACTCCAATTGGCAGCAAAACGATACGAGACTCAACTCTAAATGCAATTCTCGACTCTCCTAGCCACGAACAACCATCCATACAACATTCAACCACCAAGAACTAACATATAGAACAATTTAGATAAACAACGAAGCATTTTCAACATGGCATTCATACAAAGAAGGATATTGCATTTCTAGGCATACTTAAAAAGCTTAGAAGCCAAAAGGCACATGTTTTCACTCACAAGGTTTACATGCTCACTAAAATAACATATAGCATCCAAAGGCATAACCTTACATCTCAAGCATTTGAACAAAACATAACACGGTTACAAATCCAAAGCATAGCATAAACAACATTCAACATTTATGAGTCATACAACGCTCATACAATCACATAGCAGCCCCATTGCTAAACTACTACTTTATTGACTAAACCATACTTAAGCAACTACAAAAGCTTGAAATGCCCATTCCTTGCTCCTTGCTAACTCCACGCTAATGATCTGCATTGTCGAAAACGAGAGCGTAAGCTAGAAGCTTAGTGAGGATGCTCTAAAACCAAAAACAACGACAATGCAGGGTTCAAGCATATCATCCTTAACATCACACTCAAACATACATAAGCATCATTATGGCAACCTAACTAGCAACTCACAATGCAATAACATGGCATCTTACTTCATGATAAGCTCAACAAGATATAACATAATCTTAACAACATGACCTTATGAACAAGTATATTGGCCACTATTAGATTACTCGAATATGCGGATTACACTCAACAACAACATTACCTCGGTGGGATTACACTCATCACCGGACCTCGCATGGATGGGATTACACTCATCATCACATGCCCTACGGATGGGATTCCACTCATCATCACGTATAATATAAACATTTCCGGTGGAATATTA
Source organism: Hibiscus tridactylites (assembly GCA_958450335.1). Taxonomy (NCBI): domain Eukaryota; kingdom Viridiplantae; phylum Streptophyta; class Magnoliopsida; order Malvales; family Malvaceae; genus Hibiscus; species Hibiscus tridactylites. The sequence goes on along the minus strand of OY288269.1, from coordinate 11,093,686 downwards.
CATCACCGTACTCCTCCTTGATGGCTTTACGCCACCAAGGCCTCGCGCGAATTTGACTCAACCATGTGCACACTAATCCTAATGATCGATCACTTATACCCGGTAAGTTAACTAGTGCCAATCATACTATTACAACCACATCACGTCAAACCATCATGCATATCACATATCCATCACCACACACATCAATGTATACTCATACATAAACAATTCATGCTCCACAAGATCATAATAGGCATAATCATTTAAAGCTTATAAACATACAAGAAGTTAAGCTACCAACTTAACTTCTACCTTGGAATGGCCTACCAAGCACATTCCAAAACGTCAACCACACACTTGAACCAATTTAAATAAGTTTGAAAGTTTCACTCAGCACCCTTCCTTAAGCAAACCAAGCAAAGCCACTCAAGTCTCCACAATTTCCGGAATCGATCCCGAACCTTCTCCGATGTTTCCCCTTGCTTCTAACCAATCAAAAGACAAGGTGTATTAAGGTAAGGTTAACTCAAAACTTAACTATACAAACCAAAAACGAGTCAAGAACCCATTAAAGTTTCATGCTTTCTTCAAACCTTGAAAACTTGAAAAACTAAAAAGATGATGATTTTGAAATTTAAAACCATGGAGATGCTTGGAATAAGGAGAAGAAACCAAAAATGAAGTTACCTTGAAAGGAGCTCTTGAAATGATGAAGAAAAGAGATGGAATAGTGACTTGGGGAGGGTTTTGGGTTTTTCACGTGGAAATGAAAATGAAGAAGAAGACTCTCCCTTTTTTTGTTGAAAAAAGCTCATCTTTTTTTCCTTATTTTGAACTATTTACAGCATTGTTTAAACAATCAGAATGCAAGAAATCGAGTCAAAATCATATATCAACATCGGATTAAACCGAAGAGTTAGCAATAAATTTAGACATAAACTCTAAATTCTAAATTCTAGCCCTAAACCCTAAATTCTAAACTATTAAACATAAACCTTAAACTCTACACACTACCCTACACCCTAAACTGAGTTCATATACCTTAAAATTAAGGCGTATTAAATAATTATGTAAAGTTTAAAGGTAAAACATGACATTAATTTATTAAATATTTATTCTGTTTTGCGGAATTCATAATTGATTAGCAGTTTTAATTTTAGGAATATATTTTGATTTACAGGTTAGGTAAATAAGATTATTAATTTCAAGGTTTAGGATTTTATTTAGAGTTTAAAATTTAAGTGTTAGAGTTTTAGAGTTGGGATTTAAGATTTTAGGGTTTAAACTTAAAAAAATACATGGACTATGTATAAAAAAATCTATTTTTTTATTTATTTTTGACAAATCTTAATTTTAATCATATCCTCTCTAGAGGGGAGATGAAGGGGAGACTCTAGGGGAAAGAAGGCGTAACTCTTAATAAAATTTAATGACAAGTGGGAGTCCACTCAAATAATTAAATTAGAACTAGGGGCGAGCATTTGATCGAGTCGAGTCGAATAAAAAAATTTCGAATTAGTCGAGTTGATAAGTCTTATTTTATGACTCAATTTTATTTTATTTTATTTCTAAGTGGAGTCAAGTTTATGAAATCTGAGTCAAGTTGAATTATTCGAGTTTTTGTTCAAATTTAATCGTAAACATTTATAATAGGCTAAACTACAAAATAAGTGCAAAAACTATGTCTCTTTTTTGTAATAGGTGCCTAAAGTATTTTTTGGTTGGAATAGGTGCCTAAACTTTTATTTTGGTTAGAATAGGTGCCTAAACTATTTTTTGGCTGAAATAAGTGCCTAAACATTCATTTTTGGCTTATTTTAAAGTCAATTTTGGCACCTACTTGTGCACCTATTTCAACCAAAAACGAAACTACAGACACTTATTTCACCCAAAAAATACTTTAGGCACCTATTGCAAAAAAGAGGCATAGTTTGAGCACTTATTTTGTAGTTAAGTCTTCATAATATTATGATACTAATTAATTGCAATTTAAACGACATTATATAATCATATACAATACATATATTTCTTCGTATTTTTATATGTGATTACATATATTAGGCCTAATTGATAGAAACTTGAAAACTGAATCCACTAATCACTAAAATTTTTGAGTTATTCGAATTTTTATTTTATAATTCAAACTTTATTTGAAACCTTTTCTAGTCGAGCCAAATCAAGATGAGTTGAGTATTTTTGTATCCAATCAAAAACTTTTTTCAAGTCTGGTCTTAATCACCCTTCATTAGAATACAACTACTCTCCAAAAGTAAATTATCTGCATTAATACATGAAATCTGGACATTAATTATGATCATTAATACATGAACTCTAAAAGGAAATACATTAATAATTCTAAACATTAATCATGTGTATTAATATATGACCTTTACAGGCCTATGAACTCAAAAGAGAAGCAACTAGCAAGGTTTCAGTATAAAATCTGTTCATCATACTTTTTCTATAGTGAAAAAAAAGGTTGCAAAATGGAGAAGAAAATGATGCGTTTCTCTTCGTTTCTACGGGTTTCGGTGTTAGTGTTTTTTATTGTCTGTTCCAACTCCGTGCGGGCGTTTCATCGTCCTCGAGCAGCGACATGCGAAGATTGCATACATGGTTTCCTAGACCTTTGCAAGCCATACTTGGTTGGTGAAGTAGACCAACCCGATCGGCAATGTTGCAACGGTTTGTACCTCACATACTATTCCTTTGACTTTACCCGATGCGAAACTCGTCGGACCATCTGCAAATGCATTCGCAAGATCGCGGTGCACGACGATTACAAGCCGGATAGAGCGAAGAAGCTTCCCATAATTTGTTTTTATGTCCCCTTCCCCGTGCCCTTGTATCCCTCCGACGATGACTGCCAATAGTAATGTCACTCTCTCCCAATCCTTTGCCTGTGTTCAATTTTTTTTCATACATAATGTTGATTGCATTAAGTCGTTCTGATTTTTTTCCAACTGATTTGCAGCCTCTGTTAAGCAATCGGAACGGCAACAAGCCGAGTGGATATCGTATGTCAGCACCGGAATAAACTGAAGAGTTAGCAATAATTTTCGAGGAAGTTGTCAGATCTTGTACTTAAACTCAGCATTTAACATTTAAATGTTCAATATGGACAATATTGCGAAGTTCTTTAAATGCAGTTTTCTCATTTTGCTCATTTAACACAGATTGGAACCAGCATTGTTGAAGCCAGTTTCTATAAGCTATAACAAACGAAACGTTCATATTATATCGATATCATAAGCATTTTAAATCAACATGAAGTACAAGAAAAAAGACTTATGGTTTTATATGGCTCGAGATGATTTTGTACAGACAGTTAAAAATGGATAGATGGAGTGAAAAAATAAAAGAAAAACATGAAAATTACAAGGTTTGCCAGGGATGGATCAAAGGGGTGCGGTTGTACCTTGAATTTTTTTTTAATTCTCATACAATTTAGATATTTTCTTTGTATTTTCTATTGATATAATTTGATTCTGCACCCTACAAATTTATAAATTTGCACCCTTGAATTCAATTGTAACTTCTTAAAAATTCGCACCCCTTAACATAAAATCTTGCGTTCGTTCAAGATGGTCACGAGCATCAATGGGAATGGTAGGCGGAAGATGGAGCCGTTTTGAAGATAAGGAAATTGAGACATCCGATTGAAAAGTAAATGAAAGTCCCGGTAGAATGGGAGAAATAACACCCAAACTTTAAACCAACCACACATTGCCATCCTTCCCCATATTTGCTGTCAAACTCCTGTATCCCAACATTCAAAACTTTCAGTCAAACAACTGCAAACCATGCAAAGAAGGATACATTTTTATGTCAATGTAAGTAAAAAAAGAGAGGGAGACCTTTTTGATAAATCCGGCAATGGATTTGCAGTCAGAAACATCGTAGTGATCCAAAGCTTGAGAAGCAGAAGACATGGCATGTATCTGCATCTTCAATGGCATGTCTGTGTCTTCCACCAAACCTTTTCCTTCCAACATGTTTCCTCGACTTCTTTTTGTCTTTCAAAGAAACCAAGAATCCTAGACTGGGATTTTGTGCCTGAAACTCAGTTTCTTAAGAAACGCAAATGTAAAATGTGAAGGAGATGAAGAGTTTTTTGTATTTGTTTTTGTTTTTTACAAAGGTGAAGGAGTAAATTGGTATATATAACGTACGGACAAGGTAATATTAGGGTGGTAGGCTGGATGCCTCGATCGTTTTGCCAACGCTTTTGTGCTTCTCTCTTTCTCTGTAAGGCCTTTTTTCCCTTCCATTTTTTTTTAGTTTTGATTATGGTTTGCAGGTTTTTTTCTTCAATAAAGTTGTTTGACTTTTTTTCGATATAAAGTTGTTGATTTTTTTTTTGCCTAAAGGGTTATTTTGCCAGATTGAATTTGTTACTCTTTTCAGTGCCCATACTTATGTCTCACATTTAAAATTAAGTTTAAAATTTAGATTTTAAAGGGTTAGGTTAGAGTTTATGGCTAGTGTTTAGAGAATTTAAGGTATGGTGTATTTTTTAAGATATATGGTGTAGGGTTTATGATTTAGAATTTAATTTTGTAATATTTTTTAGTGTTGGGGCATAAGTAGGGGTACCGAAAAGGAACAGATGATTTTTATCCTATTTTACCCTCAAGTACAACCTAAATTGACAATGTAGTTTTTCGCGCGAAAAGGCGTTTATTTAGCTCTTTCAGTTCGCACATTGCAACAAATTAGCCTCTTGACCAACGTTGACTGACGAAACCGTTAACTGCTAGTTATGTTGTCGTTAACTACATGCCATGTCACAGCTGACATGTCAAAAATGCTGATGTGGCATAAATTCTAAAAAAATAAGTATTTTTTTCATATTAAAATTTATCCAATTAGATGTTAAAGTAAAGAGTTAAAATAACTCTAAAATAAAGAAGCTAGGAATTAACCCCAAATCTAGTAGATGAAAAGTTTAGTGCTTCACCACCAAGCCAACCTTCTAACCTTCTAGCCTTGTCAATAAACACCAATCAATGTAAATTTGGAAGTGTATGTTTCAGAGTCGACCCGTTAAATAGCAGGGAATTTCTGTTTTATTATACTGAGATCAGGAATCAACTCAATGTTTAAAGGTACTGCAAGCGCTTATCGCAAGAATCAACAATGCGGACATGGGCGGATCTTGACAACCAAGTTTGAGGGGGCCTATTTAATTTTTTTTTAAATTTTAGAAGCTTAAATTAAAATTTTCAACAATTTTGAAGGGTTTAATTTGAAATTTTCAAAAAATATTGTAGTTTAACTAAATTTTAAAAAATTTAAGGTTTATCATGACTTTTAAATTTTTTTAAGAGAGGATTTAATTAAAACTATTAAAATTTTTAAAATATAATATCAAATTTTAAAATTCTTGTAGGGGCCAAATTAATTTTTTTAAAATATTTAAAGGACTAAATGTGAAATTAGAAAACTTTGGGGGGCCTAGGTCCCCACTGGCTCCATTGAGCGTCCGCCACTGAATGCGGAAGGTCAATGAAACTGAGTTATCTTCGTCCTTTTTCCCTTTCAACCTGAATATGCTGTATTTATGCATCCCCTGCAACTCCAAAATCGGCCGGGCACCGAGGACTCTCGCTATTGCTTCCAGCATTTGTGCTTATGGAAAGCTGCTTGTATTCAGTATCTGGATTTTGCATTGATTAGCCTTTTCTCTCTATTTTCCGCTGCTCTGTTTTTTGCTTTATAGCATATATGATAAATATGCAACTACATGTGCTTGTATTGGCATTGCTGCTGTACTTTTTGTGATTAATTTGTTAGATTTTGCAGTTCAATGTGATTATTTTCGGAGTAGGGTCCCACTTTAAAATAGTGGGTTTAAGGTTTAGAGTTTAGGGTTTAAGATTATGAGTTGCGGTTAGGGTTTAGGGAATTAGGGTTAGGGTGTATTTTTAGGGTGTAAGGTTTAGGATGTGAAAATTAGGGTTAAGGTTTAGAATTTAATTTTTAAATAATTTTTAATGTGAGACATAGAAGGAGACATAATTAGGAACGGGAATTTTTATCCCTGAAATACTTGCTTTTGTTTGAGTTAATCCTTTCATCGTTGTGCTAATATTTAATTTAAAATGACAATAATGAAGGATAGTATTTGTTTTGAATGCATGCATGAGGGAGAAGTGAACACGGAAGATTTTAACGAGGTTATATAACACATTTGGTGTTTATTGACAAGGTTAAGATTTTAATGCTTCACCATTAGATTGAGTTCGATTCCCAGCTCTCTAAATTATGAGTTATTTTAACTTTTTATTTTAAAACCAATCAAATGATGCCTCGAGTCATCATCTGATTAAATAAAAATTAATATAAAAATAAATATGAAAAGAAGTTAACTTTTTTTTAAAAAAATAATGCCACGTCAACATTTTTTTGACACATCAGCCGTGACGTGGCATGTAGTTAACGGCCACGTAGGCAACAATTAACGATTCCATCGGTCAACGTTAGTCAAGGGGCTAATTTGATGCAATGTACAAACTGAAGGACCTAATTGAACGCGTTTTCGCGTAAAGAGCAACATTACTAATTTGGGTCAAACTTGGGGGCAAAATAACCCCTTTAGCCATTTTTATATTTTAAGGTTTGAGTGTATTTTTTATTTTATGATCTAGGGGGATATTACAACGACAAACATGTCAACTGTAACACCCCCAAATAGCGTTGATGATAATACTAAATATAGGTAAAAAATGAAATAAGAAGAGAATTGAGACTGGTGGGTTTCGAACCAGCAACCGCACCCCAACCTCATAGCCTTTTTGTTTAACTGCTAAGCCAAGTACTCATTTCTATTAAGGGTTGCTTCGTATAATATTAGAGCCAAAGTGGGAAGCTTATTAAATAAGGTTTACAACCCATTTGACCCTTCACCTACCAAAAAATTGGCTATTCGAATCTAAATCTCCAAAACCTAGTCTCTCCGATACCATTATTCCCAGCCCTGTTCCGTCGTCATCGCTTGGCCGTGGGTTTCACCGTCGGCGTCAAGGGCTCCGCTCAGCTGTTCGATCTCACATGTAGTAGCCACGTGCTATTTCGACGTGTTGTCACCGTCGAAATCTCGATCACAGCCCCGTCGAAAGCCCAAGCCTATTTTTTGTCGATTCCGACCACGTACATCACCGGTTAGGAGCGTCGTCGGCTCAACTGTGTCCGTTGAGGGAGACGCATACAACCCCCTTAACTTTTCGTATTATCGGTGCTGGGAAAGCTTCATCGGTGGTTCGTCACTTTCCGGCGATTTCGAGACTATAAGGTTAGATTCAATGAGTTTTTGGTCGATTTTGGGTTGTTATTGGTTGGTTTTGAATGCTCAATTGATGGGTGTATTTTTCCCAGCAGAATCGGCATTTTCGGCACATTTTCGGCGACATTCCGGTGACCGTTCGACGGCCGTTCTTTTAAGGGTAAGAAGACCGGTCCATGTGGACCGAACAGGCTGGACCAGTCGGCTCATAGCTCAGACCCAACTCGTAACCAACCCAACCCGTGTCCAGCCCGACCCGACTCAAACCCCTTTGACCCGAACCGAGTCAACTTGTCAGAGTCAACCGAGTCAACTCATTCGAGTCAACCGATTCAACTCGTCTGAGTCAACTTAGTTGACTTTGACCCGTTGACTCTGACGGTTGGCTTTGACTCGTTGACTGCTGACGTCAGTGTTGACTTTGACCGTTGACCAAAAAGTCAAATTTTATGTTTTTCGACGTCCTGATTCCGTTTTTGAAGCCCGTTTTGCAAAATTCTGACTCGAAAGTCTCTGAATCTGACCTTGAACCCGAACTTGTTTATGTATTTATTTATTCAGTTAAGAGCTCTATGAATAAGGATTAAAATGGGATATTGTGTGATTGAAGGTACTCACGGTTCTTTGAATACGAATTGTTTCTGGACTTCAAATCCGGGTTCAAGAGTGTTCGAATGTCGTTCATGGATCGACCGTTATAGCTCAGAGCCAAGGTAATACTTTTCTACCACTTGTATGCTTTATGAACATGTTGATATTCGGTTGTAGCCTGCATGCTCATGATGAAGTATATTGTTAATCTACCTAAGTTAAATCAGATACGAAAAGTAAGTATGAAAATTTTGATAAGTATGACATATTCGATAAAAAAAAATAAAAATAATAAATAATTTGAATAAATCGAAAAGATCTGGAGTTCTATAATTACTTTTGAATAAGATTTTGATTGATGCGAATAAGGAATTGATGATCAATGAGTGATCCAAGTTCAATGGTTAATCGGTTAAACAATGCACTTCGAAACATCTGTAACATCCATGTTTTGGGGTTAGGAGTTATCCGTGTTTATAGTCCGAGTCAATAAAATTTAATTAAAATAAATCCAACTTAAAATGTGGCCTAATTGAACTTTAGTAAAAAGGAAAGGTCTTATGTTGTAATTTGCCCAAAAGCTTTTAAAAAAGCTGACAACTTACAAATTGTCATCTTCTTCTCCTTTTCCCTTATCCCCCACGTGAAATACCTCTCCCCATTCCCCAAACTCTCTCAATTTTCAAGCATATATTTCATTCGATTTCTTCATCAATTCAAGGGGTTTTTGAAAGGTAATCACATATTTGAACTCTCCTTTCCATTTCCTATCTATCCATGGTCATAGATTTTAAAAATATGAACTTTTGAAAATTAGGGTTTATATCAAGTTTGGATTTTTAAGGGGGTTTTCCAATTGGTTTTGATAAATTGAGTTGGGGCTTTGCTTAATCATGTTAAAATGCACATTATATGTTAATTTGGTTGGATTTTGATGAATTTCCGAAATGGGTTTTAGGGGGTGTATTTAAAGTGTCAAAAATTTGTGTTTTTGGAAGGGTTTTGTGAGAAATTGTTGGGTTGATGTTATAGCAACATTGGGTGGGTGTTTTTAGATGTTTTGTGATGATTTTTGAGAGGTTATAATGTTAGTTTGATGGGATTCCCGTAGCTACTGCTGTAGGTGGTTTTTAGGAGTGGAAATTAAGAGTTTTTGAAGTGTTTGTGTGGGGAAATGAAGGGCTGATGGTTGTACAACATTATGATGGTGTTTTGGACATGTTTTGGAGTGTTTTAAGTGTTTAAATTGGGAGGTAATGGCTGTGTTTTGTTGGAGTACGAAAATGGGATTATTTGGGAAGATTTCGGCTTTGAATTGTTGAGAAAATGTTAGAGAATTGAGAGCTGATGTGTACCAGTAAATTGTGGTTGATTAAGAGGTTAATACATTGCCTTTGATTGATTAGAGACATCGGATTTGGCCTTGGTAGGTTCGGGCACGATTTCGGAAGTTGTGGAGACTTGAGTCGGCTTTGCTTGGATTGCTTAAGGGAGTAAGGTGAGTGGTTAATGTTTTTAAATTGGTTTTTAAGTGGTTGGTTCAAGCATGTGAACTAGGTTGGGCTTGGTAGACCCACCTAGAGTTAGGATTAGGGTGATAGCCTAATCCTAAGCTTTAGTTAGAGACCTTGGATGTACTCTTTAACCGTCGATATGCCTCATGATGAGTATGTATAATGTGATACACATGTATGTGAGAGTATGGCTTAATGTATTGTTTTTATATGCATGTTGATGACAAATGAAATGTGGATATATGATGAGATAATTGTTCGGTTGACATACATGTGGTGTTGGTTTGTGAAATGAGGTTATGTTGTGGATTGCATGATTTTGGAGAATCACGGTGAGTACGTGCTAGGCACGGAATTTATATTGAATTTGATATTGTAAAAAGTTGTGTAGTTTGATTTATATTGGCACTAGTATGCTTGGGTACAATGATCGATCATTAGGATGAGTGTGCACACAAATTGAGTCAAAACGTACGTGGCCTTGGTGGCGTTAAGGCACCAAGGAGGAGTACGGTGATGTAATATTCCACCGGAAGCTTTTATATATTTCTACGTGATGATGAGTGGAATCCCATCCGTAGGGCATGTGGCGATGAGTGGAATCCCGCACATGCAAGGACCGGTGATGAGTGGAATCCCACTTGTTCGGTTGACATACATGTGGTGTTGGTTTGTGAAATGAGGTTATGTTGTGGATTGCATGATTTTGGAGAATCACGGTGAATACGTGCTAGGCACGGAATTTATATTGAATTTGATATTGTAAAAAGTTGTGTAGTTTGATTTATATTGGCACTAGTATGCTTGGGTACAATGATCGAACATTAGGATGAGTGTGCACACAAATTGAGTCAAAACGTACGTGGCCTTGGTGGCGTTAAGGCACCAAGGAGGAGTACGGTGATGTAATATTCCACCGGAAGCTTTTATATATTTCTACGTGATGATGAGTGGAATCCCATCCGTAGGGCATGTGGCGATGAGTGGAATCCCGCACATGCAAGGACCGGTGATGAGTGGAATCCCACTGAGGTAATGTTGTTGTTGGAAATGCGTTCCAACGGGTTATCCGCGTATTCGGGTCATAGCTAGGTGCCAATATGAGGTTGTATGTATATACCAATGTGGGTTTATGCTTATGTGCTTATATGACATGAAATGTGATGCCCTTATGAATTGATATATGATGTGGTTAATGCTTTGGATTATGTATCATGGTAAGTTGAGCTTATGGTTGTTGAGCATGGCATAATGTTGACTATATGTTCATGCATCATGTTCATTTTGACTTATGCGGATCGGAGGTAAGCACATGCATTTCATTATGGAAATTGCTCGTGCTTGGACCCTGCATTGTCGAAGGTTTGTTTTATGAGCTTATCCTCACTAAGCTTTTATGCTTACGCTCTCTTTTGTTCGACAATACAGATAAATAGCTTGTGGGTGGCAAGGGCAAGGAAAGGTCTCCAAGTGTTGCTTTTGGTGAGCTCAATGTATGAGTTTTGAGTAAATGAATGTAATAGTTAAGCAATGGGATAGGTTTTGATGATTGAGTTTGGATGTATGTCGATATTGATTTGATTCTTGGATGCCTTGTTTGATCTATAAATATCTTTGTTGTTGCATGCCTTGAATGTCTATTTGTTTGGTTGCTAAGGCATGAAATCTTACGTGCTTGTATGACCATATATGCATAAATTGCCCTTTTGAATAAATGCTATGTATGGATGCCTTGTTAATTGCTTGGTTGCTATCTATGGTTCATGTATGGTTGCTTAATTGATAGTATGTGCAAGTCTTATGAGTGTTAATTCATGCCTTTGGTCCTTCGTAAGCTCTTATGTATGTCTATGCATGATCTTAATGTTCTCCAAAGTTAGGAAGTCTTTAGAGTTGGGCGGTAAGTGATCCCCTGCACTATGGTTTCGAAACCATGGGGAAGGTTTCGAAACCTTTGCAGAAATCTGGGCTTCCAGACCTTACTGCCAGCCTAAGTTTCGAAACCTTTAGGGAAGGTTTCGAAACCATGGAAGAGGGTTTCGAAACCATGGGGAAGGTTTTGAAACCTTTGCAGAAATTTGGGTTCCAGACCTTACTGCCAGTCTAAGTTTCGAAACCTTTTGAGGAGGTTTCGAAACCTTTGCTTAAGACTGCACTGTTTTGACTTGTTGGCCTTTTTAAAGAGAAAAACACATAGGAACTAAGATGCCTTTAGTCAAGATTAAAAATTGGGTTGTTTGAATGTGATTTGGGGTTCAAATGTGACAAGATTAAAATGAAAAAATAGGGTTGCTAACCGAGGGGGAATTCTTAGGGGTTTTCACTCGGTTTTTCCCGTGTAGCTCACTCGGACCGGTCATCCGGCCAGACCGGGATGAGGGGGTTACATTTGTTGGTATCAGAGCCTAAGGTTTCCGAGACCTTGGGCAGGTAAGTGAGGTAAGTTGTGTTTTATGATTGATATGAACGGTGTTTGCTTGCTCTGTAAGTATGACGCTTGTATGACAAGTATGTTGATTGTTCGTTTAAAAGCATGTTGTTTGTTATCCGTGTATGCTGTGATGAATGACCGTTTGATTGAGAATGCATGTTGTTTGATAGTACGCATATGTTTGCTTGTTTAGCAAGTAAGCCCTGTTAGATGCTTGGTTGAGCGTGTATGTGTGTTGATTTGTTTGAAACGTGTTTAGTGGAGTCCCATTGCTACTATTACTTCGAAAAAGAGATTTTAAAGTGAGGGAATCATACTTGAGCCACTTGGACCTACTCCTTTGCTAACCCAGTTTGTATGTTGATTTACTGTTGTTGTTGTTGTTGAATTATTGCTTTTCGGTAAGTAGAAGTCGTAGTTTCTGAAAAGGTGGACTATGTTGAGGGAGTCCATCACCTCAGTTAGAGAGGTATGGTTGTACCGGAATTGAGGTATAATTCGTTCGTTTGAGACGGTGTATGTGGTTGATTCCTGTGGATGAGGGACGATGTGAACAACTCTGGTATTAGTTGGTAAGAAGAAGTGAAGGCATATGAGTGGGAGTTAGAGTGGTGTCGATGTTGTAACAGATAAGCCCTTGGTACAGTAATAAGTTGTTTCCTCCAGTTGATTCTAAACTCATCTTTTGTATATCGATAGTGAGTATGCAAGTTTGAACATGCCTGGTGAAGTGTTAGTTGGTGACCCGTTGGGGTTCGGCCTATGATTTTAATACAAGACATCCGGTCAGTGTCCGTGAGTGGGAGCTAGTTTGTGTGATTGGGTCAGTGTACGTTGAGTTGTTTTCCAGCAAGCGGAAGAGATGAAGTCACCTCCGATATAGTTGAGCCGAGAAGGGAGCCTTGAGCTTTAACTTCAGGATTGTTTGGTAGGGGTAGAACAAGTCCAGCAAGACTGTTTGTGTGCGATCAGAATTGAGTCTTGAAGTTACGAGATGCTCTAAGAACAGTTTAGAAGAGTCAGATTTTGTTGAAGAACCAGTCTGAAAACAAGAGGACCGAAGACTATCAGTTGTGTACATGTGAAGTTTCAATTTCCGCGGATACCTCCTTTTGTGTGAGCATGTAAGAAATTAGATATCTTTGTTGAGACCTTAGATGTAGGGACACATGTGACTAGCCCTCTTTGGGAGACAATAGTGATTAGAAAGATGTAAAGAAGATGTTCGTTAGTGGTTCGGAGTTACTAGTTCCTAGTAGATGTGAAGTGATCGTCTTCCTACGGTTTTGATATACCCTTCGACAAGGTTTGGCTTGAAGAGCATAGAGTTAGTGTATACGTTGAGACAAAGAGAGAGTTGCTTTGAAGACGCAGATTTTTGTGAGACTGTAGTGGTAAGTGAGGATGTGAACTTCTTGTCGGATGTTGATCCAGCTTTGGAGGTCGAAGATTGATTGAGTTTAGTTGGCAGGCTTGCTTAGCAAGTGTGATGAATTTGATTTTGAATGAAGATTGGACCGCAGAATGCTAGAATAGTTTGTGTTTTCCTAGAAGTGTTTGGAAGATTTACCCGGTTTGTCTCTTGATAGAGAAGAAGAGTTCGTTATTGAGACCGTCTCCGAGGTTGCTTCAGTTTTGTTGCTCTGTAACTTATGAATTCCGGAAGAATTGAGAATGTTGAAGAATTAACTTCGAGACTTGTTAGACCTTAGATTCATTAGGCCTAGTGCATCATCTCAGAGTTCTACAGTACAATTTGTGAAGAAGAGAGAAGACCATACAAGAATGTGATCAGATTACATACAGTCGAAACAAGTGACAGTGAATGATTAGTATCCGTTTTCGAGTGTCAGTGATTTGTTGGTCAGTTAGTGTGTGCTTCAGTCTATTTGAAGATTAATTTGAGATCCGTTTACTACTAGTTGAAAGTGAGAAAAGTGAGAAAAGTTGAAGTACCAAAGACAGCTTTAGGGGCAAGATGTGATCGCCTTGAGCTCTGCGTTATGCCGTTTTGTTTGACTAGTGTATTAGTTACCTTCATAGAGATGTTGAGCAGAATATTTTCCTGAGTTTCTTGATCAGTTGTAGTAGCTCTTCTAGATGTCACGTGAGTATATTCAAGTACCGAGGAAGATCATGACAAGTTTTGAAGTTAGTGTGGTAGATTCTATTAGAGAATTAATTGTACACCAAGTTGCGCAACATGAACTTCGAGTTAATGAAGATGTTCTCCTAGAACATGCAGCTCATCCGAGTGTATTAGGGTAAATCCCAAGTAGGCAAAAGAAGACATGAGTTGGAAGAAATTGAAGACTGTGACAGATATCTATAGTTCCTAGGTCTAGCATTGTTACTTTCAGAGAATTGTAAATAGTCTTTTGAAGATAGTTGCTCCATTGATAGATTGCTACAGAAGAAAGTTCAGTTTGTGAGGTTAGATGCGAGACATTGAACCCTTGAGAAACCGAAAGAAATGTTGAAGAGAGCTTCGACCTTGATCCAGCCAATGTCAGAGAAAGAATTTGTGAACCATAGTGATGTGTTACATGTAGGGTTAGGTTGTGTGCTTATGCAAGACGGAAGATTGCGACGTGTTCATCGAGTTAGTTGAAAGACCGTGAGAAGAGTTATCCGATATGAGACATAGAGTTAATTACAGTTGTATTTGCTTCGAAGACTTAGAGACAAAGCTTGTATAGTAAGAAATGCGCAGTGTATATGTACGTATCATTAGAGCTTGAAATATTTGAAGACGTGGGAATGGTTGGAACTTGAACAACATGAGTAGTTAGAATTGCTTGAAGACTGTGATCTCAAGATTGAGTACTATCTAAAGAGAGTCTACATAGCAACCGATGTTCCGAGTTGTATTTGCTGTTAGATTAGTAGTTGAGTTACGAGTTGCAATTGGCGAATTCCGTATATCAAATGATAGTAGTTTTGTGGCCGAGTTTTGGGTTGAGACTACTTTGGGTCAGAATGTTTGATGAGAAACAGTTGCAAGACAGATTCTTGGCACCTCACGTGCGAGGCATAGTAGAAGGAAGACCTTCAGAATACAGTTTCAGAGATGATAGAGTTTTGCATTTCAAAGACAGAATAGTTGTACCGACTGACCTAGTGTTTTGAGATGTATTGTTTTGGCCGAAGCGCACGGTGGTTCATTTGTATTGCATCTGAGTAGTATGAAGACGTATTGTGGGTTGAAGATGAATGCTTCTGAATTGAATGGATGAATAATGTGGTTCAGTATGAGAGTAAGTATGTAAATTGCCAGCGTGTCAAGACCGAGCTTCAGTTTCTTCTAGTTTGTTACATCCGTGGAAGGTTCATAATGGAAGCGAGTAATAAATATCCGAGATTTCAACTAGAATAATTTTGAAGACGTCTGCATAGTGTTTGGTTAATTGATGAAGACATAGGATCAGTTAGAGAAAGTTATGAGTCAAGTGTTCAAGCAGTATTGTATGAGTTTGTGAATCGAGCTAGTTCTGTTGTTATCTGTTGCGGTTACCACAAGAGTTAGAAATGAGTTTGAGATGTGTTCCGTGTATCTATGATTCAGAAATGTGAGTCAGATCTGTTTCGTGCTATGTTTGTTGAAGAGATTTAGTTGAGTTTGAAATTGGCATGCCTTGAAGAATCAGTTGAGATCTTAGTGTAAGATAGCAAGTGTTGCGTGGTAAGTCTTTCGAGTTGGTTAGTATGTTGTGGTGAGAGAGGAATGCGTGGAGGTGCATGTTTCCGTGGCTCTTCATGATCGATGAATTTCGGGGACGAAATTTCCTTAAGTGGGGGAGAGTTGTAACATCCATGTTTTGGGGTTAGGAGTTATCCGTGTTTATAGTCCGAGTCAATAAAATTTAATTAAATTAATCCAACTTAAAATGTGGCCTAATTGAACTTTAGTAAAAAGGAAAGGGCTTATGTTGTAATTTGCCCAAAAGCTTTTAAAAAAGATGACAACTTTCAAATTGTCATCTTCTTCTCCTTTTCCCTTATCCCCCACGTGAAATACCTCCCCCCATTCCCCAAACTCTCTCAATTTTCAAGCATATATTTCATTCGATTTCTTCATCAATTCAAGGGGTTTTTGAAAGGTAATCACATATTTGAAATCTCCTTTCCATTTCCTATCTATCCATGGTCATAGATTTTAAAAATATGAACTTTTGAAAATTAGGGTTTATATCAAGTTTGGATTTTTAAGGGGGTTTTCCAATTGGTTTTGATAAATTGAGTTGGGGCTTTGCTTAATCATGTTAAAATGCACATTATATGTTAATTTGGTTGGATTTTGATGAATTTCCGAAATGGGTTTTAGGGGGTGTATTTAAAGTGTCAAAAATTTGTGTTTTTGGAAGGGTTTTGTGAGAAATTGTTGGGTTGATGTTATAGCAACATTGGGTGGGTGTTTTTAGATGTTTTGTGATGATTTTTGAGAGGTTATAATGTTAGTTTGATGGGATTCCCGTAGCTACTGCTGTAGGTGGTTTTTAGGAGTGGAAATTTTGTGTGGGGAAATGAAGGGCTGATGGTTGTACAACATTATGATGGTGTTTTGGACATGTTTTGGAGTGTTTTAAGTGTTTAAATTGGGAGGTAATGGCTGGGTTTTGTTGGAGTACGAAAATGGGATTATTTGGGAAGATTTCGGCTTTGAATTGTTGAGAAAATGTTAGAGAATTGAGAGCTGATGTGTACCAGTAAATTGTGGTTGATTAAGAGGTTAATACATTGCCTTTGATTGATTAGAGACATCGGATTTGGCCTTGGTAGGTTCAGGCACGATTTCGGAAGTTGTGGAGACTTGAGTCGGCTTTGCTTGGATTGCTTAAGGGAGTAAGGTGAGTGGTTAATGTTTTTAAATTGGGTTTTAAGTGGTTGGTTCAAGCATGTGAACTAGGTTGGGCTTGGTAGACCCACCTAGAGTTAGGATTAGGGTGATAGCCTAATCCTAAGCTTTAGTTAGAGACCTTGGATGTACTCTTTAACCGTCGATATGCCTCATGATGAGTATGTATAATGTGATACACATGTATGTGAGAGTATGGCTTAATGTATTGTTTTTATATGCATGTTGATGACAAATGAAATGTGGATATATGATGAGATAATTGTTCGGTTGACATACATGTGGTGTTGGTTTGTGAAATGAGGTTATGTTGTGGATTGCATGATTTTGGAGAATCACGGTGAGTACGTGCTAGGCACGGAATTTATATTGAATTTGATATTGTAAAAAGTTGTGTAGTTTGATTTATATTGGCACTAGTATGCTTGGGTACAATGATCGATCATTAGGATGAGTGTGAACACAAATTGAGTCAAAACGTACGTGGCCTTGGTGGCGTTAAGGCACCAAGGAGGAGTATGGTGATGTAATATTCCACCGGAAGCTTTTATATATTTCTACGTGATGATGAGTGGAATCCCATCCGTAGGGCATGTGGCGATGAGTGGAATCCCGCACATGCAAGGACCGGTGATGAGTGGAATCCCACTGAGGTAATGTTGTTGTTGGAAATGCGTTCCAACGGGTTATCCGCGTATTCGGGTCATAGCTAGGTGCCAATATGAGGTTGTATGTATATACCAATGTGGGTTTATGCTTATGTGCTTATATGACATGAAATGTGATGCCCTTATGAATTGATATATGATGTGGTTAATGCTTTGGATTATGTATCATGGTAAGTTGAGCTTATGGTTGTTGAGCATGGCATAATGTTGACTATATGTTCATGCATCATGTTCATTTTGACTTATGCGGATCGGAGGTAAGCACATGCATTTCATTATGGAAATTGCTCGTGCTTGGACCCTGCATTGTCGAAGGTTTGTTTTATGAGCTTACCCTCACTAAGCTTTTATGCTTACGCTCTCTTTTGTTCGACAATGCAGATAAATAGCATTTGGGTGGCAAGGGCAAGGAAAGGTCTCCAAGTGTTGCTTTTGGTGAGCTCAATGTATGAGTTTTGAGTAAATGAATGTAATAGTTAAGCAATGGGATAGGTTTTGATGATTGAGTTTTGATGTATGTCGATATTGGTTTGATTCTTGGATGCCTTGTTTGATCTATAAATATCGTTGTTGTTGCATGCCTTGAATGTCTATTTGTTTGGTTGCTAAGGCATGAAATCTTACGTGCTTTTATGACCATATATGCATAAATTGCCCTTTTGTATGAATGTTATGTATGGATGCCTTGTTAATTGCTTGGTTGCTATCTATGGTTCATGTATGGTTGCTTAATTGATAGTATGTGCAAGTCTTATGAGTGTTAATTCATGCCTTTGGTCCTTCGTAAGCTCTTATGTATGTCTATGCATGATCTTAATGTTCTCCAAAGTTAGGAAGTCTCTAGAGTTGGGCGGTAAGTGATCCCCTGCACTATGGTTTCGAAACCATGGGGAAGTTTTCGAAACCTTTGCAGAAATCTGGGCTTCCAGACCTTACTGCCAGCCTAAGTTTCGAAACCTTTGCAAAATCTGGGATTCCAGACCTCACTGCCGGCCTAAGTTTCGAAACCTTTGAGGGAGGTTTCGAAACCATGGAAGAGGGTTTCGAAACCATGGGAAAGGTTTCGAAACCTTTGCAGAAATTTGGGCTCTAGACCTTACTGCCAGTCTAAGTTTCGAAACCTTTTGAGGAGGTTTCGAAACCTTTGCTTAAGACTGCACTGTTTTGACTTGTTGGCCTTTTTAAAGAGAAAAACACATAGGAACTAAGATGCCTTTAGTCAATATTAAAAATTGGGCTGTTTGAATGTGGTTTGGGGTTCAAATGTGACAAGATTAAAATGAAAAAAATAGGGTTGCTAACCGAGGGGGAATTCTTAGGGGTTTTCACTCGGTTTTCCCCGTGTAGCTCACTCGGACCGGTCATCCGGCCAGACCGGGATGAGGGGGTTACAACATCCAATTCAGGCTATTTCTTGATTTAAGGTCTAATGCTCAGAATGTTTGGTTGTGAAGTGACAAAGACGCTTTGATGTATAAGAAAGACTAAAAATTTCCTTTGTTAATGGAAGCGATCTAGAAACCTTCACTAGATCTAGTAACACAATCAATTCATCTGCAAACCCTAATTTTGCTCCCGTCGTTATGTTAATGAAGCCTAAACCTTCAAAATTGCAAAGTGCTAAGATCTTCTCGAGTTCTGAATAAATCTCCGAAGATAAGACCACATAAAATTATTCGCACTTCTAGATTTATCTAAGTGGCGTAAAAGTTGAATTGATCTGAAATGACTAAAAGGATTGAAAATGTTGATAAGACTAAACTAGTCAGAATGTGTATACTTACCAAAATGACGGAAATACCCTCAGACACTAGATGTTGAATTAACAATAATGATGGATGTACCATCGAGACTTGAATCAAATGGATATTTAGAAGGACTCGAAAGGCTCAAGATAACTGAAAAACCTTTTAACACTAGAATGAGTGAAAATATCTCTAAGACTTGTGTTTGCTGGCCGTTTGATATATATGTGAATTTGAGTGAATACCATATGAAGGCATATTCGATCTGTTTGGAGGAAATACATAGCTATCGGTAAGAGTAGTCTGTTTAAGGGTATGTTCGATACTATGGTTTAAGTTCGGGTGTACTGCCCATGTTCGAATACTTGGTAAATATCGCAGTATTGAGATCCGTAAGTTCGAATGAATTTGGAAACCTGATAAACCGTGGAGATCTTCACGTATGCAGATTACTAATTTGTCCTTAGTATGTGGAATTACAAAATCACCCCTGACATTCAAATGTCCAAAATGCCCTCATTGGCCAAAATGACCGAAATAGCCCTAAATGTATCCGATATCGTGAAAGATCTTGATTTAGAAATTCCTGAATGCTTGGTTGGAAACCTGATGGGCAAATGGAATTCCCGAGTCTCCTTTTATGCCTTTTTGGTATAAATTACCAAAATGCCCATGTATAACAAAATGACCATAATGCCCGTGTAGGCTTAAATGACTGAATCACTCATGATATATATAAACTCTCAAAGATCTTGGTATATCATCTCATGAATACCTGGTTTGAACTATTAGTACGAACCCCCTTTTTATAGGGGCCTCGTTTCAAAAATCCGTTCAAATTGTCAAAAGTTTAATGTGTCCTATTCCATAAATGCCAAGTATCTCCAAGAAATAAATTGTTCCACCTAGTGTGTTCCATGTGTGCTACACGACTATTTTTGCATATTGATTTACATGTTATAATACTGATCACGTGCACATGACTGACATACTTGAATTCACATGAACATGACATGTTTTATAAATTAAGCATGATCGTACGTACTGTATTTCTGATATATGCCTATGCACCCGATATAAAAAAACATGCTATATGGATAATGTATTACTAAAAATACTGTTATTGATTAATGAACTATTGATGATCTAATTCACTGGGTACTTGGGATATGATATGAAGTTACTGACGGCTCAGCCCTGATCCAGCAGGTAAGTCCGCCCGTTTTCGGTTCCTATGCTTCGGCTAGGTCCGCCCGTATTTGGTTCCTATGCTTCGGCTGGGTCCGCCCGTATTCGGTTCCTGTGCTTCGGCTAGGGCCGCCCATATTCTAAGGTATTCCCTTAGGATGGTACCCACGCCCAATGGTCTCGGGTTAATGCTTGTACATGATACCACACTGGGAAAACTATATACTAGAGTATGGTTGGAGGGTAAATAAAGAATTAAAATGAACTTTACTGCTACTTGAAACAAATGTATTTGAAATAAAAGGGTTTATTGTATTGTTACATTTCATGCATTAACGTCGTACTGTTGGAACACAGTAGACGCTAAACTCTATGATTCCACCTCCGTATGCTACCAACTTATATAATTCTCGTCTAATTCTCGATGTTCGAATAAAGAACAAATATCGTTATTCTCGAGTATGATGCTACCTCGAAATAGTAGAACGGAAATGGAGATTGTTACTACATGGAACATCATGAAAATGTTATGCCTACCATATATCTGCATGAGCTTATAGCATCTTTTGGTAGTTCTGTATTACTGAGCTTTTCCAAGCTCACGTTGTTTTTACCATCGCAGGTTAAAAGAATATATCATGGTTTAGTGTTTGACATCAGTGTTCGGAGTTCTCTCGGCGTTGCCTCTAGAGTACTGTATTGTATAGTTAGTGGGCATGTATGTCATGTATTGTTTTATGATAGTGTCTATAAAATACTTTCTGAATTTTTTGTTATGTGTTTAAATGACATCCTGTAATGGTATTTTCAACAAGAGTTGATTTTACAGTTTAATAAGTGTTTTGAGGGAAAAAATGTTTTTATATGTATTTTTACAGTGGGTCGCTCTTGTGACCCTAATGTGGCTTCCTAGGACTCGTTGTAACGCATAGGCGAGTCTAGGGGGTTACATCAACTTCAAGGAAAGTCGTCACTACTGTAAGCCAACTTCAGTCGAATACAGGAAAATTCCCAAACCATGTAGGCTAACTTCAGGCTAACTATAGTATTCATTAGGGGTGTTTAAAGTACTCGGCCCGATCGACCTGGCCCGCTGACCCACATACCTTATCTAAAATTATCGAGTATTTTTTTTGAAAAGACTCGAATTTTTTGGGTCGGGTATCCGGGTTAGGGATGGGCATTTTACCCGACCCGGTCCAGCCCGACCGGGTCGTATTTTTTAATAAAAAATCGGGTTTGGGTTGGGTTGGGTTTTTATTAAGGGTGAAGTACCCGACCCGGAACTAATTGTGTAATTTTCCCTAATTTTTTAGGAATATTTACAATAATACTCTCTCTTTATATTTTTTATAATTAGGTCCTTAAAATTGAATTTTTATTTACAATTTAGTCCTTAAATTTATATTTTTTACAATTATGTCCCCTAAAATTACTTTTTTACAATTAGGTCCCTAAAAATTAATTTTTTTTTCTATAAGTCGGGTCGGGGTCGAGTTCAGTGTATTTATTTTCGGGTCGGGTATAGTGTATCTATTTTCAGGTTGGGTGGGACAAAACCCGACCCGACCCGTGCCCATCTCTAATCTGGGTCGGGCCCGGGTCAGAAAATAGCTCTTAGTCTGGTACCCGACTACCCGATACCTGGTTTAGTTATTATTTTTTTTATTTTTTTTATTTTACTTAAAATCTAAAACTCACTATTTCTGTACCTCACTGTCCCAGTCCCTTGCCAAGTCACCCGATACCCGCTATTTTACAAACTACATGTTTTATATTTGCATTTTGTTTGAATTATATTCCTACACAAGTATTATTAATGATAAGGGGAATGGGATGTATGTATGTATCAAAGCAATTGAACTAGTCATACAGTGTTGAAGTTGTACATGTTTTTCAAATTAAGTTTGTAATGAAGGCAGGTTTCTTCAAATTAGATTTGGCTTTATTTTTAATTTACTTTTAAAAATAAAAAACAAATAAAGAAAAATGGGTACCCTACTACTCGAATTAGCGGGTACTCGGGTTTTATAGGTACCCGGTTATTGTGGGCCAGGTAACAAGCCGACATTTTGGTACCTGAAATTTTAGGTATCCGGAAATGAACACCCCTAGTATTCATTGCAAGTCACTTCAGTAAATTTTATTAATTACTCTATTGATTTGATAACAATTACCTTAGATCATAAAAGAAAAACCACTCTAAAACCTAAAATGAAAAACTTAACAACATTATCCCAAAAATTACAATTGGTTTACAGCATTAATTAAATAATCGGAATACAAAAAGTCGAGTCGAGATCGGTCACATGAATAAACTGAAGAATTAGCAATAAATTTCGATCGAGTAGTTAAACTCAGCATTTAACATATAAATGTTCAACATGGACAATATTGCAAAGTTCTTTAAGTGTTGTTTTCTCATTTTTGACTCATTTAACATAGATTGGAACCAACTGTTGGTGCCAGTTTTTTATGGTAACAAACGAAACGTCGATACTATATGTGAAAATTTGTTCGAGTCGAGTAAAAAAAATCGAGTTAAATTAAGTTTACGAGTTCTATTTTATAACTCAAATTTTATTTGAAAATTTTCGAGTCGAGTCAAGTTGTTTAAGTTTCTCTTAGTAAATATTTATAATGTTATGATAATAATTGATTTCAATTTAAACAGTTTTCTATAGTAATATACGATATACATCTTTTTTTTCATTTGCGACATACATATAAGGAAATGTTGAGGAACTTGACTCAAACTTAAAAACTAATCTACTAATTACTAAATTTTTTGAAGTCTCGTTTTATATCTCAAACTTTATTTGAATTTTTTTCGAGTCTAAAAGAACGCCCCTAACGTTTGATTAAATAGTGATTTTGCCCCCCTATTATTTTTTGGAAGCATTTTAATCCTCAACGTTTCATTTTTGGTCAAAATTACCCTCCGTGGATGAAAATTGTCAATCAACTGATGATAAACAACTTGAAATGATTTGAGAGATTGACATGTCATTAGAAAAAATAATTTATATTTTACACAATTTTATAAAATTATTATTTCACCGATGTGTCATTCTGTAAAGTCGGCACATTTGTCTATATGACACAACTATGTCAGCATGCACTGCCATGTAGGTTTGTCACATCATTTTAAATCATTTAAAGTTATTTGACTAACAATTTTCATCCACGGGGAGGTCATTTTGACCTAAAATGAAACATTAAGGGTTAAAATGCTTCAAAAAAGAATATGGGTCAAAATGACTATTCAGTCAAACGTTATAAGCATTTTTTTGGCATTATGACTTATAAAATTATAGTTCAAGTTAAGTCGAGTCGAAAATTTTGATTTTTTTCGAGTCAAATTTCGCTCACCCCTAGTTTCATATTACTAAAAATTTTGAGTTACTCGAAAAAAGTTGAGGTACTTTACTCAAGCTTGAAAACTAATCCACTAATTACTAAAAAAATTCAAGTCATTCGTAGTCTAATTTTACAATACAAACTTTATTTGAGATTTTTTCGAGTCAAGTCAAAAAATTTTGTTTTTTTTCGCATCGAATTTTGCTCACTCATAATTCATATTATATGGAAGTATATATAGATATCATATAGCATTTAATTCAACTATGTGAAACTATTACAAGTTCAAGAGTCGAGACCATGGGATTGCAATCATCCTTGTGTTTCTATATGGCTCGACGTGATTAGTCTCTTTATACACCCTTAAAAGTGGGTAGATGGGGTGAAAATAAAATAATAAAAAACATTAAATTTACATGGTTGGCCATGGGCATCAATGGGATAGGAAGGTGGAAGATGAAGTCATTTCGAAGAGAAGGAACTCCCCCCCCACTATATAATTTGATTTCGTACCGCTAATTTTTTTTTGAAGGTTCGAATCTCTTAACAGAAAATCTTGCGTCCAGGATTAAATTGCGGCCATAACGCAGTGTAACAACCGCATCGTAACGGTTTTAGAAGTTCTCGCAACAACGCAAACCGCAACCGCATTTAGAATTATAGTTATATTTTAAAGAAAAATCATTGCGGCGTTGCAACCGCATCCGCAATTGCGACGAGATCAATGAGAATGGTAGGCGGGAGATGAAGCCGTTTTGAAGACAAGGAGCCTGAGACTCCCCATTGTAAAGTAAATGAAAGTCCCTGTAGAATGGGAGAAATAACACCCAAATTGTGAACCCACCACACATTGCCATCCTTCCCCATATTTGCTGTCAAATTCCTGTACCCCAAAATTCAAAATTTTCAGTCAAACCACTGCAAAACCATGCAAAGAAGGATACATTTTTCATGTCAATTTAAGAAGAAAAAAGAGAGACCTTTTTTATAAATCCGGCAATGGATTTGCAGTCAGAAACATCGTAGTAATCCAAAGCTTGAGAAGCAGAAGACATGGCATGCAACTGCATCTTCAATGGCATGTCTGTGTCTTCCACCAAAGCTTTTCCTTCCAACATGTTTCCTCTGCTTCTCTTTTGTTGTCTCCCAAAGAAACCAAGAATCCTAGTCTGGAGTTTTATGCCTGGAGATCAGTTTCCTAAGAAACAACAAAGCAAAATGTGAAGGAGATGGATGATTTTTTGTTTTTGTTTTTTTTTTACAAAAGTGAAGGAGTAAAGTAGTATATATACCGTATATATAATGCACGAACAAGGTAACGATATGGTGGTAGGCTGGATCATTTTGCCAACGCTTTTGTCCTTCCATTTTTGTTTTTTGTTTTTGTTTTTCGGTTTTGCTTATGGTTTGCACTTTGCAGGGTTTTTTCTTTGCAATAAAGTTGTTAACCCTTTATTTCAAGTTTTGAGTGTTTTTTAGTATTTCATGATTTAGAGTAATTGTTTTTTATCATAAAGAAGGATGATTCATTAGCAAAAAAGGGCAAAGCCCCTAACGTACAACAGTGGGAAAACCATGAAGCATCCCGAAAACAAACATAAAAGAGAGACGAAAACCATCAACCTAAAAGATAGCAGTTGTCTAACATGCAAACACAAAGGGCACAAAAGGTCTAAGCACCAACCGGTACAAAACAACAGAATGCGTCCAGAGAAAGTGCGCTGGATAGCATTTAACGACCAGGGAGGCCTGGAAAAAAGGCCAGAGATTCTTGTAACGACAACCTTGTCCCAATGATAAAAAAGACCATAGATGAGCATGCATGAGAGCTCCGTCCGGAGGCAGGCTTCAACTTCAGATAACGTGGTCCTTATCAAGGCATTTACATCTAGAGTCCATAGGCAAGATCGTGGAACAAACACTAGAATCTGAAACCAAATGAGCCCGTCGTGTAACACCAACAAGCTAGCAACGAGAAAACTAACAAAAAAACTAGAAATCCTTGGATCATCCACTAAGCACGAGAGTCCACAGATCCTTTGGGAAGGATGGGAACTTGCCACTACCGCTCGATCCTTCCCGACGACAATAGCGGCGACCAAAGGCCTCATCTTTAACGCGGATAACCCTCTCCGGGGTTATCCGCAGACGCAAAACCCAAACCAAGGTCAAAAGAGGCATCCAACAAACAGCAAGATGGTTGAGGGGCTGAACACCCGGATTTTCGAGTCCGTGGCCTAGACTGCAAAAGATTTCTTTTCCACTTACTAGAGAAGGCTTCAAGCACGATAAAGACAGCCTGAGTCAGGAGAGGACCTTGATTTTCTTCAAAGGGAAAGTCAACCTCTATGAAAAGATTTAAGATGACCAAATCTCTGACAGAACCACCCCAAGACTCAAAGCGAATAGATATGCCAGACTTAAAGGGGAAATTTTCAGTGAAGGTGCACACCAAAGCTGGACAACAGAAAGAGACCAAGGTGGTGGGAAAAGACCTAAAAGTCCATGCAAGCTTCCTTGCGTCTATGTCTGGTTCGAAACTACTCCCGGTACCACAAGCAACCAAGACCGAAGCGATTCTCACCTTAGCCGAAGTAGCATTCTTTGATTTACTGGTTGCACTAAAGTTTGGCGAGAAAGCCGGCGTACTTCCCTGGAGACCAACAACCCACACTTTGGATCCAATGGGGCAGACCCGGTTTGGGATCTCCAAAGGTGCTGACAACCCGCCTACCAGAGCCAACCGGGGAGGAGACAACAACGCGAAGGGGGACTGATAACCAGGCTCCGACATGTGGAGGAAAACCAAGATTGAGGGCAATAGAACTGACGTCGCCGGAGAGGGGTCAGGACCCGGACGAGCACCTTTATTTTCAGGAGCCTCCAACTAACGGTGTCAACTTTGCTCAAATCGAAACTTTGGTAAGAGGCGGTACGCGACGGGGTTGATAAATCTGAGCCCTGCCAAGCGGCAACATCCCGCGATGCAGTCCAAGCCACAACCACAACCGCTCCAAAACTCTGGTCCGAACCACCTGCCAGAGTCGTCCTCCGTACGCCAGCAACCGACGACCCTTGGAGGGGAAACTCCCCCCTCGCGCAGCGACGAGCAGGAAGATCGGAACGAGAAGGAAAAACCACCACCTGAGGGACGAGGGTTTCGAAGAGGGGATTAGCTTGGATAGCGCATGGGGCGCGTTCAAAACCATTTCGGAGATTCAGATTTGCAGCATTATCTACTCATATTGGGAAATTATTAAAGCATTGATTTAGAGTAATTGTTACGGTGGTTGAGGTAGTCGAGAATAATATTGTCTCTGGATATGGGTAGAAAAGGTGTCTACTTAGGATAAAAAATTTCTGCCATTTTCGGTGTTCTTATTTATGCCCCAACATTAAAAAACACTACAAAATTAAATTCGAAGCCCTAATCCTAAATTTTAAATTCTAAACCCTACATCTTATACCATAATAAATACACCCTACCCTAAATTCCCTAAACTTTAATCATAAACCCTAAATCTAATTTTGAGCATGGGGGCATAAGTAGGGACACCAAAAAGGGGCATAGGATTTCCATCCATCTACCCAGGGCCTAATTTTTTCTATAATATTTTATATTATGGTCCAATTTTTTAATGCTTATTATTAGGATTCAATTTTCTCCCAACATTTGTTATTAGGGGCTTACTATTAATATTCAATTTTTCCTAATATTTGTTATTAGAGATCCAACTTTTTCAATAATTATTATAAGGGCCTATTTTTTTCAATATTTGTTATTAAAGACATACTCTTAAATTTTATTTTATTTCAATATTTGTTATTAGAGAGCCAATTTATTTTTCTAATACTTACAATTAGGGCCCAATTTTCCCTATATTTATTTTTAGGGACATACTCTTAAAATTCAATGTTTTTGAGTAAGTACATTTGGTCAGTTCGCCAAGCTCCTCATCTTTGTTTTCTCATATTCCCTTAGGTCATGAGTTCTAGACCCACTAGGAGCACCCCTTCCTTCCCATAGAGTCTCTCTTCCCCTCGCCTCTAGGTAGGATTAAGATTAGAATTATGTTTTGTCAAAAAAATAATTTTTTTAATATTTGTTATTAGGGTCCAGTTTTTTTCAATACTTGTTCTTATGGGCATAATTTTTTTCTTTCAATATTGGTTATCAGCAACATGTTCTTAAAATTTATTTATTTTTTCAATACTTGTTAGAGACTTATTTTTTTCTAATACTTGTTATTAGAGGTCTACTTTTAAAATTCATTTTTTTAATATTTGTTATTAGGAGTCTATTTTTTAGGTTCGCCTTTGGGTTACTAAAATCTCAGGAACAACTCTGGTCGTGAACAATACATGTCGACTTTTGAGAATGTTGCTAGCACTGCAGGGTGACTTTAGCTGAGTACAAGAAAATTGGCAAGCACCAGAGACCAACTTCAGGTTAACTGCATGTCTGATGCTGGTCACTTCAGCAAATTTCATTAATAACTCCATTAATTTGATGACAATCATCATAAATCAAGAAAAGAAAGCACTTCAAACCTTAAAAATAAATAAAAAAACTTAACAACATTATCCTAAAATTTATCCCTAATTAATAGCATTAGTTAAACAATCAAAATGCAAGAAGCCCATTCGAAATAATATATCAACATTGGAATAAACTGAAGAGTTAGCAATAAATTTCGCTCGAGTAGTTAAACTCAGCATTTAACATATAAATGTTCAATAGGGAAATATTGCAAATTTCTTTAACTGCAATTTTCTCATTCTACTCATTTAACATAGATTGAAACTGTCATCAATCTCTAGAACAAATGGTTACAAATTCTTAGTTATATCCTTCTTTCTCTTTAGTTTGTGGGTTCAATACTCGTTAAGAGTAAATTTCTCATTCCCTTGAATTAGTTGAGTTTACGAATCATATTTTTTTTATCGACAAAAGAGTATGATTTTATTAATAAGTATCATACAATGTCATCACACTTCGTGGCCTCATTAAAAACCTCCCTACACCTAAATGGAGGAAAAGAGTACCGAGAAGTATGAGATAAAGAAAAAACGCTAAAAACAACCGAACAAACACGAAAAAACTAAAGCAAGAAACAAAAAACACAAAACATTCACGCTATCATGCAAAACCAAGATGTGCGATCAACACCACCCCTCGCTAAAAAGTCATCCAAGCAATTCGTTTCTCGATAAAAACATGAATACATGAGCTCAACAATAATCCCCTTCAGATGCAATTTCCAGGCCAAAAGATGTCGTCAAGCACCAACAAAAAAATGGTCCGATGTTGTGTGTTTCCATACTATTCGATCCTCACACTTTTAACAAACCACACCACGCCACTCTATTGACACAAAGGAAATCACGCACCACAACCAATGAATAATTCCACCATACCTCGTTGTAGATTACCACACCACATATCGCCTAACAAACTCGCTTGATCCCCTCCCATACACGGTATTTATACTCCTACTATACCACAAAAACAGACATCCAAGAACCGAGCAAATCCGTCTCCTCTCTCGAATGTCAAAAACATCCGAAGAAGGCGTAAACACATAAAAAAATCATTCGTAAACCATATCTTATTCACCATACCATCAATTGATGTCTTTAATTTAGTCACATATAAAATGTTCATCGCACACCTTTGTTGTCTCAAAAAGTGTTGAACCGAATTACGCTTCAACGTTGAACCAATCCCTCTCACATTCCACGACCACAAACTCAACGCTCTTCGCAATTATTGTCGTTCTCGCGCTTCAATCATACGCGCGATATCCTTTACAATTTTTTGTTTGTTTCCAATTGTTTTCACCCCAATCAGTTTACCCAATTTCAATGTTTCCTCCGCTTCTCTTAAAATAATTCGTTTCCGATTATAGAAGTCCGAATCTGACAAAGAGCCATTAGCAATTACCTCTGATGGTTTTTTGTTTTTCTTCGGACAACCTCTGCCCTTTTTTACTAGCTTCGCTTCAGCCTCACCTCGCTCACCAGGCGATAAAAAACTCAGTTCGATTTCTGAAACCTGTCGTAACCTTCTAAACTCTCCATTGTATTCAATTGTTTGAGCCTTATTAGCCCTAGGAATTTCTATCCTTGACCTATCAACATGTGGGCTCAATTCATCAGCTACTAGTTCTTCGATAACTAGTTCATCACACGGTACTCCCACATTGTTTGGAAAAACATCCACCACATCATCACTCGGCAAAACATCCAGAATTCGCTGACTTTCCCTTTCACGATGGACAAAGCTTACATCTTCATCCGCCATCCAACTTGCCGTGCTCATGACACGCCAATCCTCCCTCTTGTTCTCATTCCACATACGATCAATTTGGCTCGATCCCATAGCCGAATAAGAGAAAGAATTGGGTACCACTGTATCATTTGCTGACCTCCCACTTATAGACACCTTAACCGGGCTGGACATATCCATGTTCAAATCCTCAGTACTCAATGTATCTTCCGAGCAGTTCGCCGCCTCACAACTACAATCACACTTAGGGCCAATTGCTTCCTCAATTTCTGTAACGCGAATTGTGAAGACGTTATCGTTAATGCGCAAGTCCATTACTTCATCTATGTGTGAAATCCAGTCAGTTTTGATCTGAAATCGACATCGTTCAAACTTCGAAGGTGCCAAAGTCTCAATGTCAATCCGTACGAGTTTACCCCAAATCACTGCAATATTTTGAAATGTTTCTTCAGACCATCCATGAATAGGAATTCCACTTACTGAAAGCCATACCCTTCGATTCGGTAAAAATGATGCAGGCGACCATTCAATTAAATTTTCAAACCATGTTTCTAGACGCCTAGTATCCAAAATTCTCTTCCTCGATTCTTTATCTTCAAACATGAATAATACAAGAGAGCCCGCAACTCGAATCAACGTTAAACCTGTCAATTTCGCCTTTGTAATCTCATTTGCAAGATCCGCTATTTGGCTGGGTTGACGGCAAAAACCCAAAGCGCAATTCTGTAAAATTTCCCATTTATCGGCATCAACAACCCCATCCACGTTACGTATGATCATGATCATGATCCTCATCATTACCTTTAATTTGTATCCATAAAGCCGAAATCCATGAAAACGCTCTATGATTCAATCCGCATCCACCTTTGACCCCAAACGTACAAATCCGATCATCACCATCCTCATCCTTGTTACGTCGCCTCACTGGATTCCTTTTGGAATTGTTCGTATGATCATGATCATCCCACTGTTTCTGGATCTCCTTGTTCGTCCTTGAATCAATGTTATCACGTTTTCTTCTCCAAAATGTATCCCTAGCTAGTCTCCCTTTGCGCCATCATTACCTTTAATTTGTATCCATAAAGCCGAAATCCATGAAAACGCTCTATGATTCAATCCGCATCCACCTTTGACCCCAAACGTACAAATCCGAATCTGGTTCCATCTCTCGCTCTCTTTCTTGGTACAAACACATCCACAACCACTCCATGTCTGTCGAAAACTTGCCAAACGCCTTGCCAGTGTAGTTGCTCCGACAAGTTTGATACAAAAACCGTCCAAACTCTTTGAATCTGATTTCCCAAGCTCATTCTCCTCACCATTAAGGTTGCGTGCACGCCTCTAATTCTTACTTGAAATTTCAATTGTGCACACAGTTTTATTCAGAAATATTCACAAACACATGGTGTGCACACATCAAATCCAATCCATTTTCACTTCTCATTCAAAAGATGAATGCAAGCGTTGATACACAAGGTTTCGTAGTCTCCAAGTGCAAACAGGGGCAGTGAATCGCGTTGCTGATTGGTGTTGCGTACTATGCTAATTTAATAGCGGCCAAAGAGAGAGAACTGAGATACGAATCATATTTTATAACTCAAACTTTAAATTTAATAATAGATATTTATAATGTTATAATAGTAATTAATTCTAATTTAAATGACTTTCTATAATCATAAACAATATATATATATATATATTTCATTTGTGGCATACATATATCAAGAAAAGTTGAGGGATTCGACTCAACTCGAACTTAAAAACTAATCAACTAATTACTAAAAATTTTGATTTATTTGAAGTCCAATTTTATAACTCAAATTTTATTTGAAATTTTTAAGTCGAGTTTATAAAATTATAATTCAAGCTAAGTCGAGTTAAATATTTTGATTTTTTCGAGTCGAATTTTGCTCACCCTTGTTCATATTACTAAAAATTTTGAGTTATTCGCTGTCTCATTTTATAACTTGACTCGAACTTATAAAATTATGATCCAAGTTAAGTCAAGTAGAGTAAAAAAAATTCGATTTTTTAGTCGAATTTTAGTCATCCCTAATTCATATTGCTAAATTTTTTGAATTGTTCGAGCAAAGTTGAGAGACTCAACTCGTACTTGAAAATTAATCCACTAATTATTAAAAAAATCAAATTATTTGAAGTCTTATTTTGTAACACAAACTTCATTTAAAAGTTTTCCGAGTCGAACTCGTGGGCAATATAATCCCTTTAGCCATTTTTATTTGGGTAAACTACCTGAGTGACCACTCAACTATTAGATCTGACATGTTTTGACCACCAAACTACAAAAATTCAAAATTCCACCACCAAACTATTTAATTGGATCTATTTTGACCACCCGCCGTTAAAATCTAACGGAGAGGTGATGTGGCAGTTAAAGTAAATTTGTATAATTACACATTTGATCTTTGTTAGTTACATATTATATCAATTTGGTCATATTTTGTATATTTACCCAACTTATCATTGATTGTTACAGTCTTTCCATCGCCGATTATTACTTGTAGGCGAGTTTTGCTTGTGGGTCGATGAGGAGTTCGGTGGTGGCGACCGTGTAAAGCACGGACAGCAGATGCGGCTAGAATTGGTGAAAATTTGAGGCACTTGGGGTTCTCGACAAATCTTCTACTCAGCTTCCATGGGGAACGATGTAGAAACACTGCGAGTGAGAGGCATGGTTTTAATCGTTGGACGACGAGAAACACAGAGGTGGTGGCGGTGCAAGCCACGAACCGTGGATGGCCGGAGCTCGATCTAAAAGATAGCGAAAGGGATAGGTTTGGCGATCCTTTAAGTTGATCTCCACGGCAAACGATAGAGCTTCACCGCGAGTGGTTGTCAGGATGTGGTCGGGAGAGGGCGACGGTCAAGCTGGTAGAGGCGGTGAAGGTCATAGTGCGGCAGTGGCCGAGATCAACGAGTGACCGGTGAGGGGAGATGAAAGGTTTTGGTGGATAAAAATCCTCTACCCCTTTTCGATGCCCCTACTTATGCCCCAACACTAAAAAGTACTACAAAATTAAATTCCAAGTCCTAACCCTAAATTCTAAATCCTAAACTCTACACCCTATACCCTAAAAAATACACCCTACCCTAAATTCCCTAAACCCTAACCTAAAACCATAAACCTAATTTTAAGCGTGGAAGCATAAATAGGGGCACCGAAAAGGGGCAGAGGATTTCCATATGGTTTTTGGGAGAATATCTCGATATATCTCTTTTTAATCTGAAACTAGAATTAATTACAAAACGGGTGGAGTTGGCTTTATTTAATTTCGAATAACTGAAGGCTATGGTTTAAAAATAAATCGGTGCAAGACTTAACTAGAAATAAAGCACACAGGTTCAATACTTCCTAGCTACTAAAATCCAATTTTTATTTACTTTCCTTTTTTTCTTCTATATTTATATTAGGGTAAATTAAAATTATGACCAATTTGATATAATATATAAATAATATGGATTAAATGTGTAATTATATAAATTTATTTTAATTGTCACGTCACCTTTCCGTTAGAATTTAACGGCTGGTGGTCAAAATTGGTCCAATTAAATAGTTGGGTAGTCGAATTTTGAATTTTTATAGTTCGGTGATCAAAATATGTCAGACCCAATAATTGAGTGGTCACCCAAATAGTTTACTCTTTTTATTTTAAGGTTTGAGGTTTTTTATTATTTTCTAGGGGATTGTTACAACGACAGACATGCCAACTTCAAGGAAAGTCGTCAATACTGCAAGCCAGCTTCAGTTGAGTACAGGAAAATTTGCTAACTCTGTAGGTTAACTGTAGTATTCATTGCAAGTCATTTCAGTAAATTTTATTAATTATCATATTGATTTGGTGGCAATTACTTTATTATGAAAAAAACACTCTAAAACCTGAAATGAAAAAGTTAACAACATTATCCCAAAAATTACCATTGGTTTACAACATTAATTAAATAATCGGAATGTAAGAAGTCGAGTCGAGATCAGACTCAAGAATAAACTGAAGAATTAGCAATAAATTTCGATCGAGTAGTTAAACTCAGCATTTAACATATAAATGTTGAACATGGACAATATTGCAAAGTTCTTTAAGTGTTGTTTTCTCATTTTTGACTCATTTAACATAGATTGGAACCAACTTTTGGTGCCGGTTTTTTATGATAACAAACGAAACGTCGATACTATATGTGAACATTTTTTTGAGTCGAGTAAAATAATTCGAGTTAATTAAGTTTACGATTTCTATTTTATAACTCAAATTTTATTTGAAAACTTTTTGATGAACTAATATTTTGATATAACAAATTAAAAGAAAAATGTTTTTGGACTTAATCGAATTATATTAATTCTTGCAAAAATAATTCAAAGTCATAACAAACTTGAAAAATTCATTTCGAATGTTTTCCAACTTTACCGATCTTTTTCAAAACAAGTATGATCTGTTTTTGCACTACAAAAACTGTTTTCCAGACTTCAAGGCAAAAATGATCGATCCCTTAATGCAAGGGATCGATTCCTTGTTGGACAGTTTCATACAAATTTTGTCTTAGTGCAAAAGAATCGATCCCTTGGTGTATGAGATCGATTCCTATTTGCATTGGTCATATTTTTCATAAGAAAGGATCGATCCCTTTGTAAAAGGATCGATCCCTCGTGCTATAAATGCTCTGTTTTCATGTAGGTAACGGCTTTATGACATCTCCAATGACTAGTATTAACTGAGAGGATACAAAAACAAAGAAAAAATATCTCAGCAACAACAAGAAAGTCTACACAAACATTCAAGCTTTCAAGAGTCCATTTTGTGCTTAATTTTTTATCTTTCTTGTAAACACTAGAGTGTTCTTCATTGTAATTCTTTTGCTAGTGTTTC
This sequence comes from Hibiscus tridactylites, assembly GCA_958450335.1. Lineage (NCBI taxonomy): Eukaryota > Viridiplantae > Streptophyta > Magnoliopsida > Malvales > Malvaceae > Hibiscus > Hibiscus tridactylites. The sequence goes on along the minus strand of OY288269.1, from coordinate 11,058,898 downwards.
TTTGGGTGTGTGAGAGAGCTTAAACTTTGCAAACACATTCCTAGTGAGGATTTCCTAGTTTGATTCTTTGTATTTATTTTGGGGAAAGGATTCAATAGACTTTGGGGGTATAAGTCTATTGAATTGTGTAAGGTTACTCCTTATTCTTAAAGGAAAGACAAATTAGTGGATTTGTGGAAAATCCTTAGTGTGGTCACTAAGGTAGTGGATGTAGACTCCAATTAAAGGAGTTGAACCACTCTCAATCTCCTTGCAATTTCTACATTTGCAATTAGTGTCCACCGTTCTTTCAAAAATACAATTCACCCCCTCTTGGTTTTAATCGATTGATTGCCACTCTCAACAATTGGTATCAGAGCTCGGCTCATTAGAAGGTCTTACAACCTCTTGAGAAGATCCAAGAAGTGTGCAATCATATACAAGGTCATCTATGACTTCCACCTCCACCATTGAAGCTTGGGGCGATTCTCAACCTACCAACAAGCCTCCCTTCTTCATTGGAGTTAATTATGCTTATTGGAAGAACCACATGAAGCTATTCATTCAAACTTTTGATCTTGAAGCTTGGAAGATCATCATGAGTGGTTACACCGCACCAACTAGTAGTATGGAGACATGGAACAATGAAGAAAACAAGAGATTCTCCACAAATGCTAAGGCAATGCAATTCATATTTTGTGCCCTTGGCCCGGATGAGTATGGAAGGGTGTCATCTTGTTCCAATGCTAAAGAGATTTGGGACAAACTTGAAGTTGCACATGAAGGAACCAATCAAGTGAATGAGACCAAAATCGGGCTTCTCAATCTCAATTATGAAAACTTCAAGGTAGACCCCGAAGAAGACATCAAAAATATGTCTGATCGATTCTCCATGATTGTTAATGGATTGAAGGGCTATGGAGAAGTGATCCGGAAGATAAACTTGTGAGGAAGATGGTCTACTCTCTTCCCGATTCATGGGATTCAAAGAAAACAGTGATCATAGAAGCAAAGGACCTCAAGACTCTCAAGTTGGATGAGCTCATTGGTTCCTTGCTTACACATGAAATGATGTCAAAGGTAAGGAAGAAAAGAAGAAGGAAGTGGAAAAGAAGAAATTTGGTGTTGCTCTCAAGGCATCAAAAGAAGATATTGATTCTAGTGGAGAGGATGAAGATAAAGAGATGGCTATGTTTGCCAAGAGATTCAAAAGATTCATGAGGTCCAACAAAGAAAGAAGATTTCAAAGAGAAGAGAGTTTCAGGAATGAAAACAAAGAGAAAGATCAAATTATTGTCTATGAGTGCAAAAAGCCGGGACACATCAAGTTCGATTGTCCCCAATTGAAGAAAAAAAGCTATGAGAAAAAGAAGCACAAGACTCATGTAGCTACTTGGAGCGATGATGAATCATCCAACGAGGACGAGAATGAAGTTGCCAACTTGTGTCTCATGGCTATTGATGATGACTCCATGGTAACCTCTAATTTATCTTTTTCAATTGATTATACTTTTGATGAATTGCAAGAGGCTTATGACGAATTAGCTTTGAAATTTGAAGAGTCAATTTTGAAAAATAGAAAAAAATCATTTTAAAATTGAAAAATGAAAATGACTCTTTCTAAATCTAATAAGAAATTTGAAAGTAAATTTGAGGAAATGCAAGTCAGAATAAAAGAATTTGAAAAGAAAAATTAAGACTTGCACAACTTACTTTCAAAGGTCCATGATGATCATCAAAAGGAACTTGATGATCTAAAAGCTTCTTTCAACAAAGTTGGAACAAAACAAATTGAAAAGGGTGAAAATTCAAAATCCAACTATGTTAGAAAGAACTTTAATGGATATAGATATAGTGGTCCCCAAAAATCATATAATAGAAGGATAATTAAAAACATTTGAGTTCCAAAAGGACTCATTGCTAACAAAGAATATGATCTCTTGTCTAAATGGATACCTAAAGGGACTAAAATTGTAGGAACTAACTCTCATGGACCAAAAAGAGTTTGGGTACCAAAACATGCATAGTTCCTTGTTGTAGGTGTGTTGGAGCCATGGTGAGAAAAATGAAGAAATCGAAAAGCTCTAGACATACTAGAAGGAAGGACACTTGAAAAGGATATAGCCTAATCAACCTATCTTGGTTCAAGTGGTAATATTTTAATTAACATGCAATCTTTATTCATTTATGTTGATTTTGTGTGTTTATATGTTTTAAAGCATGTTTGGGGGTCCCCATATGTTGCTTAAGTGCTTTTGAATAAGGGGGAGTCAAGATTGCACGAGTTGCACTTTTATGGCCTAATATGCTCATAATTATGTTTTTGGCCTTAAATTTGCAATATTTGTTTGATTTTGTAAAATCATGTTCTCTATGCTTAATATGATCTTTTATGATAAATTTTGAGAATATGAGGTTGTCTTGTAGCATTTTTTTGTCAAAATGCATGCTTAGGCACTTATAGAGCCTTTGAGTGTATGTGTCTTGAAATAATCTTGATAGTGTGCAATTAGAGGTCTAAAATTTGATATATGATGTAAATTGCATGTCTTGTTGTTTCATGTTGACATATATGTCCTTAGGTATCTTCTAAGGCATTTAAAACTCATTTCATATCATACATATAACATAGGATGCCTCTAATTGAGTTTAAATCTCATCTTAAATGGTCCTAGTGCTTAAAATGAAAATTTTCCAGAAAAAGGATCGATCCCCTAGGAGAAGGGATCGATCCCAAGCTTGGCAGTGAGCTCTGTTTTGTTTGATCCTCTAAAAGGATCGATCCCCTAACCAGAGGGATCGATCCCTTTAGGCTAAATGGTTGGGCGCACAACTTTTAAAGTTTTAAACACGTTCTTTTCTTCCTTTTACACCATATTCGAGCAAATACCATCTAAAACACCCAAAACCGCCCCTTTTCAAAACCCTAACCAAATCCTTTCAATTTTCAACCAATTTCAAGATTTCAACTCGTTTTGGTCTCCCCTCTCATCTTCAAATAGGAATTAGGGTTAGGGTGTATTTTAGGCTAAGTGGAGACCATGGGAATAAAATCATCCTTGTGGTTCTATATGGCTCAACGTGATTAGTCTTTGTATGCACCCTTAAAAATGGGTAGATGGAGTGAAAATAAAAGCAAAAAAACATGAAAATTACATGGCTGGTCATGGGCATCAATGGGATTGGAAAGTATAAGATGAAGCCATTTTGAAGAGAAGGAAGTTGAGACTCCCTATTTTTACAAGTTCGAACCCTTAACATAAAATTTGTCTGTTTCTGAGGCCGATCACGGGCATCAATGGAGATGGTAGGTGGAAGATGAAGCTGTTTTGAAGAGAAGGAAGTTGATACTTCCCATTGTAAAGTAAATGAAAGTCCCTGTAGATTGGGAGAAATAACACCCAAACTTTGAACCCACCACACATTGCCATCCTTCCCCATATTTGCTGTCAAATTCATGTACCCAAAAATCAAAATTTTTAGTCAAACCACTGCAAAACCATGCAAAGAAGGATACATTTTTCATGTCAATTTAAGAAGAAAAAAGAGAGACCTTTTTTATAAATCCGGCAATGGATTTGCAGTCAGAAACATCGTAGTAATCCAAAGCTTGAGAAGCAGAAGACATGGCATGTATCTGCATCTTCAATGGCATGTATCTGCATCTTCAATGGCATGTCTGTGTCTTCCACCAAAGCTTTTCCTTCCAACATCTTTCCTCTGCTTCTCTTTTGTTGTCTCCCAAAGAAACAAAGAATCCTAGTCTGGGATTTTATGCCTGGAAATCAGTTTCTTAATAAACAACAAAGCAAAATGTGAAGGAAATGAAGGGTTTTTTGTTTTTATTTTTTTTAAATAAAGTGAAGGAGTAAAGTGGTATATATAACGTACGAACAAGGTAATGATATGGTGGTAGGCTGGATCGTTTTGCCAACGCTTTTGTCCTTCCATTTTCATATTTTGTTTTTGTTTTTTCAGTTTTACTTATGGTTTGCAGGTTTTTTTTTTGCATTAAAGTTGTTGACCTTTTATTTTAAGTTTTGAGTGTTTTTTATTTCATGATTTAGAGTAATTGTTAAGGTAGTTGAGGCAGTGGCGAACAGCCGAACAATACCGTCTTTAGGTATGGGTACATGGGCGGAACTAGAAATTTATAAGGATCAAAATAAAATTAAAAAAAATAAAATTTATAAAGGGACCAAATGAAATTAAAAATTTTGAGGGGTTCATACTAAGATTTTACAAACTTTGAAGAGATTATAGAAGTAATTTTACTTTTTTCTATAAAAAAATCTATCATATTCCTAATGAAAAAAAGTTGGCGGGGATCAAACCCCCTTAAACCCCTATGTTCTGGTAGGGCCAAGTTTTTCTATCATATTATATATTATAGTCTAATTTTTTAATGCTTATTATTAGGGGTGGGTTTACTTTTAAAAAATTAATTTTAACGCTTATTATTAGGACTCAATTTTCTCTCAACATTTGTTATCATATGCCTACTCTTAATATTTAATTTTCCCCAATATTTGTTATTAGAGATCCAACTTTTTCAATACTTATTATAAGACCTATTTTTTTCAATATTTATTATTAGGGACATACTCTTAAATTTTAATTTTTTCAATATTTGTTACTAGAGAGTCAATTTATTTATCTAATCCTTACAATTAGGGTCCAATTTTCCCCTATATTTGTTTTTAGGGACTTACTCTTAAAATTCAATGTTTTTGAGCAAGTACATTTGGCCGGTTGGCCAAGCTCCTCATCTTTGTTCCCTCATATTTCCTTAGGTCATTAGTTCTAGACCCACTAAGAGCACCCCTTCCTTCCCATAGAGTCCCTCTTCCCCTCGCCTCTAGGTAGAATTAGAATTATGTTTTGTCAAAAAAAATAATTTTTTTAATATTTGTTATTAGGGTTCAGCTTTTTCCAATACTTGTTCTTATGGGCATAATTTTTTCCAATATTGGTTATCTGGAACATGCTCTTAAAATTTATTTATTTTTTAATACTTGTTAGAGACTTATTTTTCTAATACTTATATTAGATGTCTACTTTTAATATTTGTTATTAGGAGTCTAATTTTTAAGTTCGTCCTTGAGCTACTAAAATCTAAAGAACGACTCTGGTCGCGAACAATACATGTCGACTTTTGGGGAAGTTGCTAGAACTGCAAGCTGACTTTAGCTGAGTACAAGGAAATGCGCAAGCACTACAGGCCGACTTCAGGCTAACTGCATGTCTGATTGTTGGTCACTTCAACAAATTTCATTGATAACTCTATTGATTTGATATCAATCTCATAGATCAAGAAAAAGAAAATACATCAAATCTTGAAATAAAAAATTTAACAACATTATCCTAAAATTTATCCCTAATTAATAGCATTGGTTAAACAATCAGAATGCATGGAGCCGATTCGAAATAGTATATCAACATTGGAATAAACTGAAGAGTTAGCAATAAGTTTCGCTCGAGTAGTTAAACTCAGCATTTAACATATAAATGTTCAATACGGGAAATATTGCAAAGTTCTTTAACTACAATTTTCTCATTTTACTCATTTAACATAGATTGAAACCGTCACCAATCTCTAGAGCAGATGGTTATAAACTCTTAGTTATATCATTTTTTCTCTTTAATTTGTGGGTTCAATACTCATTAAGAGTAAATTTCTCATTTTTTTGAGTTAGTTGAGTTTACGAACTTGATTTTATAACTCAAACTTTAAATTTAATAATAGATATTTATAATGTTATGATAGTAATTACTTCTAATTTAAATGACTTTCTATAATCATAAACAATATGGATATATATTTTTCATTTGCAACATACATATATCAAGAAAAGTCGAGGGATTCGACTCGACTAGAACTTAAAAACTAATAAACTAATTACTAAAAATTTTGAGTTATTTGAAGCCCCAATTTATAACCAAATTTTATTTGAAATTTTTTAAGTCGAGTTTATAAAATTATGATTCAAGTTAAGTCGAGTTGAAAATTTTGATTTTTTAGTCAAATTTTGCTCACCCCTGTTCATATTACTAAATATTTTGAGTTATTCGAAGTCTCATTTTATAACTTGACTCCAACTTATCAAATTATGATCCAAGTTAAGTTGGGTCGAGTAAAAAAATTCGATTTTTTCGAGTCAAATTTTACTCATCCCTAATTCATATTACTAAATTTTTTGAATTATTCGAGAAAAGTTGAGACTCAACTTGTACTTGAAAATTAATCCACTAATTATAAAAAATTCGAATTATTTGAAGTCTTATTTTGTAACACAAACTTTATTTGAAAATTTTCCGAGTCGAATCAATAAAATCGATTTTTTTGCATCAAGTTTTACTCGCCCTAATTCATATCATATCAAAATATATATAGATATCATCTAGCATTCAAATCAATTTTGTGAAACTATTACTAGTTCAAGAATCGAGACCATGGAAATACAATCATTCTTGTGGTTCTTTATGGCTCGACGTGACTAGCCTTTCTGTATACATTCTTAAAAATGGGTTGATGGAGTGAAAATTAAAGCAAAAAACATGAAAATTACATGGCTGGCCATGGGAAAAGTGGGATTGGGGGTGGAAGATGAAGCCATGTTTGAAGATAAGGAAGTTGAGACTCCCAATTTTTACAGATTTGAACCCTTAACATAAAATTTTACGTCCGTTTCTGAGGCTGGTTACTGGCATCAATGCAAATGGTAGGTGGAAGATGAAGCCATTTTGTAGATAAGGAAATTGAGACTCCCCAGTATAAAGTAAATGAAAGTCCCTGTAGAATGGGAGAAATAACACCCAAACTTTGAACCCACCACACATTGCCATCCTTCTCCATATTTGCGGTCAAACTCCTGTATCCCAAAATTTAAAACTTTTCAGTCAAACCACTGCAAAACCATGCAAAGAAGGAAACATTTTTACGTCAAGTTAAGGGAAAAAAGAGAGAGACCTTTTTTATATATCCGACGATTGATTTGTAGTCAGAAACATCGTAGTAATCCAAAGCTTGAGAAGCATAAGACATGGCATGCAGCTGCATCTTCAATGGCATGTCTATGTCTTCCACCAAAGCTTTTCCTTCCAACATGTTTCCTCTACTTCTCTTCTGTTTTCTCATAAAGAAACAAGAATCCTAGTCCGAGATTTTATGCCTGAAATCAGTTTCGTAAGAAACAACAAAGCAAAATGCGAAGGAGATGAAGGTTTTTGTTTGTTTGTTTTTTACAAAAGTGAAGGAGTAAAGTGGTATATATAACACACGAACAAGGTAATATTAGGGTGGTAGTCTGGATCGTTTTGCCAACGCTTATGTGCTTTTCTCTCTTTGTCAGGCCTTTTTCTATCCTTCCACTTTCATTTTTGTTGTTGTGTTTTTAGTTTTGCTTATGGGTTGCAGGGTTTTTTTCCAATAAAGTTGTTGACTTTTTATTTTAGGGTGATTGTTACGGCGGCTTTAGATAGTCGCGAACGCTACATGTCGATTTTTGGGAAAGTCGTTAATACTGTAAGTTGACTTCAGCCGAGTATAGAGAAATTTGCCAGCATTGTAGGCTGACTTTAGCTGAGTACAAGAAAATTCGCAAGCACTCCATCTAACCCATTAAACTCGTCTATGCGTTATCACGAATCATAGAGAGTCATATTAGGGTCACAAGAGCGACTCACAGTTAAAATCTACATAAAAATATTTTTCTTTTAAACATTTAATTGAACCACAACATTGGCTATTGTTTTAAAATACACTTCCAGAAAATCATTTAAACATATAACCATAATTTCAGAAAACATTTTACAGACACTGTCATAAAATAATACATGACATGCATGCCCAATAATTGAACCGGTACCGCACTCCAAAAGTAACACTGAGAGAACTCCAACCACTGATGTCGATCTTTACCATGATAAATCTCCTAACTTGCGGTGGTAATAACAACATGAGCTTGGGAAAGCTCATTAATACAAAACTACCAAAAGAAGCTTCATGCCACACGTAAGTATCAAATGTATCAGAACAAAATGCAGAAGCAAGCATTATCAAGTTTCAGATATATAATACAATTCGTTTAGTTGTTACGCTTAAAAGTAACATATTCATTTCTGATTAATTACCCGATCACCAAACACGATGTCTAACTCAGGTAATCAGAAGGGACATAGATTACGAAAATCCAACAAGAGAGTTTAAGGTGTTCCGACAGTTACAGATCAAGAATGATAGACAGAATATTTCAGACAACAATAGAGTTTGACTGAGGCTAGAGAGAGAACATGGAAAACTAAGTATCAACATAACTACCCTCCAACCGTACACCGATATGCAGTTCCCTAGAACTGCATCCATAAGGACTTACCCTAGGCCCAATGAGCATAGGAGCCAACCTAAGGGGCTGCCTTAGGTCCATAAGAATTACCCGTGCCGAAGCATCGGAACCTACCCAAGGGAAGACCTCGGGTCCATAAGGAATTACCAGCGCTGAACCTACAAAGACTTCATAACATAACCCAGAAGTACCTCAATTAGAATAATTTAGTGAATACAGACTGAGTAGTAATAATACATGTAATTTTTCAGACTATCAGAAAACAGAGAGCATGCATTACAGATCAAATACAGATGTATATAATTTAGCCAGACATAATTCATGATTCGAATCAGAGAGAAGATTAGTTTCAGATTAGAGAGGATATACTTTTTCAATAAACACTCTATGGTTCGGTTCATTTTTAGAGAAACTTAGTAATTATTCACTACACCAAACTTGGTATATAGCGGCGTTTTTTTTTAGAAAACGCCGCTAAATTTTAACATTTGCGGCGTTTTTAGATCAAACGCCACGAAATGACAGATTTCACAGCCAATAACTCGTGTTGTAGTGGCGTTTTTTATACAAACGCCGCAATAGACGCTATTTTTGGTGGCGTTTTCTGAAAACGTCGCAAAAGGTATCGTTTAGTGGCGTTTCTTTTAAGAAACGCCGCAAAAAATTTCATTCTTTAGTGACATTTTGTCTCAAACGCCGTAAAACTCATCTGAATATTAAAGCTCACCGTCAGACACTCCCTCACCTCACCCTAATCCCCAAATCTCTTTCGACGCTGCTCTCTCTCTCTCGTCACTCTAAAATCCTCTGCCTCTTCGATTTATCAGCCATGACTAGCTCCTCCATTCATTCACGCAAGGTTTCTATCCCTTTTCTCTTTTCTCTTTTGTTATTTATTTTGCTGTTTGAAGTTGGTTTTTGTTCTTTTTTGCAAGCATTATGACGATGGTGATACGGAAATTTTAAATCTTAAGAGAGAAAAGTGGAAGATAATTGAAGACGAGTCTGAACCAGATGAGGTGGGTAGTTCTCTAATTTATAGGTAATTTGCTTTTACTTGTTTCGTGTTCTAGGTTGCTAATACTTCATCTGAACAAGAAGATGCAGCTAACCATTCAAGTCCCGATGGTTCATCTGAAATGTAAGTGATTCCTTTAAAATTATTGATTCTGGTTGCTTTTGCAAATTATCATTTTTAAATATTTTTCTGCATTTATGAGTTGATTTCTACTAATATGTATACAGGAGGTCTTTCAACTGATTGTATCATCATTTGAAAATTTGTCTGACAAGTCCACCCGCACATTCATTAAGAGGACCTCAATTCTTGAAACTGTTGCCAAAGTCAGATCGTGTGGGGTGATGTTGGATCTTGAATGCGATGCACTAATCATTGAGATGTTCCAGCATTTCCTTAAGTCAATAAGGTAAAAACTTAATGCTTGACTTGGGAGTTCATTCTCTTGATTGTATTTGTCAATTCTTTATGCCTTGTTCACTGAACTTGCTCATAATTTATTCTCCTTTCTTGGGTGAATTTTCTGTAGGATGATGAGAACAGACCACTAGAGTTACCTTTGAATAAGACAACTCAGGTACGTTCTGTTTCATGCTTTTATCGTCGATTGTCAATATTTTATATGTGACTCTCTGTGCGCACGTGAATTCTAGTGCTTCCTCTTCTCGTTAGAATTTAATACTGGAAAGTTATCATTTATGAATCTTTGAATTCCCTTTCAGGAGTATAAAGAAATTCCTGAAGAAGCAGTTTCTACTGAACAAGTTGGTCTTGCAGATGAAAAATCTCCCAAGTCAGTTGTTAGCAATGGCACAGTGCAAACTTCTGAAGACAACTTATTGACCGATTCAAACTCCATAAAGAAGCAAGAGGATGACCATCTTTCTGATAAGTCCAAGAATGATACATCAAATGTTGCTGGACCTGATAGATTGGAATCTAAGAAGGTATCTGAAGGGATGAGTGATTCAGAAGTAAAAACAAACAGACAATCACAAAAAAAAAGGTTCCACTGCTGTTTAGGGTAGAAGGCATATTGATGACATTACTTATGGTAGAAGGCATATTGATGGTTATACTTTTTGTAATGAAATAAATATTTTGTTTAACCAATATTTTGAGTTAATTGTGACAATATATTTTTTGGATGAAATAAATATTTTATTTAACAAATATTTTGACGAAATAGAAATATAGAAAATTTAATTTATTATTATTTTATTTCCCTTACAATCAAGCTTAGCGGCGTTTGTAAAATAAAACACCACTAAAAAACACTTATTTGTAAACACAAACGCCGCTACAGAACTTGACTTTTTGCGGCGTTTGCAAAAATAAACGCCACTAAAGAACACTTATTTGCAGCTTTTGTAAATACAAACGCCGCTATAGATCTCGACTTTTTGCGGCGTTTTTACTGAAAAACGACGTGAACTATTGCGGCGCTGCTTTAAGCGGCACTTCTTGCTGCACTTTCTTAAGCACCGGGAAAATTTTTAGCGGCGCTAAAAAACGCCGCTATAGGGTTAAAAAAACGCCGCTAAAGAACTATTTTGTTGTAGTGATTAGAAAGAGATCACTCGACGATTTGGGACTGATTGCAGAACGGGGTCCTTACAAAAAAAGGGAGTTTTAGTGATAACAGATCGAACCAAAACGTCAAAAATTGATGTATTGAGATCATTGAGATTTTAGATATATCGTGAGGAATTCAAACATTAAAGCTTACAAGGGTGGAGTGGTCATTCAGACCTTCAAGGGTAATTTGGTATTTTAAACCAACAAGGTAAGAACAGTGGTGTGCAGGATTCAAAAATTCTAGTTGTTCATCTAGTTTTCGACTCCCTTCAAAACGATCAAAACTCATTAACACAATGTTATTATTTAACCGTGTGGGTACACCTTAAACATTCATTTCTCAGAACTGACTAAAATGTATAACCGAAAAGCTCGCCATAACCAACCATACGTTGAACTTACAACGAGCAATCAAATGTATATTCGAGCGATATATACCAAGTATTCGAACATGAGCAATACACCCAAACTCAATCCATAAGATTGAACGTACACTTAAACAGATTTTCTCTTACCGTTAACCATGTATTTGCCCTAAATAGATCGAATATGCCTTCATATGGTATTCATCCGAATTCGCGTATGTATAAGAAAAAAGCAGCCAACAACCACGAGTCGTGTATTACCACTTTCAGAGTCACACACTTGTTTAGCTTTATCGGTGTTCCACAATCCGAGTCTTAAGGGTATTTTCAGTTATTTCAATGTTCAAAGGTTTTCTAATTATCCCGAGCCTTTCGACTCCTTCAAAAAATTCATTCAATTCAAGTCTCAGGGGTACATCCATGATTATGGTTAATTCGGCATCTAGAGCCCGAGGGTATTTCTGTCCTTTTGGTCATTATACACATTCCGACTAGTTCAGCCTTATCAACATTTCCAATCCTTTAGTCATCGAACAATTCAACTTTTACGCCTCTTAGATTAATCTAGACATACGAGCAGTTTTTCGTAGTCTTATCTTCGAAGGTTTATTCTAAACTCGGGAAGAATTTAGCACTTTGCAATTTTAAAGGTTTAAGTTTCATTAACATAACTTTCGGAGAAAAACCGAGGTTTTCGAATGAATCAATTGTGTTACCGGATCTAGTGAAGATTTCTAGATTGCTTCCATTAACAGAGGTATTTTTTGTCTTTCTTATAAACCAAGGCGTCTTTGCCATTTCCCAACCCAACATTCTGAGCATTAGCTCTTTAATCATGAAATAATCTGAATTGGATGTTTCGAGGTGAACTGTTTTATCGATTAACCATTGAACTTGTATTACTCATCGATCATCAATTTCTTATTCGCATCAATCAAATCTTATTCAAAATAATTATAGAACTCCAGATCTTATTGATTTATTCATTTTTTTCTGAATCGTATATGTCATACTTATCTGAATTTTCTTACTTATTTTTCGTATTTGATTTGACTTAGGTAGATTAACAATATACCTCATCATAAGCATGCATGCTACAATCGGATATCAACATGTTCATAAAGCATACAATTGGTAGAAAAGTATTACCTTAACTCCAAGCTACATCGGTCGATTCATGATACCCCATTCGATTCCACTCTAACTCGAATTCGATGTCCCATAACATTTAAGATACGGAGATACATGGATACCTTCAATAAAACAATACCTTTAATCAGTTCCCATTTGCATTGCTCTTATACTAAATATTTAACTCATGCACTCTCGGGTTCAAAGTAAGATTCGGAGGCTTTCCGATCAGAATTTTGCAAAACGGGCTTTAAAAACGGACTCAGCACGTCGAAAAACATAAAATAAGGCTTTTTCAGAAATTCTGACTTTTTGGTCAAAGTCAACGCTACCGTCAGCAATCAAGTCAACATTGACGTCAGCATGACGTCATCGGTCAAGCTCAAATGAGTTGACTCGGTGAGTTGACTCAGCCGGGTCGGATATGGGTTAGAGGCAGGTCGGGTCGGACTCGGGTTGAGACGGTTCAGGTCTGGGTCATGGACCGACCGATTTAACCGGTCTAGCCGATTCAGGCCGGTTCACCTACCCAATTATTTCTGGTCATCAGACGACCGCCAAAAAGACGCCGAAGACACCAAATGCCGCGATCCTGCTGAAAAAATGTAGGTCAACAAATGGGCTCAAAAATGCATCCAACAATTTATCCAAATATGACCGGAAACTTACCAAAAAAGCCCTAAAACGAACACGATGCGGCCATAAAGATGCGACGCCAATGAGGCTCTTCCCAGCATCGTTACGGTGAGCGGCTAAGGGGGTTTTGATCGGCCTTTGACGCTGGTCACGCCTGGACCAACGTCGTTCACCAACAACGGTGACGTTGGCCGGAAACGACAAAAGATGCGCACGACTTGGCGAAGCTTCAAACCTCACGGGACGGTGATCGATGAGTGTAACACCCCAAATTTGGGCCTAGAAGTTTTAGAGTTCGAATCGGGCCGGTTGAGAACGGTTCGAATCTTTAAGGGAGATTTAAAGAACACCTAGTTCAAGATGCTTTAAAAATATGGAAAATATCTAAAAATCTTCATTTATTATATGAATGACTATGGTGAAAACAATTTTACAAAATAAGGTTTGGAAATATTACATTTCGGTGTAGTGACCAAATCACAGTTTTTGCTAAAGTTAAATAGTGATTGTTTTGTAAAGGATTGAAACTTTGAATCTTTAAGGAGCTAATTTTACCAAAATGTTTTTAATCAGATTTCTCCTTATTTTGGGTGGTTTTAATAATGTTTTAATTAAAGGAAATAAAGATTAATTAAAAGGAAAACTATCTTTGACTTTACATAACTACCTTTCATCAATTTTCTCTCATTTCATTTTCTCTCAATTTCTTTTCAGCCAAACACATTTCCTCCATCAATTATCCTTTGATTTTCATTGCTTTTGATGAGATTTCAACCTCCTTTTGATTCCTAATCTTTTCCTCATCAAATCCTTTTGTTTTTACATTGGATTTTCAAGAAAACTTGCCCAATTCAAGGAGAAATCAGCCATTAGAGGTAAGCTTCGCCCTACTCCTCTAATGATCAGTTCTTTACTGAAATTCCCAAGTTATCAATCCTTTGTTAATGATTTTTGAGTTGCTTTAATGTTAGAAACAAGAAATTGTATTAAAACTCAAGGTTTTTGGAGAGATCTTGATGATTTTCGTGGTTGATGGTTAGTCTCTGTTTTGAGGTTGTTTTCTAATGTATTTTGGATGTTAATTGATGTTATAAATGAGGTTTTATCAAACAAATCCCGAATAGGCTTGGATTCCTAAGTTTTGTATGCTGGAATGGTGGTCTTTGGGGTGGTTTTGGTGTTCTGTCATAGCTGGAGGTATAAGGACGAGTTTGTGGTGATTTTTTATGTTGATTGGTGTTTAGAAATGATTTGAAGTGGTAGATCTTGGCTGGGCTTTGTTTTGGAAGAGTTTGGAGATGATTTTGGTTGTGTTTGGTAGCCGAAATGAGGTTCTTGAGTAGAGCGGCGAGTTTAGGTGTGTGGCTGATGATTTCAATGCATGATGATGCATTAATCCCCTGCTCTTATGTGTTATAAACAAGGGAGACATCTTCAGACGCCTTTGGTGTTGATCCGGGAGCTTAATTAGCGTTTCGGCGAGCAAGCGAAACGTAATCGGTGAGTGCGAATGGTTTTAGAAGTCCTTGAGGGACAAAGAATCAAGGTTTGGGGATTTAGGAAAGGTTTGAAACACCTTCCTAAGTCCGAAAGTAAGTATTGGCTAGATTGCTCTCTTATATGTGGTGGTTGCCCCTAAAATGCTTTGACATGCTCATGGTTTGAGATAGATAAATTCCTAATGTTTTTATGCATGATTTATAGCATGAGATGATGCTTGAGATGATTTCATGAAATAACATGTTGCATTGATAAGATTTGAGTTTTTGTTTTAAAGCATGGCAAATGTTATGGTTTTGAAATGAGATGAGAAAGATTTGAGAAATGTTGCATGAAAAACAATAGGTGAGATGATATTTTGACATAATATATTGGCATAGAAGATGAGATACTTACCGGATATAATTGATCGATCAATAGGATGAGAGTGCACTATAAACTAAAAATTCGTACGTGCTCTTTGGTTAAATCCAAAGGGAGAGACCGATGATGGGAATTCCATCAGGTAGAACTTGGTGAAATACCCAAGCTTTGTGGTGATGAGAGATTCCGCCATGTGAGTACGGTGATGTGAGATTCCACCGGAAACTATGTTACTAGACATGTAAAACCCGGGTTTAGGGGTCGGGTGAAAATAATATTTTAATATTATTTGGGGTTCGGTTTTATAATTAAAATAATCTTTTGGGCATCGGGTTTCAAAATCAAATATTTTTGTGTTGGACTAAAATGAATGAAATACAATTTTGGAGGATTTTAAAGAAAATGTGAAATAGTCATTCATTAATGGCAAACTTGTAAATAATACAAGTTCCAATTTTAAATCCCCTTTTCTCAAACATTTCACTATTCTCTCTCTTCTCCAACAAATTTAACGTGAAATAGAGCTCCAACCCTCCTTCCACTATTCCATCTCATTTCTCCTCCATTTCAACTCGTTTTTGAAAGGTAACATCGTTTTTTACTTCTCCTCAACCTCATCTCTTCAAAAGTACAATTAGTTTTTATTTTCATTGAAGTTTTGGAAATGGAGTTTTCAAGGGTTTTGATTAAAAATGATACCTTTACTATGTTTAACTTAATATTTCAATTTAATGTTGTTAGTTATGAAGTCTAGGAGCTAAATGGTACCACATATATGAATTTTACTTGGTTTTGAGCTCATTCCCGAAATGGGGTTTAAAGGGGGGTTTTGAAGGGTTTTGGGTGAGTTTTGGGGGTTGTTTTAGGTTGGAATTGGTGGGCTAATGTTAGTACTATGGTTAGGGGTTGCTTTGGGATCAATTGTGGGTATAAAATGTGTTGGAAACTTGAGTTTTGATCAAGGTTTGAGAGCTGCTCGAATTGGTTAAAAGTGGGGTTTGTTCATGGCTTGAAATGTTGAGTTTAATGTTTGAATTGTATTCCGGGTTAACCACTTTGATGCTTGGGCTGATTGGAAGTTGTTTGGTTTGTGTTGAGGTTGTTTAGAGGCGAGAACTTGTGTTGGTGAAGCATCGGGAGGAAATCCGGAAGCTTGAAGGTGGTTGCTTGCTTGGTAATTGAGCTTGGAAGTATAGGTGAGTGGTTAATGTTTTAAAGTGGTTTTAAGTGTTTGGTTCGAGCTTGTGGACTAGGTCGGGCTTGGTAGACCCACCTAGAGTTAGGATTAGGGTGGTAGCCTAATCCTAAACTTAAACTAGAACCATTGGTTGAACTTGTAATGAATGTTTATCCCTCATATTATTTGTGATATGATTGTTTATGTATAAAATGTTATACATGTGTGATGAGGCATGGATGTGATGCATTGTGTTATGCATGTGGATGGTTCATGATTGTGATCATGGTGAGTACGTGCTAAGCACGGAATTGGTTGTAATGGATAATATGGATTGAGTTAAATGTTGGCACTAGTATGCTTGAGTACAAATGATCGATCATTAGGATGTTAGTGTGCACACATGAGTCAAAATTCGTGCGTGGCCTTGGTGGCGTTGAGTCACCAAGGAGGAGTACGGGTTCGCCTGGAAATTGTTAATTATATATATAGTCGATGATGAGTGGAATCCCATCGACGGGGCGTGAGGATGAGTGGAATCCCCTCCGCGAGACCGGTGATGAGTGTAATCCCACCGTGAGGAAAAATGGTTGTTGGATGTGAGTTCCAACATGTTTATCCGCATATTTGGGTCATAGCTAGGTGCCAATATTGATTGATATGTGTATCAATGTGACGTGGAATGTGATTCCTACTTGGATGTTTATATGAGTTTACATATGTGTTGAAATAGAGCTTGTTGAGCATGGCATATAATTGAATATTGTTCATGCATCATTATCATGTTGGCTCTTGAGGATCGAAGGTATAATCATGCATTTACCTTGGTTGAGATCGTGCTTGGACCCTGCATTGTCGAGGTTTGTTTTTAAAGAGCTTACCCTCACTAAGCTTTATTGCTTACGCTCTCTTTGTTCGACAATGCAGATCAGTAGCTCGTGGGTTGCTAAGTGCAAGAAGAGGCCTCCAAGTGTGTGTGCTTGTGGTGCTAGCTATCAAGTATGGTTTTTAGTTTATGATGTAATGGTCAAGCAATAGGACATGTAATCGTGTTATGATGCTTTTGGAATATGTTGTTGTTGTTTAGGAGCATGTTAGACTCCTCGTATGTATTCGTTTACTTGGCTTTTGAGATGTATGCCCTTGCTTGTAAACCTTGTTGGTAATTGCTTACCTCGAATTGTCTAAGTGTTTACTATGTTGAAGTATGTTAATTGTAATGCCATGTATGGTCTTTTGGAATGAGTGCTTTGTATATCTTGTGTATGTTGTGTATGGTTGCTAGGGAGCATGCCTCTAGAATGTATTCGTATGTTTTGTATGCTTCGTGTAGTCGTTTCGGGCGTTTGGAACCTCTAGGAGTTGTCTAAAACAGATTTTGGGATTTTGCAGACAACTAGTGTTTCGAAACGGGCTGGGCTGTTTCAGAACGAGTTAAGCTTTAGGGACCCCGTATCAGAACTCGTTTCGAACGGTTTGGCCACTGTGAACCCCAGTTCCGAAACGGGTATCAGAACACTTTGGCTACTGGAAATCTGAGAATTTGCCGAGATGATGGGGTTTCGAAACGGGTCTAAGTGTTTCGGAACGGTCAATATCTCGTTGACCACGATAAGTTGACCGTTGAGGGTGTTTCGGAACGGTTGACCTCCGTTCCGATACGGCCTCCTAATGTAGGCTTAGAGCCGTTGACCAAGTCAAGGCGTTTCGATACACCTTGAGGGTGTTTCGAAACGGCCTGTCTAATAATCTAAAATGGGATGTTTTGCGTATGATGGTTTGAATAATCGTTTTCATGATTGCTTGTGTTCCGCTGACGTGTCTCACATAGGACAATGGTAATGCATATAGACAAGATAAATAAAAGAAATTTTTAGGGTCGTTAACCGATGGGAAACCTTAACGGGTTTTGCTTCGGTTTTCCCCGTGTGGCCCACTCGGACCGGTCAAGCGTCCGGACCGGGACGAGGGGGTTACAAGACAAGTGAGTACGGTGATGTGAGATTCCACCGGAAGCGTCTAGTGGTTTGAGAATGATGTCCGCATATCCGAGTAATAATGAGATGTGAAATGCCAATATAATATATGAAAATGCTTTTGAATCACATGTGCCTTTTTTTTTGAGATGATTTATGCTATGAGAATTGCATATGAGATTTGTATATGAAATGCTTTGGTTTTCACAAGCATGTGTATGGCTTTGCCATGAGATTTGCATTGGTTTAAATGAATGAGATAGAATTGAGGTACATGTGTTTTCAATGAGGTTTTGCTTTGAAATGGTTTTCTCTCTCTGTCAGACCTTTTTCTATCCTTCCATTTTCATTTTTGTTGTTGTTTTTTTAGTTTTGCTTATGGTTTGCAGGGGTTTTTTTTCAATAAAGTTGTTGACTTTTTTTATTTTAGGGTGATTGTTACGGTGGCTTTAGATAGTCGCGAACACTACATGCCTTTAGATTGAATGTTTTTGTGTTTGATGCCATGCTCTAGCTTAAGGGTCTTAATTATGGTCTTTGGTGTCTAAATGAGTTGCTGGTATGTTATGGTACTCTTTGAAGCATATTTGAGTAGGTTTAAAGGTGAAAAACCAGCAATTTTTGTTGTCACAGTGCAGGGTGTATCGAAACATCCTTAACTGTTTCGGAACGGAGGCCTGTAATGGCCATAGCGTTCCGGAACAGCTGAAGATGTTTCGGAACAATTTGGCTACTGGAGAGGCCTGTTTCGATACCGGTCACGAAACACACCCGAGTACAAAAAACGGTCAACTCCGTTTCGATACGGGCGTTTTGGTACGAAGAATTGGTGTTTCGGAACGGGTGACCGTTGGATGATGAATTTGAATTGTTTTAAGTTTCCATGTTTACATTTTAGTCCTGAATGTTGCGGACGCAATTGCTTGAGCTTGGAATGTTCTTTTGTGCTGAAATTTGACAGAGGAGCATGCAATATGATTAATTACATATTGGTAAACCTAAAATCTGCAAAGTCCTCTTATTTTCTAAAAAATACATTTTGGTCCCTAAAAGTGAAATTCACGCAATTGAGTTCCTAAATGTTTTCCGATCGCTGTGCCTTTCTCTTCTATGATTCTTGAGTATTCACATAGGCTTAATGTGCATCTAAACAAGATTAAAATAATAAAAAAAGGGTCGTTAATACATCTTTACTTTCGGGTTGACTTTGGTTTTCCCCGTGTAATCTTCGTAGTTCGGCTGGGCTAATGGGTTTACATTTGTTGGTATCAGAGCTAGGTTTTCAAGTAATTAAGGCTTGGTATGTGGTTGTTGTATGTGGTTATGTATGATTGTGACTTTTCGGTGGAAGTATGTTGTATGAACATTGATGTATGATTCAATTGAGATGAATTTGTGATGCTATGCTATGTTTAGAGTGTGGTTGGGGATCCCATTGCCATATCATTACTACTGAGAAGAAATGGTTTCAAAAATGAGCTTGAGTACTTGGATTACTTACCTTATTATGCCTAATTGTGTTTGTTGCATTTTTGTGTCAGTGCATTGTTTTTATTATGGGGCCACGTAGAGAGCTGAGAATCAATACTCGATCTATGGCTGAGAATGAGAACGTAGAGAGTGCCGAGGATTTACCTCATCCTCCCCCTGGTGGACCACCTGGTGCTGGTGGAGTTGGGGCTAGTGCTGCTGGAGTTGGTGCTGGGGTTGCTGGACCCGAGGGAGGTCAGGGCAAGCTGCTCCTGATATGAAAATGTTGATACAGGCTATTGCTGGAGCTTTCCAGGCAGCAGTAGCCGGAGCACATGGAGATGCACCTCAGGATGGTGCTAATGTGAGATTGCCGTTGGAGCGTCTCCGTAGTCTAGAAGGGACTGAGTTTAGAGGTTTGACACCGGAAGGTTTTGAATCTTGGTTGGAGAGCACCAAGAGGATTCTTGGACAACTGAACTGCAATAATGTTCAGAAGTTGGGATGCATTGTGTCACTACTGCATGGTTATGCATATACGTGGTGGACGACCACTATCTCTGGGATGGAGGATGATGAGGTGACTTGGACATTCTTTTTGAATGCGTTCAAGCGAAAATATTTGGGAGTTCGCTACCTCGATGAGAAGAAGAGGGAGTTTATGTCTCTTGTGCACGGAAGCATGTATGTGGCTGAATATGAGATTCAGTTTGTTTGCCTTAGCCAATATGTACCTGAGCTAATTCCTAGCGAGGGGGAAAGGTGTGAACGGTTCCGTTATGGGCTGGTAGCGGACGTGAAAACCTATATGCTTGCAGTTGATTACACTGATTTCGATGTCTTGGTCACTAGAGCCAAGGACATTGAATTGAATCTTGGTTTGGCAAGCCGAGCCGATGGATCTAGCTCGGGGAAGCGAGCTGCAGATCGCGATTATGGTAGAGATTGCAACAAGAGACATAAGGATAGAAAGCCGCATTTTGATGCTAGGCGTGGGGGTGGTAACCCTGGAAGAGGTCAGCAAGGACCTAATGCCTTCTTGAGGACTCCTGAGTGCGACCAGTGTGGTAGGAGACACGCTGGTGAGTGTTGGGGTAACCTTGGTACTTGTTGGAGCTGTGGTAACCGTGGGCATATAAAGAAAGATTGTCCTCAACCGCTGAGAGAGGGACAGACTCCGGTGAGAGCAGCTGAGCCACAGAGAGGTCGTGGGCGCGACCGTGGTAATTTTCAGCGTAGAGATTAGGGTGGAAGGAATGTGGCGCATGTGGTGGTTGTCCAACCTAAGGGTGGTGGTCAGGCTCGAGTGTATCCCATTGTGAGGGAAGGAATGACACGGACGTGAACGCAGGTACCTTTACTTTGCAATCCTTGTCATTACTTTCTTTGATTGATTCTGGATCTACACACTCGTACATATTGCGTGAACATGCTCAAATGCTTGGTTTGCCTGTTGAGTCTTTGGATGTTGGTATGCGTGTGACTAGTTCCTTTGGTGAGACGGTTGTAACAAGAAAGTTGTATAGGAGATGCCCCTTAAAGGTGCAAGTTCATGTGTTTCTTGTTGATCTTATGGAATTGTCATTCTATGGTTTTGATGTAATTCTTGGCATGGATTGGCTTGTTGAGCATAGAGTCGTTGTGGATTTCGAAAGCAAGCGAGTTTCGTTGAAACTTGCGGATGATTATGAGGTGGTGGTGGTGGGAGAAAATGTGAAGTTTCTAGCTAATGTGGTGTCGACGTTGGAAGCAAGCCGGATTTTGTGACAAGGATGTGAGGCTTACCTAGCCTTTGTTATGAATCCCAGTTCAAAGGAGGTGCGCGTCCATGATATAAGGACCGTGTGTGAGTTTCCTAGCTTATCGCCTAGTCGATAGGTTGAATTTGGGATTGAGTTGTATGAGAACACAACTCCGGTGTCCATTGCTCCTTATCGCATGGCACCCAAAGAGTTGAAAGAGTTGAAGACGCAACTTCAGGAGTTGCTTGACCGTGGTTTCATTCGGCCTAGTGTGTCACCTTGGGGTGCACCGGTCTTGTTTGTGAAAAAGAAAGATGGCACGATGAGAATGTGCATTGATTATTGTCAGTTGAATAAGTTGACCGTCAAGAACAAGTATCCTTTGCCGAGGATTGATGATCTTTTTGATCAGTTTCGGGGAGCGGCTGTGTTTTCAAAGATTGATCTGAGGTTAGGGTACTATTAGTTAAAGGTGAAAGATGTGGATGTGCCGAAAACAGCCTTTAGAATGAGGTATGGGCATTATGAGTTCATTGTGATGCCGTTTGGTTTGACGAATGCTCATGCTGCTTTCATAGATATGATGAATAGGGTTTTCCATGAATTCTTGGACAAGTTCGTTGTGGTGTTCATCGACGATATCCTTGTGTACTCTCGTACTGAGGAGGAGCATGAAGGTCATTTGAGGATTGTTTTGCAAGCGTTTATGGAAAATAAGCTTTATGCTAAGCTGAGCAAATGTGAGTTTTGGCTAAAGGAAGTTGTTTTCCTTGGTCATGTGGTTTCGGCCGAAGGGATTCGAGTTGATCCCCAGAAGGTTGAGGCGGTGATGAATTGGAAGCCTCCTAAGTCCGTTCATGAAGTCCGTAGTTTCCTTGGGTTGGCAGGATACTACATGAGGTTTGTGGATGGTTTTTCTAAGATTTTTGCCCCTTTGACGAAGTTGTTGCAAAAGGATGTTAAGTATGAGTGGACGGAAGCGAGACAACAAGCTTTTGAGAAGCTAAAAGCAGCTTTGACGCAAGCTCCTATCTTGGTTCAACCTGAATCAGGGAAAGAGTTTGTGGTGTATAGTGACGCATCCTATGTTGGTTTGAGGTGTGTGTTAATGCAAGAGGGTAAGGTGGTGGCTTATGCATCGCGACAGCTGAAAGTGCATGAGCGCAATTATCCTAGGCATGATATAGAGTTGGCTGCAGTGGTTTTTGCTCTAAAGATTTGACATTATCTCTATGGTGAGAAGTGTACGGTGTACACGGATCACAAAAGTTTGAAGTATCTGATGTCTCAGAAAGAGTTGAATCTTAGGCAACGGCAATGGGTGGAGTTGCTTAAGGATTACGATCTAACGATCGAGTATCATCCGAGGAAGGCCAATGTTGTGGTCGATGCTTTGAGCAGGAAAGTGGCGGTGAAGTTAAGAGCGATGTTTGCTAGCTTGAGCATATCGCGAGATGGTGGTCTTGTTGCTGAATTGCAAGTGAAACCATCTTTGATTCAGTTGATAAAGGATAAACAGTTGTTGGATGATTCCTTGGTGCCACATGTTCAGGATATTGCTAAAGATAGGCCATCAGATTTATGTTTCAATGATGATGGTGTTTTATGTTTTGGGAGTCGGATAGTGGTGCCGAATGATGATGAGTTGAGGCGCACTATTCTGACCGAAGCTCATAGCAGTCCTTTTGCTATGCACCCTAGTAGTACAAAGATGTATCGTGATCTGAAGGATGGGTACTATTGGGTGGGTTTGAAGAAGGATGTCGCTGAGTATGTGAGCAAATGTATGGTTTGTCAGCGGGTTAAGGCTGAACATCAATTTCCTTCAGGGTTGTTGCAGTCATTAAGGATCCCTGAATGGAAGTGGGAGAGGATCGCCATGGACTTTGTGTCTAGTTTGCCTCTATCGCCATCAAAGAAGAATTATGTTTGGGTGATTGTGGATCGCCTTACGAAGTGTGCGCATTTCTTGCCTGTGCATACTACGTACACTTTGGATACGCTTGCAGAGTTGTATATTGTTGAGATTGTACGTTTGCATAGTGTACCAAATCCTATAGTGTCGGATAGAGATCTGAGGTTCACTGCAAGGTTTTGGGAGTGTTTGCATCAAGCATTGGGTACGCGGCTGAATTTCAGTACTTCTTATCATCCGCAGACGGATGGACGGTCGAAGCGTGTTATTCAAGTGCTTGAGGATATGTTGAGGTGCCATGTTATTGAATTTCAAGTCTCTTGGGAGAAGCACTTGCCATTGGTGGAGTTTGCTTATAATAACAGTTACCAGGCGAGTATTCAAATGGCACCTTATGAAGCTTTGTACGGGAGAAAGTGCAGAACTCCTCTTTGTTGGGCTGAAACGGGGCAAAAGTTGGTTTCGATGCCTGCTTTGTTGAAAGGAACCACCGAGAAGGTGAAACTCATTTGTGAGCGGTTGAAGGCGGCATCCGATCGGCAAAAGTCTTACGCGGATTTGAAGGGTAAGGAGATGGAATTTGCTGTGGGTGATCGTGTGTTTTTGAAAGTTTCACCTTGGAAGAAGGTGATGAGATTTGGTCGGAAGGGCAAGTTGAGCCCAAGGTACATTGGACCATACGAGGTGATAGAACATGTGGGTCATGTTGCTTATAAGCTGAGACTACCTCGAGAGTTAGAAAAGATACATAATGTGTTTCATGTATCTATGCTTCGGAGGTATAGATCGGATCCTTCGCATGTTATGCATGTAGAGGAAGTTGAGTTGAATCCAGATTTGACATATGATGAGGAACCTGTTGAGATTTTGGATTCGGATAGTAAGGTTCTCCGTAGTAAGACCATTGAGCTGGTTAAGGTGTTGTTGAGACATCGTGGTGTTGAGGAAGCCACGTGGGAAAGGAAGGAAGACATGAAGAAGCAATTTCCTTACCTTTTTCCTTCAGGTAAATTTCGAGGACGAAATTTCTTAAGAGGGGGAGAGTTGTAACACCCCAAATTTGGGCCTAGATGTTTTAGAGTTCGAATCGGACCGGTTGAGAACGGTTCGAATCTTTAAGGGAGATTTAAGGAACACCTAGTTCGGGATG
Organism: Hibiscus tridactylites; assembly: GCA_958450335.1. Taxonomy (NCBI): domain Eukaryota; kingdom Viridiplantae; phylum Streptophyta; class Magnoliopsida; order Malvales; family Malvaceae; genus Hibiscus; species Hibiscus tridactylites. The sequence goes on along the minus strand of OY288269.1, from coordinate 11,034,553 downwards.
CTTTAAGAATATGGAAAAATATCTAAAAATCTTCATTTATTATATGAATGACTATGGTGAAAACAATTTACAAAATAAGGTTTGGAAACATTACATTTTGGTGTAGTGACCAAATCACAGTTTTTGCAAAAGTTAAATAGTGACTGTTTTGTAAAGGACTGAAACTTTGAATCTTTAAGGAGCTAATTTTACCAAAATGCTTTTAATCAGATTTCTTCTTATTTTGGGTGATTTTAATAATGTTTTAATTAAAGGAAATAAAGATTAATTAAAAGGAAAAATATCTTTGACTTTTCATAACTACCTTTCATCAATTTTCTCTCATTTCATTTTCTCTCAATTTCTTTTCAGCCAAACACATTTCCTCCATCAATTATCCTTTGATTTTCATTGCTTTTGATGAGATTTCAACCTCCTTCTGATTCCTAAATTTTCCTCATCAAATCCTCTTGTTTTTACATTGGATTTTCAAGAAAACTTGCCCAATTCAAGGAGAAATCAGCCTTTAGAGGTAAGCTTCGTCTTTCTCCTCTAATGATCAGCTCGTTACTCAAATTCTCAAGTTATCAATCCTTTGTTAATTATTTTTGAGTTGCTTTAATGTTAGAAACAAGAAATTGTATTAAAACTCAAGGTTTTTGGAGAGATCTTGATGATTTTCGTGGTTGATGGTTAGGCTCTATTTTGAGGTTGTTTTCTAATGTATTTTGGATGTTAATTGATGTTATAAATGAGGTTTTATCAAACATATCCCGAATAGGCTTGGATTCCCAAGTTTTGTATGCTAGAATGGTGGTTTTTGGGGTGGTTTTGGTGTTCTGTCATAGCTGGAGGTATAAGGACGAGTTTGTGATGATTTTTGATGTTGATTGATGTTTAGAAATGATTAGAAGTGGTAGATCTTGGCTGTGCATTGTTTTGGAAGAGTTTGGAGATGATTTCGGTTGTGTTTGGTAGTCGAAATGAGGTTCTTGAGTAGAGCAGCGAGTTTAGGTGTGTGGCTGATGATTTTAATGCATGATGATGCATTAATCCCCTACTCTTATGTGTTATAAACAGGGGAGACATCTTCGGACGCCTTTGGTGTTGATCCAGGAGCTTAATTAGCGTTTCGGCGAGCAAGCAAAACGTGATCGGTGAGTGCGAATGGTTTTAGAAGTCCTTGAGGGACAAAGAATCAAGGTTTGGGGATTTAGGAAAGGTTTGAAACACCTTCCTAAGTCTAGAAGTAAGTATTGGCTAGATTGCTCTCTTATATGTGGTGGTTGCCCCTAAAATGCTTTTACATGCTCATGGTTTGAGATAGATAAATTCCTATTGTTTTTATGCATGATTTATAGCATGAGATGATGCTTGAGATGATTTCATGAAATAACATGTTGCATTGATGAGATTTGAGATTTTGTTTTAAAGCACGACAAATGTTATGGTTTTGAAATGAGATGAGAAAGATTTGAGAAATGTTGCATGAAAAACAGTAGGTGAGATGATATTTTGACATAATATATTGGCATAGAAGATGAGATACTTACCGGATATAATTGATCGATCAATAGGATGAAAGTGCACTATAAATTAAAAATTCGTACGTGCTCTTTGGTTAAATCCAAAGGGAGAGACCGATGATGGGCATTCCATCGGGTAAGACTTGGTGAAATACCCAAGCTTTGTGTCGATGAGAGATTCTGCCATGTGAGTACGGTGATGTGAGATTCCACCGGAAACTATGTTACTAGACAAGTGAGTACGATGATGTGAGATTTCACCGGAAGCATCTAGTGGTTTGAGAATGATGTCCGCATATCCGAGTAATAATGAGATGTGAAATGCCAATATAATATATGAAAATTCTTTTGAATCACATGTGCCTTTTTGTTGAGATGATTTATGCTATGAGAATTGCATATAAGATTTGTATATGAAATGCTTTGGTTTTCACAAGCTTGTGTATGGCTTTTCCATGAGATTTGCATTGGTTTAAATGCATGAGATAGAATTGAGGTACATGTGTTTTCAATGAGGTTTTGCTTTGAAATGCTTTTCAAGCATGAGATAGAATGAGCATGTTGTAGAAAAAGCTTTTGAGAAAGTGTTTCCAAGAAATGCATTATTGTGTTGGTTTTCTTTAGAGCATGCCTCACTAAGCAATTGTGCTTACGCTCTCTTTTACCAATAATGCATATAATTGAGGTGTTTTCGGGCAGCAAGAAGGTTAAAAACATCCAAGGAAGTGCAAAGCTCATGTATGGTGATGTTTTTATACACTTTAGTTTTGATATTTGGCAATGGGACTTCAAGGTTGTATTTGGGAGATGTGTTTGAACTCCCTAAGTTTGTGGCATGTTTGTGATGGCTTCTTTGGGTTGTAAATGTTCCTAATTGGTTGGTTTGAGGTTGAGAGCTTATATTTGGATTTGTGACTAGGAAGCATGTCTTTAGATTGAATGTTTTTGTGTTTGATGTCATGCTCTAGCTTAAGGGTCTTAATTATAGTCTTTGGTGTCTAAATGGGTTGCTGGTATGTTATGGTACTCTTTGAAGCATATTTGAGTAGGTTTAAAGGTGAAAAACCAGCAATTTTTGCTGTCACAGTGCAGGGTGTATCGAAACACCCTTAACTGTTTCGGAACGGAGGCCTGTAATGGTCATAGCGTTCCGGAACAGCTGAAGATGTTGCGGAACAGTTTGGCTACTGGAGAGGTCTGTTTCGATACTGGTCTCGAAACACACCCGAGTACCGAAATGGTTAACTCCGTTTCGATACGGGCGTTTCGGTACGAAGGATTGGTGTTTCGGAACGGGTGACCGTTGGATGATGAATTTGAATTGTTTTAAGTTTCCATGTTTACATTTTAGTCCTGAATGTTGCGGACGCAATTGCTTGAGCTTGGAATGTTCTTTTGTACTGAAATTTGACAGAGGAGCTTGTAATATGATTAATTACATATTGGTAAACCTAAAATCTGTTACATTTTGGTCCCTAAAAGTGAAATTCACGCAATTGAGTTCCTAAATGTTTTCCGATCGCTGTGCCTTTCTCTTCTATGATTCTTGAGTATTCACATAGGCTTAATGTGCATCTAGACAAGATTAAAATAAAAAAGGGTCGTTAATCAAGGTTGACTTTCGGGTTGACTTTGGTTTTCCCCGTGTAATCTTCGTAGTTCGGCCGGGCTAAGGGGGTTACAATAAGGCAAAACGGCGATTGACAGGTAGGGGTTTGACCTCCGGGCAACGGTGAAGCTGGTGGTGGTGGCGGTGCACGCCACGGAGCAACGAGAGAAGGAGAACGGTGATGGCGACAGAGATAGGGTGGGTGAGAGCGTTTAGAATTCTCTAGGGTTTTGGTTCTTCAGACTTGGATCTCAAGGGTCAATATTTTTTTGGGTCGGTGAAGAGTTAGATGGGATATTAAATCTGATTTAATATACCTCTCGGACTTGATTCTAATATTGTTCCATGCAATACATTATAGAAATGAACACTTGGCTTAATGGTTTAGCACTCAAGGGGGAAGGGAGTGGTGAGGTTGTGGGTTCAAACCCCACCAGCCCCAATTTCATTCATTATTTTTTGGGGTGTTACACTCCAGGCCGACTTCAGCTAACTACATGTCTGATTGCATGTCACTTCAGCAAATTTTATTGATAACTCTATTAATTTGATGATAATCATCATAGATCAAAAAAAGAAAGCACTTCAAACCTTAAAATAAAAAACTTAACAACAATATCCTAAAATTTATCCCTAATTAATAGCATTGGTTAAACAATCAGAATGCAAGGAGCTGATTCGAAATAGTATATCAACATTGGAATAAACTGAAGAGTTAGCAATAAATTTCTCTCGAGTAGTTAAACTCATCATTTAACATATAAATGTTCAATATGGGAAATATTGCAAAGTTCTTTAACTGCAATTTTCTCATTTTACTCATTTAACATAGATTGAAACTGTTATCAATCTCTAGAGCAGATGATTATAAACTCTTAGTTACATCATTCCTTCTCTTTAGTTTGTGGGTCCAATACTCATTAAGAGTAAATTTCTCATTCCTTTGAGTTAGTTGAGTTTCGTATCCTATTTTATAATCATAAACAATATAGATATATATTGTTCATTTGCGACACATATATATATATATATTTATCAAGAAAAGCTAAGGGATTCGACTTGACTCGAACTTAAAAATTAATCAACTAATTACTAAAAAATTTGAGTTATTCAAAGTCTCATTTTATAACTTGACTCGAACTTATAAAATTATGATCCAAGTTAAGTCGAGTCGAGTCAAAAAATTCAATTTTTTCGAGTCGAATTTTACTCATCCCTAGTTCATATTACTAAAATTTTAAATTATTCAAGCAAAGAAGAGAGACTCAACTCGTACTTGAAAACTAATCCACTAATTATTAAAAATTTTGAATTATTTGAAGTCTGATTTTGTAACACAAACTTTATTTGAAAGTTTTCCGAATCAAACAAATAAAATCGATTTTTTTCGCGTCAAGTTTTACTCACCCTAATTCATATCATATCAAAATATATATAGATATCATCTAGCATTTAAATCAATTGTTTGAAACTATTACTAGTTCAAGAATCGAGACCATGGAAATACAATCATTCTTGTGGTTCTAAATGGCTCGACGTGACTAGCCTTTCTGTATACAGTCTTAAAAATGGGTTGATGGAGTGAAAATTAAAGCAAAAAACATGAAAATTAAATGGCTGGCCATGGGAACAATGGGATTGAGGGTGGAAGATGAAGCCATTTTTGAAGAGAAGTAAGTTGAGACTCCTCATTTTTACAGGTTTGAACCCTTAACATAAAATTTTGTGTCTGTTTCTGAGGCTGGTCACGGGCATCAATGGGAATGGGAGATGGAAGATGAAGCCATTTTAAAGAGAAGGAAGTTGAGACTCCCTATTGTAAAGTAAATGAAAGTCCCTTTAGAATGGGAGAAATAACACCCAAACTTTGAACCCACCACACATTGCCATCCTTCCCCATATTTGCTGTCAAACTCCTGCAACCCAAAATTCAAAAATTTCAGTCAAACCACTGCAAAACCATGAAAAGAAGGATACATTTTCATGTCAATGTAAGAAAAAGAGAGAGAGAGACCTTTTTGATAAATCCTGCAATGGATTTGCAGTCAGAAACATCATAGTAATCCAAAGCTTGAGAAGCAGAAGATATGGCATGCAGCTGCATCTTCAATGGCATATCTGTGTCTTCCACCAAAGCTTTTCCTTCCAACATGTTTCCTCTACTTGTCTTCTGTTGTCTCAGAAAGAAACAAGAATCCTAGTCTGGGATTTTATGCCTGAAACAACAAAGCAAAATGTGAAGGAGATGAAGGTTTTTGTTTGTTTTTTTTTTACAAAAGTGAAGGAGTAAAGTGGTATATATAACGCACGAACAAGGTAATATTAGGGTGGTAGGTTGGATCGTTTTGCCAACGCTTATGTGTTTTTCTCTCTCTGTCAAACCTTTTTCTATCATTCCATTTTCATTTTTGTTGTTGTTTTTTTTTTAGTTTTGCTTATGGTTTGCAGGGGGTTTTTTTCAATAAAGTTGCTGACTTTTTTTATTTTAGGGTGATTGTTACGGTGGCTTTAGATAGTCGCGAACACTACATGTCGATTTCTGGGAGAGACGTCAGTACTGCAAGTTGACTTTAGCCGAGTATAAAAAAATTTGCCAACACTGCAGGTCGACTTTAGGCTAATTGCAGTTCTCAGTGCTGGTTACTTCTTTAAATCACATAGATTACTCTATTGATTTGAATAATTACCTTAGACCATGAAAAGAAAACACTTCACAACTTGAATAAAAAATTTAACAGCAATATCCTAAAAATTACACTTAATTCACAACATTGCTTAAACAATGGATGGAAATCCTCTACCCTTTTTCAGTGCCCCTACATATGCTCTCACGCTCAAAATTAACTTTAGGGTTTACAGTTTAGGGTTTTAGGTTAGGGTTGTGGTTAGGGTTTAGAGAATTTAGGGTAGGGTGTATTTTTTAGCGTTTAGGGTGTAGGGTTTAAGATTTAGAATTTAGGGTTAGGGCTTAGAATTTAATTTTGTAGTGTTTGTTAGTGTTGGGACATATGTAGGGGCACCGAAAAGGGGCAGACGAATTTTATCCTTAAACAAACGGAATGTAAGAAATCGAGTCAAAACCCTATATCAACATCGGAATAAACTGAAGAGTTAGCAATAAATTTCGATCGATTAGTTAGGGGTAGACGATTTCCATCCATAAATGAGTAAAAATCTTCTACCCCTAACCATGCCTCCTTATATGCCCCATACTAAAAAGCACCTAAAAATTAAATTCCAAGCCCTAACTCTAATTTTCATATCCTAAACCCTAAAAAATACACCCTACCCCTAATTCCCTACACCCTAAACCCCAAACCCTAAACTCGTTATTTTAAAATGGAGGCACCAGTAAGGGCATAGTTAGGGGCAGATATTTCCATCCCATATAAATGTTCCATATAGGCAATATTGCAAGTTCTTTAAGAGCTATTTTCTCATTTTACTCATTTAACATAAATAGGAACCGTTACCAATCTGCATGTAGTTAAAAGCTCTCAGTTGACATCCTCTTCCCTTAAGATTGTGAGTTCAATACTCATTAGGAGCAGATTTTCCCTTCCCTCTCTTCTTAGGTACAAATTGTTAAAAAAACATAGATTAGAACCAACATTGTTGGTGTCAGTTTTAATGTAACAGACGAAACATTGATATTTTGGGTGAGTAATAGATCGAGTTGAGTAAATTTTTTTTGAGTTTTTCGAGTTTATGATTCCTATTTTGTATCTCAAACTTTATTTGAAAATTTTTCGAGTGAGTTGTTCAAGTTTCTGTTCAAATTTAATAGTAGATATTTATAATGTTATGAAAGTAATTGGTTCCAATTTAAACGTTTTTCTGTAATCATATGCGATATATATATATATATATATATATATATATATATATATATATCATTTGCGACATACATTTATTAGGAAAAGTTGAGGGACTCTACTCGACTTGAGCTTAAAAACTAATATACTAATTACTAAATTTTTTTTGAGTTATTCGAAGTCTGTTTTTATAACTCAAACTTTATTTGAAATTTTTTCAAGCCGAGATTATAAAATTATGATTCAAGTTAAGTCGAGTCGAAAAAATCATTTTTTTTCAAGTCGAATTTTACTCACCCCTAGTTCATATTACTAAAAATTTCAAGTTATTTGATGTCTCATTTTACAACTAGACTTGAACTTGTGAAATTATGATCCGAGTTAAGTCGAGTCGAGTAAAAAAATTTGATTTTTTAGAGTCGATTTTTACTCACCCCTAGTTCTTATTACTAAAAATTTTGAATTATTCGAGCAAAGTTTAGAGACTCAACTCGAACTTGAATACTAATCCACTAATTACTAAAACTTTTCGAGTTATTTAAAGTCTCATTTTATAACACGAATTTTCTTTAAAAAATTTCCGAGTCGAATCGAAAAATTCGATTTTTTCATGTCGAGTTTAGCTCACCCCTAATTCATATTATATATATATATCATCTAACATTTAAATCAACTGTGTGAAACTATTACAAGTTCAAGAGTGGAGACCATGGGAATACAATCATCCTTGTGGTTCTATATGGCTCAACGTGATTAGTCTTTGTATGCACCCTTAAAAATGGGTAGATGGAGTGAAAATAAAAGCCAAAAAACATGAAAATTACATGGCTGGTCATGGGCATCAATGGGATTGGAAGGTAGAAGATGAAGCCATTTTGAAGAGAAGGAAGTTGAGACTCCCCATTTTTACAGGTTCGAACTCTTAACATAAAATTTTATCTGTTTCTGAGGCCGGTCACGGGCATCAATGGAGATGGTAGGTGGAAGATGAAGTTGTTTTGAAGAGAAGGAAATTGAGACTTCCCATTGTAAAGTAAATGAAAGTCCCTGTAGAATGGGAGAAATAACACCCAAACTTTGAACCCACCGCACATTGCCATCCTTCCCCATATTTGCTGTCAAATTCCTGTACCCCAAAAAATCAAAATTTTCAGTCAAACCACTGCAAAACCATGCAAAGAAGGATACATTTTTTCATGTCAAATTCCGCTCACCCCTAGTTCATATTATATCAAAATATATATAAATATCATTGGATTAATATCCTATACACTGGCGGTGGAAACTAAAAGTTTCCACAAGCGCCTTAGCTTTAGAGTATAGGGAGTTTAGGGTATAGGGTTTAGGTGTATGGTTTAGAATTTAGGGATAGTTGTTTCAATTTAAGGTTTAGGGTTATAATTTAGGGTTTATAGGTTAGGATTTAGTTTTTAAGGTAATATGGTGAGGATTTAGGTTTCCACCCCTACACCTAAACCCATAAACCCTATACCCTAAACTAACTCTCGATACCCTAAAACTAAGGCGCTTGTGGAAACTTTCCGTTTCCACCGCCTGTGTATAGAATATTTATCCAATGTCATTTAGCATTTAAATCAACTGTGTGAAATTATTACAAGTTTAAGAGTGGAGACCATGGGAATACAATCATCCTTGTGGTTCTATATGGCTCAACGTGATAAGTCTTTGTATGCACCCTTAAAAATGGGTAGATGGAGTGAAAATAAAAGCAAAAAACATGAAAATTACATGGCTGGCCATGGGCATCAATGGGATTGGAAGGTGGAAGATGAAGCCATTTTGAAGAGAAGAAAGTTGAGACTCCCCATTTTTACAAGTTCAAATCCTTAACATAAAATTTTGCGTATGTTCCTGAGGCTGGTCACGGGCATCAACGGAGATGGTAGGTGAAAGATGAAGTTGTTTTGAAGAGAAGGAAGTTGAGACTCCCCATTGTAAAGTAAATGAAAGTCCCTGTAGAATGGGAGAAATAACACCCAAACTTTGAACCCACCACACATTGCCAGCCTTCCCCATATTTGATGTCAAATTCATGTACCCCAAAAATCAAAATTTTCAGTCAAACCACTGCAAAACCATGCAAAGAAGGATACATTTTTCATGTCAATTTAAGAAGAAAAAAGAGAGACCTTTTTTATAAATCCGGCAATGGATTTGCAGTCAGAAACATCGTAGTAATCCAAAGCTTAAGAAGCAGAAGACATGGCATGTATCTGCATCTTCAATGGCATGTCTGTGTTTTCCACCAAAGCTTTTCCTTCCAACATCTGTCCTCTGCTTCTCTTTTGTTGTCTCCCAAAGAAACAAAGAATCCTAGTTTGGGATTTTATGCCTGGAAATCAGTTTCTTAATAAACAACAAAGCAAAATGTGAAGGAGATGAAGGGTTTTTGTTTTTGTTTTTTTTAACAAAAGTGAAGGAGTAAAGTGGTATATATAATGTACGAACAAGGTAATGATATGGTGGTAGGCTGGATCGTTTTGCCAACGCTTTTGTCCTTCCATTTTCATATTTTGTTTTTGTTTTTTCAGTTTTACTTATGGTTTGCAGGTTTTTTTTTGCATTAATGTTGTTGACCTTTTATTTTAAGTTTTGAGTGTTTTTTATTTCATGATTTAGAGTAATTGTTAAGGTAGTTGAGGCAGTGGCGAACAGCCGAACAATACCGTCTTTAGGTATGGGTACAGGGGCGGAACTAGAAATTTATAAGGATCAAAATAAAATTAAAAAAATAAAATTTATAAAGGGGCCAAATGAAATTAAAAATTTTGAGGGGTTCATACTAAAATTTTACAAATTTTGAAGAGATTATAGAAGTAATTTTACTTTTTTTCTATAAAAAAATCTATCATATTCCTAATGACAAAAAGTTGGCGGGGATCAAACCCCCTTAAACCCCTATGTTCTGGCAGGGCCAAGTTTTTCTATCATATTCTATATTATAGTCTAATTTTTTAATGCTTATTATTAGGGGTGGGTTTACTTTTAAAATTTTAATTTTAACGCTAATTATTAGGACTCAATTTTCTCCCAACATTTGTTATTAGATGCCTACTCTTAATATTTAATTTTCCCCAATATTTGTTATTAGAGATCCAACTTTTTCAATACTTATTATAAGGCCTATTTTTTCAATATTTATTATTAGGGACATACTCTTAAATTTTAATTTTTTCAATATTTGTTACTAGAGAGTCAATTTATTTTTCTAATACTTACAATTAGGGTCCAATTTCCCCTATATTTGTTTTTAGGGACATACTCTTAAAATTCAATGTTTTTGAGCAAGTACATTTAGCCGGTTGGCCAAGCTCCTCATCTTTGTTCTCTCATATTTCCTTAGGTCATGAGTTCTAGACCCACTAGGAGCACCCCTTCCTTCCCATAGAGTCCCTCTTCCCCTCGCCTCTAGGTAGAATTAGAATTATGTTTTGTCAAAAAAAAAATATTTTTTAATATTTGTTATTAGGGTTTAGTTTTTTCCAATACTTGTTCTTATGGGCATAATTTTTTTCCAATATTGGTTATCAGGAACATGCTCTTAAAATTTATTTATTTTTTAATACTTGTTAGAGACTTATTTTTCTAATACTTGTTATTAGATGTCTACTTTTAATATTTGTTATTAGGAGCCTAATTTTTAAGTTCGTCCTTGAGCTACTAAAATCTAAAGAACGGCTCTGGTCGCGAACAATACATGTCGACTTTTGGGAAAGTTGCTAGCACTGCAAGCTGACTTTAGCTGAGTACAAGGAAATGTGCAAGCACTGCAAGCCGACTTCAGGCACTGCAAGCCGACTTCAGGCTAACTGCATGTCTGGTTGTTGGTCACTTCAATAAATTTCATTGATAACTCTATTGATTTGATGACAATCTCATAGATCAAGAAAAAGAAAATACATCAAATCTTGAAATAAAAAAATTTAACAACATTATCCTAAAATTTATCCCTAATTAATAGCATTGGTTAAACAATCAGAATGCATTGAGCCGATTCGAAATAGTATATCAACATTGGAATAAACTGAAGAGTTAGCAATAAGTTTCGCTCGAGTAGTTAAACTCCGCATTTAACATATAAATGTTCAATACGGGAAATATTGCAAAGTTCTTTAACTGCAATTTTCTCATTTTACTCACTTAACATAGATTGAAACCGTCACCAATCTCTAGAGTAGATGATTATAAACTCTTAGTTATATCTTTTTTTCTCTTTAATTTGTGGGTTCAATACTCATTAAGAGTAAATTTCTCAATTTTTTGAGTTAGTTGAGTTTACGAACTCGATTTTATAACTCAAACTTATCAAATTATGATCCAAGTTAAGTTGGGTTGAGTCAAAAAAATCGATTTTTTCGAGTCGAATTTTACTCATCCCTAGTTCATACTACTAAAATTTTTGAATTATTCGAGAAAAGTTGAGACTCAACTTGTACTTGAAAATTAATCCACTAATTATAAAAAAATTCGAATTATTTGAAGTCTTATTTTGTAACACAAACTTTATTTGAAAATTTTCCGAGTCGAATCAATAAATTCGATTTTTTTGCGTCAAGTTTTACTCGCCCTAATTCATATCATATCAATATATATATATATATATATCATCTAGCATTTAAATCAATTGTGTGAAACTATTACTAGTTCAAGAATCGAGATGGGGGTTGGGATCGAATTTGAAACGTAGGGCAGTGGGTGATGTACTAAAGAAGCAACGGGTGGATATGGCAATGGTACAGGAGTCGAAATTGGAGGAGGTATCAGCTCTAATGCTTACATGTATGTGGGCATCGGATGGGTTTGATTTTGTTTTTTCACCGTCGATAGGTGCATCAGGGGGCTTGATCACGGTTTGGGAAACATCACGATTCAATGTCGCTACTCTAGAGGTGGATCGCAATTTTATATTCATCAGAGGTAGATAGCGTGCGGAAGAATTAAGTTGTTACATGCTGAATGTCTATGCTCCTTGCGATGCGGAGGCACAGAAACAGTTGTGGCAACAATTAGGGGAGATTATTCTGGGTATCAATGAACCTTGGTGTATCGCAGGGGATTTCAATTCCATACGTTGGCTATCGGAACGTGCAGGGTGTAGTTCGGTGGCGACAGGTATGAAAGAATTTTCTGATTTTATTGAACATGTTGGGCTTGTTGATTTGCCGTTGATAGGGAAGCAATTCACATGGTTTGGGAGGGGTTTTAGGCGTAGTCGAATCGATAGATTTTTGATATCTTCTGCTTGGGTGGATGCTTTTAATAATATTGGTCAGCATGCTTTGTCGAGGGGGGTGTCGGACCACACACCTCTATTATTGGCGTGTGATGAACAGGACTGGGGGCCTCGCCCTTTTCACTTCATAAATTGTTGGTTGGAGGATAACAAAAATGTTCTTGAACTATCTAATGAATGGAGTAGATTGTCGGATCAGGGGGTTGGTAATGTTAATATTATGGTAAAACTCCGAACCATGAAGAGCTTCTTGCGCAATTGGAACCGGGTGGTGTTTGGTGATGTGGAACAGGAAATACAGTCAATCCAAACGAAATTGGATGGTGCAGATGCGGCGGGTTCGAATGTTGAACAGTGTGAATCGGAAGCTGCTTTGATTGAGTGGAAAAGGGAGTGGCTACAACGTTTGTGGCAGGCTATTAGGCGTAAGGAATCGCTTTGGCGACAGATATCAAGGGCGAGTTGGTTGCGGTTAGGTGATCGCAACACAGCATTCTTCCACCGTGCGGCAAAGCTTAGAGCTGTGCGGAATATGATTTCAGGGCTATTGATAAATGGTCGGTGGGAAATGAATGTTCATCACCTTCGGAAACATATAGTGACAGATTTCACCATGCATTTTAAGGCAGCAAAACGTCGTTGCACTTGGACTATAATGGGTGAGTTCGGCAGGGCTGATAGGAACATCAATGAAGCCTTAGTGGCACCTTTTTGTCGTGAGGAAGTGTGGGAGGTTATACGTGGCTGTGATGGCTCGAAAGCGCCAGGACCGGATGGGTTTAGCATGGCTTTCTTTAAAGTATGTTGGAACACAGTGAGCGAGGATGTGTTAAGGTTCCTAGGCGAGTTTCACGCAACCGGCAAGTTACCACCGGGTGTAAACTGTACATTCCTAGTCTTGATTCCTAAGATCGATTCACCTAAGGTACTCAGCGACTACCGTCCGATAAGCCTTGTTAATTCAGTCTATAAAATCCTTGCGAAATTTTTAGCTACAAGGTTGCAAAGAGTGCTAGGGTCGCTGATTAGTGAGCATCAGTCGGCTTTTATTCGTGGCCAACATATAGTGGATGGCATTCTTCTTGCAAACGAGATAATTCACTCATTACGGAAGAGTTCGAGGGGTGGTTTGGTGCTTAAGCTAGACTTCGCTAAAGCCTATGATTGCGTGAGATGGGATTTTTTGGATCATATGCTGGTTTGTATGGGCTTTTGTGAGGTATGGCGTCACTGGATTATGGAATGTGTTTCAACGGTTCGAATGTCTGTGCTGTTAAATGGGTGTGCTACGACTGAGTTTACAATGGGGCGTGGATTGCGACAGGGCTGTCCACTGTCGCCATTGTTATTTGTTATCGTAGTGGAGGCGCTTCACAGCTTATTGGTTCAGGCTGAGACGGCGGGCTTAATTAAGGGCGTTTGTGTTGCACCGGGGGTATCCATATTGCATTTGCAATTCGCAGATGATACCGTTTTGTTTTTTGAGGCCTCTCCTGGCTGTACTGACTCTATCAGACGTATTCTCAATTGCTTCCAAGTATGTTCAGGCTTGCAAATAAATTTCAGCAAGTCGCCATTATATGCTATTGGGGTTGAAGAGGAGTTCACCAATTTGTGTGCTAAGGCGTTGGGATGTAGACGCGGTTCTTTCCCTTTCACCTATTTGGGGATGTCGTTAGGCTCTAACCCGCGAAGTTTGGCGGTTTGGGAACCGGTTATTGCAAATGTTCGTCGGAAATTAGCATGTTGGAAGCGTAAATCGATGTCATTTGCGGCACGAGTTACTTTGGTTAACGCTATCCTCTCTTCTTTGCCGATTTATTACATGGGCGTGTTTCGCATTCCCAAAGGAGTTATCGCAGCAATTGATAAGATTTGCCGTGCTTTTCTTTGGGGTGGCGTAAATTTACATAGAAAAATGAGCAGAGTTAGCTGGAAGTTGGTGTGTAGACCGCGACATTTGGGTGGTCTGGGAATAACGGATTTACAGGTGCGCAACACGGCTATGTTATCTAAATGGTCGTGGCGATATGCCACGGATGCATCGTCGCTATGGAGGGCCATTATAGTGGCTAAATATGGGGAGGATGTTCAATGGTGGAGATTTAATTCCCCCTGTCAGCGTGCGATGTCGGTGGTGTGGAAACAGATTGTGCAAACTGCTTGTTCGGCTCAAGTGCAGCGAAGTTTCCATGAGAAGCTGTTATGGCAAGTGGGGGAGGGTAGTCGAGTTCTTTTTTGGTTTGATTCATGGTGTGCGAGCAAGCCTTTAAAAGATATATTTCCACGGCTATTCTCTTGTGTTATCAATAAATTAGCACTGGTCGTGGATTATTCAGTACAAGGGGTTTCTTCACTCACGATGGGCAGAGTTTTTCCATCGTCCGCTTTGCGCTTTTGAGGCGGGGCTGTTGCGAGATCTGCGGGCAGTGATAGGCGACATTCATATACATAGAGGTGTCCGCGACAAGCTGATTTGGACTCCGGATAGTAGAGGTATGTTCACGGTCAAAGTTGTTTCTCAGATTTTGATGTTAGATGAAGCTGGGGAGAGCGAGTTTGGGGCATGTTTCACGTGGAAAGTTTTGGTTCCACCGAAAGTACAGGCTTTCCTGTGGTTTGTTTGGTTGCATCTCCTACCGACGTTTGATTTTTTGAGCCGTAGGGGTGTTGTTTTTTAGGGGCAATGCACGTTGTGTTTCTGGCTTAGGGAATGGGAGGAAGACGCGGATCATCTATTGTACTCGTGCCCTGTGGTTCAGCGTATATGGGACTGGTTTCACTGCTAGTGGAGAGTGTGTTTACCGCTGCCGCAAACTTTGTCTGATTTCTTTTTACCCGACTTCCATTGCTCGCTTTCGGGTACGCGTCACTGCATGTGGGTGTCATGCGTAGCAGCGATGTTATGGTCGATTTGGTTAGAACGGAATGAGATGGTTTTCAACAAGAAATCCTTACCTGTCGAGGAGGTGTGCTTCTTGATTAAATTGCGCTCGTTTTATTGGATGCGTACTTTAAGGAATGATCTATGCATTGGCGAGGCGATGTGGTGGGAATGTCCGAGTCTTTACTCTGAGCCATCACATTCGCGATCAGCACGGCTTGGTATTTGTTGGGAACCACCATCGCGGGGGATCTTGAAGTTTTCGGTGGATGGTTTTGCACGTGGTAAGCCGGGTCCTGCAGGCTTTGGGGGCGTGTTACGCGATGAGCATGGTAGTATCTTGGCGCTATTTTCTGGCCCTCTTGGTCTCAAACGAGGCTGAACTGCGAGCGATTGCTTTTGCGTTATCGTACTTTCGGAAGTCAGCATGGGCAGCTCTTCCTTTGGTAGTAGAGTCGGATTCCATGGTTGCTATTAGTTGGGTGTTACATATGGACAAACAGCCATGGCGTTTTTGGGAGGTATTTCATGAGATTGACAGTTGTTGCTCTACTCTACATTCGGTATGTTTTTCCCATATTTTCCGTGAGGTGAATGGCTTAGCAGACGCGTTGGCAAAGGAGGGGGTAACGCGGATTTCATTATTTTGTGCTTGTTAGTGTTAGCGTTTTGGTTTTGCTTCCGATTGTGGTTCGTTGGACTCTTGTTTTACCACATACAATTCGTACTCTTTTCCTCCATTAGGCTTTAGGGAGGTTTTTAACGAGGCGACCGTTGTGGCATTTTGGTTGTATATTGCTTCTTAATATACGACATCATTGAGCAAAAAAGTTCAAGAATCGAGACCATGGAAATACAATCATTCTTGTGGTTCTTTATGGCTCGACGTGACTAGCCTTTCTGTATATAGTCTTAAAAATGGGTTGATGGAGTGAAAATTAAAGCAAAAAACATGAAAATTACATGGCTGGCAATGGGAACAGTGGGATTGGGGGTGGAAGATAAAGCCATGTTTGAAGAGAAGGAAGTTGAGACTCCCAATTTTTACAGGTTTGAACCCTTAACATAAAATTTTACGTCCATTTCTGAGGCTGGTTATTGGCATCAATGCAAATGGTAGGTGGAAGATGAAGCTATTTTGTAGATAAGGAAATTGAGACTCCCCAGTGTAAAGTAAATGAAAGTCCCTGTAGAATGGGAGAAATAACACCCAAACTTTGAACCCACCACACATTGCCATCCTTCTCCATATTTGCGGTCAAACTCCTGTATCCCCAAAATTCAAAACTTTTCAGTCAAACCACTGCAAAACCATGCAAAGAAGGAAACATTTTTACGTCAAGTTAAGGGAAAAAAGAGAGACCTTTTTTAAATATCCGGCGATTGATTTGCAGTCAGAAACATCGTAGTAATCCAAAGCTTGAGAAGCAGAAGACATGGCATGCAACTGCATCTTCAATGGCATATCTGTGTCTTCCACCAAACCTTTTCCTTCCAACATGTTTCCTCTACTTCTCTTCTGTTGTCTCAGGAAGAAACAAGAATCCTAGTCTGGGATTTTATGCATGAAACAACAAAGCAAAATGCGAAGGAGATGAAGGTTTTTGTTTGTTTGTTTTTTTTACAAAAGTGAAGGAGTAAAGTGGTATATATAACGCACCAACAAGGTAATATTAGGGTGGTAGGTATGCTGGATCGTTTTGCCAACGCTTTTGTGCTTTTCTCTCTCTGTAAGGCATTTTTTTTATCCTTCCATTTTCATTTTTGTTTTTGTTTTTTTTAGTTTTGCTTATGGTTTGCAGGGTTTTTTTTCATTAAAGTTGTTTACTTTTTTATTTTAGGGTGATTGTTACGGTGGCTTTAGATAGTCGCGAACACTACATGTAATTTTTTGGGAAAGTCTCAGCCCTGCAAACTGACTTCAGCCGATATGGGGAAATTTGCCAGCACTGCAGGTCGACTTTATGCTAATTGCAGTTCTCAGTGTTGGTTACTTCACTAAATCACATTGGTTATTCCATTGATTTGAAGACAATCATCCTAGATCATGAAAAGAAAGCACTTCACACCTTGAATAAAAAATTTAACAACATTATCCCAAAAATTACCCCTGATTTGCAGCATTGCTTAAACAATCGAAATGCAAGAACAAGGTGATTGTTGGTAATGCTTCTAGTATTACTAGAGCTATATCCCACATTGGTTGGGAAAATAGCTAGTGAAGCGTATTTATACCCATGCTTCCTCCCTCCCTTGTTGAGTGTGAAAGAACAAGGGAAGTCTTCGCGCGCTGCTGCCCGGCTGGCTCGGGCTTGGGTTACATGTGTTTTTGACACATATTCTTTTTGGAGAAAATTCGTATGGAATTTTCTTAAGAACAAAAGATTATATGTGAAAGAATTTTTTTTCTTTTTATTTATAGGCTTTGAGAAAACTGTTCGAATCAGAATTTATTTTTTAAATTAAATTCATATTTGAACGTTGCAGTTTGATTCGAACGTTTCAGTCAAATTCAAGTTGTAACAACACTGTTTATTGCATGGTTATGGAGGTTGTTATTGCAGTTGTTACAGCATTATTATTTATGCTGTTATACAGAATTAATTCTGTAATAATTTGGACAGTGAAATGTCTTTTATGACCAAGATGTCCAGCCTATAAATAGAGGTGTTGCATGCACCATTTGATATATCAAACACATTGCAAACACTACAAAATTCTCTCTGTTTCCTCCATTGTTCGAGTATCATTCGAGTAGTACCACCGTTGTTCACTCTGGAGTCGAGTGTACGGTTCTTGGAGCGTCCGTGTGCACCTCGGGGGACATTCTGCCTGTGAAGCGACTACATTGTTCGGGGCAGTTTTATTTCTAAGGCAGTGGCCACCATACCACAACACGATTCACATTTTTTATTACTGTTTTTTATAATTTTCAGTCAGTGCTAACAGCCGGTTTTGCAGTTCTATTTTACCAACAATCGAGTCAAAATCATATATCAACATCGGATTAAATTGAAGAGTTAGCAATAAATTTTGATCGAGTAGTTAAACCCAGCATTAACATATAAATGTTTAATATGGGCAGTATTGCAAAGTTCTTTAAGTGCAATTTTCTCATTTTACTCATCTAACATAAATTGAAACCTTTAACAATATCTAGAGCATGTGGTTAAAAGCTCTTAATTGACATCCCTCTCTCTCTTAAGGTTGTGGGTTCAATATCCATTAGGAGCAGATTTTCCCTTCCCTCTCTCTAGCTACGAATTGTTAAAAAAACATAGATTAGAACCAGCATTGTTGGTGCCATATTGTAAGGTAACAAACGAAACATTGATATTCTGGGTGAGTAATTGATCGAGTCGACTCAAAAAAAATTGAGTTTATGAGCCTTATTTTATAACTCAAACTTTATTTGAATTTTTTTAGTTGAGTTGTTCAAGTTTCTGTTCGAATTTAATAGTTGATATTTATAATGTTATGATTGTAATTGGTTCCAATTTAAACGACTTTTTATAATCATATATATATATATATCATTTTGCGATATACATTTATCATGAAAAGTTGAGGGACAATTACCTTAGATCATTAAAAGAAAACACTTCACAACTTGATTTAAAAATTTAACAACATTATCCCAAAAATTACCCTTGATTTACAGCATTGCTTAAACAATCGGAATGTAAGAAATCGAGTCAAAACCCTATATCGACATCGGAATAAACTGAAGAGTTAGCAATAAATTTCGATCGAGTAGTTAGGAGTAGACGATTTCCATCCATAAATAAGTAAAAATCTTCTGCGCCCTAACTATGCCTCCTTGTATGCCCTCTACTAAAAAATACTTAAAAATTAAATTCTAAGCCCTAACTCTAATTTCTATATCCTAAACCCTAAAAATACACCTTACCCCTAATTCCCTATACCATAACCCTAAGCCCCAACTTTAAACCCCAAACTCTAAACCTGATATTTTAAAATGGAGGCACCAATAAGGGCATAGTTAGGGGTAAACGATTTACATCCCATATAAATGTTCAATATGGGCAATATTGCAAAGTTCTTTAAGAGCAATTTTCTCATTTTACTCATTTAACATAAATAGGAACCGTTAACAATATGCACGTTGTTAAAAGCTCTTAGTTGACATTCTCTTTCCTTAAGATTGTGGGTTCAATCCCATTAGAAGCAGATTTTCCTTTCCATCTCTCCTTAAGTGCAAATTGTTAAAAAAAACATAGATTAGAACCAACATTGTTGGTGTCAGTTTTTAATGTAACAGACGAAACATTGATATTCTGGGTGAGTAATTGATCGAGTCGAGTAAATTTTTTTTGGGTTGGTCGAGTTTATGGGTCCTATTTTATATCTCAAACTTTATTTGAAAATTTTCGAGTGAGTTGTTCAATTTTCTGTTCAAATTTAATAGTAGATATTTATAATGTTATGATAGTAATTGGTTCCAATTTAAACGGTTTTCTATAATCATATGCGATATACATATACATACATATATATATATATATATATATATATATATATATATATATATATCATTTGCGACATACATTTATTAGGAAAAGTTGAGGGAGTCTACTCGACTCGAACTTAAAAACTAATATACTAATTACTAAAAAATTTGATTTATTGGAAGTCCGTTTTTATAACTCAAACTTTATTTGAAATTTTTTCAATCCGAGATTATAAAATTATGATTCAAGTTAAGTCGAGTCGAAAAAGTTAATTTTTTCGAGTCCAATTTTACTCACCCCTAGTTCATATTACTTAAAATTTCAAGTTATTCGATGTCTCATTTTACAACTAGACTCGAACTTGTAAAATTATGATCCGGGTTAAGTCGAGTCGAGTCAAAAAATTTGATTATTTTAGAGTCGATTTTTACTCACCCCTAGTTCTTATTACTAAAAATTTTGAATTATTCGAGCAAAGTTTAGAGACTCGACTCGAACTTGAAAACTAATCCACTAATTACTAAAAAATTTCGAGTTATTTAAAGTCTCATTTTATAACACAATTTTTTTAAAATTTTCTGAGTCGAATAGTAAAAATTGATTTTTTCTTGTCGAGTTTAGCTCACCCCTAATTGATATATATATAGAGAGAGAGAGAGAGAGATCATCTAGCATTTAAATCAACTGTGTGAAACTATTACAAGTTCAAGAGTGGAGACCATGGGAATACAATCATCATTGTGGTTCTATATGGCTCGACGTGATTAGTCTTTGTATGCACCCTTAAAAATGGGTAGATGGAGTGAAAATAAAAGCAAAAAAACATGAAAAATTACATGGCTGGCCATGGGCATCAATGGGATTGGAAGGTGGAAGAAGAAGCCATATTGAATAGAAGGAAGTTGAGACTCCTCATTTTTACATGTTCGAACTTTTAACATAAAATTTTGCGTCTGTTCCTGAGGCCGATCACGGGCATCAATGGAGATGGTAGGTGGAAGATGGAGCTGTTTTGAAGAGAAGGAAGTTGAGACTCCCAATTGTAAAGTAAATTAAAGTCCCTGTAGAATGGGAGAAATAACACCCAAACTTTGAACCCACCACACATTGCCATCCTTCCCCATATTTGGTGTCAAATTCCTGTACCCAAAAATCAAAATTTTCAGTCAAACCACTGCAAAACCATGCAAAGAAGGATAGATTTTTATGTCAAGTTAAGGGGGGAAAAGAGAGACCTTTTTGATAAATCCGGCAATGGATTTGCAGTCAGAAACATCGTGGTGATCCAAAGCTTGAGAAGCAGAAGACATGGCATGTATCTGCATCTTCAATGCCATATCTGTGTCTTCCACCAAAGCTTTTCCTTCCAACATGTTTCCTCTACTTCTCTTTTGTTGTCTCCAGAAGAAACCAAGAACCCTAGACTGGGATTTTGTGCCTGAAAATCAGTTTCTTAAGAAACAAAAACGTAAAATGTGAATGAGATGAAGGTTTTTTTTTTTTTTTACAAAAAGTGAAGGAGTAAAGTGGTATATATTATGTACGAACAAGGTAAGAATAGCCTAATTGGTGGTAACCTGGATGGTTTTTCCAACGCTTCTGTGATTTTCTCTCTGTAAGGGCCTTTTTTATCATTCCAATTTCATTTTTGTTTTTGATTTTTTGCATAGTTTTGCTTGCTTATTGTTTTTATTTAGTTATCGGTTGTAGAGCTTATTATTTTTCTAATTAATTTTAATGTATTACTTTTACTAGATATAAATAAAAAATACAATAAGAGAGAGAAATATTTCATGAGCTTTTTTATTACCTTACTCACAGTTTTAACAGTAAAAAATAATTAAATTATTTTTTATTTTTTAGTATATTTTTTATTAAGTAGAGATATTATATTTTCAAGATAAATGTTAGTATTAGAACTCATATAAGATTAAGAAGTTATTAGATGGACACGGCTCACCACGTCATCCGTGGCCCCAACCAATAAGGTCCATCCATCTCACAATATTTTTTTTTATTCAAATTCCTTCGCGACGTCGCCATCCATCTCACAATAACTTTCAAATAACTACTCATTCTTTATTTAGACATAGGAAAGATGTAAAAATTCACCTTGAAAAAATATGAGATAGATGGACTTTAATGGCAGGGACCACAGATGACGTGATGAGCCAGGTCCATCTAATAAATTTTCTATAAGATGGGATAATATGAATTTCATTGGTCACTAGGTTAATTTGTGTATCTCTCAAAATTTCTACTCAATTCTTATATCTCATTTTTAAAAACAGTTATTTGAAAGTTTTAATTTGATTGATGTGAAATTATTCAATAGACTTACGTGGAAAAATAATTTTCACAAAGGGTTAAATTCAGGGATTAGAGATTTAAGTTAGGATTATAATAAAAAATTAAAAAATTCTATGACACTATGTATATAAGCTTTTATATTTTTCATAACACTAAATAAATTCATAATTTCCAATTTACAACCAAACAAGAGATAATATTATATTTGAAGCCCTTTTTTGAATTGAAGTAGAACTAAAAAATGTGGAGCGAGTTCTTAGAACTTTCGAACTAGCGTCGAGAATGAAACTAAATCTGAAAAAGAGTAAGATACTGGGTATTAATGTTCAAGACCATATTCTGCAAGAATGGGCTGTCTCTATTGGGTGTATGGTGGAGAAATTCCCTACAAATTATTTTGGACTACCATTGGGAGCGAAACGAAACTCAGCTACTATTTAGGAACCAATAATTAGAAAATTCCTTAAAAGGCTTGAAGGGTGGCAACCGAAATTTCTATCGTACGAGGGTAGACTCGTTCTCATTAAAGCTATACTTTCCAGCCTCCCTGTTTTCTTCCTTTCGTTGTTTAAAATGCCTATTTCAGTTTCTAAGCGCCTTAATTCTTTGATGGCGAGGTTTCTTTGGGGAGGTTCTGCAGAAAAGAACAAGGTTCATTGGGTAAGCTGGGCACAAGTTTGTCTCCCTAAACAAGCGGGGGGCCTTGGAATTAATGACTTAACCGTTACCAACAAAGCAATGCTATGTAAGTGGGGGATTCGATATAGTAACGAAAGAGACAATTTTTGGCAAATGGTCTTTGATTGTAAATCCTCCGAAACAGAGAAAGGATTGCTTCCGCCAAATCCTTCTTATCGTAATTTCTCTTGGATTTGGAACGATATCCTTAGAGCGTTCCATAGCGAAGATTCGATTGGATATTGCATAAGGGCAAATCTCTCTCTCCAAGTTGGCAATGGGGCTAATGTCTTGTTCTGGGACTATGTGTGGATAGGCGATTGTTCTTTGAAGTCGAGGTTTCCCCGGATTTATGGCCTTGCATGCTCCCAAGCCGGTGTGATCTCCGATTTTGGATCCAAATCCTCCATAGGATGGTCGTGGCATATTCCAATGCGAAGGGCTCTGTTTGATCGCGAGTTGCCGTCTTGGGAAAAGTTCTTAAACTGCCTCAACAACTTTAAAGACAGTGGCCTTGACAGGGATTGGGTCCGTTGGTCGGGTGCGAGTGATGGGACTTTTACTGTTAAATCTTTGAAACAATTATGTGTAGGACCTATTGCTGATAGTAAATTCTGGAATCTGTTCATATGGATTGGCCTTGCTCCCCCTAAGGTTGAATTGTTCATGTGGTTGTTGATGAAAAATAGAGTTCCGGTAAGAGCTGAACTAGGTAAAAGGGGCTGCCATATCGAAGACATCTTATGCCCTTTGTGCAAAGAAAATCCGGAGACGCCAGCACATTTATTTTTTACTTGTTCAATAAGTTGGAGGCCGCGGTCTACTTTCTGTGCGCTGCTGGGGAAAATCAGTGTTTTCCCTTGTGACCCAACATCGTTCTTGGAAGCGTGGGGCTCTTTGGGCAAACCGAAATTGAGCGAGGTTTGGTCCCTAATTCCTTTTGCAATAGTGTGGTCGATCTGGTTGTATAGGAATGAGTTGATTTTCAATAAATCAAAACTAGACGAGAGTCAATTGTATTTTCTGGTTCGATTGAGGCTTGCACTTTGGATCAAAGCAAAGTTCAACGAGTGTCGTGTCCATCTTAATAGCACAATCTCAGACCCTCTAGTGGTGGAGAATAATATGTTACATAAGAAATGTTTGGCTCCTCATCCTACTTGGAAGCCCCTGCCAGTGGGTTGGGTTAAGATGAATGTTGATGGTGCTATGAGAGTTTCCGATGGAAAATATGGCGTTGGGGGCATTTTGAGGGACGATTCGGGGGAGACACTTGGTTTTTTTTCTAAACAGTGCCAGTCGGGCCCTTCCTTGGTGATTGAAGTATGGGCAATAAAAAAAGGACTGAATTTTTGTTTGAATTCAGGTTAGAATAGTAAGGCTAGGATTGTTATTGAATCGGATTGCAAAGCGGCGGTAGACTTGATTCTCCAAGAAGCAAATATTCTGACGCATCTTGCGGGGACTATTGAAGCTCTAAGGTGTAAATTGAGGAGGTTTGGTTGTCTGTTAAAATGGATCCCCAGGTCATGCAATACTAGAGCAGATTCCTTGGCTAAAGAGGGTATTGGATAATTTTGGTACATGGTTTGCTTCGTTTTGGGTAGCAGGTTCTTAGGCATTATATGTTTTTCAAAATCTTGGGATGTAATAGGATCTCTAAAAGCTGGTTTGTAATGGTTTGAGTTTTATAAATAAATTTGGGAACTCTTTTCCCCCTTCCTAGGTCTAGTGGGGGTTTTTAACGAGGCGCTTTTACCTTTCAAAAAAAAAGAATGGGAGAAATAACACCCAAATTGTGAACAACAAAGCAAAATGTGAAGGAGGGATTTTTTGTTTTTGTTTTTTTACAAAAGTAAAGGAGTAAAGTGGTATATATAACGTACGAACAAGGTAACGATATGGTGGTAGGCTGGATCATTTTGCCAACGTTTTTGCCTTTCCATTTTCATTTTTTTGTTTTTGTTTTTTCAGTTTTGCTTATGGTTTGCACTTTGTAGGGTTTTTTTTTTTTGCAATAAAGTTGTTAACCCTTTATTTTAAGTTTTGAGTGTTTTTTATTTCACGATTTAGAGTAATTGTTACTGTGGTTGAGGTAGTCGAGAACAATACCGTCTCTAGGTATGGGTAGAAAGGGTGTGTACCGAAGGTCCAATTTTTTCTATAATATTTTTATATTATGGTTCAATTTTTTTAATGCTTATTATTAAGTATTTACTCTTAATATTTAATTTTCTTAACACTTATTATTAGGACTCAATTTTCACCCAACATTTGTTATTAGGGGCTTACTCTTAATATTCAATTTTCCCAATATTTATTATTAGAGATCTAACTTTTTCAATACTTATTATAAGGGCCTGTTTTTTTTTAATATTTGTTATTAGGGACATACTCTTAAATTTAAATTTTTTCAATATTTGTTACTAGAGAGCTAATTTATTATTTTAATACTTACAACTAGGGCCCAATTTTCCCCTATATTTATTTTTAGGGATATACTCTTAAAATTCAATGTTTTTGAGCTAGTACATTTGACTGGTTGGTCAAGCTCCTCATCTTTGTTCTCCCATATTCCTTTAGGTCATAAGTTCTAGACCCATTATAGGCACCTCTTCCTTCCCATGAAATCTCCCTTCCCCTCGCCTATAGGTAGGATTAGGATTAAAATTATGTTTAGTCAAAAAATTAATATTTTTAATATTTGTTATTAGGGTCCAGTTTTTCCCAATACTTATTCTTGTGGGCATAATTTTTTTTCCAATATTGGTTATCAAGAACATGCTCTTAAAATTTATTTATTTTTTCAATACTTGTTAGAGATTTATTTTTTCTAATACTTGTTATTAGAGGTCTACTTTTAAAATTTATTTTTTTTAATATTTGTTATTAGAGGCCTAATTTTTAGGTTCGCCCTTGGGCTACTAAAATCTCAGGAACGACTCTGGTCGCGAACAATACATGTTAACTTTTGGGAAAATTGCTAGAACTGCAGGCTGGCTTTAACTGAATACAAGGAAATTCGCAAGCACTTCAGGCCGACTTAAGGCTAACTGCAGTCCGATTGCTGGTCACTTCAGTAAATTTTATTGATAACTTCATTAATTTGATGACAATCATCATAGATCAAGAAGAAAAAAAGCACTTCAAACCTTGAAATAAAAAACTTAACAATATTATCCTAAAATTTATCCCTAATTAATAGCATTGGTTAAACAATCAGAATGCAAGGAGTCGATTCAAAATAGTATATCAACATTGGAATAAACTGAATAGTCGAATTTTTCTCACCCCTGTTCATATCACTAAAAAATTTTAGTTATTCAAAGTCTCATTTTATAACTTGACTCGAACTTATAAATTATGATCCAAGTTATGTCGAGTCGAGTCAAAAAATCAAATTTTTCGAGTCGAATTTTACTCATCCCTAGTTCATATTACTAAACTTATTAAATTATTCGAGCAAAGTTGAGAGACTCAACTCGTACTTGAAAACTAATCCACTATAATTATTAAAAATTCGAAGTCTTATTTTGTAACACAAACTTTATTTGAAAGTTTTCCGAGTTGAACCAATAAAATCGATTTTTTTCCCGTCAAGTTTAACTCACCCCTAATTCATATCATATCAATATATATAGAGATAAAATATCTAGCATTTAAATCAATTGTGTGAAACTATTACTAGTTCAAGATTCGAGACCATGGAAATGCAATCATTCTTGTGGCTCTAAATGGCTCGACGTGACTAGCCTTTTTGTATACAGTCATAAAATGGGTTGATGGAGTGAAAATTAAAGCAAAAAACATGAAAATTACATGGCTGGCCATGGGAACAATAGGATTGAGGGTGGAAGATGAAGCCATTTTTGAAGAGAAGTAAGTTGAGACTCCCCATTTTTACATGTTTGAACTCTTAACATAAAATCTTGCGTCCGTTTCTGAGGCTGGTCACGGGCATCAATGGGAATGGGAGGTAGAAGATGAAGCCATTTTGAAGAGAAGGAAGTTGAGGCTCCCTATTGTAAAGTAAATGAAAGTCCCTGTAGAGTGGGAGAAATAACACCCAAACTTTGAACCCACCACACATTGCCATCCTTCCCCATATTTGCTGTCAAACTCCTGCAACCCAAAATTCAAAGTTTTTAGTCAAACCACTGCAAAACCATGCAAAGAAGGATACATTTTCATGTCAATGTAAGAAAAAAGAGAGAGAGACCTTTTTGATGAATCCTGCAATGGATTTGCAGTCATAAACATCGTAGTAATCTAAAGCTTGAGAAGCAGAAGACATGGCATGCAGCTGCATCTTCAATGTCATGTCTGTGTCTTCCACCAAAGCTTTTCCTTTCAACATGTTTCCTCTACTTCTCTTCTGTTGTCTCAGAAAGAAACAAGAATCCTAGTCTGGGATTTTATACCTGAAACAACAAAGCAAAATGCGAAGGAGATGAAGATTTTTGTTTTGTTTGTTTTTTTACAAAAGTGAAGGAGTAAAGTGGTATATATAGCGCACGAACAAGGTAATATTAGGGTGGTAGGCTGGATCGTTTTGGCAACGCTTATGTGCTTTTCTCTCTCTGTCAGGCCTTTTTCTATCATTCCATTCTCATTTTTGTTGTTGTTTTTTTTAGTTTTGCTTATGGTTTGCAGGGCTTTTTATCAATCAAGTTGTTAGGAGTAGACGATTTTCATCCATAAATAAGTAAAAATCTTCTGCCCCCTAACTATGCCTCCTTGTATGCCCCCTACTAAAAAATACCTAAAAATTAAATTCTAAGCCCTAACTCTAATTTCCATATCCTAAACCCTAAAAAATACACCTTACCCCTAATTCCCTACACCCTAACCCTAAGCCCCAACTTTAAACCCCAAACTCTAAACCTGCTATTTTAAAATGGAGGCACCAATAAGGGCATAGTTAGGGGTAAACGATTTCCATTCCCATATAAATGTTCAATATGGGCAATATTGCAAAGTTCTTTAAGAGCAATTTTCTCATTCTACTCATTTAACATAAATAGGAAACGTTAACAATATGCATGTAGTTAAAAGCTCTCAGTTGACATTCTCTTTCCTTAAGATTGTGGGTTCAATCCCATTAGAAGCAGATTTTCCTTTCCCTCTCTCCTTAGGTGCAAATTGTTAAAAAAAAACATAGATTAGAACCAACATTGTTGGTGTCAGTTTTTAATATAACAGACGAAACATTGATATTCTGGGTGAGTAATTGATCGAGTCGAGTAAATTTTTTTTGAGTTGGTCGAGTTTATGAGTCCTATTTTATATCTCAAACTTTATTTGAAAATTTTTTGAGTGAGTTGTTCAAGTTTCTGTTCAAATATAATAGTAGATATTTATAATGTTATGATAGTAATTGGTTCCAATTTAAACGGTTTTCTATAATCATATGCGATATGCATATACATATATATATATATATATATATATATATATATCATTTGTGACATACATTTATTAGGAAAAGTTGAGGGACTCTACTCAACTCGAGCTTAAAAACTAATATACTAATTACTAAAAAAAATTGAGTTATTGGAAGTCCGTTTTTATAACTCAAACTTTATTTGAAATTTTTTCAAGCCGAGATTATAAAATTATGATTCAAGTTAAGTCGAGTCGAAAAATATAATATTTTCGAGTCGAATTTTACTCACCCCTAGTTCATATTACTAAAAATTTTAAGTTATTCGATGTCTCATTTTATAACTAGACTCGAACTTGTAAAATTATGATCCGAGTTAAGTCGAGTCGAGTCAAAAAATTTGATTATTTTAGAGTCGATTTTTACTCACCCCTAGTTCTTATTACTAAAAATTTTGAATTATTCGAGCAAAGTTTAGAGACTCGACTCGAACTTGAAAACTAATCCACTAATTACTAAAAATTTTAGAGTTATTTAAAGTCTCATTTTATAACACAATTTTTTTAAAATTTTTCCAAGTCGAATCGAAAAAATCGATTTTTTCTTGTCGAGTTTAGCTCACCCTAATTGATATTATATATATATATATATATATATATATAGAGAGAGAGAGAGAGAGAGAGAGATATCATCTAGCATTTAAATCAACTGTGTGAAACTATTACAAGTTCAAGAATGGAGACCATGGGAATACAATCATCATTGTGGTTCTATATGGCTCGACATGATTAGTCTTTGTATGCACCCTTAAAAATGGGTAGATGGAGTGAAAATAAAAGCAAAAAAACATGAAAAATTACATGGTTGGCCATGGGCATCAATGGGATTGGAAGGTGGAAGAAGAAGCCATATTGAATAGAAGGAAGTTGAGACTCCCCATTTTTACAGGTTCGAACTCTTAACATAAAATTTTGTGTCTGTTCCTGAGGCCGATCACGGGCATCAATAGAGATGGTAGGTGGAAGATGGAGCTGTTTTGAAGAGAAGGAAGTTGAGACTCCCCATTGTAAAGTAAATGAAAGTCCCTGTAGAATGGGAGAAATAACACCCAAACTTTGAACCCACCACACATTTCCATCCTTCCCCATATTTGGTGTCAAATTCTTGTACCCAAAAATCAAAATTTTCAGTCAAACCACTGCAAAACCATGCAAAGAAGGATAGATTTTTATGTCAAGTTAAGGGGGAAAAGAGAGACCTTTTTGATAAATCCGGCAATGGATTTGCAGTCAGAAACATCGTGGTGATCCAAAGCTTGAGAAGCAGAAGACATGGCATGTATCTGCATCTTCAATGCCATATATGTGTCTTCCACCAAAGCTTTTCCTTCCAACATGTTTCCTCTACTTCTCTTTTGTTGTCTCCAGAAGAAACCAAGAACCCTAGACTGGGATTTTGTGCCTGAAAATCAGTTTCTTAAGAAACAAAAATGTAAAATGTGAATGAGATGAAGGTTTTTTTTTACAAAAAGTGAAGGAGTAAAGTGGTATATATTATGTACGAACAAGGTAAGAATAGCCTAATTGGTGGTAGGTTGGATGGTTTTTCCAACGCTTCTGTGATTTTCTCTCTGTAAGGGCCTTTTTTATCATTCCAATTTCATTTTTGTTTTTGATTTTTTATATAGTTTTGCTTGCTTATTGTTTTTATTTAGTTATCGGTTGTAGAGCTTATTCTTTTTCTAATTAATTTTAATGTATTACTTTTGGGTAATCTTCAGTGATGGTCACTTTTGTTTTGGGTTTGTTTTATTATGGTCACCCGAATTCAAAAAAGATTATTCTGGCCACTTACGTTCGAAACTGTTTCTGTTTTAGTCACTGGACCGTTAACATCGGTTAGTTAAAAATAATAATTTCTAATTTGACTCCCAAACTTTCAAAACTTCATTTTTCACCATCTTCCCCAAAACTCAATGAACTTCCCACTACAGGGGAAAACTGCAAAAATCATTGATTGATTTCTTGATCTATTGAACTGCAAAAATGAAATGTCTACATGTTAGACCCCTGCTTGTCTACCAAATCCCCATGAACAGATGAATCTGCATTAAAAAGAAAATGGTTTATCAGACAGGATCCAGCTAGTATATAATTAGACAGTAGAAATTCGAAGACTGTCTCCATATAGACATCCCAATCATTAACATTTGAACTTTCAAATTGGAAATGGAGCTGAGGTGAAAATACAATGCCCTTAGCAAGATGACTTAATTGAATAGGGAGGCAATTGACACATAGCCTCCAGCAATGTGCAAGCAAAATTTTACCAAGTTCTGTAGAGGATATGTGAAGAAAATAAAATTTTGATCAGACAATATTTACTATACAACAAAATCAACCAGAGAGATAATTGAACATGCTACCACCAAGTGGCCTTTCATCATTCACCGAGTCTATTTGTTCAGCCAAGATTAATTGGTGATGAGTTCAACAATGAAGGAACAAAAAAACGGACAATAAAGTTAAGGCTACTAAAGATAGCAAAAGAATGCCAGTTAGTTAACAAACATTAAGCTCCAGATATTAAGTTGCAGTTATATAATCCCAGTATTTGCAACACAGAGAATACGAGCTACCCAGCATATCTTAGCATGCAGAACTCCAAATTGTAAAGGAAAGTATACAACACTTTTTGAAACTCAATGGATAACCCAAACCTGCAATTATCTTCCAGAACCAGTGAAAACATCAAACAATCCACAGCAACTTAACACTGAGGTCCTTTGCACCACAGGTGGAGTCGAAGCAACAAGAGGCTGTGAACCAATTCAACAAATTAGAAAACAACAAAACCTTGTAAGTCAACTTAAATAAGGAATGCCAAACCCACAATTTCGGAAAAAAGGTGCCAGATATACCTAATTTTCAGAATGATCATGGGACTCAAAATGTTGGGTTTTGTCCACCACGGTACCACTTTCAGCAGAAGGAACGGAGGATGAGGAAAAGTTTCCTTCACTGATGGTCATTTTCTCCCCTGTCTTTTAGGGTAATCTTCACTGATGGTCATTTTTGCAGTTCAATAGATCAAGAAATCAATCAATGATTTTTGCAGTTCTGGGGTCAAATTAGAAATTTTGAAAGTTTATTGAGTTTTGGGGAAGATGGTGAAAAATGAAGTTTTGAAAGTTTGGGGGTCAAATTAGAAATTATTATTTTTAACTAACGGAGGTTAACGGTCCAGTGACTAAAACAGAAACGGTTTCGAACGTAAGTTGCCAGAATAATCTTTTTTGAATTCGGGGACCATAATAAAACAAACCCAAAACAAAAGTGACCATCAGTGAAGATTACCCATTACTTTTACTAGATATAAATAAAAAATACAATAAGAGAGAGAAATATTTCATGAGCTTTTTTATTACCTTACTCACAGTTTTAACAGTAAAAAATAAAATAAAAAATAATTATATTTCTTCTATAGCATCTATGTTTTCTGTTGTTATCGGTTTGTTGTGTGGTTAATTTTGGAATTTACTTTTATAAAGATCATACATGTTAAATTGCGACACTTTTAGATGCTGTTAAAATCCCGCTCTATGAAAGTATCAGATCGGCAACCCAATCTCCTTCTTTGATTTCTTTCCCCTTGTTTTCATAAGAGATAACCTGATATCTGCAAAATCTCCTTCAATTTTGCGATTTCGTCTTAGCCGGTGATCTTCTCTTGATTTTATCATCCCTCCTTCCCAGTATATATATATCTGTCCTTTGGCACGATTGTTTTTATCTGTCTTTTGACAAGCTCCCCTTGATCATTCTCCATGGCCGACATGACATCAAGCCTTGCAAACCTATCTATTGAGGAAAAAGAAGATGAAGCTCTGGCGATCGAAGTTGATCAGAAATCCCCCTCCATTAATTTTCTGAACTGTTTTGTGGGCATCTTCCTCACCTCAAGTATAATTCATTTTGAATCCATGAGGAACACCCTTGCGAACGTGTGGAGACCTCTGGGAGGTATTAAAATCTCAGATCTGGGTGACAGGCGATTCCTGTTTCGTCTTTTCCACGTCGTTGATGTTGAAAGAATTGATAGCAGCAGTCCATGGTTTTTCAATGGCCATATGCTTATCCTTCATCGCGTTCTTCCAGGAGAAGACCCAATATCTATTCCCCTCAAATTTCTAAACTTGTGGGTTCTGGTTCACGATTTACCAATTGGTTTCATGTCCTTAAATGTGGCGAAACAATTGGGAGAATTCATTGGAAAGTTCATGGAGTATGAAGCTAATCTCAATCCTTTCAACTACCAAAGAATTATGCGACTAAGAGTCCAGATTGATTCCACCCTCCCTCTTAAAAGAAAGAAGAAGTTAGTCCTAAGAGATGGATCCCAGGTCTATGCAAAGTTTCAATATGAGAAAATCAGAACATTTTGTTTTCTATGCGGTAGGCTGGGCCACGCGGAAAACCTCTGTCCGACTCGCCTGATTCTGACTCCAGACAAGATAATCTTCAACTGGGATATCTCCCTCCGAGCTCCTCCGCATAGGGCGGTGCCAAGCAGCATCTGGTTAAGGGATGAACCGGAGGAAATCAGCAATAACTCAGGCAACATATCCGGAAATTCCCATGATTCAAGCCCTATCAATTCCCCTTTCCAAAAGTTAATGATGGCTCATTTTGGGGGAACAAATTATGGAAGGGAATATCAATCTCCAAAACCAGTTGTAAACGGAAATGATGACTCTGCTAAATCAAAGGCTCCTGAACGCCACATCACCATTCCAATGATGGACATCCAAATGGGCCTTGAAAATGAAGACAGCCCAATCGAGCAGTCGGACGGAAACAAGCGACAGAGGAAAGTCAACCTTCAATATTCTGTTTCTCCCTCTCATGATTCAGATATTGAACTCAAGGATTCTTCTGTGAGTCCTTCCACAAATGTATCGGCCGGCTTGTCGGATCAAGCCCGTCGGGGAAAATGAAGCTCCTCAGTTGGAATGTCCGGGGATTAGGGAAACCCCGGACTGTCCGCAGACTCCGTAATATGCTACGGACTATTAATCCCAATGTTATCTTTCTTGTTGAAACGAAATTAAATAATAATAAAATGGCGAATATTCGTCGATATTTGGGTTATCCGAATGGTGTTGAATTTGGTTCTATTGGTCGCAGTGGTGGCTTGGCTCTTGGTTGGAAAAACAACTGTACCGTCACTCTTCGTTCTTTCTCACCGCGCCATATTGACTTCATTATTGACAAAGACTCGGATGGACAAACCTGGCGTTGTACAGGTTTTTATGGAGCCCCAGAAGAATCAAACCGAATGGACTCGTGGAACCTCCTTCGTAACCTCAATGACAGCCCCGAAATCCCTTGGTTGGCTATAGGGGATTTCAATGAAATTCTACATGCCTCTGAAAAACAAGGAGGACGAGTACGTAATGCTAGGCAGATGAAAAACTTCAGAGATGCTCTCACAGACTGCTCACTTTCTGATCTAGGCTACACTGGGGCCTAGTATACATGGCAAAAAGGTCGCTTATCTTCAAGTAACATCAGAGAACGCTTGGACCGTGGAGTAGCCTCACAAGAATGGTTTGATCTCTTCCCTGAATTTAAACTCCATCACCTAACCCATACTTTCTCTGATCACTGCCCACTTCTGCTTGATACCAAACCAAACAACCAAAATCGAAGACATTGGCCTTTTCGATTTGAAGCTTCTTGGCTCATGGAAACTTCTTGTGAAGCTGAAGTTAGAAAAATATGGGAGAACTCAACAGGCCATGTTCTAGACAAGCTGAACAACGTTAAAATTGGCTTGGAAAGCTGGTATAATCGTATCAGAAAAGAAAAGAAACTGACTGCAAATGATTTGAAGAAACGATTGGCTGATCTTGCGGATATGGTCCCTACCGATGACATTTTACTTGAAACTTTGGAGACTCAGATTTCTATGAATCTGGAAATGGATAAAGAAGAGGTTTATTGGGAGCAGAGGGCCAGAACAAATTGGTTAAAAAATGGTGATATGAACACTGCTTTCTTCCACAAATCAGCATCCCAAAGAAGAAAGACAAACAAAGTTCAAAAACTTTATAACGATCAAGGTACTCTTACAGAAGATGATCAGGAGATGTCTACTGTTGCTACTACCTATTTTAAGAATTTATTCCATTCGCAAGGCTCTTCTTCTATGGATGCTATTCTCGAAGGCATAAACTGCTGCATTTCTTCCGAGATGAATTCGGAACTTGATAAAAACTTCGAAGAAGAGGAAATCCTCCACGCCATCAAATCCATGAGTCCCCTTAAAGCTTGTGGAGAGGACGGCCTCGGTGCTATCTTCTATCAAAGATTCTGGAATATTATTGGGAGGGATATTACAAATTTCTGTCTCGCAACTCTGAGAGGAGAAGAAATTATTTCCAGAATAAACCACACTCATATTGCCCTAATCCCCAAGACCAATGATCCTTCATCCATGTCAAATTTCAGACCTATTAGCCTTTGCAATGTTTTATACAAAATCATTGCAAAGGTAATAGCTAACAGATTCCAAAAGGTGCTCCATCTTTGTGTTGATGAAGCACAAAGTGCTTTCATCCCTAGAAGGCTTATATCAGACAATATTGTGGCTGCTTATGAAACTCTACATTCGATGAAGAACAGAAGAATGGGAAGGAAAGGTTACTTTGCTTTAAAACTCGACATGAGCAAAGCTTATGATCGAGTTGAGTGGAATTTCTTAACGGCTGTCATGCACAAAATGGGCTTCTCTAACACTTGGATTATGCGTATTTTCAACTGCATATCGTCGGTGTCTTATTCTGTCATCCTAAACGGCTCGATTGGTGAAAAATTTGTCCCTACCAGAGGTCTCAGACAAAGCGATCCTCTAAGCCCTTATCTCTTCCTCATTTGCAGCGAAGGTCTTTCTTCCCTTCTAAGACTCTCCTCCCTAAATGATAGTATGTTGGGTATCAAAATTGCAAGAGGGGCTCCCACAATCTCCCACCTCCTTTTCGCAGACGACTGCCTTATTTTTGGAGATGCAAGTGCTACAGGGGCAGCAACCATAAAGCAGATTCTCTTGGATTATGCTGCGGCTTCAGGTCAATTGGTAAACTATGATAAATCAGGGGTATTTTTCAGCAGCAATGTCATTGACTCAAATAAAACTGATGTTCAACATATCCTAGGTGTCTCTCTTACTACAAATCTAGAGAAATACCTAGGTCTCCCTGCTATCATTGGCCGCTGTAAGAAAGCAGCTTTCTCAAATTTAAAGGATAAATTTCATCTCTATACGGAAGGGTGGAGTACTAAATTTCTATCTGCAGGGGGAAAAGAAGTCTTCATAAAATCTGTGTTGCAATCAATTCCCATGTATGCTATGAGTTGCTTTCTTTTACCTAAATCTTTTTGCAGAGAACTTGAGGTAATTGCAGCAAAATTCTGGTGGTGTAAATCAAAAGACAGAAGGGGAATTCACTGGTGCGATTGGTCTTTCCTAAGCAAACTAAAGGATTCGGGAGGAATGGGCTTTCGTGATCTAGGAAAGTTCAACATCGCTCTTCTTGCAAAACAAGGATGGCGTTTGATGTCGAATCCATCATCTCTTGTTAGCAGACTCCTAAAAGCTAAGTACTACAAAGAAACTACTTTCTTAGGCTCAAACCTTGGAAACAGACCATCCTTCATCTGGAAAAGCATCTGGTGTGCGAAGGGCCTACTCAGCGCAGGACTTAATTGGAGGATAGGCTCGGGCTCTAATGTCTCTATATGGGAGGACCCTTGGCTTCCGGTCAAGGAGAATCCAAGGATCACATCCCCTCAAACAGACACTGTCAAAACTGTCTCAGACCTTATTCAAACAGACAGCAACATGTGGGATGTAAATCTTGTTAATTCTGTTTTTAACCAGAGAGATGCAAAAGCTATCCTAAGTATCACTCTACCCTACAGAAAAGAAGATGATTTTCAAGTTTGGGCGGAAGAACCGACTGGCATCTACACAGTTAGAAGTGGATATAAAAAGCTCCTTACTCAAGAAAACAACAACACATCAGAGCACATCTTCAAGGCAGTATGGCAGGTACCTTGTCCATCAAAAATAAAGATATGTGTCTGGAAGTTCATACATGGTTTTCTACCTACCAGACAAAATTTATGCTTCAGAAAAATAACTCAGAATGCATCTTGTCTAAGGTGTAATACAAACATAGAGTCTACTGAACATATTACTCGTGACTGCCAATTTACATATGATATATGGAGGAACTTGGGAATTACATGGCCTACACAGCTAAACACAGTGAGCTTTAAAGAATGGCTAACATGGATTCTGATGCACCATCCAAAGCATACACACAGAAAAGTTGTAATCACTATATGGGCTATATGGTACAGCAGAAACAAGCTTTAACATGAAGGGAAAAAACAAGTACCAGCTGAGATCTTAACCTTCATCAAAAGCTATGAAAACGATTTGAACACACTGCAATCACAGCCTCCCCAGTCTATGCCGGGAATCGAAATGACTTGGAAACCACCTGCAGCACCATTGGTAAAAGTCAATTTCGATGCAGGCTACAATGTTTCAGAAAAAAGGTCAAATTCGGGAATTATAATCAGAGACGAAAATGGTCACTTACTGGGCTCTTGCTGTCGAAATCAACATGGTACCCAAAACCCATTTGTCGCCGAAGCCCTAGCTGCCATTCACGGCCTGGAATTTGCTCTCGATATGGGTTTTTCCCAAATTATTCTGGAAGGTGACGCCCGCACCGTCATTGAAAAGCTCCGCCGTCCAGAACGAGATTTCTCGCAGTTAAGTGCAATCATTAGTAACGGGAAATCTCTCATAAACCAGTTTTACAGATGCGAGTTAAGCTTCACTCACCGAAACGGAAACAGAGCGGCCCATGTTCTGGCAAAGATTGGCCTCTCAGCTCACCAAGACGCCGTTTGGGTTGAAGATGCTCCGACGACCGTCCTGTTGGAAACGGAAAAGGACAGGAAGTCCTTCGGTCACCCCTGAAATTTGGGGCTTTTTCAGATAGGGGTTTTTCTCATCCTCCCCCCGCTTTCCTCACAGAATCGACACCGTTCCTCAATCTTCCATAGCCTTGCATGTTGATTCTCAGCTGGCCTGGTTCCACAAAACCTTCTTTATCTCTCCTCACGTTTTCATTTTTTCTCTTAAACACTGAACTGATGTCGGTTCAGTTGTTTTAATGTAATAACCTTTATTAAATAAAATCCAGCTGGCATTTCTGATAAAAAAAAAACAGTAAAAAATAATTAAATTATTTTTTATTTTTTAGTATATTTTTTATTAAGTAGAGATATTATATTTTCAAGATAAATATTAGTATTAGAACTCATATAAGATTAAGAAGTTATTAGATAGACACGGCTCACCACGTCATCTGTGGCCCCAACCAATAAGGTTCATCCATCTCACAATATTTTTTTTGATTCAAATTCCTTCGTGACGTCGCCATCCATCTCACAATAACTTTCAAATAACTACTCATTCTTTATTTAGACTTAGAAAAGATGTAAAGATTCACCTTGAAAAAATATGAGATAGATGGACTTTAATGGTAGGGACCACAGATGACGTGATGAGCCAGGTCCATCTAATAATTTTTCTATAAAATGGGATAATATGAATTTCATTGGTCACTAGTTTAATTTGTGTATCTCTCAAAATTTCTACTCAATTCTTCTATCTCATTTTAAAAACAGTTATTTGAAAGTTTTAATTTGATTGAAGTGAAATTATTCAATAGACTTACGTGTAAAAATAATTTTCACAAAGGGTTAAATTTAGGGATTAGAGGTTTAAGTTAGGATTATAATAAAAAATTAAAAAATTCTATGACACTGTATATAAGCATTTATATTTTTCATAACACTAAATAAATTCATAATTTCCAATTTACAACCAAACAAGAGATAATATTAAATTTGAAGCCCTTTTTTGAATTGAAGTGGAACTAAAAAATAAATTTAACATTGATCGTCTTACAATAAGGACCTCTAACATCGCGAGCAAGCAAATCACGAACAAATGACGAAGGGAAATCAAATTAGAGGACCTCAAATTGATCAGAACATGCATGCTTGGCCATTGTATTAGCTTGAACAAGGGAATGTGGATTGTGCAAAGCATCAGGAGCATTAATCAATGACATGGCTTGAGAACAGTCGGATTGTACTTGCAGGAATTTAAAGCCATGTTGCCGAGCAAAGAGCAACACATCATGAATGGTCTAAACAGAGAATGATGTTAGGGGGCGAACCTATAAAATTTTAGGAGGATAAAAGTAAATTTTTTATAAGAAATACATTAAAATATTTAAAATATTTTTAAATCATATAAGAATTTTAAATTTTTAGGGGGCGACTGCCCCTTCCAGCCCCCTCTAGGTCCATCACACTCCAAAGTTCAGCATTAAGGTGGTCCATAATATCAACAGAGCGACAGAAACCAGAGATCCAATTACCAGCAGGTTGCATATATTTTGGATTCGTGGTGCTAAATTAAACATCCGATAATAGACAAAATCTGAAATAAAATTTAACTAATACACCAACTATACCTTAAAACTAATATAATAAGGATTAATATCTTATACACTGGCAGTGGAAAATAAAATTTTCACAAGCGAATTTATTTAAGAGTTTAGGGGTTTAGTTTAGGGTTTAGAGGTTAGGGGTTTAGGTTGTATGATTTAGAATTTAAGAATTATGATTAGAATTTTGGGTTTGGGGTTTGGGGCTTGGGGTTAGATTTTTAGGGTTTTAAGGTTAGAGTTTTAAGTTTTAAATTTAAGCTTGAAAATAAGCATGCTTGTGTAAATTTTTTTTTTACACTGACAGTGTATCAAATATTAATTCATATAATAAAGCAATTATTCAAGATTACTAATACTAATTAATTAACATATTTTATTGTAAAAAATAATTAGGGTAAACTACAATAGATGTCACTCAATTATGGGTAAGGTTACGTTTGGGTCACCCAATATTAAAAATTACATTTGAGTCACTTAATTATGGGAAAGGTTACACTTGGGTCACCCAATTATTAAATGTTACATTTGGGTCACTCAATTAAGGATAAGGTTACGTTTGGGTCACCCTTCATATTTAAAAAAGTACAACAATTTAGTCATTTTTCTTTCAAATCACTTGTATACCCTCATTAACATTAGATTACTTCATTCGAAATCATTAATTAATCTAATACATAAATTGATATACCCTTTTTTTAATATGAAAGGTGACCCAAATGTAACCTTACCCATAATTGAGTGATCCAAATGCAACATTTAATAATTGAGTGACCTAAATGTAACATTACCCATAATTGAGTGACCTAAATTTAACTTTTAACAATTGAGTAACTCAAATGTAACCTTACCCATAATTGAGTGAATCCAAACATATTTTGGTTCAAGTCGGAAGAAGGAAAAAAAACAAGGGTAAAAGCGGTTTAAGGGAAGGCATCTAATCAAAATTAGGTAGTTTGTCAATTATTACTAGGATAAACTACATTAGTAGACCCTGAACTTTTAAGAAGTTTAAATATGATCATCAAAATTTTAAAATATGCATAACAATCACTTAATTTACAATTTGCTTTCATTACATTAACTGAACTTACATTAATTCACTTCCATTATAATAATTGAATTTACAATCAAGTTCGTCATTTGTCCTTAAAAAATGATGTGGCAGGTTAAAGTTGATTTTTGCACTATTCATTTTCTTTCTTATGTAATCCTTCATTTCTTTAATTTTCATCAACATTATTCATCTTTTTCATCGCTTAATAATGCTCGAATCACCGGTGTCGTCACAATCTGACATTCTTCTGGTGGTCGTCATCACTAAACAAACCAATTGTATTTGTAGTGAGCTCAAACTTGACCCGGTAGTTCTAATTGTCTTTCTAAATCATTAAGTCCAAGACTTGAGTAAACGATCGTTCATTAACTCAAAAATACGAACGCGAATGTGAATCAATGGGAATGGGAGGTAGAAGATGAAGCCATTTTGAAGAGAAGGAAGTTGAGACTCCCTATTGTAAAGTAAATGAAAGTCCCGGTAGAATGGGAGAAATAACACCCAAACTTTGAACCCACCACACATTGCCATCCCTCCCCATATTTGCTGTCAAATTCCTGTATCCCAAAATTCAAAATTTTTCAGTCAAACCACTGCAAAAAATGATACATTTTTACGTCCAGTTAAGGGAAAAAAAGAGAGACCTTTTTGATAAATCCGGCAATTGATTTGCACTCGGAGACATCGTAGTAATCCAAAGCTTGAGAAGCAGAAGACATAGCATGCAGCTGCATCTTCAATGGCATGTCTGTGTCTTCCACCAAACCTTTTCCTTCCAACATGTTTTCTCTGCTTCTTCTCTTTGTCTCCCAAAGAAACAAAGAATACTAGACTGGGATTTATGCCTGAAAATCAGTTTCTTGATAAACAACAAAGGAAAATGTGGAGCAGGTGAAGGGTTTCTTGTTTTTATTTATTTTTTTACAAAAGTGAAGGAATAAAGTGGTATATATAACGTACGAACAAGGTAATAATAGTGTGGTAGGCTGGTGCCTGGATCGTTTTGCCAACACTTTTGTGCTTCTCGCTCTCTGTAAGGGCGTTTTTTATTCTTCCATTTTTGTTTTTGTTTTTGTTTCTTTTTAGTTTTGCTTGCTTATGGTTTTTATTTAGTTATTGGGTGTTGAGCTTATTCTTTTTCTAGTTAATTTAAATGTATTACTTCTTCTGAATATAAATAAATATAAATATAGAGAAAATATTTCATGAGCTTTTTTATTACCTTACTTAGGGAGTTTATTGAGTTGAGCAGCTCGCAAACAACTTGAGTTTGATTCGGTTAACGCTCGACTCGACCTAAAATCGAGCTCGACTCGAGATTTTAGTGAATCAAGTCGAGCAAGACTCAACTTGACTCGATAAGTTTGTGAGCATCACGCTATTTTTTTATGAAGTCTTTTATGATTTTTTGGTGGCTACATTAAAAAATGTTTTAAGAGGTTTAAATTCTAGGTAAAAACTCTAGAAAAGTTCAGTGAATTGCTAGTTAATTTACCCATAAAATTTTTGTTTCAAATTTCTGAAATGCTTTGTATTTCCGATAATTTGCATTAATAAAAAAATAAATTATAATAATGTATCTTTCCTTTTTCTTTTATTATTACTTTATGTATAAAATTAGAAAAGAAAAAAGTTTTTAATTTTCACTCCCCAAATGAAAATATATGATTGAAAGTTAGAACCCTGACGTTTCTAAGACATTTTCTCTTTTGTTGTTCATTGAAGATTGTTGAGAAACAAAAAAGAGTCTCACACTAGAATATCGATTTCATCTCTAACTCGGTCATGACAGGTTCATTTAATTATATCCTCAGACCTCACATTTTTTTCTGAATTTTTATGTTTATATTAAGCTCTGATAGTATCATTGGATTTTACCTATATTTAAAAAACAAGGTAAAAATTTTGCGAGCTTAATGAGCAACGAGTTGAGTCGAGCAACAAAATTTTTTAACGAGCACGATTCGAGCAAAATTATATCAAGCTTAACGAACAACGAGTCAAGTCGAGCAACAATATTTTTTAACGAGAAGAAGTCGAGTACTATTCAACTCGTGATCGACTCGCTCGATAAGCATCCCTAACTTTACTCATAGTTTCAATAGTAAAAAATAATTAAATCATTTTTAATGTTCAGTATCGTTTTTTATTAAATAGAAATATTATATTTTTCAAAAATAAATATTAAGATTTGAATCAATACATATGAGATAATATAAGAAATCTTGACGGATCAGTTAATTAATGGATGTCTTAATATCATTTTTAACGGGTGAATTTCCACTCAATACTTCTATCTCATTAAAAAACAATTATTTGAAAGTTTAAATTTGATTGAAGGGGAAAAACCTTAACTTATAACTAATTTAAAATTTACAATAATAAATATATACTCATATTTTAAGTAGTAAAAAGTTAAATTTTTTCCTCACTTTCTTTTTATTCTCCTCCTCTTTGTTTTTTAAGGGTGTCCAATCGGTTGGTTCGAACTACTCGAAATTCATTAACATTTTTTTCTTTTTAATCATTAATTGAACTGATTTTTTTCAAAAAAATTTAACCAAACTGAAAAAAAAGTTCATTTAATTTGTTCGGTTTACGAATTAACCGAAATGTGTTATAAGTTTAGGTAAATTACAGAAATGGTCACTAAAACTATATTAAATTATCTTTTTAGTCATTGGACTTTCAAAAATTATAAATAATCATTGAATTTCTCGAACTATTACAAAATAGTCATTGAATCATTGCACGTTATAAATTATTGATAAATATTGAAAATTTGAATCGTCATTTTGTAATAATTTAATAAATTTAATGATCATTTTATGCTAATTTGATCAAATTTAATGATTATTTTATAATATATCAAAATATTTAATAATTATTTTATAATTTTTAAAAGTTCAACTAAAAAAATAAATATATGCAATATATATAATATTTAATAATTTTAATTAATTTAATTAATTGACTAATTTCGAGCCGAATTCGGTTAAAATCGAAGAATGAACACCCATACTTCTTTCCCTTCTTTTCTTTGTCCATTTAAACCTTCAAACCCCCCCTCCCGATCAAAAAAAAACAAAAGCCAACTGTTACATTCTCAAAGTCACATATTTACGATAATGACTGCATTCTCCTTTAGCAATAGTATATATTTTGGCTGTTGCAAAAAAAAAATAGTATATATTTTGGTACATTAACTTAGTTTTAAGGTATAATTTGTACCTAAACATTTTTTATCCAATTAAATAATTATATTTAATTTTAAAATTTAATTTGGTGTCTAATTTGTTACTCAACTATGTACATGAATTGAATTCTTTTAAAATTTAAATTAATATTTAAATTTTATCCAAATAAATATTTACGATAAATAATTTTTGAACGAGTTTGACTTATAAAACAATATTCATATACTTATTTAAACCTAAAAATTAAATTTAAATACCTAATTAAAAAATTAAATACTGAATTACATTTTTAATCAAATTCAAGTACGAAAATATATATTTACTCTCTCGGTGTTCATTATCGGGCACCCGGTTCATTCGGGTATCATATATGTCGGTACGTGTCCCGACCCGCTTTAGATGAGTACTCGCTATTCGAGTAACGGGTACTCGGTTCACATTATTTATTTATTTTTTAAAAATTTAATTTAAAAAAACACATGGTAAACACATAAAATTTAGAAGTTCATAATACATAATCCAAACACAAAAATTAGTGATTTGGAAGTTAGCTTTAAGATGAATATTTGAATATATATATATATATATATATATATTAAAGTTTATCACCAAAAAGATATTAAAAATAGTAATCTCGTTTTTTTTCTTTCGAATTTTGTATTAACAAATTAATAAAAATATATTTGAAACTTTTAAAACTTAAAGTACATAATACAAACATATATAGAAATAATTTAGTGAATTAAATTTAATTTTAGATAAAAATATTAAAGAAACTAAAATAAAAATATAATTTAAAATTAAAAAATAAATATATTAAAACTGAGTACCTATTTACCAAAAAATTTCAGCCAAAACCCGGTCCGACTACTCGAAAAAAAATCCCGGGTTGAGTACCCGGCCCGGTCAAGTAATTTTTTAATAAAATATCCATTTTTTATTACGGATCGTCGAATCAGACTAATCGAGTAAGGTAGTTTTGAACACCACTATAAAATATACACACTAAATTCTTAATATTATAATTTAATCTCAAAACACAAACAAAATGGCTGCCGACACTTATTCCCGAACCTACCACTCAGTGCGAACTGCCTGCTATGGTCCCAAACCCAAACCTCCTCTTGAATTACATCATCCTCTAGAGCCCCTCCTTTATTTTATTCTTATTTTTTATATAAAACCTAATGATTTTAAATTCACATAAAAATATTAAATAAAAACATGACTTATATTTAATGAATTTAAAAATAATAACACAAACATGATATGATATATTTAAACATAATTAAAATGATCAAATATTTATTTATAAAAAAATGTGTTATTTTCATCATTTGATTTTTAGTTGTTTAAGTATAAAGTAAATATTTAAGGGTGAAAACTAAAAGTTAATTTAAA
Organism: Hibiscus tridactylites; assembly: GCA_958450335.1. Classification (NCBI taxonomy): domain Eukaryota; kingdom Viridiplantae; phylum Streptophyta; class Magnoliopsida; order Malvales; family Malvaceae; genus Hibiscus; species Hibiscus tridactylites. Next base: position 10,990,388 of record OY288269.1, on the reverse strand, counting down.
TATTATGAAAATTGTAAAAACATAATTACATTTAAAATTTAAATATTTAGGTGAAATATTAAAAAGGAAAAAAGGTTGTCTTTCTCTTGGATTACATTACTGTCTGTATGCAAGCATAAAAAGACAGAAACAAAGAGAGAAACAGACAGAAACAGAGAGTTTTAGTGAACTGAATTGATGCTTATTTCATCATTTTATAATCTTCTTCTTCTTCCTTATCATTATCTCTATCTTAAATTTCAACTTTTACAAGTGAAAAACTCGAATTCTAAGAAAAAAAGATGTTGTCTACCAAGTCGGAATCCGATATCACGAGCCTAGCTCCGTCGTCGCCGTCAAGGTCGCCGAAGCGTCCGGTATACTATGTTCAGAGTCCATCTCGAGACTCTCACGACGGTGACAAGTCGTCAAATATGCAGCCGAGTCCCATGGAGTCGCCTTCGCACCCTTCCTCCGTCGGACGCCATTCGAGGAACTCGTCGGCGAGCCGGTTCTCGGGGATATTCCGGTCGTCTTCCGGGAGAAAAGGTGGCCGGAAGAGGAACGATAAAGGGTGGCCGGAGTGTGGGGTGATAATGGAAGAAGGGTCGTATGCTGAGTTTGAGGATAAGGCCTTCGTTAGGCGTTTCCAGGCCTTCATTGCTCTCTTGACTTTTGTGGTTTTGTTCACAGTGTTTTGTTTGATTATTTGGGGTGCCAGCAGGCCCTACAAAGCTGAAATTGTGGTCAAGGTATGTAGATTTAATTCATTTGCTCATTTGCTAATCATGGTTTACCTTAAAATATTAGTTAATATTAGATCTAGATTCGATTTCGAACAATCTTTCCCTTCATCAGGTAATGAAAAATAACAGAAAATCTATAGAACAACAGCTTTAAGAAACGGTTAAAAACACGCAACCAAAAATGTTATCGAAACATGTATAGCATTTTAAGTTGTGCATGGATTACCATTTTAAATTGTGTATGAGATAACATTTTAGGTTGTTGCAACAAATAATGTTATCAAAACCTATAATATTTTAGTATGTATGAATGACATTTTAGATTGTAATCTAATATATCAACGAGACCAACTTAAAATATTATATGACTTGGTGGTTTTTTAATTTTTAGGCTGTCGCACAGCATACTAAATCATAGTATAATTCAGCACTTTGTCTTAATGGATTTTAGCAAATGAAATGCACTAAAAGTCAAAATTACTTATCTTGATCATTTGAATCAACTTTCAAAATTGAAAACTTTAGAGCCAAAAACGAACACAATATTTTATACTAGAGGTGTAAACTTGTAGGAAGTTATATTAGAAATTTTGGGTGTGAAATTACAAATTCTTTGGGACTGTAAGCTTAATTAAGTTATCAATAGAAAGTACAAGTAAAATACCTAAATTATACGAGAATTTAAAATTTTCAATCTATTTCGGCATTCCTCGGTCCATTCTTGCTTAAAGCAGGTGCAATCATGAGTTGCTTCACTTGTATGCAAATGCAATGCATATTCATAACTTGCTCTTTTTTATGTTGAGTCGATTTGATGATGAAGAATGCAAGTCTTGCAGAGCTTTGCAGTGCACAACATTTTTGTTGGGGAAGGCTCTGATTTCTCAGGGGTTCCAACAAGATTGCTGACTATCAACGGCACCTTGAAGATGAGTGTATACAACCCTGCTACGATATTCGGCATTCATGTCAGTTCGAACCCTGTCAGTCTCGCATACTCGGAAATCACTGTCGCAACCGGTCAGGTACGATTCAGCAAAATCCCGAGCATGCTTGATTGCAAGCTTGAAATGCAATGAAATTAAAGTCTTTATCGAATCTATTGCAGTTGAAATATTATCAGCCAAGGAAGAGCCACAGAACCATATTAGTGGTTTTGAAAGGGGAAAAGGTACCACTTTATGGAGCTGGATCAAGCTTAACAGTTACACAGAATGGTGCTGCTGAAGTTCCGTTGATACTCAAGTTCGAAGTCCGGTCGAGAGGGAATGTGGTCGGAAAACTCGTGAGAACAAAGCACCGGAAACAAATTTCTTGTCCTCTGGTCATCAATTCTATAAACACCAAGCTCGTTAAATTCAAGAAAGACTCGTGTACATACGACTGAAGGTCGTCGTCGTCGGAAATATCCTGCATTGCGATCGCTCTTCGAGCTCTGAAAATGTTATATTGCCCCGCTCTCCTTTTTCCTTTTCTTTGGGCGTAAATGTTTATTGTTTTGCTTAGTTTTTTGAGTTGTTCCTGGAAATAAAACAAATGTACAGACGACCTAAGAGGTTCTTTGTGCTTGATTTTGCTTAGGAAAGTCAATGTAGGGGAGATTTCAAACAAAACAGAGCAAGAATAAAGACATTGTTTGCATAAACTTCCATGGTTTTAGCTAAAACAGACAACAGCAAAATCTAAAGTATTCAAGAAAAATTGTACAAACACAGGAGCTAGATTAAGCATAAAGAAGACGAAGACCCTGCGTTAGGGAATGGATCGCTTTATCTTGATTTTTCCTTTCTCCTCTCGTCATCCTCTTGATTTTCATTCTTCTTTTTTCGCTTTATCTTCGATCTTCAAACCCTTCAGTTCATCATCTAGACAACCCTTTCCCACCACCGGTTCTCCACCACTCACGACGACCCTTTCGTTAGTTTCCACCGAGCCCGAAGACGAAGACCCTGCGTCAGGGAACGGGTCGCTGTCTACGAATCCGGCTTCAACTTCATCATCGGAATCGTAGAGGGTACCGGAATGCGACTTGACGGCGGAGGCGGCTTTGAGGAAGGCCTCGTGTATGGAATCCGGCGGAAGAGCGCAATCCTCGAGACCCGCGTCTTCGAGGCGTGGAGGGAGGAGGATGTTGTCAAGTAACCCCGTGGATTCTCTCCCTCTCGTGGTTTCCATAGATTTTTTTTTCAAAATGTTTGAGAAGACAAAGGGAAGAACAGGATTTTCTAATTGGAAAATTCAGAATGGAATGAAACCTTGATTCAAAGACAGAATGAGAGTGGGATCCCAAAATTGAGATCTCGATTTGCCTGAAGAACCCTTCAAATTTATTGATTGGGTAAACTACATAAATGGTCACTAGTATTTGAATAAATTTATATTTTCACCACTGAAATTTAAAAATTACAATTCATCCGCTAACATTTTTTATTTGTAACAAAACAGTCACCTCCTAAAAGAAAACAAAATGACTAGACTTTGAGTTAAGTTGAATACTTGGTATATAATTGTCAAAAATAATATTTAGTTTAACGTTGTTATAATTAATTATATTTATTTTAAGAAAATATATTAATTGCAACATCAATTATAAAATATTTTTACAATATCAATTATAATCCAAAATATAAAATATTATGAGAATATTTATAAAAATAATATTTTAAGTATAATTAATAATAATTTATAAGAAATATTTATAACACTAAAATAAGAATAATAATTTATTAATTATAACTTAAATTGTAAAATATTATAAAAATGTTTATAACAATAATAATTTAGATTAATATTTTTTAAGAAATATTTATAATGTCAATCATAACATGAATTAAAATAATAATAATGTATTAATTATAATCTAAATAATAGATTATTATAAGATCATTTATAAAAATAATAAAATAAGTTCTAATTAATAATAATAATACACTAATTATAACTTAAATTATATAATATTATAAGAATATTTATAAAAATTAATAATTTAAATCATGGGTAAAATTTTGATACACTAGTTGTGTAAAATTAATTTTACACAAGCCTGCATATTTACACTATAAAACTCAAGTCTTAAATTCCTAACCCTAACCCTAAAAAACTAAAAACTAAATCTTAAACCCTATACCCTAAATTCTAAACAATAACCTTAAATTCTAAACCCCTAAAACTAAAAGACATATGTAAACTAAAGTTTACACGCACTATATATCAATTTTTTTTCCTCATGTTATAACTTATAATTAATAATAATTTCATTTTTATATTAAATAAATATAATTATTTGTACACACGATATTTAAACGTGAAGTGATGTTATGTCAATAAATAATTTAAAAATTAAATGAGAATAAAACTTCATGTATACGATTACATCAAATCAAATTCTTTTCTATATAGTATTACATATTTTATCAACGTTCATGTGTAGTTTTAATAAGTTTAGAATTTTAAAAAATTTCTCCACTTATTCACTTTTCCATTTTTTCTGAGGCGGTTATTAAACTTTTTTAAATTCTTATTCTTCATCGTTTTTTTTTTACCGACGGCGGTCTTTGGCCGTTTTGCTGGATCTATACATAAATAAAATTCATCTTTCTGATTGAATGTTTCCTTTTTTTCAAGTTTTTTTCTTGTTTTTCATCTACTTTGTCGAATTCTTATTCAAATCTGCTTTTATGGCAGTTCTTTTGTCTGCTTGGTGGCAGTTCTTTCGTCTGCTTTTTAGCAGTTTTTGTCTGTCTTCATGACAGTAGTCTGTCTTTTGACAGTTACGCGTTCGAGTGACGAGTATCAACGAGCGCTTTTCAACGAATGAGGCCGTTCTATACATGTTATGATTCCCTTTGGTGGTTGTGCCGACATGCCAAGATCAAGTAGCGAAAGAATTTTTGCTATATTCATAGAGCACTCAAGGCAAAGTATAGTTTTTCTGAATTTTTATTTCAGAAGATTTCTTCTGACAGTGTTAGGTTTGGTATGTTTAATGTCTTTCACACCATTATATTTTTGTTGTTTTGTTCAGCACTGTATTTCAACTGTAAAAGGTGTGAATCCTTTGTATTCCTTTCGCTGTTGAATATAATCCAGATTCTAAAAAAAATATATAGAATATATTTGTTCATATACATCATGGCTGTGATAAAATTTAGTGAAATGTTATAATAAAAAATACAAGGGAAATGCTTTGATGCGTAGGTTGTGTAAGTTAAAGTTTACACAAACTTGTTAATATTAGAAATTAGAGGTTTAATTTAAGATTTAGAGATTTAACCAAACACTTAATTTTCAATACTTTGGCTCAGTGCTAGCTCCAGTCTGACAGCTGACATGGCAATAACTCAGTGAATGAATTGAAAGGAATACAACATTTATTACAGAATATAAGTGACATAACATAGGAAGTGGGAGACATGGTACAATTACTTCTTAACATGACTATTGACTAAGCAACAATCATTCTTTTTGTAGTAAATTGAAAGAAATCGACAAGAGGAGGACCACCTCAACTTTTTTCTTTTCTAACCAACTTATGATACACAAAATCCAATCTTTATGGGACTACATCATCCCTAGTTTATTACTACTAATTGTCAGAATCTGTAACTTTAACTGATAGAAACGAGAAACCAACTGCACCTGCTTTTTGCATTTTGATAAAAAAAAAACCCCACCTGCTGACTCGTTTAACATTCGCAGCCCGTAGATCTATGTGGTCGTCCGCCGCTAGCAACATCGATGGTTTCGGGAAGGTAGCTTTGATCATGATAAAAAACAAACATTGAAACACAAACAGTTAGCAAAGACTCTGGTAATGTTGTGTTTTTTGTATATTCGTGAGGCTTTATACAAATCATCAAATAGAATCAAATGCGTACAAAAACACACATGGAAATTATATATAATGCATCTCGAAACAATTCGTTATATAGACAGACAGACATAAGGGATAGAGCAAATATCACGAGGAATTCATTCTGCCCATTAGAAAGAAAGAAAAAAACGCCTATTTCCAGCAGATAAACGATAAAGGGATCAATTAGTTTATTCAACTTTGACAAGATCCCATGATCCGCCTGATAAACGATACTGAAAGAATCTCATGCAAATAAATCAAAACTCTCCAAGAAAGAACTCTAACAACCAAGCAGTTCAAAAACAGAATTATGTTACTCCAATAGCAATGTCATCGTTCACATCCAATGCACTGAAGTGCCACTCATATTATGGCCCCAAACAAAGCCATTTAGCCAACGGGCCAATAGTGGTGTGAGGATAGGCCATCATTCAAGATGAACCCACAAAATAAGTTCCTAACAAATGTCTTAATCTGAAGAGCATTCAATTGCAATGAAGTAAGCTTCTCCATCATAGAAGGTCAGATTCATCTCCTAGTGTCAAATTACTCTCTGTTAAGCGCTGCTTTAATACTTTATTATATTTCTTTGAAGATAGATGCATCAGTGTAAACATTTTATAAGGCTACGTGTTTCTTTCGAGAAAGCATGGACTTATGCAAATACTTACATTTCTTCTTCAGGTTCATTCTTGAGAGCATTTTTGGCTATGCACTCAAATGCAGCATCGACATTGAATCCTTCTTTTGCAGAGGTCTCAAAGTACGGAATATTTCCCTTTGAAGCACACCATGCCTTTGCTTTCTTTTCAGAAACCTAAACCAGAGAGAAATAACCTCATTCAACACTAAGAAAACACATTCACTCTCCCGTATGATAATAAGAAATCTTTAGGCAAAAAACAGAGGGGAGAAAGGCATGTCAAAAGGGTGGAATACATCTTACCACTCGGCTGTTGCCACCATCAACATCAACCTTGTTACCCAGCACAACAAACGGAAAGTTTTCAGGGTCAGATGGACTCGCCTGAACACTCAACCAAAAAAATAGCATTAGTTATTCTTCCTATTAAGATACTTTACACGCCAGTGGATAGAATATTACCTGAATCAGAAACTCTTCTCGCCAGTTGTTAAGATTATCAAATGACTTCATGACATTAACATCATGCACAAGTACACAGCAATCAGCACCCCGATAGAAAGCCACACCTAAACTTTGAAACCTTTCCTGCCCGGCAGTATCCCATATCTATGCACACAAGCAGAAAAACGAGTATCGGCACAAGGATGTGTAATAAAGTTTTTTATCTTTATTCTCAACCAGACTTGAATCTTCACAAGTACAGAAAAAGGTGGGCATTGCCACTCAAGGATGAAAAAATCAGACAATATACTTAAACAAATGCAAAATTCACATTGCATTATCATAATTAGGCACAACAGAATCCAAATTCTATTGCAAACATTAACATATAAAAATCAAGGAATGACCATTTTTTACCTGCAATGTAAACAATCTATCTTCAAATTGAACCTCTTTTGTCAGAAAATCGGCTCCAATCGTCGCTTTGTACTGATTGCTGAACTTACGATTAACATACCTAATTCAAATAAAATTCACAATAATTAATCCATCGGAACCGGCAATTGAACATGCAAAATTCAAGAGTTAAATAAAGGGAAAAAGGAAATTTTAAGGATTTCAGTTTCAAAGCCTACTGATTCATGAGAGATGTCTTCCCAACCCTGAAAACAAAAATCAAAAGAAAATGCATATTAGACGAAAAGAACAGCAAAATATTTGTAATTAAACTGGAAATGCACAAGAATTAACAAAATCTTCAAATTCTAGTATGTAAAATAGAGAACACTGAAATAAGATAAAACGATTATAAAGCTTACCCGCTGTCACCCAGGATTATGACCTTCAAAAGCATACGCCGACGAGAAGCCATTGGATCGAAATCGAGATTTTATTATTATTTATAGTAATTGCTGGAAAATTATGAGAATTATATATATATATATTTGTAGATCTTTGCTTAGAGAATAAAGAGATTATAGAAGAGAAAAACTTTGTGGCTGTTAATTTAATTTGTTTTGTTTTCTCAGAAAACGAAACTGATAGTTTTTTCAGCGAACGGGAAAGACTGGTTGATTACAATATTAACATTCCAAAACTGCCCCTGCTTTTAAGTTGAATTTACATAAGTTTCATCCCTATTTTGACTTGCATTTTGGGTAAAATTACTACACAGGTCCCTTATATTATTGTGTAAACTGTGAATTACATTTTGATAGGGCTGATTATGTTGGTTATCGATTTTTGTTATAGGGCAGATTATATTGGTTATCGGTTTTTGAATTTTTAAATTGACTCGAAAAATTACTTGTATATATTATATTAATTTTGTTAATTGAATTAATCAGCTGAACCGACCGAAGTTATATTGGTATAATTAGGTCAGTTTTGATAAAAAAAAAGTTTTTTAGTTCAATTTTCTAAGATTAAAATTGGTTAAGTAGGTTTAATTAAAAAAAAGCCAACCAAAAAAACTTACTGTTCACCCTTGATTAAGGGTGTAAGAGTGTAAGAAGTTCTTAAACTTTTAGAAAAAAATTAATTAAGCCTATGAATTTTTTTGCATTCAATTAAGTTCGTAAATCAAAAATCTAATTAATTACACCTTTGAACAAAAAAAATTGAACCAAATAAGCCTTTTGACCAATTTTGATCATTAAATTTTGACAATTTTTTCTTTTGATATTACTGGCATATGATACATTATTGTTCTGTCATGTTGCATTTCTAGATTTTTTTAAAAAAAATATTTTTTTATAAATTTTACAAGTCTTTTAGAATTTTTAGAACAGAATTTTTAAAATGAAATAAAAAATTTCTGAAAATATAAAGTGGAAACACTGTGACACGACGCATTGAACCAACAGATCCAAAAAAAATTAAGATGTAATTGTCAAAATTGGTAAAAAAAAAAACTTAATTAATTAAATTTCATGGTTCAAGGGCTTAATTAGGTGCAAAAAAGATTAAATGCTTAAGTGATTTTTTCCGAAAGTTTAAGGGCTTCTTACCCCTTAAGCCTTTATATTTTTTAAAGGCATCAAGATAATTTTAGCCCTTAACGTTTGTAATTTCTATCATTTTGACCCTCGTTCTTTCTAGGATAAATTTGGCCCTCAACCTATATTTTTTTGTTAAAATACTCATTTTTAACTAAAATGTTGATTAAACAGTTAAATAATTAACGGTGATAACATAGAATACACATTTTAAATACATTTTAAATGACATGGGTTTAACCTATCACATCAAAACATGTAAAATATAATTTCAATTTAATAAAACTTATTTGAGAAATATAAAAATAATTAAAATTGAAAAAAAGCTCGAGTGACTGTTTTATTGCTTCACCCTCTTCTTGCTGTTAGAGAGAGGCCAAACAATATAGTTCCTAATATAATCTGAGCATTGGCTACTGCTCCGACCCATTCTTGCAAAACAAAAATAAAATTGGAGATTTGAAATATAATAGGAAAAGCAATCCCCACCCATAAAGTACTCTTGCTTAAAAATATGTTTTTATTCTAGACTTTTCTTTGCATTCAACCTCATTCGATTTGTTTTCTAAATATTAGGCTATACACAAATTGCTATCTGGTGGAATGTTTAGTTGTTTTAACTATTGAAAGTTAAGATTAATTGTATTTTATATTTCGATTCTCTTAAATTTATCTATATTCTGATTTTTTTTAAAATTGACTTATTTTGTTTTGATTGTAATTAATTTTAAATGAATTATGAGTTGGTGTTCTTTTATTTTTCTTTGTTGTCTTTGTGTTTGAATCTTTCCTTAGCTTGATGTATAAGGATGTTTTTTATATCAAATTTGGTGTTGTTTTTGTGTTTGGCCTACGGCATTGAGAAAGAATGGATGAAAGGTAGGAAGCAGATGAAACGATATACTTGTTCCTTTTTTTCAATTTTAATTACTTTTGAATTTTATATTTTATTAAATTCCAAAAATTTAGAGATGGAGAGAGAGAGTGTGAGAGGGAGAGGGAGAGAGAGAGAGGGAGCAAGGGTTTAGAGAGGGGGTGCGCCACCGTCAGCCGGCGCACTGGGAGTGGTCGAGGGTTGATAAACGGCATCCATCTAACTCAACAAAGAAGAGTTGGGTCATCTTTGTAGACAATCTTAGTAAAAGGGTAACGAGGGGTGCACTTAGAGAACTTTTCAATTTTCATGGTCGTGTAACTAGGGTGTATATTCCAGCCATGAACAAGAAACCGAAGTACCGTTTCAGTACTTTCGCGTTAGTCCACTTTGCTACGGAGTCAGATATGAATAATGCCATTGCAAAGGTTAATAATACTTGGATTGATAACAGGAAGGATTTTGTCTCGAAGGCTAAGTTCCCAAAAACCGATGTTGACCATTATGGCCATGAAAGATCTCGTTCGGGCGGGCAAGTTTTTGACAAGACTCAGGCTAAGGAAAATCGGGGAGCAGGGGTACCGGTTTCGAATAGTAATCATGCACGGGACGGTCGTTCTTTCAAAGAAGTGTTGGTCAATAATACTGACAAGGTTAACAATATACCTCCGGTGAATCCAGTGAGAGCAGAAGCAGACACAAACGATGGATCTAAAAATCTGCTTGATTTTCCTATTCCCCCAGAGACACTGTCATGGATTAAGAATTCTTCTACCGGGGTTGCAAAGAGGAATTTTGATTTAGAATTTATTCAACGAGCGCTAGGAAGTGATGGCATTGTCGCTAAAATAGCCAAGTGGGGTTGTGCGGATAACGCTTGTCTAATAACTTTTGATTCAATGTCCGCAAAGGAGGATGCATGGCGAAACAAAAAGAATGAAATGGGCTTCTGGTTTGATTTTCTTGAAGAGGATGTCGCCATTGGGGACTGCCCTCACTGTTTTTGTTCCATTGAATTAATAGGGGTTCCTCTTACATGTTGGCACGAAGATTTTTTCGTTAATCTGGTAAAAAGGTGGGGTAAGCTTATCCTTATCAAGAAGGAGACGGTGGAGAAGACAGATATGTCCGCAGCTAGGTTTCTGCTTCGGGTGCCTAGTCAGTTCGTGGTGCCAAAATCCTTGAATATCGGCGTTAATGGTAGGTCTTTTCTGGTCCTCATCAAGATTGGAGGTTTGTCGTCGGGGTGTGAAGTGGAGGATACCGGCGATTTGGAAGATTTCGGGGTGGATAGCTCTTCGGAGGGACATGAAGATTTTCCGGTGGCTGATGATGCGGTTTTGTCTCCTCCTGTCTCAGCTCCGGCGGCGGGGAATCCCAATCATCAAGAAACTTTTAGGGAGTAGTGTAATCAGGCGCCAATCATTGATGACAGGGAGGGGACGTTTTTCGAACAATCAGATGCTCAGAATACCAACCTTAATTTTCCAGGTCAGGTTAATAAGGAGGTTGACGTGGCTCAGGGGGGCCCACTTGTAGTGGGGTCAAGTAGGTGCATGGATATAGAAGATGTTAGGGATCAGATGAATCTTCAGCCGTTATATGCAGAGCAAGATCGGCCGTCAGTTGGGCCTAAGGAGAATATACATGCGGGCCAATCGACTGAAAATTTAGACATGAACTTGGGCCCGGTCATATCGGTGGGCTCGTCCCAATCTTTAGATAATGATCATCTGTTAAAGGAAGTGGTCCCAGATAGTCTGGGAAATAGTCTGAGTTCTTCTGTCGGTTTATCTATAGAGCTTAATGGTGCTGGAGTGAGTTTTGTCAGAAACAATTCGTGCGAGCTACATCAAGCCATGAGTTTTCCGACATCCTATAATGGAATTGATAATTTTTTCAACACAAACTTCCGAAGATCAATTCGTAGCAAGGCTCGAGATTCGGCGGATAACATCATTTTGGGGCAAATTCTGTCAAAATCAGAATCAAGCCAAAAGTCGGATCATATCAGCTATGTGGAGGAAGCTCTGGCCGTATGGGGTGTTAGCAACCTACTGGGCGTGTTGTTCGTCGGTGGAAAGGAAGCAGTGATTGAGAAGGTTGTGGAACTAGAGAAAAAGGGTGACGAAGGTAAACCTCGATCCTCTTAAGCTTTTCTGTGAAGTTTTTTTATTGTTACTGGTTTTACATAATTGTGAATGGAGTGGTCGATCATCACATGGAACATAAAAGGGTTAGGGAGAGCGGAAAAAATTCGTGCGATTAGAACCTTATTTGTGAGGAAAAAACCGAAATTGTTGTTCATACAGAAAACAAAAGTCAGTGATTTCAGTGTCTCTATGTTTAGAAGATTGGGGATTAATCAGAATTTTGAGAAAGTTTATGTATCATCGAGGGGTTCTGCTGGAGGCTTACTGTCAGTTTGGGACTCGGATTTTCTGAAGGTATCTCAGGTCTTTACCTATCCTAGATTCATTGTCGTCCTGGGGGTTGTAAAAGGCAGTCAACATATATGCGATTTCGTAAATGTGTATGGACCTGCGGCTGAAGCTGATAAAGAAGGTTTTTTTGATGAATTATCAGAATTTATAAATTCGCACAAGGCTATATGGTGCATCAGAGGTGATTTCAACGCATATCTAGGGGCTGAGGAGAAAATTGGTTTCTCGATAAACTCTCATACTGTCAATTTATTCAGAACTTTTACTCAAAACATAGCCCTTGTAGATTTACCGATGAGTGGAGGATCGTTCACCTGGTCTAATAACCGGGATCCGCCAACCTTTATTAGATTGGACAGGTTCTTAGTGGACAGGCAGATACTGTCGTTATTTCCAAATACGCAACAGCTCTTGTTGGCAAAGTCTATATCTGACCACAACCCGGTCTGCCTGGAAAACGTTAAGATGCTACCAAATGCGAGACCTTTTAAACTGTTCAACTATTTGATGGAGGAAGACGGTTTTGATAAGCTTGTGGATGCTGCTTTCTCTAAGAGTAAAGGAAATAATGGTTTATTCGCAACTTTGAAGGTGCTCAAAAAGGATATTAAGCAGTGGTCCTCTGTGAAACCTGTAGATGTAAGGAATCAGATACGAATCCTGGAAGATCAAATTGAGAGCGAAGAAAAGAATATCCAACAAGGCAGAGCAAGGCCAGATCTTCAGGTTCTTAGGAAAAAGTTGTGGTGTTGTTTGCGAAAAAAAAGAAAGTATTTGGCTGTAGAACTCGCGATTGAAGTGGTTCAAAGAAGGCGACAGGAATACCCATCATTTTCACATGGTTGCCTCTAATAGACGCCGCACGAATGCTATTAATACACTTGTTATCGAGGATCAGTCCATTTCGGATCAAGAGAAGATAAGGAATGGTTTCTATGAGCATTTTCACAAAGTCTACAATCAGTTGAATACCCTTCCTATTGATGAGCTAAACTTGAATTTTGCGAAATTATCCTCCGAGCAAAGCAAGAGATTGGAAAATCAGTTTTCTGAAGAAGAGGTTTGGGCTGCAATAGCTTCTACAGATAGCTCTAGAGCCCCCGGTCCAGACGGCTATACGATGGGTTTTTTAAAAAAATTCTGGCCATATTTAAAGGAAGAGCTACTTAAAGTCTTTACTGATTTTTATGTACATCGAAAGTGGGACAGTGGCATCAATCACTCCTTTATCTCGCTTATTCCAAAGAAATTGGGCCCTACTTGTCCGGAGGACTTCAGACCTATAAGTCTAGTAGGAGGCATATATAAAATCATCTCCAAAGTTTTATCCAGAAGGCTTAGCTTGTGTATGGATTCTGTGGTAAGCAAAGCGCAATTCGCCTTTATTCCTAGCCGGAGTATTCTTGAATGCTCCCTAATAGCAAATGAGGGGATCGATTATATTCGCAAAATGGGACGGAAGGGCTCGATATTCAAAATAGACTTCAAAGACGCGTACGACTCTGTAGATTGGACTTTCCTCCTAAGAGTTCTACGAGAGATGGGTTTCGGTGAACGTTGGTGCAAATGGATCCACTATTGTGTTACTTCAGCGTCTATATCCGTTCTAGTAAATGGCCTCCCAACCTCGCAATTCTCTATATCTAGAGGGCTACGGCAGGGATGTTCCCTCTCCCCACTGCTTTTTAATCTTATCGGGGAAACTCTTCATCTCATGCTTGAGAAAGCTACTTCCGTTGGGTTATTCCGAGGTTTCATGATTGGGCGCGAGGAAAATATGTTTCATTTATCTCACCTTCAATATGCAGATGACTTGATAATTTTTTGTGCCCCGGATTTTGGAGAGATAAGGAATGTGAAGAGGATATTGAGGATATTCGAATTGGCTGCGGGTCTACAACTCAACCTTAGTAAGAGCAGACTCTTCGGAATTAATGTGGAGGATCACGTTGTGGTAAACTGGGCTGCTCAAATCGGATGTACTAATGCTCAACTTCCTTCGCAATATTTAGGCCTCCCTCTTGGAGCGAAAAGAAATTCTTTATCGCTTTGGGAACCAGTGGTCGAGAAGTTTTATAAAGCTTTACATCCTGGAAGTCAAGTTGCTTGTCTTTTAGTGGAAGGTTGGTGTTAATAAAATCAGTGCTAGATGCCCTCCCTTTATATTACCTTTCTATTTTCAAACTGTCGGTTTCTATTGCAAACAAACTTAACAGTCTAATGGCTAACTTCCTGTGGGGATCTTCGGATAGTCGCAAGGCCATTCATTGGATGAAATGGAGTGAACTGTGCCTACCGATGAATTGTGGTGGTTTAGGGATACGCAACCTTCGGTTACAAAATCAAGCACTTTTAGGGAAATGGGTCTGGAACTTTGTAAATGTTAAGGAAAGTATGTGGAAAATGATTGTATGTAGAAAGTTGAATTGGGATACTAACGCTATTGCCCCTGCAAGTTCTAGTCATCGTCTCTCATCGTGGGTGTGGAGGGATATCTCGAAGTCTTTTCATTATAAGAACTCACGGGGAATGTCTCTCGAAGACAACTTAATTTTGCACTTTGGAGATGGATCTTCAATCAAATTTTGGTCGGATCGATGGATAGGGGAGGCTCCTCTTCAAACTGTTTTTCCAAGGATATTCGCCCTTTCTATTAATAAAGAGGGCGTGGTTACTGATTTTGGTCAGAAAAGTGGTTCATGCTGGAATTGGAACATCACTCTCCGGCGTGATTTGTTCGATTGGGAATGTCATCAGTGGGAAGCTTTCTTGGCTTGTTTAAACTCATATGTAGACAAAGGTTTCAGTAGAGATTGTTTCACATGGAAGGAGTCAAGCGAAGGCATCTACACTGCAAAGGACGGTTACAATTACCTCATTCAACATGCAAATTCTTCTTCTTTTTGGAAAAAAATGATCTGGAATAACCGGGTGCCCCCTCGGGTTAGCTTTTTCTTATGGCAAGCTTCGCACCAAAAAATTCCAGTCAGAGCACTACTGATTAATAGGGGGATCCCTTCATCTATTGATACTAGTTGCCCCTTGTGTCGTGATTCACTGGAGACCCCGAACCATTTACTATTATATTGCAGGATATCATGGAGGCTTTGGATGTTCCTTGCTGCTATGTGGAAGATTAATTGGGTAATGCCGGACTGTGTATCGTCGAGTATTTTGATGTGGGACAGCTTCTTTCCAAAAAAACATAAAGTTTTCCTTGGCTTCATTGTTCCTGCAGTGGTTCTTTGGTCTATATGGCTGCTAAGAAATGATTTGATTTTTCGCGAAGGTTCGTTGGATTTCCTGAAACTTTGCTTCATTGCTAAGTTCTGCTTGGTATCTTGGTTCAAAGCTGCAAATGAAGAATGCTTGGTTTCTTTTGATGATCTTATGGCTGATCCGACCATTGTGGAAAAGGCTGGAATTCTCAAAAAAAAGACCGCGAAGAGCAGGGGTTGGTCTCCACCGCCACAGGGTTTCATCACCATCAACACTGACGGTGCTTCATCCAGGGCGAGGAGGACTGGTGGCATAGGTGGTTTAGCACGAAACTCAGCGGGGACCTGCATATTTTCATTCTCGGAACCAGCAGGCCCGGGGCCTCCAATATTAATGGAACTGCTGGCTATCAAAATGGGTCTATCTAAGTTCACAACAAATGCAGTGTGTCGGATGTCTCGAGCCATAGTGGAAAGTGACTCGGAAATTGCGGTTAAATGGTTGAAGAATCCTGTTTCATGCCCTGAAACTTTCAAAGACCTGGTCTGTAGTATTGTGTCGCTAGGTAGCTCGGTCGGGTGTGTTTACAAAGCTATCCCAAAGGTGAATAATATAGAGGCTGATGTTTTGGCTAAAGCAGGTATAGGGTAAAGGCTAATTATTTTAGTAGTAACTGGGATTGAATGATTGGTTAACCTGCATTTCTTATACTCTTCTGTATTGAACTATTCAAATTTAGTGGAATAATACTTTGATGGCACTCTTTTCCCCCTTCCGCTATTAACCGTTTTTGTGATGGTTGATATGAGGGGTTTTAACGAGGCCAAATTCTTATAAAAAAATATTTTATTAAATTAGAATTATAGTTTACATATAATAGGTTGAAAGTTATATCATTTAAAATGAATTTCCATGTATACATGCCACTTCATCACCGTTAAAATTTTAACGGTCCAATCAATATGTAAGTTAAAAAAAATTAATTTGACAAAAAGATATAGGTTGGGAGCTATACTTTTAGAAAAGGATAAGAGTTAAATGATAAAAATTACGAATGTTAAGGACTAAAATTATCTTTATGCCTTTTTAAATTAGCATAAAGATCTTTATATGTTAAAAAATAATAAAACGTCATTTTTTTCAACAATTGAAAATATATATAGTTTTATAAGGCGTAGTTAATTATAGGTTTGAGGGTATAATAAGCACTCGACTTTTAAAAAACATACATTCAATTAAGTCAGGGAACAAATAAATTTTATGAGTTGATCTCTTTGTTTGATTGTTTTCTTAATGACGGTTGTTGTGTTGACGTGATTTGTAATATTGTTGATATGGACCATGTTGTAGTCAACCTGTGAATGGTGTCGTAACTAGAGGTGGTAATCGGGTCATTCGGTTCAGGTTCGGTTCGGGTCGTTTCGGTTCGAGTCATTTCGGGTCTATCTAGAATCGGTTTAGATTCGGTTCGGGTCGGTTCGGTTTGGGTTCGGGTCTAATTCGGGTCTGTGATGAGTCGGATTCGGTTCGGGTATTGGATCGGGTCAAAATCAGATCGGTTGTTTTCGGGTCGGGTCAATATCGGATCGGTCGCTTTCGGTTCGGGTCAAAATCGGGTCGTTCGGGTCGCTTTCGGTTCGGGTTAAAATCGGGTCAATTTCGGGTCAATTTCGAGTCGGGTCAACATTTAAATTTTCGGGTCAATTTGATTTGAGTTGGGTTAAAGGTTTGAGGTTTAGTATTTATGGTTTAGGGTTTAGAGTTATTGATGTATGAGATTAATTCTAATTCAACTTGTCAATCTATGCATTTGAATTTGATTAAATATTTAAATCAAAGCTTCATGTATCCATATAATTTTTTTTGTATAATTATATTGAATCAAAGTTTATAATAATAATAATAATAATAATAATAATAATAATAATAATAATAATAATAATGTCTGAAATGAATTAATTTATTAAACTTAGGATCTAATTGAATTAACTAAAATCTAAAAGCATAAATCACGGACATAATTAAAATAATTTTAAAACTAAATGTGAAATTTCAGTTAAATTAATCTAAATTGAAACTCAATTAAATCAAGAAAAATAGAAAGACAATTGGTAAAAATAGAGAGGGAAAAAACAAAATTTTGGAGGGAAATAAGCCACCAATTTTTTAAGCTAGATTGAAAAAAAAAAGAAAAAGACAATTGGAAAAAATAGAGAGAGAAAAGACAAAATTTTGGAGGGAAATAAGCCACCAATTTTTTAAGCTAGAGATTAATTACTTTTTAGGTCATGTTGCATTTAAAATGTTACATTTTAGTCAACTTTAAGTTTTAGTTTAATTTAATTTAGTCATAAGTATTCCTACGGTTTAGACTTCGGATATACAAATCCCCTCCCCATAGTGATATTTAGTCTCTAAAAATTTACTTTTAGTTGAAATTGACTAATCTTTGTAATTTAGTCTATTAATTTAATATATTTATATTTTCGTTCATTTTAATTTCAAAGATTTAATTTTTAGCCAAAATTGACCCCTATTTATTTATATGGTATAATTACAAATTTGATCATTGGACTCTCAAATTTCTCCACTTCCAAACTGTCAATTTAGTCTACAATTTCAATTTTATGCTATATTTTATGATGAAATTATAAAATTGGTCACCAAGATCTCAAATTTCTATACTTCATTTTATTATTTATTATATTGTTAACAATAGATATTCGGGTTAAAATCGGGTCAAAATCGGGTTAAAATCGGGTCGATATTCGGTTCAGCTTTCGGTTCAGCTTTCGGTTCGGGTAGCATTCGGTTCGGGTCTATTTCGGTTTGGGTCCATTTCGGTTCAACAAAAATTTTCGGTTCGATTCGGTTCGGTTCGGGTTTCGGGTCAACTTCGAATCATCATGTTCGGGTCAAAATCGAGTTTCGGTTCAGGTAATTCGGTTCGGGTTTCGGGTCTCGGGTCAAGTTTGCCAGGTCTAGTCGTAACAGAGGGGACAGAGGGGATTGAATGATTTTTTTTGATTGGTTTTTTAGAAACGTTTAAGGAATTATTTAATTATTAAACAAAATATTACAAAATAAATAAATTAAAATATTTTAAGATATAAAAATTTTAAAAAGGTATTTAATTAAATATTTTAAAAATTATAAAATATTTTTAATGAAAACAGTTAATATTTTAAGAATGTAACCATTCAAATTAAGCTAAGATGAACATAACACATTATTAGTTTTCTTTTTATAAAATTGATTGACTATTTTGCTTTTTCTTAGTACAATGGCGTTTTTATTGTTTTAACAAATTATAATTTTGTTATTTCCATGTTGTTATTGTATATAGTCATGGTATACTCTTTTTCTCTATTTATATTTAAAGAAATATAATTAAATTATAGGATTTCTTCTCTTTTAATCATACAATTTGCCGGGGGAAAAACATGAATAAGGCACACTCCACATTATTGTATAAGAAATTATGCAACGCTTACGCTTTTGTCATATTGGGGAGTAGGAAAATTTTTTTGACAGAATATTTGGGAGTAATATATTGTTTAATGATTTTTTTTATTTTTATTTTGAATGATAAATGATAGGTAAAGTGCCATTACAACTTACGAAACAATTGAACGACAATAGATTGGGCTAGGGCTGTAAATGAGACGAGACAGATCGCGAGCTACTCGAGCTCGACTCGGTCAAAGCTCGGTCAAAGCTCGACTCGATTGGACTCGACTCGAACTCGAACTCGGCTCGAATTCTTGACGAGCCGAGCCGAGCTACTGGATACCCGACTCGAAAAGCTCACGAGCTACTCGAAAATATAATATAGTAATTTTTTTTATTTTTTATATTTTAAAATCTAAATTCTTAAACTTAAAACCCTAAATATAAACCCTACACATAAGTATTAAACCCTAAAAATCTAAATCATAAATTCTAAACCCAACAATCTAAAACTCTAAACCCTAAACTAACACCCTAAACCCTAAAATTAACAAGCTTGAGTTTACAAAATATGTGTATCAAAGTTTTTTCTTCATAGGACTTTAAATGAGACATGATAGATGAAGAGTTACTTGAGTCCAATGCGATCAAAGATCGGTCAACACTTAACTCGATTGGGCTCGAATCAAGCTCGAACTCGACTCGAGTTCTAAACGAGCCGAGTCGAGCTTAGATTTCTCAGGCTCGTTAGAAATTACTCAAGCTCGAACTCGACTCGAAATCTTAACGAGCCGAGCCGAGCTTAGCACTACTCGAGCTCGACTCGGCTCGTTTACACCCCTAGATTGGGCCATGGAGGTCCCACTTTAGGCTAAAACAAACAAGGATAAAATTCAAAAATAGTCATTGAACTATCTCAAATGTTCATTTTAGTCACTTCACTTTTTTTTTGAAAAATTCTTACCTAGGGAAAGGGAGAGGAGAATTTTGTTTTTAATGGGTATTAAACTCACAACCTAGGAGAGAGGGGAGGGTATCAATTAAGAGCTCTTAACCACTTACTTTAGAGATTGTTGACAGTCACTCAACTTTTCAATGTTACGAAATAGGTATTAAATTTACGATTTTGTTATAAAATTGTTGCTAACTATCATTTAAGGGTGAGCCTTCATCATTCACACATTCTATCAATTCATAATGTTTTTAATTAGAAATCATTAAATTATTTCCATTAATTTGATCCTCTTTTTAATTGAATAAAAAATTATTAATTTATTTTTAATTAAAATAGGAACAAATTGATAGAATGTGTAAACAATGAGGGCTAAATTTAGTAAAAATTTTCAAATTAGACTTGAATTGATTAAGTATATAAATGTGGATGACTGAATGTAATATTATACAATTTTTTTAAATGTCATATAAAAATTTTTAGGGTAAAGTTCACAAATGGTCACTAAACTTTGATCAATTATTTAATTTGGTAAACAAACTTTCAATTACTTCAATGTTACTATTAAACTTTTAATTTTGCTTCAATTTAGCCACTCACCGTTAACAACGTTAAAAAGGATGACTTGACACTTAAATTCTTTTTGTATAGTAACAGATTTAGTCCTCTATGTTTACACATTCAAATAAATTAATCCTAATATAAAAATAATAACAATAAATTTAACCTTATTATTTACACATTATTTTAATTTAGTCATATATTTAATTAACAATAATTTAACCCTAAAACCCTAAACTATCATATTTTTCTTTCCCTCCCTTCCTCATCCCATCCCAAATTTACTAAATTGTCCTTCTCATTCAACCATTTCCCTATCATGTCCTTCTTGCCAACCCTCTCAGGTAAACAATGTCGTATATCATACGAAGATATTATATATTGTGTCACTTATAATGCACGGCACGTGTCTTCCTTGAATCAGCTAGCATCTAACATTCTAGTATCCAAAAATTAAAATTTTACAGAAATATTTTTCCGAGCAATCGCATCTTCGTTTTGCAGTATCTACCCAGAATAATTATTCTTATTAAATATACGAATAGGAAACTACCCTTATCTAACCCTAATACCAATCCATTAATTCTGGTTAGGTTAAGCCTCAAATTGTTCTATTCTGCAATTACCTGATATCAAGTGATGTGATCATTAATGCTTCATTCATTCATTTTTTTATTAATGTTTCCTTTTATTCCACTAATGGGCATCCAGATGTATTCGATAGGATGTTTCACATTACAAGAGGTGGAATAAGCAAAGCTGTTGGGAGAGAAAAATATGATGGTTTAGAGTTTAGAGTTTGGGGTTATAGGTTTTAGGGTTAAATTTTTTTTAATTAAAATCGGAATAAATTGAAATAATGTGTAAAGAATAAAGATTAAATTTTTTTTTGAATTAGTACTAAATTGTTTAAATATGAAAATATGGAGAGCTAAATGTGTTATTAAACAAAAAATTAAGTGTCAAGTCACATTTTATTTCCGTTAACAGTCTGTGGTCATTGAAACAAAACTAAATGTTTAATGATAACATTGAAGCAATTGAAAGTTTAATTATCAAATTAAATAATTTTATTTACAAAATATTTAAAAATTGAATTATAAAAAATACATTTTAAATTAGTTTACGACTATTTTAAACTTTACTCGACAAAGAATTTGAGGGAGCTTTTTTTTACAATAATACGAGGGAACTCGATGCAGCCAAGTTCACCACCTCCGCATTATCAACTCGAATTTAAAGTTACATGAAAAAGTATTCACAATTCAATTTAATTTTTTTTAAATAATAATATCATTAAAAACTCATTTTAGAAGAAAAGAGTGTTCAATTTTATTCTTTAAAAACATTTTATAATAGGAACCTATCATTAACCTCCCTAAACTCGCGATTGTGTATCGCGCAACCATATCTAGCGTCTATCTTACACAATTCACTATAAGAATGTTTGGCCTATCAATACCATTTTTAGCCAATGCATGGGCTAAGTAATTTGATTCTCTAAATGCGAATTGCACCGACCACCCATTGTTGTCACAAAAGGACTTACATTGACTGGCCACACTAGCAAAGGATGCGGGCGCTAAAGAATGTTGATTGATCCGAACAACTAAGAGATTATCAGTCTCGATGTAAACAGGGAGAGAGTCCTTCCACTTTGATGATTCAAACTTCTAAGATTCTGTATAGCTCTGCATAAGTAAGGTTAGACAGCCCAATGAATATAGAAAAACGAATTAAAACTTTACTCCCGTGATCTCAAAGAACGCCTCCAATGACAGTGCTGCCAAAACTACCGTTAACCGCGACATACACATTAAATTTTAACCAACATGGTAAAGGAGGATCCCACTACCCAAGCCTAGGCCTATTGGAATTTTTGGGAAGGATACCAATGGATTTAAAGTTTTTTTTATGATAAAAGCGTTAGTTTTATTAAAAAGAAAAAAATATCTAAATTGCAATGAGTGCTTACAACTATAATCATAAACTAAATATATAGTTCTTGTTTGGTAAAGAGAGGTTTAAGCAAAAAATAGAGGTTTGAGACATAATTAGAGGTTTGACCAGTTAATTCTGCTAATATTGTTGTTTAGTGAATAGCGGATTGAAAGAGCGGATTGGGTAAAACCGCTAATTTTGAAAAAGCTCATAATATGAGCTTTTTGAGATTAAAGATTTGATATTAGAGTTGTAAAGACTCTTTTACCCTTACAGTTACCAAAATTCTCAAAATAACCTAAATTAAATATTTTTTCACCCTATTTATAAGTTAATCTTATTTACTTTTTTTTTCTTTTTATTATCACATATTTATATGTGTATTTAAATTTATTAATTAATTAAATTATATTAAAATAATTATATAAATAATAAATTAATATATAAATCATTTGAATATGTTTAGAAAAGTTAAATTAAAAATAATTTTATAAATCTAATTAATATTGATTAGATACAAAATATTGATAACTAATAAATTATTCAAATAAGTATTGAATATAATCATGTCATTATATGTCATTTTGCTTGTTTAAATAATTTAACAACTATCAGCTATCAGTTAATTTTACCAAACACTTTTATACAATAAGCTAATACAATTCGCTAGTCAAATCAACTAATGCAATCCGCTATCAGCTAATGTAATCCGCTAATTGCCAAACATGGCCATAATTTGAACTTTTTTTAACCGTTAACACAATAAAATAGTCACTTGAGATCATACAAGGACCATAAAAGGAAAGCGTTAAAAAAACCCCAACCAATAGACTCGAACAAAATATAGATACGGACAAATCTGACTACATCGACAAACGAACCACAAAAAGAATCAAACCATTAAAAGACCACCAACAACCACAAATCAGAGTCGAGCGTCGTGAGAAAATTATCCACGAACGCAAATCGTGTATCCAAAGCCAATCCGAGGGTCCAAAGCATGGAAGATCAACATCATAATAAATAAGTGTCATATTGATCAGTAGGAACGACGTTAAATTCAACCATAAAAAAAATAAATGAATATATCAGTCAAAACCGATAAAATAGACCGAAAATATATCATAAGACAAAAAAAATGTGTCATAAAGACACGAAACATATCATAATGACAATTTCTATTAAAAATAAAAAAACCAAAAAAAAAAACAAAAATGAGAGATATAAAATAAAAGAAAAATCAAGAGTACTTTCGACAACCAACACTAAACTATTACAAAATAAAGCAAGGTGTGCTGAAGAATAACCTCGGCGGCTAGACAATTCAATTTAAAGTTATATTTACTTTAAAATCATTCCAGGTATGTGTCAAATAGAATAGATGAATTTGGTTGTCGTTCTATTAGAATATGGTTTTCTCTTTTCCAATTGTTAGTTAAAATTTTGGATAAAGCACATAAATGGTCACTAAATTATCCCTAAAAATATAAAATAGCCACCAAACTTTCAAAAGTTACATAATAGGCATTAAATTTTAGTTTTATTATAAAATGGTCACTAAGACGTTAATTGTCGTCAACCGGGAGACATAGCAGTTACAAAAAATTGTATAAAAACATATTTAATCCTTAATATTTATATGTTCAATCAATTTAGACATCAATGATGAGGGTTAAATTAAAAATAGATTGATTCAATGTGTCAATATGGAGGATTAAATGTTTTACTATTTAAATTTCTGTAACTGTCACGTTACCCACTTAACGATAGTTAACGGCTTAATAATCATTTTGTATCAAAAACTAAAGTTTAATATTCATTATGTAACTTTTAAAGATTTAATAACCATTTTGTACTTTTAAGAATAGTTTAGTAACTATTTGTATACTTTATCTTAAAAAATATTAAACTGATATAACTTTTAAAAATTTGATGAACATCTTGAGTGTTAATAATTTTTATTGGTCAAAGGTACATATCATAAGGTGATTAGGTGAGGCATACATCATTTTCCTTGCCCGGCAACCAGACCCACATAATTAATTTGATGCCTGCCAGTTATCAACAACATGACTTCGGTCCATTGAGTTTGAGGCCACAAATCTTATTAAGTAAAGCAGGATGCAAAATAGTTTGTAATCATTTAAACACATTCATTACATCTAAAATCGATTATTTCAGCTCAGGTAAAAAAAAAATATTAAACTTCTCCATTTTTCTGAAGCGGTTACAAAATTTTTTCAAAATTTTTTTATCGTTTTTTTTACCGACGCCGGCCTTTGGCCGTTTTGCCGAATCTGTACATAAATAAAATTTATCTTTTCCGATGAATGTTTCGTTTTTTTCAAGTTTGTTTCTTGTTTTTCGTCTACTTTGTCGAATTATTATTCAAAACTGCTTTTATGACAGTTCTTTTGTTTGTTTGGTGGCAATTCTTTCGTCTGCTTTTTAGCAGTTCTTGTCTGTCTTCATGACAGTAGTCTGTCTTTTGACATTTACGCGTTCGAGTGACGAGTATCAACGAGCGCTTTTCAACGAAAGAGTATGTTCTATACATGTTATGATTCCCTTTGGTGGTTGTGCCGACATGCCAAGATCAAGTAGCAGAAGAATTTTGCTATATTCAAAGAGCACTCAAGGTAAAGTATAATTTTTCTGGATTTTTATTTCAAAAGATTTCTTCTAACAGTGTTAGGTTTGGTATGTTCAATGTCTTTCACACCTTTATATTTTTGTTGTTTTGTTCAGCACTATATTTCTGTTGTAAAAGGTGTGAGTCCTTTGTATTTCTTTCGCTGTTGAATATAATCCAAATTCTAAAAAAAAACATTAAACCAATAATTTCTCATTTTCCTTTTTAATCCTCGAACAATAGTTCTAATAAATTATAAATGTGGTCATTTTCGTTTTTGTATTTCTTTATTTTACACATAAATGGTTCTGAAGTGTCACTTGACATATACATTATAATATGGTATAATATAAAAAAAAATTGCATTCGATTTAATTGTACATATAAATATTTGATTTTGATGTAAACGAATACTTTCCTCTCATGTAAAACAACAACCTAGTTCAGTGGCGGAGTCAGAATTTTTATTTAGTGGGATCAGGAGTAAAGTATAAAGTATGAAATATTCTTATATCACTACAATAAGTATTGTTGACCACGTATCCAAACAAATTAAGTGAGGTCAAATATAATATTTCTTATGAAAATTTTATATTGTCGCATTGAAAACCTCATACCCAACAAATTAAGTGTGGTCAATTGCACCCCCACTTTCTATGCTATATCTGCCCATGACCTAGCTTGAGCCGAATCTTGACATGAATTCTAGGAATATAAATCTCATGTCCCTTTTTGGTATCATTTTCTATGCCTCAACACTTAAAAGTTAAAATTATAAAATTTAATCCTAAATTCTAAATCCTAAACCGTAAACTCCAAACTCTTTAAAATACATCAGAGCCTTAATTTCCTAGATCCTAACCATAAACTTTAAACCTAATTTTTTAATATGTGAGTGTATATAAAGAATGATTTAAGGATTCATCATGTATACATTTAAAGAATAATGAAAACCATTCTATATACATATTGTGCAATCTAATATACAATATTCTTTGTTTTAAGATTTAAGAATTTAGTTTATGATTTAAGAGTTTAGTTTATAAGGTTCATAATATAGAGTTTTTAGTTAGAATTTTAGAGTTTATGATTTATGAATTAGGTTTTACTGTTTTAGATTTTAAATTTTAATTTTTAAACAACAAGTATACAAACTTGCAGGGGTGGAGCTCCCTTGGGGCCTAAAGAGCTCGACCCATGTTATAAAATTTAATTATATAATAATTTAGGGTTTAATAATAATTTGGCCCCTATAAAAAATAATTATTTAAATTAAAAATATAAGAGTTTAATAAATATATAGGTCATGGTTGGCAATTAGCGGATAGCTGATAGCGGATTACATTAGCTGATAGTTGATAGCTGATTGCATTAGCTGATTTGACTAGCGGATTGTATTAGCTGATTGTATAAAAGTGTTTGGTAAAATTAACTTATAGCTAATAGTTGATAGATTATTTAAACAAGCAAAATGACATATAAGGACATGATTATATTCAATAATTGTTTTAATAGTTTTTAGTTATCAATATTTTGTATCTAATTATTATTAATTAGATTTATAAAATTATTTTTAATATAACTTTTCTAAACATATTCAAATGATTTATATATTAATTTATTATTTATATAATTATTTTAATATAATTTAATTAATTAATAAATTTAAATACACATATAAATATGTGATAATAAATAAATAAATAAAGTAAATAGGATTAGCTTATAAATAAGGTGAGAAAATATTTAATTTAGGTTATGTTGAGATTTTTAGTAACTGGTAAGGGTAAAAGAGTTTTTACAACTATAATATCAAACCTCTAATCTCAAAAAGCTCCTATTATGAGCTTTTTCAAAATTAGCGGTTTCACCCCAATCCGCTCTTTCAATCTGTTGTTTACCAAACAACAATATTAGCGAATTTGACTGGTCAAACCTCTAATTATGCCTCAAACCTCTAATTTTTGCCCAAACCTCTCTTTACCAAACATGGCCATAATCAAGTAGGGGTTGAACTAGGGTTGTAAATGAATCGAGCTTGAACGAATAATGTTTTGTTCGTGTTCGTTTATTTATATTTGAAGATGTTCATGCTCGGTTCGTTTAAATTTTTAAAATCATTTTTTGTGTTCGTTTATTTATTTTTGATGATGTTCGTGTTCATTTGTTTAACGTTTACGAATATGTTTGTTTAACGTTCGTGAACAAATCCGTATAATGTTCACAAACATGTTCATTTATATGTTCGTCAAAATGGTGGAATTACACCACTAGTCTTTAAGCTCATTAGGCTTCACAGTTTGAACTCAAAAGCTCACCACATGTTCAATTTAGTCCAAATATTCACCAATATTTAAAATGTAAAAGAAAAACAAGAAAAAGGGAAAAACAAGTAAATGAACTTATAAACGAGCTTGTTCGTGAACATAAACGAACGAAATACACATATGTTTGTGTTCGTTCGTTTACTAATCAGGCATAAAAATTTGATCATACTCGTTTATTTAGCTTAATAAACAGACGTTATACGAATGATTCACTAATAATTCGTCGAACGCTCTGTTTATTTATACCTCTAGGTTGAACTAAAGAAGAATGAGCATGTATCCTCATTTTTTTGGTCCAATAACAATTTAGGTCCTTATAAATTTAAATATTAGACAAATTAAGTCTTGTCCCATGAATTTTGAATTTAAATACGTAATAAGCCTTTTTCATTTTTAAAATTTAATATTTCGGCCCCTGTTAATATTCGGTCATGACTTCGCCCATATAAAGGTGTATAATTTTTTTTAACGTGTATCAAACAATTACTCTAAAATATAAATTTCATTTATTATCATATTGGATGAAGAGGATTAAACTGTGTAGGGAATATGTAAACGTCAAATGACGTTGTATCGACCATAATGTTATTGATTCGTGAAAATTTAATCAAATTAAAATTTAAAATTAAAATTTCAATGAACTCAAGGAGGGATCTAATAATAGAAGGTGACATATTCTATCTAAATGACTCGAGTTTAAACAATTTAGTCTTTAGATATACATAAGGTTATTTATTTTTAGGCTTAAACGTCAGATAGGTGCCCAAACTTTACCATTTTTTCCAGATAGGTGCCTAACGTTTGTTTCGGGCCACTTAGGTGCCTAACGTTTCATTCCGTAACCCATTTTAGGTTTTAGCCGTGACAGACGTTAAAATTTTTCGTTAAAGGACACGTGGCATGTTTTTAGATTTTATGATATTAAAAATAATAAAAAAATAAATTAAATTAATTAAATCCCTTTAATCCATCTTCTTCCCCATCAAACCATCCCTCCCCCTTCCCCTGTTCTTCTTCCATCTTCTTCACAAAACTGAATGCAGTTTAATATCATATTCATCCAAGCAGCAAAAACTACACTCTGATGATCATCATAATAAAAACTAAAAATTCTCATCGATCCTTTACTATAGAGAAAAAAAAACCCAATTTCTCAAAACTGAATTCAAATCGGTTCCAAAAAAAACATAACACATCATCCACAAACCAAAAACCAATGTGTTTTTTTCTTATAAATAGTTTATAAACCAGGTTCATTTCTTGAAAAAAGCTTAAAACTTCAAGAAATTTCAGCATCGGCATTAAACAACAGCCTGATCAAACCAAGAATATCAATCTGGGCACTCAAAAATCAAACGATCATCCAAAAAACAGACCCCATCACCATAAAAATTCATTTTAAAAAAAAAATCAACACCCACAAACCGATTGCCATAAAGAAGGCACTAAAGAAACAAACCATACATACCCAAACGGAATCGCTTCTTTTACTGGGTATTTTTGTTTATTGTCGTTGTTTCAATAAAATCAACACACAAACAAATAAAAGGGATATATTTACCTTTTTATAAGAACTTAGAAGATGAAGAAGATGAAGGCAAAGCACCCACGTGCTTTAAAAAAAGTTTGGTGCATTAACAAACAAAAATGTCGAAGAGTTCAATCGAGAAAAGATTAATCGATGGAAAATTAAGCAAAAAAACAAATATAAATAAATAAATGGAAAGCGAGAAATGACGGTGAGTGAGTCTATGGCATAAAACCTTGGATGAATCTGATATTGAAAATGAAATTAAGAAAACGTGAAGAAGATGGAAGAAGAACAGGGAAAGGGGGAGGGATGGTTTGATGGGGAAAAAAGATGTGTTTAAGGGATTTAATTAATTTAATTTATTTTTTTATTATTTTTAATATCAGAAAATCTAAAAACATGCCACATGTCCTTTAATGAAAAATTTTAAGTCCGTCACGGCTAAAACCTAAAATGGGTTACGGAATGAAACATTAGGCACCTAAGTGGCCCGAAACAAACGTTAGGCACCTAACTGGAAAAAAGGGTATAGTTTGGGCACCTATCTGACGTTTAAGCCTTATTTTTAAAAGCGATTACAAATACAAACTCGTATTCTAGCTGTTTGTTTCTCGTTTATTTTTCTTTGAACTATAGCTATTTGCTTCTTGGTGCTGGTTGCCGACCTTCAATGATTCATATTTTTTTGTTTTTTTTTGTTTTGTTTTTTCTTCGCACATTTTGTTACATTTTTCTTTGCATACGTGGCATGTTTTCTATATCTTATGGTACGATTCTATGGTTAATTTTGTGGGCTTTTGGTGCTCTTACCGTGACTCTCATGACGTTTTGTTTCTGATTTGTGTTTGTTGGTGGTCACGTAAACTTTCATCCCCTTTTGGGTTGTTTGTCGACGTAATCGATAGCGGATCGTCGTTTTTGAGAATATGTGCGAAAGGTGGTTGCCGATTTTAGAAATTTTATCTAGTTTGTGTTTTGACAATTCTCCGGAATCTTTCCTACAATGGACAGTGGAAATTTACTTTCGTGCAAAGATGAAGTGTCTGATCTTATTGGTGCAACGCTTATCTTTTCTTTTTAGATTTACTATTTCCTTTTTTGTTGTTTTTATGTATGTTTTAAAACATCTATTAGATTATGTTCTGGTTTTACTTTTGTTTATTAATAAAGTTGTTTGAATGATGTATAAAAAAAATATAACCTTGTATTAAAATAGAATCGTAACAAATACGATCAAAGACAACGTTATATTAGATTAGAATCATAAAAAATAATGTACAAACTCTACAAAACTAAAGTTCATATTATATTACACATTATGTCAAACTTCATATGTAATTTTGAAATTTATTTAAAAATATAAACAATATTTTTAACCACATTCCAGCAAAACTACACACCATCACCATTTAACGTGGTAAATAAATAAATAAATCTATCTATTATATATATATATATATATATATATATATATATATATGGGAAAACTACACCACTGACCACCAAACAAATTGGGGATACCTATTTGAACCACCGAACTATAAAAAACGTCAATCACACCACCGAACTTATAAAATCAACCTATTTTGACCACCGCCGTTAAAAACCTAACGGTGGAGTGACGGAACTGTCACGTGGCAATTGATGGGTATATTTAAAAATTACACATTTGATCATTGTTATTTACACATTCTTTTAATTTAGTCCTAATTTTCAATTAATAAAATAATAAATTATTTAATTAAGTGGTGACACGTGTCAAGACCTTATTGGAGGATTTTAATTATTTATATTTAATTTTATTAATTTATTTCCCCATCCAATCAGGTGGTGACACGTGTCACCACCAATTTAAAGGAGAAAAATAAATTTTCCTTGATATACGCTAGGGAGGGTTCAAACCTGGGTCTCCCAAGGGTAAAGCTAATAGCTTTGCCACTGCACCAAGCACAACTTTGTGTTATAATTCTCCAGATATAATATATATCTTTTATTAGTTTCTACATTTATAACCCAAAAGCTCAAACCCTAAACACTAATTTCACATATATAAATCATAAACCCTAAACTCTTACCCTAAATATTTCAAATTAATTTCACGCTAAATATTTCAAATTAAACCTCAAACCCTAAAGATTTCAAATTAATTCCACGCTAAATATTTTAAATTAAACCCTAAACCCCAAACTCTAAAAATTTCAAATTAATTTCACGCTAAAAATGTCAAATTAAGCCTTAAACTCTAAACCCTAAATATTTCAAATTATTTCACGCTAAATATTTCAAGTCAAACCTCAAACCCTAAACCCTAAAAATTTCAAATTAAACCCTAAATATTTAGCATGTAATCAATTTGAAATTTAGGGTTTAAGGTTAGGGTTTGGGGTTTAATTTGAAATATTTAGCGTGAAAATAATTTGAAATATATAAGGTTTAGGGTTTAAGGCTTAATTTGAAATATTTAGAGTGAAATTAATTTGAAAATTTTAGGGCTTAGGGTTTAGGGTTTAATTTAAAATATTTATCGTGGAATTAATTTGAAATTTTTAGGGTTTGAGGTTTAATTTGAAATATTTAGCATGAAATTAATTTGAAATATTTAGGGTTAGAGTTTAGGGTTTAGGATTTATATGTGTGAAATTAGTGTTTAGGGTTTGAGCTTTGGGGTTATAAATGTAGAAACTAATAAGAGATATATATTATATTTGGAGAATTATAGCACAAAGTTGTGCTTGGTGCAGTGGCAAAGCCTTTAGCTTTACCCCTGGGAGACCTTGGATCGAACCCTCACCAACGCATATGAAGAAAAATTAATTTTTCTCCTCTAAATTGGTGGTGACATCACCACATGATTGGATGGGGAAAATAAATTAATAAAATTAAATATAAATAATTAAAATTCTCCAATAAGGTTTTGACACGTGTCGTCACTTAATTAAATAATTTATTATTTTATTAATTGAAAATTAGGACTAAATTGAAAGAATGTATAAATAACAGGACCAAATGTGTAATTTTTAAATATACCCATCAATTGCCACGTCACTCCACCGTTAGGTTTTTAACGACAGTGGTCAAAATAGGTTGATTTTATAAGTTCAGTGGTGTGATTGATATTTTTTTATAGTTCGGTGGTTCAAATAGGTATCCCCAATTTGTTTGGTGGTCACTTGTGTAGTTTAAAGAATTAAGCAACGTGAAAGTTGACAGCTTGGATGTCCCAAATTGAAAATAGCTTGCCAATTGGACAAAGACCGGTAACCTTTGTAGTGAAGTATTTTTCATTTGAACGCATCAAAAGATTTTACTTTAAGAAATTTACAACGAGAAAACAATGTCAAAGATTACTACGTCACGTATGTACATTTGATTAAAAAATTACGTGTATTTTTAAAATTTATCCTTAAATGCAAAAAGCATATGAGTCTAACATAAGGCATGATGCGGTGCGATTACGGTATGGCACCAACCGAAAATGTTACAAAATATAGAACTTAAAATAAAAAATGTTACACTTTTTGATAATTTTTTTCGGTTGGTGGTTAAGTATCGAAATTTAGCTCGAGTTTCGATACTTATCGCTTGTAATAACATTTTACGTTTTTGTAAGTATCGATCTTGTCATGCGACACCAACCTAAAATGTTATGAAAAAGTGTAACATTTTCGATTTTAAGTTCCGTATTTTGTAACATTTTTTGTTGGTGCCGCACCGCAGACCTACTCGCTAAAAGCTTTGATATTCATGAAAGATTTTTCAACATTTTTGATGTGACTGTATGATAGTATATATATATATATCTTTAACCTTTTGAAAATATACACACTGAGCAGACAAACTACTCCAACTCAGATCTTCTAGGGATAACAACTTTCTATTGTGACCACTCAATGGACTCATATATTTAGAAATATTTTTATTTAACCACCAGTATCCGACTAATTCATATCGGTTTTTATTTAACCCCCAAACTTTTGAAAATTTAAATTTTAGCCATTTGAAAATTTGAAAATTTTAATTTAACCCCTACAATATTTTTAATTAAGTCTTCTTCTATTTTTTAAAAATTTCCAACTAAGTCTCAAATTTTTTAAAAAATTAGTTAAACACATTTTTTTTTTGAAAATTTTAAATTAAACTCTTCAAAAATTTTGAAAATTTCAAGTAGACTCTCTCAAACTCTGTTGTCAAGATCAATCCCTAACAATAGTACATTTTTTATTTATATTTTAATAAAATATTAAGCTAAAACAACAACAAAATCATAATGAAATAAGCATGATATATATTTTTAAATGAATGTTCGGCAAAATTTATATTTTCTTATCAGTCCACTCATGATTATTAACAGATAAAGTTTTTGAAATATATTTTTACATCTAAATATTTTTCATCCACCATATTTTTTATTAATATATCAAGTAGTTTTATAATATAATTCAATACTTATAAATTTTAATATTAAGATTTTGATATTTAATTTTTCAATTTAATTAACAATATCTTAAATTAAAAGTTAAGTTCATACTGTAAATCCAAAACAAGGAAATATCCATTTATTCAAAAAAGAGATTATCCAACTTTAAAAATGGAATCCGAAATGAAATGAAATTTTAAATTTTAATCCTTTTGTTTGAAGGTGTTAATTAGAACAAGTTCAATGGTTAATTATTTGTGTTTTATTGGAACATATATGAGTAGTCGTTGGTCATATATTTAAAACTGCTTTATGTTTAGGATAAGAATTAAATTTTTGATAATTGTTAAGGTAAGAAAGACTCATATCATCTCACTTAAATTATGTAGTATTTAATTTTTCAATTCATATTTCTTTCTTCCAATATTGTTGATTTAACAAAAAAAAATACAAATTAACTATCAATTTATTGATTTAGTGAGATGAAAAGCCTCGTAAGGTAAATTGAGACACTTCATTATATAAAATCGATTGTAAATTAAACAAATTAGATTATAAAAGTCGGTATCACTAACTTTTTCTCAATGGCCAAGCTTGGTAAACAGTTTTTTGAGCTAATATTAGAGATTTGAAGCATTTTAGAGGTTTGACCAGTCAAATGTACTAATTAGAATGTGTTTGGTAAATAGAGGATTGTAATAGCGGTTTGAGGTGAAACCTTTCATTTTGAAAAAGCTCATTTTATGAGTTTTTTTTTTGAGTTAGAGGTTTGGATAAAAGACTTGTAAAGACTATTTTGTCTTTGATAATTATAAAAAAATTCTCTAAATAACATAAATTTGATTAACTAATAAAATTTTAAAAAATAATTACATAAATAATAAATTAATATATAAATTAACAAATACATATAAATTTAATAATTAATAAATTATATTCAAAATATAATTTCATAGATAAAAAATTAATATATATATATCTAAATTTAATAATTATTACAATTATATTAAAAATAATTTCAAAAATAAAAAATTAATATGTACATCCTCATATATGTTCAGTAATAATATTAAAAAATTAATTTTCATAATCTAATTAATATTAATATATACAAATTTTAATAACTAATAAATTATTCAAACAAGTATCTAATATAATCATGTCCTTATATGTAATTTTGCTTGTTCAAATAATCAAACAGCTATCAGCTATTAGTTAATTTTATCAAACACTTTTATACAATCGGTTAATATAATACGCTAGTCAAATCAACTAATGCTATCAACTATCTACTATAAGCTAATGTAATCCGCTATTCACTATCAGTTATCCACTAATTACCAAACATGACTATGTATAATAGAATGTGCAATCACCTGTAACTTTTATACTATAATTTCCAAAACTTTCATTTTCTTTCCGTATTAATACCCCCACCTCTTATTTTCTTCATATAATTCTCTACAAAGACCAACAAAAATTGGGTACAATCTACAATGATAAGAAACATTGCTCTATCAAAGATAGAATTTAGGTTCGTACATTAGAGATGACATTGTTAGAGAAAGAACCATAAATCCTGAATATGGTCCATAAAATAGACATATACTATATCAATATATTAAATACCGATAATTTTCAAAAAGAAAGATATTAAATACTGATAATTATAAAAAAAATAGAAAATTCAAATACAGTAAAACCTTTATAAATTAATACCCTGAGACCATGAAATTTTATTAATTTATAGAGATATTAATATATCGATAAATTAATAATTTATTAATTAAAAGAAAATTTCTCAATTCAACAAATATAACTTTGATAAAGATATGATGCAGGCGAAAAAATGACGAATGTTTACAAGTTTAAAGTTTAGAGGAAATTGTGGGTAATATTGTTGAAAGTTCTACTAATAATGAAATTGAAGACGATCCAACACCACTTGAACTAGTCACGCGAAAGGAAGCATTGAATGCGACAACAACTCTTCACAACTTTTTATTGCAGTTGGAGACCTCAACCCCAAAATTTGTAGGTGAGATTAAAAAAAGTTAGAGATGAAATTGAATTAGATTTGAATTTTAAAAAGAAATAAATTACAATAGATTCATATTCTATTTATGAATTATTAATTTATAATTTTGATTAGACCTTTATATTTACAAAGGGGGTCTTCAAAAAATTATTATATTATTATCTTATCAAATTTGATAATTTTTTATATTTACTCACGTCAGAACCGAAAAAATTTATTATTTAATAGAGTTTATTAATTTAAAGAGTATTAATTTATTTAGATTTTTTTATACATTCGCTAAGGCTGAATCAGCAGTAAAACAAACAAGACCTAACAGTCCTCGCGTTGAAGTTTCCCCCTCATTTTTTTTTTCTTTTACTTTCTAAACTAATTTTTCCTTTCCTTCCAAACACAATTTTCCTTACGATTCCTTCAACCCTTCAACTTTTCAATCCTAATTATTTGATTTGTTCTTTTCATATTGTTCCCCACTAATGGACATATGATTTTTCGTTATGGCGGTGATTTACAGTTGCCGCGAAAAGGAGAGAGATAGATGAACACACTGATTCGTTCGATTTAGAGATTTGATTTTTTTAGCCTTGATTTGGAGGAAACAATGAACAGGCCAAAGCAAAAGCAGGTGATGGTTAGTGACTTGGTGGAGGAAGCCAAGAAGCGAATTGTGATTTTAGCTATATGCGTCGTCGGATTGTCCTATCTCATGTCACGTTAAGTTATCAAAACCTCCTTTTTGTTTGTATTTTCATCTAATTGCTATTGAATTTACTCTATGATTTTGATTGTTCAATTCTTCTTGATCTTCAAGTTAAATCTGATTAATGATTTTATTCAATCACTTGCTTTTGAGTTCATTTAGGGTTTTCAGTGTGTTCAATTAGAGTAAAAAGAATTTTGGTATGTTCATTAGGGATTTAGTTTTGTTCAAGTCTAGTAACATCACTTTTTAGGATAGAATTTGGGTCGGTTATATATGTTTGTAGCATTGGGGTTTTAATAAAAACAAAGTAATTAATCATTTAGAATTTTAGTTCCAAAATTTATGTTGGCACCTTGATTTGTAGTTAGGTTTCTTCCTTTTGGGGGGATAGCGGAGTTAGGTTTCTTCATACTTATCCCACCATAATTTAGCCAATCTTGCATTTGATTGTCTAGGTGATAAATCGCCAGATGCAACTACGAAATCTTTAGATGTTGTCAAGGTCTCACAATTTTCCGAACTAAACTTTTAAATTAACATCACTAATTGGTATACATTTAAATATAACCTACTTAACTTAGGTTCGGTAGTGTGATATTACTGTTGGCCTTTACTCTTTAGTGAGAAAAGATATAGCACATCGGTTCCTTCACAGTTTTTTACCAGTTCCCTGAAAGTGCAGACTGTGCAGTATAATGCTATCGATCAATGGTGTGGAATTATATGTATGTAGCCCTGAAATTTTGAATCATATGAAGTTCATTCATTATTTTTCTTAATTTGGACTTAGATTTTAAGATATTTAAAAAGTCATCTGACATTTTCTTTACATGTTTTGTATTGATTCATTTCAACCTTTTGAATTGATATTTACTCATTTCTTTTTTCTTATATCAGTGACAAGCTCCTCGGTTTTGGTTAATCTGCCTGCTGCTGCCTCCTTAATCATTCTCCTTCGATATTTCTTGCTCGATTATGAAATGCGAAGGAAGGCTGATGCATACAACAGCAAACTTGCATCTACAAGTGCCTCGACTCCAAAGCAACCACCAGAATGTCCTAAAGTTGTTGAACATTGTGATTGGAGAAGGAAAGTAAATTCTCCTGTCGTCGAGAATGCAATAGATCAGTTCACAAGACATCTTATTTCCGAGTGGATGACAGATCTATGGTATTCTCGTTTAACACCTGATAAGGAAGGCCCAGAAGAATTGGTGCAGATCATAAATGGTGTTCTTGGGGAGCTCTCAGAGCGCTTTAGAAATATAAATCTCATTAATTTACTCACAAGGTCTAAGTCCTTTCCACCACTGATTCTTTTTATTATTTTTTATGACTGCTTAAGAGGGAGCTAATCTATGTCTAGGATGATGCAGGGACCTTATTAATCTCTTTTGTTCACACTTGGAGCTTTTTCGTATCAATAAAGCAAAAATTGAAAATCAGCAATCTGAACCATTGACTATCCAATATCGAGATGCTGAAATAAGACGTGTTCTGGCTGCAGAGAACAAACTGCACCCAGCTTTATTCTCTACTGAAGCTGAGCACAAGGTGGTTGAGTTTTTAGTTTGACCTTGGAGTTATGTCAAACCTACTCCATATAGATAAACAAAATAATCTTTATTCTGTAATTTCATTCACAATTCATCGTTACAAAACTAATTTAAAGACTCTAAGTGTTGGACTTTCAGTTACATTAGGAGTCCTAGTTACATTTAACTACTAACTCTAATCCCTTAAGTAGGAGACATTAATATAACTACTAAACTAGAGTTTATTTACAAAACTAACTCTTTTATTCAGATAAAATAACACCCCCCTCAAGCTGGAGAGTATACATTGTATAATCCCAACTTGAACATAAACTTATCGAATAGGATCTTTGGCAGAGCCTTTGTAAGGATGTCTGCCACTTGTTCCTCTGTTGGAACATAGGATAAAGATGCAACTCCATTAGTGAGTTTTTCTGCTATGAAGTGTCGATCTATCTCAACATGTTTAGTTCGATCATGTTGAATAGGATTCTTTGCAATCTGAATTGCAGATTTGTTGTCACACAAAATCTCAAACTTTTTGTCATGATTCATTCCGAGTTCTTCAAGTAGCTTGAGTAGCCAAATTCCTTCGCACATCCCTAAAGCTAGTGCTTTGTACTCAGCTTCAGCACTGCTTCTTGAAACCATCGTTTGCTTTTTACTCTTCCAAGTGACTAAGTTACCCCAAACAAAGGTACAATAACCACTGATAGATCTTCTATCTGTGAGTTCACTGGCCCAACTCGAATATGAAAACACCTTGATACTTCTATCTAAACTCTTTCTAAAAAACAGGCCATGACCAGGTGTCCCTTTTAAATGCCCCAGTATTCTTTTTGCAGCTTCCATGTGTTCCTGTCTAGGATCAGTCATATGCTGGCCGATAATGTTTACTGGGAATGATATATCTGGTCGAGTTAGAGATAAATATATCAATTTTCCTACTAGTCTTTGATATAACCCTTTGTCTGCTTTTGGCCCTAAATCTGTTTTATTAAATTTCAGACCAGCATCCATTGGAGTGTCTACTAGTTTACAGCCCAATAACCCAGTTTCTTCTAGTAAATCCAGCACATACCTTCTCTGATTTATGACCAGCCCCTTGCTCGATCTAGCCACTTCCATGCCTAGGAAATATCTGAGTTTTCCTAGGTCTTTAATCTCAAACTCCTTGCTCAGCTTTTTCTTTAACAAACATATCTCTTCTTCATCATCTCCTGTCAAGATTATATCATCCACATACACTATAAGGATAACTCTTTTGTTGTTTTTAGTTACCTTCGAAAACAGTGTGTGGTCAGACAAAAACTGTTTGTAGTCCATCTCCAAAATGGCTCTGGTAAATATCTCAAACCAAGCCCTTGGTGACTGCTTCAAGCCATAAAGTGATTTATTGAGTTTGCATATAAACCTCTTCATCCATGTTTCCATTCAAAAAAGCATTTTTAATATCAAGTTGATACAAATTCCACTCACAATTCACAGCTAAGCTTAATAAGACTCGAACAGAATTAAGTTTAGCTACTGGGGCAAAAGTTTCCTTGTAGTCAATTCCATAGGTTTGTGTAAAACCTTTAGCAACCAGCCTTGCTTTATGTCTCGAAATACTACCATCTAAATTGAATTTAATAGCAAATACCCACTTACGGCCCACTATTTTTACCTTGAGGAAGGTCAGTAACAACCCAAGTGTTCTTCTTCTTTAGGGCCTCAACTTCTTCTTCAACTGCCCTCTTCCACTTAGGACACTGTAAAGCCTCTTCAATCGATTTTGGAATCTGTTCTTCGTCTAAACAAGTTGTAAATGCTCTAAAAGAAGGCATTAATTTTCCATAAGCTGCATACCTCTGAATAGGGTACTTAGTGCACTGTCTAACCCCTTTTCTCTTAGCAATAGGCAAATATTCAAATTCCAGTAGTGAGAAGGAATTTCAATCGAGTCATTACCTCCATTGTCTTCACTGGCAGCTGGACTCAAGTCCAATTCTCGACAATACTAGATTGCAAAATGGTCTCTGGTATTATCCTTCTTTTCCTGGCATAAACTTGTAAAGGTTTAGTAGGCTGTAAAGGTGATTTAGGCTGATTTTGTGAAGTAACTAGAGTTGTTATGGATGAATGATTGTTTGGGGATAAAGGTGAAGATCTAGGAGGTTCAACAGGAACTTGGGAATCAAGTAAAAGAGGACAGCTAGAAGGTAAAAAATCAGAGGATATAAGAGGAAGAACCTGACTGTGAATAGGCTGAAAATCAGTGTAATTCTCCCCCTGAGTTGCAGCCTTGGAGAAGAAATAAGGTTCATGTTCAAAAAAGGTAATGTCTAAAGTTGTAAAAAATTTACAAGTAGGAGGGTGAAAACATTTGTAGCCCTTCTTTAGTGAAGAATAACCAACCAGAACACACTTTAGAGATTTCAGATCTAATTTGGTTCTAGAGGGATCTAAATTATGCACAAAAACAGTGCACCCAAACACTCTCAAAGGAAGAACTGAGGACATGGGTTTAAAATGAGGAAAACTCTTTAAGAAAACATCCCTAGGAGACTGATAATGTAAGACTTTACTAGGCATCCTATTTATAAGGTATGTAGCTGTTAACAGTGCTTCACCCCACAAAAACTTTGGGACATGGTTTGTAAAAAGTAAGGCTCTAGTGACTTCTGATAAGTGTCTATTTTTCCTTTCTGCCACTCCATTTTGCTGTGGAGTGTTAACACAAGAGCTTATATGAACTATACCTTTTTCAAGAAAGAATTGACCTAAAGAATGTGTAAAAAACTCACCCCCATTATCATATTTAAAAATTTGAATTTTACATTGAAACTGTGTTTCTACCATGTTATAGAATTTTTGAAAAACAGTAGAAACTTCTGACTTTTCTTTCAATAAATAAGCCCAACTAGTTCGACTATGATCATCAATAAAAGTGACAAACCACCTACACCCATTAGCATCCTTCACCTTAGAAGGACCCCAAACATCACTGTGAATTAATGAGA
The DNA here is from genome assembly GCA_958450335.1 of Hibiscus tridactylites. Taxonomy (NCBI): domain Eukaryota; kingdom Viridiplantae; phylum Streptophyta; class Magnoliopsida; order Malvales; family Malvaceae; genus Hibiscus; species Hibiscus tridactylites. Next base: position 10,950,098 of record OY288269.1, on the reverse strand, counting down.
AAGGATGTGAGGGTTTATGAGAGGATGGTAAATAAGTTGATCTGGTTTGTTTAGCAATTGGACAAATATGGCATTTAAAAGAAGACAGTTTTTTATTAATAAATAAATCTGGAAACATTTTTGCAAGATAATAAAAATTGGGATGACCTAACCTAAAATGCCATAACATAACAAGATCAAACTGTCCTAAGGAATTAAAACAATGTGGTAAAGGTGTATGGGCAGAATTGTTGGTGCTGGAAAGGCCATAAAGACCACCTTGCAATCTAGCATTGCCAATCCTCTTCCTCGAAGCCAATGCCTGTATAAAACAACCTTTAGCAGTAAAACTAAATGAACAATTCAGATCCTTAGAAAGCTTGCTTACTGATAGCAGATTACAATCCAAACTAGGCACAAAAAGAACATCCTCAAGAAGAAGGTTACTGTTAATAAAAACAGAACCTGCTCCTTTAATTGATGCAAGGGAACCATTGGTTGTTCTAATAGAATTCTTTGAGCAAGAAGAAGTAAAAGTAGAGAATAAATCTCTTTTACCAGTCATGTGATCAGAAGCACCAGAGCCAACTATCCAAGTCGGGACATTTGTAGTAGAAAGAAGAGCAGTGGAGGAGGATTGATTCTGGTTACCTTCATCCTCCACCAAGGCCAGATGCCCTTCACTAGCACCATTAAATTTGCTGAACAACTTCTGCAATTCTAACATTTGCTGTTTAGTGAAACCACTAGTTGAATTAGTGGTGACTGCATTGGAGTAAGATTCCCTAGGAACCCTCTGGGCTGATGGTTTCCAATCAGTTGGCTTGCCATGGAACTTCCAACAAGTCTCCTTCAAATGACCTGGTTTCTTGCAATACTCGCACACCATCCTTCCCTTCCTTTTTGGAGCAGAGGAAGTTTGAGTAACCAAGGCAGAACTCTCAGAAATAGGGGCATCTTGAATCATGTAGGATCTTCTACTTTCTTCTCGCCTGACCTCAGAAAATACTTCCCTAAGAAAGGGTAAAGGGTTGCAGCATAGAATTCTGGATTTGACCGGGTCCCGATCTCTGTTAAGACCATTTAGAAATTGGAAAATCCTCTTTTGTGTAGTGATCTTCCTGTATAATGCAGCATCATTGGCAGTTTCCCATTCATTTGCCTCAAACAAATCTATTTGCTGCCATAGATTTGTTAAAGCAGTATAAAACTGTGTAACATTCATCCCTTCTTGCTTGAAATTTGAAGCCTTGCTCTCAATACCAAACAACTCAGAATTGTTGTTGGTAGTCGAGTAGGTATCTTGAACAGCATTCCAAAATTCACTTGCTATTTCATAGAGAAGAAATTGAGATCCAACTTCTGGAGACATTGTGTTGAGCAGCCACGACATGACTCTGCCATTCTCTTGAGCCCACTTCTCAAAACCCTGATCATCATCAGAGTGTTTCTTAACTTTGCCAGTGATGTACCCTAGAGTTCCTCGACCGACAAGGAAAATCTTAACAGATTGGGACCATTCAAGATAATTGGTGCCTACAAATCTGTGACAAGTAACATTCGCATCTGTTACTTCTGAAAAATCTGCCATACCGACAGTAGAGGTTGAGGAGGATTGCAGCTCACTCGACATTGATTGATTTTGATTGACCATCAGAAGAAAAAAATTCTCGAGAGGATTGAAATTAGACTGATACCATATAGAGAAACAGAATAATCTTTATTCTGTAATTTCATTCATAATTCATCGTTACAAAACTAATTTAAAGACTCTAAGTGTAGGACTTTTAGTTACATTAGGAGTCCTAGTTACATTTAACTACTAACTCTAATCCCTTAAGTAGGAGATATTAATATAACTACTAAACTAGAGTTTATTTACAAAACTAACTCTTTTATTCAGATAAAATAACAGTCCATTAATCCGACATTCCTAGAGTGAACTATTCCTTGATTATGATAGTGCCTGCCCTGTTCATTTCAGGTGTTGCAACATTTGATGAATGGTCTCATTTCTTTCACATTCAGGCCCGAAGATTTGCAGTGCTCTTTCTTTCGTTATGTTGTCAGGGAACTTCTGGCTTGCACAGTAATTCGACCTGTCATAAACTTAGTGAGTCCAAGGTGATACGTCTTTCTACTTTTCTTGACTTCGTTATTTTATGTTGCTACTTGTCTCAATCATATTCAATTTTGGCGACAGGTTTATAAATGAGAGGATCGAATCTGCTGTTATATCTAGGACAAAGGCTAAAGGAGAACTTAATGCTGCCCGAGATGCATCTCAATACAAAACAAATGGCTCCTCGAAGATCTCATCTGACCATTTTTCGAAGTTGCTAGATCCTTCTGCTACTGGTGTTGAACTTGTACAGTTAAAAACTAATCAGTCTGGAGCTGATGGAGACACCACTGTAACAGACGACCTAAATGGAACAAGAATTTCAAAGGATCCATTGCTTTCCATGGATCCTCGAACTTCCCGTTCATGGAGCTCAGTGCCCTTGAACTCACAAAATGGTGCCGAAAGAGGTGTTGAGCGACATCGTTCAGGCGGAGAATGGGGTGACATGTTAGATCTCATTTCACGTAGAAAAACTGAGGCCCTTACTCCAGAAAATTTTGAGAACATGTGGACAAAGGGGAGAGATTACAAAAAGGATGGAGAAAAACGATTAATCGAGCAAGTTCCACATCATTCCTCTGCTGCTGCGGATCATGCAAAAGCAATATCTAAGACAAGAGAGAAGTATCCAAACAAGCTTATCTCATCTGAGAGTCATGTTGCTCAGCCTGCATTAACTGATCAACGCAAAATAGAAAAATCATTCCCACGTGAAGTTCGGAACGTATCATACTGCTCTTCAGTTGCATCTTCTCACGAAGATGAGCACGACCTTGTTGATTTGGAGGAGGTTGAATCAGAAAGCAGTGATTCCATTATTTCTGGAGAAGAAGAAACAGGACATGTAATGGGGCTTGATTCTACTGGAACTAAAGTTTGGGATGGTAAGAGTAACAGAAGCCCGACTGTTTCTCGCATTCATCATCCACTTGAAAATCCTGAAGGCAGGATTGTAAAGAAGGCTGGTGGAAGGCATGCTCAATATCGAAGATTAACTAGAACCCCATCCAGCAGGAAAAGATCTAGATTGACCAGTCAGAAGTTGCCTGTCTGGCAAGAGGTTGAGAGGACAAGCTTCTTATCAGGGGATGGACAAGACATACTTAATTCACTGAATGGACATGGACAAGCTGAATATTCCAGTGATGATTCTGAAACTGAATTCTTAGGTAGACTTCACAGTGGAGCAACTGCTTCTTCATCGGCTTCTCCTCTCACTATTTCAGAAAGTCATAGTTTGACTGCTAATTCCTTGCAAAATTCGTTGGTTGGGGGTTCTTTTTTTAAATTGAGATGTGAGGTACTTAATAATGCAAGTATCTTCTTCATGTCGGTTTGCTATAATTTCGTATTCTCGTACTTTTTCCATGATTATTGCAATATTATTTCCTTTTGCAGGTTTTAGGTGCAAATATTGTGAAGAGTGGTTCTAGAACATTTGCTGTTTACTCCGTATCTGTTACAGATGTAATAAATAACAATAGTAGTTGGTCCATCAAGAGAAGGTGTGTAGAGTGTGCTATATTCTTTCTGGTATTACTCCCATGTTGCATCCTATATCATTCATTCTTCAATGTAGTGGCATCTCAGTTGGATTTTTCTAAAATGTGAAACCAGTTACATTTATCTTCACCTCTATCAGAGTTGCTAGTCTTTAATTGTTCTCATTCAGGTTTCGCCATTTTGAGGAGCTGCATCAGCGCCTTAAATCATTTCCAGAGTATAAACTTCACTTGCCACCAAAGCATTTTCTTTCAACAGGTTTAGACATACCTGTAATACGAGAACGGTGTAAATTGCTTGACGGATATTTAAAGGTTAAATGCTTGAACTCACTCTTATGATTTTATCATTTTTCTGTATTGAGGTTTCTTCGTAAAATATTTTTGTTGGGCTGTTTGATTGCTAGTACTTCCATCTTCCCAAAGTGCCATTTAATTATACATGAAAAATAGACATAGCGTATGCTTTATATGCTAGATTTGCTTATCTTTATGTTTTTAGTGGACTTAGTACTATTTTTTCGTCTTCAGAACCTCTTGCAGCTTCCTACTATTTCAGGGTCAATTGAAGTTTGGGACTTCCTAAGTGTTGATTCCCAGGTGAACTTCTTTTTCCTTTCTTTTCTGGGAAGAGAAATTGTTTGGGGGGTGGGGGTCAGATTTTCCCAGTTAAGCACACCCTCTTATTATATATATTTTGTAATGCAGACATATGTATTCTCGAGTTCTTTTTCTATTGTCCAAACATTGTCAGGTAATTCAAATATAATTTAGTACGCTGTTTGCATAGTTTGTTTTTTTCCTTCTTCAGATGATTATATGTTTTGCGTTGCTTGGAAACTTTCTAGTTGGCCTTGATGATAATCCATCTGAAAAAGGCAAAAAGGCTTCAAATGTTATGGGGCCTCCGATGGTTCCTTTAACTTCCAGGAGACAACAGTTAGACACCGAAAGCAAGGAACCTTCATTGCAAATAAAGCCTAATCTTGCAACTGATGGATTAAGAAATGCAAAAAATGTGTCTAATTCTCCATCAAAAGTTGCCGCTGAAGCATGGTGCAAGTCCTCTGAAGATACTGGTAGTGGTTCTGATGCTAAAGTGAGAAATACATTGTTGGTAAAGAACTCAAAGGAAAATGTTAAAGGAAGAGAGAACGAAATAATGGACAATGCTTCTGAGTTGCTGCTTGATTCTAATATGGACCCAACCCTTCCTACAGAGGTAATCAGTTTAATGTCAAATGTTTTCTCTCCTCTATCAGTGTCTCCAGAATTAACTTGGGTGTCATAAGCATGCTAATCAAATGCAAAACTTTCATGTTTCATACTTATTTGCAACTCGATTTGAAACACTTCTATGGTCCTCAATGGATTTTAACAGATGCATCTTCTGTGCAGTGGGTGCCACCAAATTTAACTGCTCCTATATTAGATTTGGTGGATGTCATTTTCCAGCTCCAGGATGGTGGATGGATCAGGTACATAAATGGCTATAGAACGATTCACTTATGTTACACTGTATTTTGATTTTGCCTCCTAAAAAAGGGGAATCATCTGCCCTGATGTAAGCTTAGCATTATCACATCCAATTCTAACCAGATGCAAAAATTTTATGTACTTTGCTTGTGTATTTCAGGCGGAAGGCTTTTTGGGTTGCCAAACAGATTCTACAGCTTGGAATGGGTGATGCTTTTGATGACTGGCTGATAGAAAAGATCCAGCTGCTGCGCAAGGGGTCAGTTGTTGCTTCAGGAATCAAGCGGGTTGAGCAGGTAGTTATTTGATCTCAGAAATTATTTTTTTCCCCTTTAAAAGTATTGCAAAATTATCTGTAAATTTGTTTAGTGGTATTAGAAACCTAAAAGAAATCTCCTCTGGACCAAGTTTCCAAGAGGATTGAAGGGCCAGCCTAGCCCCATTGATATGATATGTGCTCAGCCTCGGGTGTGGAACGAATTTTGTTCTGTATAGTGGAGTTTTCTATACAGCTTAGTCTAGATCTGTCCGAAATATGTTTTTAAGAGCAAGATCAACTGGGATTCTGTTCAATGTCTTATCCGACTTAAAATTTATATTTACTTCCTTTGTCTTATATGTTTTTGACTTTTTGCTATGTTGGAGATTTTTCTCTGTATTTTCTTGGGCTTCACCTTACTACTTCATGTCTTGTTTTGTGGGACTGCGAGTGGTTTGTTTCAAAATTTTTGAAACTTTAGACGTGACTACTTATGCTTGTATGCACTTCTAAAATAGAATGCCTGCAATTCTCGTGCAGATACTTTGGCCTGATGGAATATTCATAACCAAACATCCAAAGCGACAACGTCCGCCACCAAGCAGTAGCCCATCCCAATCTTCACCACATCCGCAATCTCCTAAAACATCTACACCTATATCGAGTGACGAGCAGCAACAACTGGAAGCAGAACGTCGTGCAAAATTTGTTTATGAGCTAATGATTGGTAGTTTGTTTATCACTAATGTTTCTTTTCATAGTCTGCATTGCACATTATCTAATGGTCACTAAACCGAAACTTCTAAGAAAGTCAATTAACTCGATTTTCTTGATACAGACAAAGCGCCTGCTGCTATTGTGGGTCTTGTTGGTCACAAGGAGTATGAACAATGCGCCAAAGATCTCTATTTCTTTATTCAGGTAATTTAGGACATCAATCGACATTTCTTTTTGGTTCTTTTACTGTGGAACGAGATCTTGCTTTTATAAACGACGCCTCATTACTAACATCGAGTTGGGGTATAACATGATCGCTGCAGCTTGCAAGTTGTTGAGAGTGGCTGAAGATTTTGGTTTTTATATTGAAACTCATTATAGTTAATGTTTTTGTTCTCTCTCGTTGCAGTCTAGTGTCTGTCTGAAGTTGATGGCGTATGACGTTATCGAGCTATTGCTGTTGTCTGCATTTCCGGAGATGGATTACGTATTCAAGCAGTTGCATGATGAAAAACACAAGTTCGGTGAATATAAAGCGAAGTAGTCGAGGTTTCGTATATGGAGTTTGAATATTGGGAGGTTTGGCCCTTGCATTTCCCCTCAAGTAAGTAAAGTAGAACATTGAGATTCATGTTTGGCATTGGCCTTGGTTCATTGCACTGAGAAGATATTACTTCATTCATATGTTACAGCTCCAATATCTACCACTTCATACACAGGTTCGAATTCTGTAATTAGTCTCTTTTTTCCCTTAGAAAAAATGGATTTATCACACATGGAGGAAATTGTAAGTAAACCTTGAGAACAGTGAATATATAATTGAAAGCATTTTGCTGCGGTTCTTTTTCTCCAAATTTCTACTCTTAAACATGTGCAATTTGGATTAAATTATTTTTATATAACCACCGATATTATTAGTATCCGATCCATTGGTCGATTAGGTCTTTTTCCCAAGAAGTCTAACAATATCACGGATATTTTGGAAAATTTTATTCGTACTATTAGTCAAGCTCTTAAAGTGTTTTTGATTCCTCTCTGACCATATGCAGTATATATAAACAGTCCAAGCTAATCGAAGAATAGTGACTAAAAGCTATTTGCCTTACATATAATTATCCAATACAGCTTCCCAAACTCTCCTTAAATAATGTTATTTGAAGTTATCACATATTAAGTGGTTAATATTTTTTATTTAAATAATTATTTAAAATTTGTAGTTAATAAAAGTTTGAAAAAATGTTTTATCGTTTTGCAATCTTTTTAAATGAAATTTTTTTAATATACATGCTGATAAAATTTAGGTTATACAAACTTATTTATTTCAAGGATTAGTGATTTAATTTATGGTTTAAAATTTAGACTTTTAAGTTTTAGTGTTTAGAATTTATAGTATAAGGTTAAGAGTTTAGTTTTTAAAATCTAAAATTAAAAAATTAGGATTTGAGTTTTATAGTGCAAGTACGTATGCTTGTGTACCAAAATTTTATCCTAAATAAAAAAACTTTAATACAATATAATTATTTAAGGTTAGAAATTTAAGGTATATATTTTAGAGTTTAAATTTTAGGACTAAGGATTAGAAATTTAGAATTTAAAGTTTAGTTTTAAATATATTGTTTATAAAATGTGATTATTTAAAAATTGAAGGGAAAAAAACCAACAACATTTTAATCATTAATTTGATAAAATAACCAACAATGACATTTAATCGTTAATTTGATAAAATAACCAACAATGACGGTTAATAATTAATTTGATAAATAATCAACAATGACATTTAAATCAGAAGTAGTAATTTTATTTAAATTTAATAAATCATTGTTATACATTTTTATCATTCAGAATTAGTTTGCAAGATATGTATAGTGTTGGTTTCTAAAAGACGCATACATTTCAATACTGAAAAGGATGAAAAGCTTATTTAACCTGAAAATCTAATTGAAACTTGATCGAGTCAGAACTTAGTTTGACTTGAGAATGCGATGACTCAAAATCGATTTATAACTAATTGTTGTTGACTTGAACTTGAGTTGGACCTGTTACTGTAGTAATCGAATTCGACATGCATTCGACTCGAACTTGAATTGGACCTGTTAGTGTGGACCCGAAACCCAACATGCATCCGACTAAAACGAATCGAACCCAAGATCGACCTGGCAGATAACCGATATTATCCGATTAAACCGACCCAATATTCAATTTTACCCGACCTATTTTGAACCCGACATGTTAATTGACCCGACTTGTTTTGAACCCGACATGTTAATTGACCCGACTTGTTTTGAACCCGACCTGTATTGACTTAAACTGATATTGACCTAGCTCGATATTTGCCTTAACCTGACATGTTAATTGATGAAGTCTATGATTTGATGATTTGGTGAATTGAAATTGTTGATAAATGTAAAATATTAAGTGTTGATAAATGTAAATTATTAATTTCTAATTATAACAGAATAATGATTGTGAGATTTAGAGGTTAATGTTTGGTATTTAGGGGTAAATGTGTCAAGTTGATTGTTTGGAGTAATAAGAATATTTTAGTGTACATGTGTTGAGATTAGGGGTACAAACAATATATGTTTCAAGTTGAGTGTTTGGAATTGGGGTTATGATATTAGTTTAGGGATTCGAGTTTAGGGTTGTACTTTAATTATTAGTGATTGTAAGATTTAGGGGTTGAGGTATGAGGTTTAAGGGTAAATGTGTGAAGTTGAGTGTTTTTGGTTATAGGATTAGTTTAGGGATTTGGGGTTTATTTTTGTTCATATTAGTCCCTATTTTTAACCAAATTGACCCCAATTTATTTCAATTTTTTATAATCTAATCCAATATTTTAAATATGATATATTTTTGGCAATTTAGTACTTCTAGTGCCTAAAATTTAATTTTTAATCTAAATTAATCCCCAATCTTTTTCTAGTAATTCTAATTTAATCCAAAATTAAAAAGAAAAACTAACTACCCATTTTTTAGGGATTTGGGCGGCCCAAATCCCAAAATGTCAAGACAACCGGCTAATCCATTTCTATTCTAATTTTCCATCTATTCCCGCCTATTTTATTAGAGAGGGAAATATAATTGATAAAATGAGGGAAAATCCCACCTATTTTATTAGGGTTAATTGCACTTTAGGTCATTGTTAATTTAAGAGTTTTACATTTAGGTCTTTTTCTTTAATTCTTTTTTTTTTAATTTTTTTTACTTTAATTTTAGTTTAGTTTTCTTAGACCTTTAGATTTAGGTTTTTTTTAATTAGATCATCCTTCATAAAATGATTTAATAATTAAATATTTTAAAGGCCCAACTTATTTCGGTTGTACCCAACTTAAAAAACGAACGATTGTGACTCCAAAAGTTTGACGGACTTTTAAAGGCCGAATTTATTTCTGCTCAAAAAAAATTAAAGGTTGAGGTTTAAGGGTAATTCTATCAAGTTGAGTGTTTGGGTTATAGGGTTAGTTTAGGGATTAGGAGTTTATATTTGCACTTTAATTATTAGTTTAGGTATTCGATTTGTTCTTTAAGTCTTTAATTATTAGTGATTGTAAGATTTAGGGGTTCAAGTTTGGGGTTTAGGGTAAATGTATCATGTTGATTGTTAAGGTTCAGGGGTAAATGTATTTAAGTTGTCTGGTTGGTTGAGGGTTATGAGATTAGTTTAAGGATTCTGTTTGTACTTTAATTATTAGTGATTGTAAGATTTAGGGGTTGAGGTTTGGGGTTTAAGAATTCGAATTCACCGCTATTTATTTTAAAATTTTTTAATCTAATCCAATGTTTTAAATATTGTGATATTTTTGTTCATTATAGTCCATAAAACTTTATTTTAAGTCTAAATTGACTTATATTTATTTTTTGTAATTTAGTCTAATATTTTTATTTTTAATTTAATACTTTCGTTCATTATAATCTATAAAACTTTATTTTTATTCCAAATTAACCCCTATTCATTTTTTTGTAATTTAACCCAGTATTTTTAATATGATGATTTTTTATTCATGTTAATCCTTAAATTTTAATTTTTCACAAAAACTGACCCTTATTAATTTCTAATTTTTGTAATTTACTCCAATATTTTAGATATGAATCATTTAATGATAATTTTGTTCAATCTAGTGCCTAATATTTATTTTTAATGTGAGTCATGTTCGTAAAAGGCGTTAAATAATTCACTCAAAATGACACAACCTAAAGTCTATCAACTATTTGTACCAAACTCAAACTTAATACGAATTCGAAACCAGAATTAACCCGACCTAAAATGAAACTAACCTGAAATAGACTCGAACCCGAATTAACCCGTCAATTAACTGATTCAGACCCGAACCATTTTGACCCGACCTAAAATAAACTCGACCTAAAATTGACCCGCACCCAACCCAAATCCAGTCAAAACACCGAATCAACCTGAAATAACATGTATCTAATTTGACACGACCTAAAACCCATCTAATTACCTGTTTTTACATCCCTATCCATGCTAGCCTTGATTATCCGCTCCTACTTCTAAGCCAACCCTTTGAATTAACATCAACATATGTAAACCGTGACTCTGTAAACGTCATGAGACTGGACAAAGGAGAGATTGAGAAGAAAAATGTCATGCCAAACAGTTCTCGAGTCCACCGGCCGCAACTATCGACAACAATCACACAAGATTATATATATTTCTAAAATTTCAACCATCCATAACAAGATTACAGGCATAAGCAAAAATGTCATTAACTTAATCCAGAAAAAAAAAACATCAAGTAATTAAGTGTCAAACAACAATAGCCCGAGCAGCTACATAAAAATAGAAACTAAAGACAATAAAACATCCAATGTAATAAACACCCTTCTCAAGTAAACAACCTCAGAGAAAATTAAGCAGACGCTGATGCGACCTTCTTCCTCGGTGCAGCTTCAGTACCTGGAATCATGATCCAACATGCAATTCAAAATATTAACATTTTTTTGGTGTGTGTGTGTGTGGGGTGGGGTGGGGGTGGGGGGGGGGGTTCGAGTAGAACTGAATATGTTCATATAATGAAACTAGCGTTTACATACCTTCTCTGAAACCAGTCTTGAACCGGCGAGGAACATGGCGAAGATACCTCATCCTACCAGTTCCTGTGGTCTTCCTTCGGATTGCCTTAACACTCCAGTTATCTGATTGACACAATAAACAAGCTCCCCTTAGATTTAACAAATTAACATACCTAATTACAATCCCCATTCACACACATTTAACAACTAAAACATCACCACACACACCGCACCGTATTACTGCAATCTACGAATATAAGCACATTTCTTGTAACATTAGAGCTTAATAAGTACAACAGTCATCATAGAAAGACACGTTCATACTCCCGCGAGTATACAAATTCATACTTCGATAAAGAAAAGATTCACAACAGTGATCAAACCCTCTTTTCATTATATTGAGGATCCCTATTACCATAAATCACCATCTCCCCAGCAATTTTGAATTGGCACACTCGTTCTGAATTCGGGAACACCAGCGATCCAATTCAGTAAAACTAACAATCTCATTAATATATAGTTTATTATAAAATCATCAAACAAAACAAAAATTAGAATTTATTTTTTAGAATTATATGTTCATATAAACACAAATATATATATATGTAAGTTCAAAAAAAAGTTTTACCTACCAATAAACTACATTTCATTCCTACTAAATGAATCCAAGGATACTGGCCCAATCAAAATTACATTTAATTCCTAACAATTGTAATTAGAACAAATACATTCAAGTAGAAAAACAAACTAGAAAATTACAATCCGATATACATAGTCTTATCAAAAAAGATTAACTTGGATACACTGAGCACATAAAAACAAATAAACCCAGAAAAATAAACCAGCTAAACGCAAAGAAACCCAGATTTGAAAGCCGACATTTCATTTGGAGATTTGAAAGGAAGGGGGCTTACATTTCCTCTTACGGGCAGCAGGGAAAGCACAGGCAGAGCAACGGCTCTTTTGGAGATGGAAGCTGCGGCGGCCGCATCTCACGCAAAGAGTGTGAGTCTTGTTCCTTCGTTTACCAAAACTCCCTGTTCCCTTTCCCTGCAGATTACAGTGTTCATATCGATTGTAAACATTAAAGGAGATCAAAGGAATGGGAAATAAAACGAGTGTTGCGGTTTTACCATTGGAGCTGACGCGGGAGAACCCTAAGATATGGTTCTTTGGGCTGTGAACAAGAAAGAGGGCGGCGGAGGAAGAAAGTATTATGGAACCCGAGGGGTTTTTCAGAACTGAGTTGAAGAGTTTGATTTCTTGGATTGGCCTAACTCTGGGTTCGTTTTAAATTTTGGGCTTATTGTAAGAGATTTCCCCAATTTGTTCATTCAAAATGGGCTTAGGTTTGAACTTTCCACATGGTTGAGAAATATAAGAATTAAACTGAAAAAAAATGAAAAACCTTTTAGGTCCCTCTCAATTTCAAATTTGGTAATTTGGTCCCTATAAAAAGGGAGAGCGTCCTTAGAGTAGCCTTGGTCTTGATTATACACTCATAAATCTAACTACACATTTTCTGTTTATGTTTGTAATCTTTATTTGATTGATCTGTCCTAGGTAGAGCAATCCCACATGTAAATGATTACGCTGCAATTCTACAGTAGACATCCGTCACGCATCGGATTCATACGAAAGGAAGCTTTTCTCATCCAAGCAGCGTCTCGTTTCCGCAACTAATAATTATGATGAAGTTCACAAGCTGCTGCATCAGATTCAACCAGAACAAAGGATGTAAGTAGAAGCTGATTAGAGGTAAGGAATGAGAAAGCAAAAGCCATTGTATTGATGCACAAGTCATGAAATCTTACATTAAAGCCTATAATTTTTCGAGTTGGATAAGTTGTATGAACAAATAAAACCATACAAATTAGGAAAATGACTGAACCATGCAAATGCAAGCATCATAATGGGCTTTTGGGACCCTTAGATACCATCCCCCACAACAGATTAGGACAATTCAGGTCCCTTAATAAATGCAGTATGATTTTTTTTCCTTCTTTCTTTTAATGGCATGCAATGAAATAATCAATCTATTAAAATAGAGAGAAAAATGACAAAAAGTAGGGAAAGTGCAAAGCATACAAAGAAGAAAATTGCAGATTTCCATTAGCTTTTGTCCTTAGTTTAGAGCTGTGTCTCTTTAATTGCAGTTAGAGACACCAAGAGATTAACAAGCATTGTCCCTCACCATATATTACTACTTGCCAAAAATGCTGCTAACCGAATCCATTCGGAAGACCGAGAACTTGTTTCACGAAGCAGTCGAGAGCCTTATATCTTTGTTCTTTACAGGATACCAAAAGTTATCCAAACCACCTATCTCAAACCCCTTCTCTTGCACCAGAGAAAAGCGCCAAAAAGATCAATCCTACACCGACTTTTTTACCGACCGAGAAGTGGTTTAGAGGAGGCAATGATGAGAAAGAATGGCGCCATGGCGTTGAAAGAGATACAAAGGGAAGAAGATGAATGCAGTGGGAGCTTCGAATATAAGAGTACAGAGAAGATCACAAAGCAAAATGAAGGAAAAGAGGAGAAAACAGAAGAGGGATGTTATGCATTAGTGAAAAAGATGAAGGAATTGGAGATGATGGATGTTGGTGATATGGAACATGTATTGGATGTAGAAGAGGCAATCCATTATTATTCCCGGCTTAGAAGTCCGGTGTACCTCTCGATCGTCAACAAGTTCTTCACAGAAATGTACTCGGAATTCTCGGTTCCACAGGCCTCCTCCAGGATCGACGGTTCGAAGAGAAGATTTGGGTCATTTAGGATGTAGAAATCATGTCTTTCAACGCCTCTTGTCATGCATATAAATATGTTTTTCTTATCCCAAAATCTTTTGAGTTGTGTTCTTGTCTGTTTCTCTTTTATGTCAAACAATCCACTATTTAGTACATTCATTGCCTAGAGTTTTTCAATTCCATAAACGAGATTAAAAAATCATCATATATCTCATTCATTTATTTTCTTTATTTTTTCAAAATTCAATTAAAAATACGTGGTTCTTCACTTTTTTTATTTTTGTAAATGAAACATAGCATAAATAATCTGAGAAATATTGGAATTATGAATCCAATTACAATTCTGCAGAAACTTTACAATAGCAATCCAAACGGCATGAAAATGCCTAGTGGCTAATTTTTTTTTTAAACGACAGCATTATGGAATAGAAAGGAGGATAGCTCAATCAAATTTTTCAATAGAATCTCCCTTAAAAATTGTAAAAAAAAATCATAAAACCAAACCAATTGAGCAATGTATTTCGGAAGAAAGTCCACTGAATAGTTTGACTTCTATCTTCAACTCCGTTATCAATAGCCGGATGAAGATACTAACACGTTATGCTCCTTTAAGCGCTTCTGGAAACGAGCCAACTGAGATTGTAACTGCGTGATGCTGGCAGCCTTTTGAGAAAGAATAGCAGTCAACCTCGATATATAATCGTCCAGCTGGTTCCCGGGTTGATCTGCTTCAACCAGCAGGTTCATCTCCTGAAAATGTTACATTTGAATTTAATGAAATCATGGAAGCAGCTCACTGAGGTATATAATGTGTTGAGAACTCAGGTTTACCTCTTTGACAATATTCATAGTGTCCTCCACTTGTTTCCTGTGGGCATTTACAAGATCCTCCTCTTCCTGTGTAAAGGCAACACTTGAGCTTTAACAAGTTGCTTTTTATGTCTCTTTAACGATAATAATTCTCTTGTAAAAGTTACCTGTAGGAGAGCATTCAAATCATCATCTGAATTTGAATGCTTAAACTCAGATCTTACTGGTTCTTTCCATTTCGTCTGACCGTTAGGTTTCGGTAACTTGCTCTCCGTTGTAGAGAAACTGTATTGATCTCGCTTCCCATTTTTCTTCCACATCAGTTTCTCCTGCTCGAAGGCGTCTTCTGATGTATCAAAATCATCTCTTTCGTTTTGATCAGGCCATGTATCATTCATATCATCCTCGAACGATGATGATGCAGTTTGTATAACCGAAGATAAGGGCTGAGCAGTTGATTCTTTCAGATTTAAGGTCGAAGACAAAACATCTTTCTTTGGGTTTCCCCCTTTGGAAAGGCTCTTCACCCTGGATGTAGTTTTTACAACGAATAGAAGTCAAACGCGTGAAAGAAAAAGGACCAAAAGATGAATGACTTTAAAAACAAACGTGTACACAATCTTTATAATCAGACAAATCGCATTTACCTATCGGCATATCTTAAGGTGTTCAGAGTATGTTCGCATGACCCTGAACTCGGTGAAATGCAAGATATCATAACCGTACGGGAATTTCCCATAAATGAGTCTCTTAGAACCTCAGTCAGTTTACTGCCTCTGAAAGGAATGTGGCCCTGATCATTGTCAAGAGCTCTTATGCACTCCTTCAAGGCAAGCAAGCTCTTGTTGATCTCTGCACCTTCCATTCTGCATTACAAATAGAAATGGCTAATTAAACAAGCACATCCAGCAACACTAAATCCGCACCTATCCGAAGTTTGTCCACTAGAAGGAAAAATATTTGGCATGCTAGATCTGAAACCATGAATTGGAACCAAACTCTAAATGCAAAAACATCAAGTCCAGGTGTTTTTAGACTACTTAAACACGCTTCTACTTTGAAATGTTTGGACTTGATAATAAATTATTGAGTAAAATTAATATGGAGGCCAAACAACTAAGACAACTACACGACATTAAAAAATCGACATGATCCAGAAACTGTGGACTATTTGGCATAGCTGTCTCCAAAATTCTGTCCGTTTAGCTTATACTAAAAACACTTTTTTCTTTATATCAAGCTCTGTAATTGAATCTGCTCCATATCCATGGTCATTTTGCAATTAAAAAGATACACAGTACCTCGTCTGCTTATCATTATCTGTAGTATCTGCACCTCGTTCACTTCCAGCCAGATCTATAAAGGAGAGCTTGCCAACAAGACGGGGAGGCTTTGATCCATTGCCATCAACAGATCTCTTGATGGCAAGCTGAAGTATGGCATGAGATCGGGATGATTCCTCATTTGCACCTGTGGTACCAGTACTTCTTGTGGCATTTCCTTTCTCAATAAGCTCCTTAATAGTTTCTACATCTGATACTATGTACTCTTGCAGACCCACAATACAAACTTGCTGCTTACCATCCTCTCGCATGCAAAGTTTTCTGCAGAAAAAAGGTTGGTTTTTACAGCGAATTTAGAAACAGTAGCATTGACAAGAAAAGGAGAATGCTTGTAACCTTTAACAACTTACTTCCTATCACCGAGAAGATCATACAATTTTCCTCCATATATCTCAAAGAAGCTTACAAACAACTGAAACCCTTGGTTCCTGTAGGTATGGTGCATCAACCTCAAAATATCTCTAGAGGCTCTAAGCGGAAGTGGCTTCATAGTATAAGTTTTTCCACTCCCTGTACACAAGAAAGACCTATAAGTGCAAGATGGCTTAAATCTATAATTCAGAAATAAGAGATGAATTGATGAAGAAAGTATATGATAATTTAGTGTCAAACAAGAAAAATTCACAGTGAAAAAAAAACCTCATCCCACTTCACCGACGATGGAAAAAACCTAAAGACCAACACTATATAAAACACATTTCCTCATAAATAACTACAAAATATGCCAATAAAAATTCTGAGAATAACACATTCGGAATAATTTAAAACCATAGAAACATTACACTAAATGACTATATCCAAATTTCCGGGCATGCAACAGACTCCAACAAAGTATCCATCAAAGATTTGGTGACAGTTATTCACCTGTTTGACCATATGCAAAGCACGTGGCTTTAGTGCGTTGGAAAATTATAGGAACTATGGGCTCCACCGTCTCACGATAGACCTGCATAAAGAAAAATGAAGCCAACAAGGTAAGAAAAACAACCATTCTAGGAACTCCAAATCCTGTTATATATTCTAACCTTGTCCACCAATAAGTTTAGACCATCCACTCACCTCATCATTTGAAACCTCCTCGTTCAGCACTGCATCAAAAACAAATTCATGCTTCTCCAAGTATTCTGTAAGGTCAACCTACAAAACGTCAAGAATTAAAAATGTCAATATATATAGACTCACTAATACACCTATGCTAGGTGAATAATTGAGGTGTATCAAAACAAAACAAATGAACACGGCATAAAAATGCTACTCCCTTTGTCCCACTAAATTTGTCACTTATTGACTTTTTGGTCAAAATTTTCTAACTTCTTATTACTTCAAATTTATTATTGATAAAAATGTGAAAAAATATGTTTCAAAAACCTTCATGCAAGTAGTTTAATTTATATATATATATATATATATATATTATAAAATTTAATTATTTAAAATATTTCAAAAAATTATGGTCAAAATTTAAAAAAATTTACTTTTAAAGTCTTTATTGGACAAATTTAATGGGACGGAGGGAGTATAAGATTTTTAATGGGCTATGTCATGGCATAAAAAAACATATAATACTTCCTCCAAGAAGGACCGAAATAATCATTTGACACTAAAAATACAAGTGAACATCCCTTGAGATTCCTTATTGATGTACAAAACTGCTGCTTAAAATAATTGAATGTGAAAACTGCATGTCATTAGTTCCATCCACATTTTTCTTTGTTACTTCAGGCATAAAATTGGGAAATACACATTGGAGATTTTCTGGGTTCATTTTGGATGGCTATGCTTTTATGTGACAGCTCTAACATGGTATAGTGTTGCCCTTGTAGAGGATAAAACAATTTTATTGTTACCTTAAGTTTAGTCTCATGCACTACTAGAGAATTGGAAACGGTCTCTATGATATCTTCCTCATTCTTTGCCAACTCCTTTTTATTGAGAGGTCTCTTGCGCACCTGCAATCAAAAGCCCATAGAAACTGAGTGGTGGTGGTGGTGTAAGATAAACAGATGTTGATCATTAATTTACTCATGCAAAACATGTCATGCATGAATCATAAGGTAGTAACCAGCATTTACGGCTCTGGTTGGTGTTGCAATTCCTTTAGGTTGAAAAGAAAGCAAATTACGAAGAGATAGTCACAGGTAATCAGCAGAACAAAAACATACCACAACTTTGATCTTTGCAACTGAATTGACCTTCTCTTTGTCTGCAGCAAAGCTTTTGAGGAGGCCATTCTCTGGCACATCAGCAGCTCTGCCTGTTTGTTTGTTATTTGAAATATAGGGTTCAGAGTCATCAAAGCTTCTGCCTCGAACAGGATTATAGAGAGAGGGGCCATTATACAGGTTGGGAACAGGCATCTGTCACCAATAAACAAAATCATTAACATAAACAAGCATAAAAAATTGAATTACTCATACAGTTGAATCTCAAAATTCTATATACCCTACTTCCCGTTAAAACAAAAGTACAGATATCTTTCAATTTCATTGCTGCTTAGAATTTATGAGCAAACTGCAAACAGAAGTATGGCTTGAACAAAGAAGACTAACTATAAACATGGAATACATATGGAAGAAATCAAAAATAAGCTGCTAACAAACCTTAGGATTCTAACAAAGTTGCTATAAGAGAAAATTGAATTCAATCGAATAACTTCCTTCTATCACCAAACACTAATTTTAGTACATGCTGCTTGCCCCTTTTGCTAAATGTAAGCATTAACTAGTAATAATTAAAATTACAAGGATTTAAACTATATTCTTTCTTTTTTCTTTTTCATTTTATGTTACTGGAAACTATAATCTTGTCTTAACTAATGATTCAATGTATGCCCCCCCCCCCCCCCCCAAAAAAAAAAATGACTCGATGAATTAATGAAGCCTCCATTTATTATTTGTTCATTACAGGACTACTTCATCAATAGTAGACGTGAAAAATAAATCCACTAAAGAAATGGTGAATGATCAACCTGAGGCAAAAGCTCTGTATCAAAAGAATGGAGATCTAATAGACCAGGACTGAATTCATTGGGTGACTCTTCACCATTCTTCCTCTGGCTCGAGGGCCGTGAACTAACCGGAGGACTCATAGGCTCAGCGAAAAAGTCATTCCCCATATTGAACTCCCTCTGCACATTCCTATAAACTCTAGACCCTTGTCCTCCTCCATCTCCAGCGCCATAGAATGCATAATCCTGCTCTCAATTCAAGCAGCAAAATAACACAATCAAGCATTCGAATATCGAAGTAATAACTAAATTGTATTGAATGTTGATCCATAAAGATCCAGAAGTCAATCCTCCAATCAAAACCTCCCAGCATTTACTTTTTAATCTTCCAAGTAGTAGAACGTCAATTGAGCATAACAAAATTGAACAGATTAACACACAATTTCTCTTTTAATTTCCCCTCTTGGAAAAGGGATTTTAGATCTACAAAAAGAAAATTATCCATAAAGAGAAAAACCCATTAACGTTCCAACGAAATAGCATCTAAAAAATATATAAATCATTTTAGTACCAAAAGGGGGGTTTTCTCTCTCGCAAATAACCATATCATTAAAACTAAAAATTATTCAATTATAGATCTAAAACGTAAAAATTTCATACATTATCCGTTTATATCAAAAGTAGTACGTGTAAGTAGATACATATTTTCAATTTGCGTTATCTCCGGAGCCAAACATGATTCAAAAAACTAGAGAAAAAAATGTATGAGGACCTGAAGAGGAGGAATGGAGTTGTTGGAAGAGTGGAGATGCTGAAGGCCAGCAGACTGAAGCCACCTTCCATTCGACGTCGTTTCCAAGAAGTTATCTGAGTATTGCCTCTGATGGTGTACCTGCAACCCCGACGCACCAGATCTCTTCCCCTGTCTGCCCATTCCGTTCATCTCCCACAACTCTCTCCCCTTACTCAACTATTTATACTCGCAATCGATTTTTTTAATATTTAAAAACAAAAAGGAAACGAAAATGAAATCTTGGATGCTTTGATCCAAAGCTTCCCCTTTCTCTTCCCCTTCTTAAAATGAGATTATAAAAGGGGGGGAAATGAACCCGATCACCCGATTTACAGTTAAACGGATCTTAATCGGGTTTTTACCCAGAACAAAGAAGCTTCTCCTTTTCTTTTTGCCTTTAGCTTTTGGTTACAGACAAGATTCAAAGGAGGAGTGAAAAAGAAGATGACTCATGTCTGTCAGTGATGAGAGAGGAAATGTTTTGATTTTTGAATTTTGAAGACAGGTTTCGAGACATGTGCGGCACGTGCCGTGGGGTGAAAGGGAGGGGAGACTTAAAACGACGGCGTTTTTTACTTTTGACTGGGATTGGGGTGGATCCAGTGGGCCGTAAATAGGTAAAGTGGATGTTTTTTTTATAGAATGGGCCAATCAGTAACAAACCGTCCCACATGGTGGGGCCCTGGAGAAATTAATCCGGTTTGCGCGGCCGGTTTTGACTCTTTTTATTTATTTAAGCCTTCTCGTTCAAAACTCCCACATTTGGAGGGATCCCTGTTTCCCCACACGTGTTATGAGTTATATTTTTTTATAATAATCGGAATTTTATTTAAGAAAACATTTTGATATACAAGTATTTTAATTTTAGTGTTTAGGGATTTAAGTTTTAGGGCGTTAGGGCTAAAGATTTAAGTTTTAGATTTTATAGCTTAAATATGAAGGGTTGTACAACTTGTGTATCAAAATATAACTATTTTATTTTTGGTGTTAATTTAAATCAGGTATTGTTGAAGTTCATTATAGGATGATTCTATCAACTCAGTTTATTTCATTTACAATATCAGGAATTGGTCTTATTTAAGTGACTTAACGTTACGTTCGTTAGACAAATTGATAATTGTTTTTTTTTTCAATCTTAAATATTCTTTTATAAAATTTAAAATAACGATGATATTAAGATTAATTTTTGTGAAGATAATATTTAATATTATGGTAAATTACGTGAATCATAAACATATTTTGGTCACTAAAGTTTTAGAATGTTCAATTTACACATTAAAGTTTAGATATTGAATTTTTTTATCATTCTTCCGTTAACTTTTTAACGGAAAAATTTATTTAAGATCTGAATGGTTGAAAGCTTTATTAGCACGAGGAAAACAATATACTGGGAAATGGGCTCCATCCGATAGTATAGGAGGGAGATTGGTGAGATAGAAATCGAAAGGTTTTTGTTTAATTCGTAGACTTCAGGGTACTTTCCGGCGAATAGGGGTCGAATTCAGACTCGGGGGATGAGACGAAGTTACTGGTAAAATTTAGGACTAAACGACTACCATCTACAATCGTCGACGGTGGTGTCTAATGACAATGAATTGTGGATAACGTCCACGTCTGTTGAGTTGATCAAACAATTACAAATGGCCAAGAGAGAGTGGGGTGAATTGACGATAAAAATTTTAAAGGTGAAAATTTGAAGAATAAAATTTTGGACACGAAGCAATTAGAGTGGTTCAAGTTCTCCAATGAACTCTACATCCACTACCTTAGCTCCCACTAAAGATTTTCAACCAATCCACTAATTGAATTCTTCCCTTTTTCTTGGATGAGGAAGAAACCTTACATTTTGATTAAGCTTTCTACCCAAAGCTTAATTCACTCACTTTTACAAAGAAGAAATTTCGGTAAACTTTACAAATTCCTCTTTAAGGATGATGTTTACCCAATTACAATTATACATTCCTCAAACCCAAAGCTTTGATGTTGCTTGTAGGTTCAATAGTTGTTGATGTTGCATTTGAGACTTGTTTTTATACCCTTGCATTGATTTCTAACCGTTTTGATGGTTGAGATCATCAATAGAGCCGTTGGGCTGCAATTTTTCGCAATAAATGTTGTTCAACAACCTATCGTGTTAGTATGACTCGTGTGCGTATCGATACCTGTCTCAAATAAAAAGAGTCGTTGTGACTGAAAAACAAGGCGTATCGGTACGATATTAAGAGGTGTATAGATACAGTTAGGCGTATCGATACGGATTTTGCTCATTAAAATCCTGAGTTTGGTTTTGATAAAAAACGTATCGGTACGCTCCCTTAGCGTATCGATATGGTCCAACGGTCATTTAAAATTCAGGATACCAACTAACTGACAAGCCAACGGTCGAAAATTAAATACAAGAATTTTGCAAAGGTCAGCATATCGTATCGATACGGTTACATGTTGTATCGGTACACTATAGCAAAATAATGTTTTAATAAGAAAACTTTATCGATACAGTTATAATACGTATCGATACGCTATAGCTTAAAGTATTGCCTAGATGAATATCGTATCGATACAAGTATAAACCCTATCGGTACGCTTTGAACAATTAAAATTCTAGTGTTGAAAAACCGCATCGGTACGCATAAGGGTATCAATACGCCTGGACGTTTTGTTGAAGTTTGGCTTGAAAACACATTAAAAGACTTAGTGAATTTTGAACCTTTAAGTATATTTTGTCTTGAAATATGGTTTGGTTCAAAATATCTTGTCAAAATGTGACACTTTGAAAAGTACTTAATAATTTATTATTTTGCAATTTAGTCCATAAGTCAAATTGTTATATCAAAATCAATTTTAATTTCACAACATCATAACACCGTCAAAAGTTAATAGATGAGTGACAAAAAGCGTTCAATATCTAAATTTTATTGAATCTGAATGTTTAGCATTTTAAAATTTAATGACCAAAATAGATTTGAGAGTAAAATTGAGTGATAATTTACGTAATTTACCTTTAATATTAGGATGACATGGTTAAAATTAATTGTATAATATCTCCATTCATAAATATAAATCGGGAGTCAAATCCTAGATCTTGAAGTGTACGCAGATTTTTGACTATTTACTCTTTAAAAGTTGTAATAAACTGTTAATTTATTTGTATATAATAATATAACATGATTTATATATATAATAGTGAAAACTGAAAATTTCTACAAGCGCCTTAGTTTTAGGGTTTAAGGTCTTAATTTAGTGTGTAGAGTGTAAGTGTTTAGGTTTAGGGGGTTTAGAATTTAGGGATAATAGTAAGAATTTATAGTTTAGGGTTTATAAGTTAAAACCTAAATCATGACCATATTACCCTTAAAACAAAAACCCCAACCTCTAAACCCTAAATTCTAAACTTAAATTCTAAATTCTTACCACTATCTCTAAACCCATAAACCTTACACCCTAAACTAAGGCCCTAAACCTTAAAAATAAAGCTATTATACTATACATACAATAAGGTTAGAACATATATTTAATGTAAAAAACTCAATTACTTTTACACTTTTAAAAAAAGTTGGATGAAAATAATAAAATGGCTAAAATTATTTTCTTTTATTTATGTGCTAATTTTTTCATTTCATACCGTTAATCTCAATCATCCATTTACTTCATTCAACGGTCCAAAAAAATATAAAATTTTCAGATTTTACACGGTGTAAGAGAATCATATCTCATATATACTAATAAATTATTTAAACAAATTTCAAATAGAGAATGCTTAAAGTAAATATATATTACAAGATAACAAGGAAAGAACAAGATAATGTATTGGCATAAATGGTGGAGACTGAAGATAAGGCTGGACGTTAGATCGAGTCGAGTCAAAAAAGTTTGAGTTATTGAGTTTGCAAGTTATATTTTACAATTCAAATTTTATTTAAAAAAAATTTAAATCGAGTTTACGAAATTCGAGTCAAATTTTCAAGTTTCTGTACGAATTTAATGTACATATATATTTTTATATGCATATACGTAACGGTGCACATATATATTTCTATATGCATATACTTAGGGTTGGACGGTGCACATATTGATTCTAATTTTAACGGCTTTCTATATGCATATATATATATATATTCATATTTTCACATGTGATATACATAATATATCATGCAGAATTGATAGACTAGAATATGAAAATTAATCAGCTAATTACTAAAATTTTCAAATTATTTGGATTTCCATTTTATAACTCAATTTTTTTTTTCGAATTAAATTAAATAATTTAATTTTTTTGAGTTAATTTTTGACAACAACTAATAGAGACAAATCAATTAGTGTTGGTCAAGAATCTTCATTGCGATTGAGATTTGAGAGGGTATCAAATACATTAAGGTATGCAATCTAAATGGATCGTTGAGTCACGATTACATTATGGAGTGTCCGGAACATGTTTTTTTTTTCTTTTCCGAATCCAATGCACCCTTGGTGGTTGATTGGATCCATCAAAATGTTTACTTTAGTGATCTCTTAGAACGAAGTGAGAATAACATTAAAAAAGTTTAAAATATTGAATTAAAAATATAAAAATTTATTAGGTATTTAAACTCAAAATTCACAAGTCAAGTCTTAATTTGTGTAATATTTAATTTTATAAGAACCTAAATTATTATTAGACCAAAAAATTTGAGGCCACAAGCCCACATTTTTTTAATCAACCCCTACTTATCAAATCTTTAAATATACCCTTATATTTTTTAATATATATTTTATTCTAGGAACTAAATTGCTAGTAGACCAAAAATTATTAAACATTTCAAATTTGCAATAGAAGCCGAACCCCTTAGGCAGGGACGAAACTATATATATGCTGGGAGGGGCTGTTGCCCATCTTAAAATACTTTAGTATAATAGCATTTGAGGTCTTTCTAAGTTTAAATATTAGTTAAATAATAATTTTTCCCCTTCTAATTTTTAATTTTAAGCGTTTAATAAAGTCTTGTCCTTCCCAATGTTTGATTTTAGTTCCGTCTCTGTCTTTGGGATCTCAAAAAGCTCAGCCTCTGCTCTTCATCTTCTATTCGATCAGAAGGAAGATCGATCAATCAAATTTGTGATATATAAAATTAATTTATTAACTTTAATTTTATTTGATGTTAAATTTTGAACTCGATTATTAAGAATTTATTTATTTTTCATACAATTAAATTTAATGATTATTTATAAACTTTATTCTCTTAAAATTGCTTTGTTTACCATTGCAACGTGGAGTTTCCATACCTTTGAATGCTTCATGAAACTTCTCGAATTAACCAACCACCCTTTTTTAAGTTCCCTCCTTCAATCATTCTCATAGCCTCGAAACTTACGAAAACCGCAATACCCTCCCATTGAAGCAAATCAACAAGCATCTGGCAGCCATGGCAGAAGACGGAGCTGTAACAGTCTACAACGACAAGGCCGTCACCGACCCCAACCAAAACCCAGTCGCGATCAAAGTGGGTCTCGCACAAATGCTCCGTGGCGGAGCCATTCTCGAAGTCTCAACCCCCGACCAGGCTAAAATCGCCGAAGAAGCAGGCGCCCGTTGTTTAGTCGTCACTGAACCGAATCCCCGAGGCATTTCACGCATGCCGGATCCTGCTCTCATCAAACAAATAAAACGCGCCGTTTCGATCCCCATTATGGCTCGTTCCCGCGTCGGCCATTTCGTCGAAGCCCAGATACTCGAACGAGTCGGAGTCGATTACATTGACGAAAACGAGGTTTTAGCCTTAGCTGATGAGGATAATTTCATCAACAAGCATAACTTTAGGTGCCCTTTTGTTTGCGGCTGCACGAACCTCGGCGAAGCGTTAAGTAGAGTTAGGGAAGGTGCTGCGATTATCAGAACGCAAGGGGACTTGTTAGGCACTGGTAACATTGTTGAAACGGTTAAAAACGTGAGGTCTGTGATGGGTGAAATTAGGATTTTAAATAACATGGATGAAGATGAAGTTTTCGCATTTTCAAAGAAAATTGCTGCCCCTTACGACTTGGTTGCTCAAACCAAGCAAATGGGGAGACTGCCAGCGGTGCATTTTGCCGCTGGTGGAATAGTGACTCCAGCAGATGCTGCATTGATGATGCAGTTAGGGTGTGATGGTGTTTTCGTGGGGTCAGAAGTGTTCGATAACTGTTCGGATCCATACAAGCGTGTTCGAGGAATTGTAGAGGCGGTTAGGCATTACAATGATCCTCTTGTTTTGGTCGAGAATAGCTGTGGGTTGGAGGAGGAGATGGCGGGGCTTAATGTCAATGAGGAGAGGATGTAGCAGTTCGGAGAATGAGGGAGTTTGATCAAGTAATGCATCTTCTATTTGCTTCTTTTTTATATTGTTGAGAACTAGTTTTGCTATGGTTTAATATTTAGATATATTGTATTTTGTATGCCAAACTAATACAAAAAATGAACTAGAATAAGTTGGTCTTCAGTCTTTCAGTTTCATTTTGTATGTTGAACTTCTTGAGGTTATATATAATGCAGGAATGAAATAGAATAATTGGTTGATCATTTTGTCAACTGTGTCTTTTTCCCTCACTACTTAATTGTCTATGAGATTGGTTGAGTAATTACAGGTCCATAGAGTAACTGAACAAATCACTGCCCTTGTATGCATTTTCGGTGCTGTATTTTCGTTTGTAATCTCTTTCAGTTCTTGCAGGTGAAAATTTTTGAGCTAATATAGAGGAGTAGACTTGGAATTATAATATTAGTTCCACTTGTTTACTAGTACAGTTCTGTACTTAGTAGGATCCTGTTCCAGCGAACACAACTTACCATTGTTGATTAGTCCGTAGCCTTTGTATGTGCTTCATTTATAAATTGCCATCACCTGGTCGAACTTTTTTCCCTCAGTTCAAATGATGCATGTTATTGACTTTGAAGAGATGCCTCCTGTAGTGTTGTTGCAATTTGGAACATGATTTTGGAAGTAGTTGGTAATGGTATATTACGTTTTTGGTTGTTCGTGTAACACATTAATGCCTCGTATTATCAGCATTTGTAAAATGATGTTTGAATGTCATGCTATATACAAATAATAGGCATGAAGATTGCAATAGCACCCTGGGAACATCTTGCTAGACGTAAGGTGTTAACTGTTAATGATGTCAGTTTAACTATAGGATCATGTAGAGTTTCTTTCGTATCTCATTTTGTACCAATGAAAATTAGATACAAGAAGTTCAAGGGAACACAATTCTTGGCTTATAAGCATTTGGATTTACCAAATGTTGCTTACTGCTTCCTCTCTCCATACTTATGGGTTAACTGAAACTGTTGGTTATGTTTTGACCTTACTGAAAGTCTGATACTCAAGGAACTCAATCCCCCCCCCCCCCTCCCCCAGAAACACACACGAACACACGCACACACAAAATCGTTGTACACATTCTAACCTGTGTTTACATTGAAGGCCAAAGTGCAAGGGTAAGCTACCGAGCAAACTTAACCTCCTCTTCACATTTTGTTTCATTCTGATTCATCACTATAATGATTGCAGCATCATGGAGTTGGAGCGTTAAAGTTAGCTTGCAAACTAAGGGACGGAAGCGTTGCAGATGCATCCTAAGCTAAGCTAAGCAAATCAAGTGAGCTGTAATGACAGTATGTGTTGGACAATTTGGAAGTGCAACTAATCCTAGGAATACTAGAAAATTCGAGCAGTTGATATCAAACAGAGTCAAATTAAGTTTGATGATTATAACATTGTGTTGTGGATATGATAAGCTATGATAAATTTATAAGATGGAGCGTGTCCATGTCGGTTTATATTTTTTAACAAGGATGAGGATAAGATGTTAGCAAGCACATTTGGCCGGTTGGTTAAACTATTCATCTTTGTTCCTTCCTAAGGTCAGTCTTGAGATTTGGAAAACTCGGGACGAACTGGAAAATTAGGCCATTAACAATAAGTCTTGGGAAAAATTGAATTTTAAGAGTATGCCCTTAATAACAAATATTTAAAAAATGAATTTTAAGAGTGGACCTGAAACAAATATTGAAAAATTGAATTTTAAGAGTATGACTCTAATAACAAATATTGGGAAAAATGAGCCTTAAATAACAAGCATTAAAAAATTAAATTGTAAGAGTAGGTCTCTAAGAACAAATATCAGAAAAAATGGAGCATCAAATAACATGTATTAAAAAAATGGACCCTTAATAACAAATATGAAAAAAAATTAATTTTAAAAGTAGCCCATAATAACAAAAATATTGGAAAAATTGAACCTCTAATAACAAATATTGAAAAATTGAATCTCAAATAACAAGAATTGGAAAAAAAAATGAATTTTAAGAGTACGTCATAACAAATATCAAGAAAAATTGGGCCTCAAATAAAAAATATTAAAAAAATCGGACCCTTAATAACAAATATTGAAAAAAAGAATTTTAAGAGTAGGCTCATAATAACAAATATTTAGAGCGAGGAATTGAGCCTCTAATAATAAGTATAGAAAAAAAATAGCCCCAGATAACAAATAATGAAAAAAAATTGGACCACTAATCATAACTATTGGAAAAAAATAAACTATAACTATTTAAGTAGTAAAAATTGAAGAAAAAAATGAGAGAGATTCTATCTAATATTATAACCAAAATATTATTTTATTTACTTGTAATTTATTGCTAAAAATGGAAGCCTCTATCTAATATTATAACTAAATTTCGGAGTCTTTTTTATTATAATTATTTAAGTAGTAAAAATTAAAGAAAATAGGGCTCTGGGCGGTCGATCGGTTCGACCAGCCCTAGGGCCAACCCTAGGGCCAACCCTATTTCCACTTATTTCTTTAGGTTATGTGTTTTAGACTCACTAAAAATATTTTTCTCTATTAATTTTTTCTCTCTCTAAATAGTATTAAAACTAAATTTAAGATTTATTAAAATATTTACTTTTCTATGCTTCGAAGATGACACCTTTTCGGTTGCTAAGAGAAGAGATAACAAATTTTTTTTCTTCATGTTTCTCATTTTTGGAAACTTTACTTGTAGTATATATTTAGTCTTTCAACATCTTCGCATATCATGATCCTTGACCAATTCTTATTAGCTATAAATAAATTATTTAATGCGGTACAACGATTTAAAGAATTTTGTGCAATTTAGTAAAATGAAATCTTTAATTTTTAATATGAACAAGGCATATTTTTTTTTCTTTCAAATATAGTTCTCTTAATATAAAAATGTTAGATTACTCTCTCTTGAGGAACATAAAAATTACTCAAACATATATTTTTTAAATATTTTCACTTAAAAATGTTGTTTTTCTTGTATATTTCGAAGCAAAATCATCTACAATGCTTTCAATTTCAACTTAATTTGAAAGATCACTCTCGATTTTCGTCAAAGTAAGTTCATTTATTCTTCCTTGCAACATAGTTGTTTGTAAGTATTACTTTACAAATTTTATTTTTTTTATTAAACAAATTTCAATTTTGGCATGAACCAACTTGCCTTAGTAGTTAAGAGATCGATTGTTGTTCCTAGAGGTCACTGGTTTGAGCACCAATAACTGCAGCAGGGTGATTAAGCATGCATTGTCAAATGATCGAGAATATATTCAGAACAAATACTACTTGTAATCACTTTAGCTTAAAAAAAAAACTTCGCATTTAGAAAAGAATTAAAACGTTTAATTTATTGTTTTTATTTTGTTTTTTTCGCAAATTTTTTAAGTAATTTCAGTTTAACAAATAGCTCATTTTCATTAACATTAGATAACTTATATTTTCTAATATATTTTTCAAATTTATTAAAATAAAATTTAAGATTAACTTCCTCCAATGAAATTGTTGTTGATTTATAGTCACATGGTGCAATTTTTGACCATCTCGACTTCCTAGTAAACTCCACTTTATTCTGTCCGACTGTTTCCATTGTTGAACAAACACCTCAATGCAATCTCGTAAGCAGAAAATACAGCCCCATTGACTACAAAAGCTCGAGCAACAGCAGTCCCTAGCCCTCTCCATAGAACGCTATATCCTTCCTGTTTTACACTTTTTTGCAGACAATCAATGATGCCGTTGTACTTGTGTGAGTGAGCCTGCAGCCTAGTCTTTACGACATCCAAGGGATAGCAGCAAACCCAGCTAGCAACCCCCGCTAAACCTCCTGCTATCAGCATTGTTCTGAGGGTTTCTTGCCCGCTCTTTCTGCACCCCGGATGAAGCTGTTCGCGCATGTACTCATACGTCCAGAAGTAGAAGCCGTGAGAAGGTGCATCTCGAAGGGCAGTGATGGTAAAACCCCTGTATATTCCCCTCAACCCTTCTGTTTTTATTATGGTTTTAGCAACACTTATTGGCCCTGCACGACCACTAACTGATTCAGAACCTGGAAAACTTGTGTTCTGCAGTTGCAGCCGGATTTTTACTAGCTCTACCGGAGCAAGCATGATGCTCTGTAAGGCCCCAGTTCCAACTCCTCCTAGAGCAACACCTTTGTAGGAAGGCGGATCGGTGGCGGAAACAGACGAGTCTAACGCTCGTGAAAGAATGGCGTATATCTGGAAAACCATAGCATTCTGCAATGCACAAATATTTAAAACAATTCATTGAATCACCACCACATAAACCGGTAAATTAATGAAGAAATGAGAAAAGGAAAAGAACCTGAAGGGTTACTGATGCCAATGGTGCAGCCATGCCCCTATAGAGTGCACCGGGTCCTTCCCCGGAAACAACCCGCCGTAGGATGCTAAGGGCAGAGCCTGAATCCATGCTTTGTTGCCGGATTCTAAGGGTGTCGAGAGGATAACCTGAGACGATACCGGCTATGCCACCGAAACCTCCGGCTACAAACTCTTTTCCCCAGCTGCTTGCAAGAAACTTAGGCCAGGAATCCATTATATCCACCAAATTTAATCACCCAAAATAGTAGAAATATGAAGCTTTCTTGCTTTTATACACAAGCAACACGAACAAGACACCTACAATGTCCTTTTCTTGCACGGCTTTGAATCTCCCTCCTCTGCTCCAACTTGGAAACGGGTTGTTTTACCCTTTTTTGCCTACGAAAAAAAAAGCTTTAAAAGGATACCTAAGATACCGAAGAATACAATTTCAGTGTTGAAAAGAGATTACGACATATGATTTTAACCTTAATCCCTAATATCTATTTATAGGGTTAGGTTGCTTGATTATAAAGTAAAATTTGCATAAAAATAATTCTACTCAAACTAGGTTTTTTTACTGCTTTTCATCTTATATCTAAAAGAAACTTGCTTAGCCGACCCGAACAGACCCCACTTTTACTATTATTTTTTTATTAATATTTAAATTGGTCCAAATGCAAATTTGTATCATAACTCTAACAGTTGTGGTGAATCGTTATGTCTTATTATTATTCTCAAGTACCAATGGAAATTGTTCTAAGTACCGAAGTGATGCAACGCAACCCAGTTTCTGCCCTTTTGTAATCGTAGCCTTTTTAACATAATTTGTGCTACTGCGTATATTATATATTTAGCACTGGTAGTAAACAATTGGATAAAAATCCTTTATCCTTTTCGGTGCCCCTACTTATGCCCTAACACCACAATAAAATTAAATTACAAGCCATAACCTTAAATTTTAAATCCTAAACCCTACCCCCTATACCTTAAAAAATACATCA
The DNA here is from genome assembly GCA_958450335.1 of Hibiscus tridactylites. Classification (NCBI taxonomy): domain Eukaryota; kingdom Viridiplantae; phylum Streptophyta; class Magnoliopsida; order Malvales; family Malvaceae; genus Hibiscus; species Hibiscus tridactylites. The sequence goes on along the minus strand of OY288269.1, from coordinate 10,918,719 downwards.
TATCCTAAATTCTCTAAACCCTAACCATACCCCTAACCTAAAACCTTAAACCTTAAATCTAATCTTGAGTGTGAGAGCATAAGTAGGGGCACCGAAAATGGTAGAAGATTTCATCCAGAAACAATCTGTTTTTAGATTCATTTATCCAAAATATCAATTTTGACACAAATAATGTTAAGGTTCAAATATTATATTTTTTAATTAAAAATTAATTTATTTTAATTCATATTTCATAATCTTTAAATATTAGTATAAAAATGTTTTTAAAACATAAATTTTATTAACATTTCAAACGGTCATAATTTTTATTAATTGATTGATTCAAATGTAATTTATTATATAAATAAATTTTTTAATTAAGATAATTTAATTCGTGAATAATTAAGTTTGCTTATAAGACATAATATCTTATCCCATACCAACTGAATGTGGGTATGTTTTTGTTATTATTTTAGCATATCTTGTATTATATAATTGAATAGTTACTATTTTGGACGGCGCAAATCCATTTGGAGCGGTAGATATCTAGATTGGATGTGGAGGTGAAACACCCCCGTCATTTGGAGTTACTGTTACATGCATGCATTCATACATGATTAAATTAATATATTGATAATATATAAATTTTATAAGCAAATACGTAATAAAATAATATATTTTTACCAATGGGGTTGGTGTATGTGTTGTAAGTAAAGGTGTTCATTGATGTGTACCCGATCCGTTATACCGTTATTTGGGTACTCGTAAAATTCGAGTACCTAAAAAATTGGGTATCAGTACTCAATTTATATATATTTTTTATTTTTTAACTTTAAAATTAAAAAAAATACATATTAAACACAAAAATATTTTTTAAAATTTTATACTTAAAATTATATAATACAAACATATAAAGAATTTATAAATTAAAATTTAGTTTTAGAATAAAAATATTAAGAAATTTGAAATGAAAATGAAAATATAATTTAAAATATAAATAATATATATTAAAAATTATCGGGTCGGGTACCCGATAAGGGAAAACTTTCGGCCTGTGTCCCAGAAAAATTATCGGGTCGGGTACCCGGCCCGGTCGGATAATTTTTTTTGTAAGATTACCTGACATTTTTTAGGTTCGGGTCGTCGGGTCAGGTCAATCGGGTTAGATATTTTTGAACACCTTTAATTGTAAGATAGAAAAGTATATAAAGAAAAACGAAAGAATAAAAAACACTTTCAAATCTCATTAAACCACCAAATAAAAAAATATTTTTTGTTTCAGAAGAAATTTCAGAGGAAAGACCGGTGGTTGAAGACATAAAATATTTTTCATTTCGTGTACAAGTTCAATCAGCTCACGGTTATTGTTTGTTTGTCAAAAAATTAACTCCTTGATGTTTTAGCATCTCATCAGCAGAAGAAAGAAAAAAAAAATTAAGATGAGTAAAGAAAGAAAAATATTTTTTTGAATGACGATAACAATTTAGATGTAGAAAATTAAAGTTTACTCATCACAATTAAGTGTACGGCGTAGATTAATTTGAATTAATTAAGATAAAATTTTAAAAATTGAAAGGGAAATAAAAAATATATATTTTTAATATAGAGAATATGTACTCGAATTTTTAATCTTAAATGTTTTTTTAATATGAAATGCATGCCCTCATGTTTATCGGTTTAACATTCAAATGAATTTTTATTTGATTAAACAACAATTTATTATCATACTCGATTGTCAATACACATCCACAAATGCCAAACACGTCATCTTTCCGACTTCCATCTTTATCGGGTAATATTTTATTTTAGGCATAAAGGCTCGAGAAGCCATGAATTTTCGAAAAAATATTAATTAAGTTTTTAAAGTATTTTTTCCTTCAATATTATTTTTAAACTTAAAAATTAACTAATTTGATCTTTTAATTAGTAAATTCTATTGTTGACCGTGACGATGTTGACGTGGCAGTTCACAGTGTTGACGTAGTAGTCCACATGTGAATAATGACGTTTTAGAGGGGTTTAATTGATTTTGTTAGAAAGTTCGAGGGCTTAATTAATTTTGTTAGAAAGTTTGAGGGCTTGTTTAATCTTTTAAAAAAATTAAATTAAAAAAATTAAATTTAAATATTAAAAATATAAAGAAATATTATAGTATTAAAAAATATAAAAAATTACTAAAAATAAAAAGCACAATTTTTAGACATATAAAGTTATATTTTCTTATATAAAAGAATTCTTCTTTGAGCAAGGAAGTGATCTCACTATAAAAAAAAGTTTAGATTTTTCTATGATACTACTGCTTGGATGCATCAAGAAAGATGAAGTTCACTGTTTGATCGGATGAAAAAAAACTCGTTAGTAAAGTCAAGCACTATAGAGTCCTTGTATACCGCAAGAGTTTCTTAATTTTTCTTATTTTCCAACTTAAATTCTATGAAAGTTGGTTTAATCAAATAAAAGATATATAATTATAATGTGATATGGGTTTGCATCATATGTATTGCAATGTAGTTTAGAATTTACACAAGTTATTATTTTAGAACATAATTTTAATCTTATTTTGTTATTATAATGATCATATATTTTTTTTTATTTTTTTTATTATGTTTACTTTTTAATAATTTTAATAATTATTTTTAGAATATCTTAACACTTTTTACTTTTTATATTTAAAATTTGCATTAATATCCTATACACTTGCTTCCACAAGCGTCTTAGTTTTAGGGTATAGGGATTTAGTTTAGAGTATATGGTTTAGGAGTTTAGGTGTATGAGTTTAGAATTTAGGGATAGTTGTTTCAATTTAAGGTTTAGGGTTATAATTTAGGTTTATAGGTTATGGTTTAGTTTTTAGGGTAATATGGTAAGGATTTAGGTTTTGACATATAAACCCTAAATTATAACCCTAAACCTTAAATTAAAATAACTATCCCTAAATTCTAACCCTTGCACCTAAAACCCTAAACTATATACCCTAAACTAACTTCATATACCCTAAAACTAAGGCGCTTGTGGAAACTTACAGTTTCCACCGCCTGTGTATCGAATATTTATCCTTTAAATTTTTGCTTAAAGATTAAATATGCCTTCAAATTTTATAAAAAATAATTCAATTAAACCCTCAAACTCTAAAAATATCAATTAAGCTCATCTTCCACGTCATCACGTTTTTTAATGTGCACTGCCACGTTAACACTATAAATCACCACGTCAGCACCTTCATGGTTAACGATGAATTATATTAGTCAAAGAGTTGGATTTATTAATTTTTAGGGTTTAAAAGTGATATTGAGTACAAAAAAACTTTTAAAGCTTAATTGTTTTTTAAAGCTCAAGGGCTTCTCGAGCCTTTAAACCTTTATTTTAAGAACATTGTAATGGATAATAATTTTTACAATCATTTTACTTTTATTTTTAAATAATTTCAATGAAAATACATGTCGAATATGTTATATTTAAAATATTTGTAGTTAAAATTAAAAGATTAAAGATTTGTATTTAGTACACTTGAACCTTATTTTTAAGGTTTAAGGGTTTATGGGTTAAAATTTAGGATAATGGTTAGAATTTGACATTTAGAGTTAAAATTTAGGGTCTAGAGATTATAGTTTAGGTTTTATGATAATATGATGAGAGATTTAGGTTTTAACATATAAACTCTAAAGTCTAATAACCTAAACCCATAAACACTATACCTTAAATTGAACACTACACTATAGAACTAAAGCGCTTGTGGAAACTTTTATGAACTAGTAGTAAAGTGGATGGGTTTTACTTCGTAGATTTTGAGTTCTATTATTTTTTATTCAAGAATCAATTTAACACGTACAATAGTGGATCCACATGTATGATTGGTTTAGCATGTGCCGCCTTGAATTTTTTAAAATTCACATATTGAGATTCAATATTTTAATTTTTATAAATTACTCATAAAATTTTATGACTTGTGCTCACCCTAAAAAATATTAACTTGTGACCATTCTAAAAAAAATCATGATTCACTATTATACACGTACACAACAAGTCAACAAAAAAATTAAATTTTATCTAACAAATTATAAGTCTCATTTCAATAAATTACACAAAACCCAAAAATCTTTGATCCGAATTTGTGTCTTGCCACGGGTTTATCGAAATCTTCGTACGACGAGTTACAACCTACGTAAGAGAAACGTCGTTTGCATGGCTCCCGAATAAGAGAAAATCACTCGTAGCTCCCCTCGCCATTTCCCCTCAGTAAAGTCCTATGCAAATCTCTTCGTTTTGTTCTTCCTTTAAAATCTCTGTTGGTTTTTAAGCCCCACTTTCTTTTGCGTTTTCATGGGTTGGACCGTTGGAGTGCAGTGTTTGGAAAATTATCATTGGATTTACAACTTTCAGTAAGAGACCCTCTTTTTAATAAATGTTCATACCGGAGCTTTTAGAACAAATTAAAGATCAAGTTTTTGAAGTCCTCGAATTTAAATTCAAGTGTGAGGGCATTTTTAGTTGCGTTGTGTTCATCATGATTGCGGATATAATATATGTTATTTCGGTTACCGTAAGTATCACAGTCATACATTTTTAAATAACAAATATTATTGCGGACATGATAATAGCATGTATTACGGTTTAAAACAGTTCCGCTACTGCTATATAACGATTGCTAGTGTGGTTGTGAACCGTCATAATAATATGACTATGAATACATGTATACGTTTCGATAAAAGAAAAAAAGAATATGTGTACGTAGTTCAGTTATCTTCTTGATAAATGTGCTGCATTCGAGGTAGGATCTGTGCTAAGAATTTGATGAAGAAACCATTTATTGCATTGTGCAGGGCCGCCCCCTTCATTTTTCTTTGTTCGAAAGTAGTATAGACAACACAATGAAAAGAAAGTGGTTTTGAATAACAAAGACATGTTTAATTTATTTAGACAGTGCCCTCTATTTTTATCATATTTATACTTAGTTCCCTAAGTTCAATTTCTGGTTCGTCCCAACTTCAAAAAGAAGTTTATTGACTTGGAACTACGGGAAATAACAGAGGAAGTTTATTTAGTAAGATTTAGACACACTATATTTACTTTAATGTTCCGATCATCAAGTGACTGGATGTCCAAATCAACACCATATAAAACCTGAATCCAAACATTATTCGAATACGCAGTAAAAGAGATTGGGTTCCATTCACATCCAAATCTATAATCTGAATTACCATCCCTTTGAAACTAAAGATGAAACCAGATCCCTGGCTTGTCCAATGAAATCAATGTCCTAGCATTGCCGAAAAGGGAAAATCATAGTGATGGCCCGTACAGGGAGCTTAATGAATCATATTTGCTCGGGAAATCCAAGCATTAACAAATCACAGCTATGCTAATATGAAAACATAGACACAAAAGCACAAATAGTATAAAACTTGAGTTTATTAAGTTTTACAATAATGACCTTTCACACAAGGTTTTGCAGCAAATTCAATCATGAAACTAGAGCATCAGATCATTCGAAATGATATCCTAGACCATCAAACTAAAAACAAAAGATGTTATCATAATAGAAGTTTTACTCACAAACACAAGCCACGACAGTTTATGTTTAGATGAGTTGCAGATCCTCATTTCTTCCCACTCTTCTTAAGTCCTGCACCACCAACTGGACCCTTTTGTGCCTTTGCTCTCAGCTCTTTAAGAGCCTGTCCATCACAAAAATAAGCGAATAAATTGATGATTCGAAGAACATGCTTATACAAAGTGGAAAAATAGCATAAAATCCAACACCTCACCTTCTCTTCATCCTTCTTTTTCTGCATGTTAGCCATATCAACCTGCACAAAACAGATTAAAGGAGATAACGAAAATGACACCAAATAAAATTACATTATCATCAAAATTTGTTGAGAAAACAAAATAGATCAACAATTTACGAAATCTGATCATAAAAGTTTTACAAGATTTCACTCCTAATATCAGCAAAAACAATTGAATTCTAGAGTAGACATAGACTTTACTAATTTCATACGGCTAAACAAAAATCAAATCCAAATAAGCAGACCTAACAGGAAATTAAATCTTGAGACAAAGTAATACTTGAATAAAGCTACATACAAAAAATATATAAAATAAAACTCAACTATATGGAACTTTATTCTCTTTTTTTTTGCATTATAGATCGATTCAAATAATATAAATAGTAATTGTGATACCTCGTCATATTCTTTCTTTGCAGTTTTAGGTTGCTTCAAAGGCTTCGCTTTGCCACCTAGATCCCCAAAACAAACACACAAGAAAAATCAATAGCTTTGAAATTAACAGGAATTGTGAAACGAAATCCCTATCGAGAAATTTGAAAAAACGAAACTGACTAAGTCGAGATCTTCGAGCTTTTAGAAGAGATTACCTTGCTTGGACGACATGTTTAAGAGGCTAGGATTAGGTTAACGCCTGAAATTAGAAGAGATCAGAGAAATTGGGGAGACAGAAAACCGAAAGCCCTAACCCTAAAACACTCGACTTTTGGGAATGGGAAAATCAACTAAAAGGCTCCAATAAATAGAGAAAGTATTTTACACGCGCTTGGCGCGTGAGTAATTGCTGCCTCAAACCAAGAGAAATAGAATCCAACTCCGCCTTCCCCTTTTTTTGTACTTTTTTAATGGTATATATTCCTTTACTAATGTTATTGACATATTTTTTTGTCAAAATTTTCTATTAATTCTTGTATTATACCTAAATTATAGAGTTAATTAAGTATTACTTTGTTAAAATCTAATCATTGTATTTTGTATGTAGCTTTATTCAAGGACTAATAATAACCAAAATTTATGGTTAAAGCTACATGCAAAGCAATAATCATTAAATCACCATAAAATCAAAGAGTAAATTACGTAAATAATCACTAAACTTTATTTTTAAAACTATTATGGTTATTAAAGTTTTAAAACGTTCAATTTACTCATTGAAGTTTAGACATTGAACGCTTTTGGTCACTGAATTTTACTCCCAAACCTATTTTGGTCATTAAAGTTTATACATTGAATGTAGATGATGGTTGTTCGGTCTCAAGTTTCACCAGTCACTTCGTCTCGGCCCCCTAAGTTCGAATTCGACCTCCATTTTGTCGGAAGTGGCCCAAAATCCTCAAATCAAAAAAAACTTTTTAGTTTCTCTCTTGTCAGTCTCCCTCATTCGCCGCCAGATGAAGCCCGTTTCTCACTATATTGTTTCCCTCGTAACAGTATACAATCATAAGTATATATGGCGATTTGCAACTTTTAACGGTATACATTCCTTTTTCAAATTTTGGTTATTATTAGTTTGTATCTTTAAAAGTTTGATTCTAATTCAAACAATAATCATTAGATTTGTTAAGTTAAATTTTATTATTTGTCTTTGTATTTTGTGTAAGTTGTGGAATTAATTTTGTTTTCTAATTTGATCATTTTAAATCCATATGATATAGTTATGTTGTTTCTAAAATAACCAAATTAGAATGTAAAGATTAAATCCATAATTTGTACATAATATAGGACTAACAACAAAATTTTACTTTTATCCGTTTATGCTCATTTTTGTATTGATAGTTGATACCATTTTTTTTTATTAAATAGAGGGTTTTACATTTCAATGATAATGTTAAAATTCGAATTTACACAAGATGAAATAATATAAATATCATTAATCACTCAATCAATTAACAGATCTCACATTTTATTTTTCTTTTACACAATGTGAGACAATTCAATCTCCCTTTTTATTTTATCATTTTTACTTTCAATATTATAGTTATTAGAAAAAAAACTTAAATTCTTTAACCGAGTTGATGTCACTAATTAACTTAATATGATTTTTTGAATAACTAATTAACTTAACATTAATTCAGTTAAAATTGATATAAATCAATATGTCATGTCACTATTATTAAAAATGAACTGAAATAATATAAAACACTAAGTTTAGTAACAATTTATTAGTTATTTTATGAGAAAGAGTTCATACATAGATTAAATAACATAAAGTTCATGATACACCGCAACTCCGCAAGCTATTGCGGCTTTAACAAGCATAGCGACTAATTGTCACACCCCAAGTTTCAGTTCGCTAAACGAATAAAATGAAATAAAAAAGGCAAAAAATAGTAAAATATTGGTAAGGGGTTTCAAACCCACACCCTTAAGCTTTGTGGGTTGTAGCCTTAGCCATCAAGGCTAAGGCCATCTCTGGTTAAGAAATTGTCTTGGATTAGTTTTAAGCTATTATTTGTGTTATACCAAAAATAAGTAAGTATGAACCAACCCGCCCCTAGAGGGGAGACTCGTTTTTCAAATACCCCGATCGTTCCCCTCTCTCACAAGCTTTTAATCTTCCCACGTCAGCTTTGCTCCGATCATTGTCACAGCTGCTCCGTGTCTGCCACCGCCATCGCTTATGTGTTGGTCGGCGTGTCCTGATCAAAACCCCTCTAACCACACGCCGAATTGCCATGCCAATATCAAGGAAATCGTGGTTGAATGTTCGTCGAACCTTGGTCAAAAACCTCTCCGTTCATAGTTGATTCCGGCCGCCCCTATCGTCGGTGTGAGTCACTGCCCTCACCATCGTACTCGTGGTGTCAAGCTGAGCAAAACTCGACCCTTATATCGGACGCCCGCCGTCGTTTCGAAGGTCATCAGAAACTTGTGGGAATCGAACTTTTTTCCTTTGCCATCGTGGTTTCAGCCACTCTGAGCCTCGGTAAATTTTTGAAACACATATGATGTTTGTTGTTGCGTCGAGATCTACCGTTCCTTTAAGAGACATTAATTAAAGAAAGAGAAAAATTCATAAATGACTTATCAGAAAGCATTATGAAAATGCATGTCTAGGTTTGGTTCTATGAAAGACTTGGTTTTTAAGCGTGTCTAGTGCACCACCTCTCTTTCACGGTAACTTACCTGTTGTATTGTTCTTTAATGTGCTCACTTTTATAAAAATACTATTGTTGCGTGTAAAAGTGTCTATCACAATTGTAGTGCAAGTGTACACGACACAAGTAGTAAAGTGATACGGAAGTATCGAATATCGTCTCCACAGGGACTGGGCTAATAGCTTCACCTAGAATTACTGCACGAGAGTAAAAGAAAGATTTAAGATTTTGTCACGAAAATAATAATAAAGAATAATGGAAAATAAGAGTAGAGAAATCAAGATAGAGAGAATGGGCTGGTATTAAATTGCTCAGTAGTGTAGGTATTGCTAAGTCTAGGAAATTCAGCTCTGTCGTCGTCCCCGTCGCGGCAGCACCTGTCGCGGCGGCAGTCTGTTGCTTGTCGCGGCAGCGAACACTCAACTCCGTACTTCAAGTTTGGCAAGAATCCCTGTTGTGCCTTGGCCTATCCCTAGGTCCAAGTCTGTCGATGAACATGTCTTTGATGATACCTCTCGGCGTGAATCGAAGGATGAACACCGATGTTGTTGAATTCTTCTTTAGCCACTTAACCTCATCCTATCCCTAGGTCCGAGATAGTTCAACTATAAACTAGAGAACTCGCACTTATTCCTTTCGTATACTTAACTCTCCCGATATTAAGTAAATAGATAACCTCACAATGCTCTCTCGATACTCTTGCAAGATGTTAATAACCATAATAAGAGAACTTGAAGTTTATTTTATTGAACTGAAAATTCCTAATACAAAAGCAACCCTTGCAACTACTTTACAAAACAACTCGTGGCCCTAAGGAGAATTTAGAACATGATTAGAGGATGAAAACGACTAAGGTTTTGGGAAGAAGACTAGAGATAGGTGATGTCCCCTCCTAGGTCGAATTATATGCCTTTATATAGGCTTTGGGTCCAAGTTTTCTAATATAGCAAGAATACAAGTTTAAATTAAAGTACAACTCTAATAAAGACTAAATCTTCAGAGAATATAGCTTTAACTCGTCCTTCTTCTTGCTTGAGATTTTTTCTCCTTGAACTTTGGGCTTGGCATTCCTTCAAATCTAGGGCTTGGAAAAATATACTGGTTTTCCACGACAGACGGGCTTAATTTTCTCTATCTGTCGAGGTCCACTTTGCTTCTTCTCCTCAAAACTGCTGTCGTCCTCTGCTGTCACGGCGGCAACCATGGCAGCATCGTCCTCCTTGACTGCTCGTCTAGTTCTAGCTCTTCTACTTCACTGCCCAGCGCCTGCCTCTCCATATGCTACAACAACAACCTGCAAAAGCAACCAATTTTAGTAGAAACTGTGCCCTTTAATATATTTGTGATGTCTAACTGTAAACTAACCTAAATGCAATGAATTATGCTTGAATGTAGCAGAAATATGGGTTAAATAGGGGTAAATAATAGAACTTTTACACACTCAACACACCCCCAAACTCAAGTTTTTGCTTGCCCTCAAGCAATTCAGACCTAAAGAAAAATAAAATATTTTTGTTTTGGCTTAAAACAGTGAACTTTCCCTTACCCTTCATTCATTCTCTGTCGACGACAACACCTTGTCGGATAACTTAGGATTCGTCCAGAGTCTCACTATAGTCCTCGTGCAGTGTGTGCATGCTTGTGAACAGTTATATGTCAAGACTCTCTTAGTTTCACTAGAATATTTCAGCCTCTAACTTGAATTTTTATGCCAAAGTTTATCTTTGGAAGGCATTTCTTATGCTCCTTTGATTTTTTTGTTTTGACTTGATTTCATTTTTTAAGCTAAAGTTTCACTAGAGCTAGTTTTGGGCACCTCTAGCTAACTTCCTAGAGCCGGTTTCGGGCACCTCTAGGGCTGTTGAGTCTCTTTTGCTAAACTTCTTTCCTAGAGCCAGTGTTAGGCACCTCTAGGGGCTATTCAAGTGCTAAGCTTCCTACTCTAGTTAACTAGAAGAGTTCTAAGCAGTATAACAGTCACAAATAGTGTTTAAGTTTTCAGAACTATAGAAAGGCTCTAAACTGCTCCTTAAACTATCCTAAAGGCATTGCCACGACAGAGCTGTCACGAAAGGTAAGTTCAGTTCACAGACTTAAGCCAAAATTTTCATATTTTTTTAAGCAAAAAATAAACTAAGTAAAAGACACAATTTGAAACTAAATTAGACTCCATTAATGAAGGGATGCCACCCCAAACTCGAGGGTTTCATTGCCCTCAATGCAAATGACAAGATAAAATAAAAAGAAAAAACAATACATCACAAAATATATGAGCAGACAACAAAATAAGTTAAGAAACTCAAATTTTAAGCGCTGTCATCACTGCTGCTGCTGACTCTGATCTGGCGGCGGGCACGAGCCTTCTGAACTGGCTGGCGGATGGGGGAGGCAGTTGTGTTCTTTGTTTTAGCCACCCTCGGAGGTTGAATTCTGGTCGGGAAGATATGAAGGGGTTGCTCCATAACCTGGACCATTGAGCTGTTGCTGCTGTCACTGCTGCTGCCGCTGCCGCTGTCTAGCTTGTTCTTATCTGCCATTCTCTTCTACCGTTTCACCGGTGTAAACTGCTTTGAGAGATTCCTCTTAACAGAGGGTTCATTGTCGCTTGTGGCCCAAACAGAGGAAGATGAGAAACCATCAATGAAGGCGTCAAGCTCTTCCGATGGCATTCTGCGTTTCGTTCCACGGGCAGAGGTCTCAGCACGGTTGCTGCCAGCTGCTGTCGGGGCAGGTGTTGGTGTTGATGCTGTAGATGGTGTCTGTGGTGTGGCAGCAGGTGTTGGGGTGTGGGAAGGGGTTGGTACAACAAAATAATGTGCAGGGAAGGTGGGAAATATGACATCAGGGAAATTTAAAGAGTATTGGATAAAGTGTACCGTACATGCAGTGAAATCCCTGATGAAGCTCATCAGACTGAGCTGTCGTTCCTCTATCTTCTGGATAGCAGCAAGGATCTGGGAGGAGGACTCGGTCGGGGCTGATGTTGCTGGTTGCTGCCTGGCTTCTGTGGCAGCATGTTTAGTCTCCGGCTGCTCTGTCGCGTCTGCTATCGTGGCAGCTGGATCAAATGATGACAGAGGGGTGGCAACAGTCAGCTCCATTAAGCTGAGTATGTTCTTGTCCGTCCATCCTTTCCCTTGGACTCTAATATCTGTGGCAGCTTCAGGTACCCCAAGGCCGCGACAGAGGGCTATGATGAGGTACAGCAGATAGAGTGGTCCCGTCGGCCGGTGTGCGCATTCCAGTATGCTTTCGCGGATATAACTGCCCACGTTAATGGGCCTCTCATGTAAAATGGAATGAATTAAGGATAACCTGGGCTGGTCGACAGTGGTATTGTGCGAAGACAGCATGATGCGCTTTTTGATAAAAGCGTTCCATAATTTGGCTTCCGACAAGAGTTGAGTTCTCTTTACCGTCCTTGGGTTATTGCGGTTGGTGTTCCACTATGTTCCCTCATTAGTCAGCTCTGCCATGACAGCTTCATAGGCGGCAGGGTCAAGGGTGTTCAGAAACTGTTGGTGGTCGTCGTCGTTGCTGCCCACGTAGAATCCATACAAGGTGTTGATGTATTCAGCTTCGAACGACACTTCCCTTCCTCGTACGATCACTGCTGTCGCCGTCCTGCTGTTGATGGCGGTGTAGAAATCTCACACCAAAGAGACGTTCATCTCCTCAGGTTGTTCGGCAAAGATCTGCCACTGTAGAGCTTAAATTTTTCGGGCAATGAACGTTTTTAGACCCAAATTTCCCTCTTTTGTAGTGTAGATGAATCCTCTTTCTTCCCACATGTCTCTGATTTGGAATGAGCGTGGGGTGGTTGCTGTCGGGGTGGAGCTGGAGGCAGCATTCCTACGGGTATTTTTGGAAGACATTTGTTGCAAGGGTTGTGAAAATGACAATGAAAGCAAAAATTCTAGAGGAGTAAGTAAGAAGAGTAGAAGTGAGTGAAAATGAAAAAAATGAAACGAGGTTTATATAGAGAAGGATTTGCTGCCCGTTGGAGCTGTAACGGCAGTCGCGAATAACGGGGCCAGTTGTTACACGGTAGCGTGTCTGACGCGTCTGTCACGCGTTTCCGTGTCTGTTGCGTGTCTGTTACGCGTTTTCGTGTTTGTCGCGACAACGTGTCGACAACCTGTCTCTTCCGCGTCTGTCGCGGCAGCTGTAACGACAAGTTCCAAAAATTGGGCTTGTTAGGCTGGTGGAAGGATGTTGGGTTGATTTCACTTCTCCTATTCTTCTTGACTCCTTTATTTCCTAAAAACAATTAAAATAAAAACATAATTAAAAATAAAATAAAATAAATCTAATTTCCTAACATATAAATAATAAATAATAATAAAACTAAAAATAAAAATTAGGTTAAATTAGGGATGCCAGGTGGGGCATCTCCTAAGGTAACCACTTCCTGCATTCTTGGGGCTTCAGTCCCCTGATAGTGCTTCAAGCGCTGTCCGTTGACTTTGAATTGGTGTCCGTCTTTTAAAGATCTGATTGTAATAGCACCATGGGGAAAAACCTGCACAACTTGGAACGGGCCAGACCATCTAGATTTCAGCTTCCCTGGGAAGAGTTTCAATCTAGAGTTGAATAGCAATACAAGCTGCCCTAGGCAGAACTGTCGTGGCAGCAACTTTTTATCATGCCACTTCTTAGTTTTATCCTTGTAGATTCTTGCATTGTCATAGACCATTGTCTGAATTTCTTCAATTTCGTTCAAATCCAGTAGCCTTTTCTGCTTTGCCTTTTCCAAGTCCATATTAACTGCCTTGATTGCCCAGTATGCTCCGTGCTCTATCTCGACAGGTAAATGACATGTTTTCCCATAAATCAATCGGTAAGGAGACATTCCCAATGGAGTTTTGAAAGCTGTCTTATAAGCCCATAACGCATTATTCAGGTGTAAAGACCAATCTTTCCTAGTTGGCTTAACCATCTTTTCAAGAATGTTCTTGACTTCCCTGTTGGAGATTTCAGCTTGTCCATTGGTCTGTGGGTGATATGTTGTTGCGATCCGATGCTTGACACCATACTTCTTCAAGGCAGCAGCAATAACCCTGTTGTCGAAATGTCTCCCTTCATCACTGATGATCGCCTTAGGGATGCCAAATCTAGAAAAGATGTTTTTGTGTAAAAACCTTTGAACTGTCTTGGCATCATTCTTTTGAGTGACGATAGCTTCAACCCACTTAGATACATAATCTACTGCCAGAAGGATGTATAAATTCCCACATGAAGATGGGAATGGTCCCATAAAATCGATCCCCCAAACATCGAAGATCTTGACTTCAAGAATGTTCTGCAGCGGCATCTCGTGTCTTCTTGAGATGTTTCCTGTCCGTTGGCACTTGTCACAACTCTTGTAGAAGATTTGAGCATCTTTATACAATGACGACCAATAAAATCCTGACTGCAGAACCTTGGCAGCAGTTTTGTTGCCTCCTAAGTGTCCTCCATACTGTGAAGCATGACAGTGATGAAGTATGTCTTCTTGTTCATCCTGTGGTACGCATCTTCTTATAACCTGATCTGCGCATATTTTGAAAAGAAGAGGTTCGTCCCAATAATAATGCTTAACATCATTTTGGAACCTCTTCCTGGCTTGATAATTAAGGTCAGGGGGAATTATTCCGCTTACTAAGAAATTAACGGAATCAGCATACCAGGGGAGTTCAGAAGACTTACCTGCCGCCATGGCTGTCGCGGCAGTGACTGCGGCAGCAAAGAGCTGCTCATCTGGGAAGGTCTCCAATATGTTTGTCTCATATGTCGGTAGACTCTGTCTCTTCTCCAACCTTGACAAGTGATCTGCCACTTGATTTTCTGTCCCCTTTTTATCCTTGATTTCAAGGTTGAATTCTTGCAATAGCAGGATCCAACGTATCAATCGAGGCTTTGCATCCTTTTTTGTGAACAAATACTTCAATGCAGAGTGGTCTGTGTGCACTATGACCTTTGTTCCAAGTATATAAGAACGAAACTTGTCAATGGAGAATACCATAGCTAATAACTCCTTCTCTGTGGTAGTGTAGTTCACTTGGGCGTCGTTCAGTGTTTTGCTGGCATAGTATATGACATGAAAAAGTTTGTCTCTCCGCTGCCCAAGTGCTGCCCCGACAGCATAGTCACTAGCATCACACATGATCTCAAATGGCCGTGTCCAATCTGTTGGCTGTACTATTGGGGCTGTTACCAGCTTTTCCTTCAGAACCTTGAATGCTTCAGTACATTCATCGTTAAAGTCGAAGGGTCGGTTCTGCTTCAGAAGATGGCATAGGGGCTTGGTGATTTTTGAAAAGTTCGCAATGATCCTCCGATAAAAACTAGCATGTCCTAAGAAACTTCTGATTCCCTTGACTGTGGTGGGCGGCGACAACTTTTCGATCACTTCTATCTTAGCCATGTCGACTTCTATGCCACGACAGCTAATCTTATGGCCAAGGACTATCCCTTCATCCACCATGAAGTGACATTTTTCCCAGTTCAACACTAAGTTTGCTTTTTCACATCTTTCGAGTACCTTTTGTAGGTTGCCTAGGCAGCTTTCAAAGTCGTCTCCAAAGACTGAAAAGTCATCCATATAAATCTCTAGGAAGTCCTCCACCATATCGGAGAATATGGGCATCATGCACCTTTGGAAGGTGGCTGGTGCATTGCATAGTCCAAATGGCATCCTCCTAAAAGCATAAGTTCCGTAGGGGCATGTGAATGTCGTCTTTTCTTGATCTTCCGGTGTGATAGCTATTTGATTGTAACCTGAATAACCATCAAGAAAACAATAATAAGGTTTACCCGCTAGTCTATCAAGCATTTGATCAATAAAGGGTAAAGGAAAGTGGTCCTTTCGGGTAGTTTTGTTAAGCTTCCGATAGTCCATACAAACCCTCCAACCGGTCACAGTCCTGGTTGGGATTAACTCATTGTTTTCGTTGGTCACCACGGTCATCCCTCCTTTCTTGGGAACGCACTGCACCGGGCTTACCCATTTGCTGTCCGAGATGGCATAGATTATTCCAGCATCAAGCCATTTGATTATCTCTTTTCGCACCACCTCTTTTATCGCATGATTTAGCCGCCTTTGAGCATCTATAGTCGGCTTATGATCATCCTCTAGAAGGATTTTATGCATACATAATGCCGGACTAATGCCTTGAATATCAGCTATCGTCCATCCAATAGCCATTTTATGCTGCTGCAACATCCCTATTAACTGTTGTTCCTGTTCCTGCATCAACTTGGAAGAGATGATTACGGGAAACATATTATTTAAACCAAGAAAATCATATTTTAGCTGCCCTGGCAGGGGCTTCAGTTCTAAAACATGGGGCTCAACAGTTGATGGCTTTTGAATTGCATGGTTATCCGAGGTATAATTTAAAGGCTCGAATAACTTACCTAGATGATTGCCTATACAGTTTACCTCCTCATGATCTTCAGTATCAGATGTATTAGATTCTGAGGAGTTGCTGTCGTGACAGTCTTGTAAGTGGCTGCCGAGGCAGTGACCAATTTTGATGTCGTGACAGCCCAACCTGATATAGGGTTGGTCAAGAGTAACTTCAGTGATAACCTTGCATTCTTCTTCTGCATCAACATGCTTCATAGCTTGGAGAACATTCAACTTTATTTCTTGATCGTTCACTCTCATGGTGAGTTCTCCTTTTTCCACATCAATCAGTGATCTTCCCATGGCTAAGAAGGGTCACCCCAGGATGATTGGTGTGTTTTCATCTGCTTCACAATCTAAAACAAGAAAGTCAGCAGGAAAAATAAACTTATCCACTCTTACCAGAATATCTTCGATTTTTCCTTCCGGATGAACATAAGAGCGGTCTGCCAGCTGCAGAATTACCGTTGTGGGTCGAGCTTTTCCAATACCTAATTTCTGAAAAACAGATTTTGGCATTAAATTTATACTAGCACCAAGATCACAAAGTGCCTTACCCACATATTTGTCTCCGATTACACATGGTATGATGAAGCTCCCATAATCCTTCTTTTTCTGGGGTGGATGCTTGTGCAGAATAATCATGCATCCTTCTATCATCTTAACCATTTCAAATTCCCCAAGTCTAGATTTCTTCGACATGACATCCTTGAGAAATTTGGCATAACTGGGCATCTCCCTAACAGCATCTAACAATGGAATGTTGATATGAACCTGCTTAAAAATATCATAAATCTTTTTAAGCTGTGATTCTTGCTTCAATTTCTGTAACCGTTAAGGAAAAGGAGGTGAGGACGATAATCAGCAATACGTCATTCCCACTGCATACGAATCTGAGGAGGTTTGGGTTCATCATCTTTCTCCTCTATCGTTTCTGCTGTCGTGACGGGCTCATCGGCAGCAGGCTGTTTGTTACTTGTCGGGGCAGGTTCCTCGGCAGGTGATTCCAAGGCTGGTTTCTTCGCTGTTTCAGCTTCCTTCCTGGCCCTGGTAGTTTCTTCCCACTCCTAGTAGTAATGGCTTTACACTGCTCATGTGTGGGCTGCCTAGCATTTTCAATATTGCTAGGAATTCCGCTAGTCTGCCTTGGGTTGATATGCTGGGAAACCTGACCCATCTGTGTCTCCAACGATTTCAGAGTAGCTTCATGATTTGTCATTCGCATCTCTGTTTTATCCATGAATGTCTCCGTCTTCTTGACAAATTGATTCATGTTCTCAATGTAAGTTCCTGTTTGAGACATAAACGTGGTGAGAGTCTGTTCCAGTATACTGTTTGTGGCAACTGGTGGCTGTTACTGTTGCTGCTACGGCTGCAATTGCTGTCGAGTCAGCAATCTAGGTCCTCCCTGGTTCTGATTATTGTGTGCTTGAGGATTCAGGGCATTATTAGGATTACTTCAAGAGAACTTGGGATCCTTTCTCCAACTGGGATTGTAGTTGTTGGAGTTGTAATTCTGCTTATTGTAATTTCCAACATACTTTCCCTTTTCTAACTGTACAGGACATTCATCCGAACTGTGATTTCCTTCACAAATTTCACATACCTCTTCGACAACAAATACCGGTTGTGAATCATCGTTCAAAAGCTTTTTCATTACCTTAGTGAGGTATGCCACCTGTGATTTCATCGTGCTGTCGGCCTCATAATCCTTAACAGCTAAGACCCGTTTACCCCCTCTTCTTGTTGTCGGAAACTGCTCCTCATTCTTAGCCAGATTTTTCAATACTTGCATTGCCTCATCTGGGTCTTTGTCCAGTAGTAATCCGTTTTCTGCTGAATCAATTCGAATATGAGTTTGTAAATTGGCATCATTATAAAACTTTGTTACCTGGTTCCAGATTGGGAATCCATGCATTGGGCAGTTCCGTAGAAGAGTGGTAAGTCTGTCCCAGGCCTCGTGCATTGGCTCGTCATCTTCCTGTTGAAAAGTAGCAATTTCATTACGTAATCGCTCAGATAAATGTGAAGGATTAAAACGAGATAAGAATTCACGAGACAAATCTGCCCAAGTTCTAATTGAACCCGACGTAAGTTTATTCCACCAAGTCTTTGCTCTGTCCCTCAATGAATGAGGAAATAACTGAAGCCTCAGTATCTCCGGATTAACTCCTGGTAGTCTAAACGAACCACAAATTTCCTGGAATGTTTTTAGATTCTCTCTAGAATCATCTGTAGCAGCACCACTAAATTGACCGACGTTGTTGATCATGCTAAACATAACAGGTTTCAGCTCGAAGTTGTCAACATCTATATCCGGCAGCGTGGTTTCTAGCTCTACATGATCATTCAACATGTAGTCTCGGCAGGACCGTCGTGCGGCAGCGGCAGGCGGGTCGCCGACAGGAGATATAATCTCTCCAGCTCTGACTGGAGGGTTATTACCCTGGGGGTTCCCTTGGTTGTTCATCGTCTCTAACTGTTCTTCAAGGTATTCGTTCATGGCTAGTACGTGACGAAGTCGGTTCCTAAGATTGAACGAACGTTTTATTTAAAGATCTAATGGATACTCAGGTTCTTCTCCTCGTCTCGATCTGCGCATAAACAAGAAACCTTGTGAAAAGCAAAAGTTGAACACACCAAAATAAAACAGAAAAATAAAAAGAAAAAGAACAGTGCAGTAAAAGAAAAGGTAGAGTTATGTTGCCAGTCCCCGGCAATGGCGCCAAAAACTTGTTGCGTGTAAAAGTGTCTATCGCAATTGTAGTGCAAGTGTACACGACGCAAGTAGTAAAGTGATACAGAAGTATCAGATATCCTCTCCACGGAGACTGGGCTAATAGCTTCACCTAGAATTACTGCACGAGAGTAAAAGAAAGATTTAAGATTTTGTCACGAAAATAATAATAAAGAATACTGGAAAATAAGAGTAGAGAAATCAAGATAGAGAGAATGGGCTGGTATTGAATTGCTCAGTAGTGTAGGTATTGCTAAGTCTAGGAAATTCAGCTCTGTCGTCGTCCCCGTCGCGGCGACAGTCTGTTGCTTGTCGCAGCAACGAACACTCAACTCCGTACTTCAAGTTTGGCAAGAATCCCTGCTGTGCCTTGGCCTATCCCTAGGTCCAAGTCTGTCGATGAACACATCTTTGATGATACCTCCCGGCGTGAATCGAAGGATGAACACCGATGTTGTTGAATTCTTCTTTAGACACTTAACCTCGTCCTATCCCTAGGTCCGAGATAGTTCAACTATAAACTAGAGAACTCGCACTTATTCCTTTCGTATACTTAACTCTCCCGATATTAAGTAATAGATAACCTCGCAATGTTCTCCCAATACTCTTGCAAGATGTTAATAACCAGAATAAGAGAACTTGAAGTTTATTTTATTGAATTGAAAATTCCTAATACAAAAGCAACCCTTGCAACTACTTTACAAAACAACCCGTGGCCCTAAGGAGAATTCAGAACATGATGAGAGGATGAAAATGGCTAGGGTTTTGGGAAGAAGACTAGAGATAGGTGATGTCCCCTCCTAGGTCAAATTGCATGCCTTTATATAGGCTTTGGGTCCAAGTTTTCTAATATAGCAAGAATACAAGTTTAAATTAAAGTACAACTCTAATAAAGACTAAATCTTCAGAGAATATAGCTTTAACTCGTCCTCTTTCTTGCTTGGGATTTTTTCTCCTTGAACTTTGGGCTTGGCATTCCTTCTGATCTAGGGCTTGGAAAAATATACTGGTTTTCCACGACAGACGGGCTTAATTTTCTCTATCTGTCGATGTCCACTTTGCTACTTCTCCTCAAAACTGATATCGTCCTCTGTTGTCACGGCGGCAACCATGGCAGCATCGTCCTCCTTGACTGCTCGTCCAGTTCCAGCTCTTCTGCTTCACTGCCCAGTGCCTGCCTCTCCATCATCTACAGCAACAACCTGCAAAAGCAACCAATTTCAGTAGAAACTGTGCCTTTTAATATATTTGTGATGTCTAACTGTAAACTAACCTAAATGCAATGAATTATGCTTGAATACAGCAGAAATATGGGTTAAATAGGGGTAAATAATAAAACTTTTACACACTCAACAACTATGACAAAAAAGAACTCTTTAAACTTAGTGTAGAAGTTAAAAGAGTTGAGATTATTATGGTTAACTAGAATACCAAATTTAGTCATAGTAAATAAAATATGTGATGGTCTCTTTAGGGCCAATATGTGGAATAATATGAATGAGAATATGATAGACGTTAAATGCTACTAAAAGATTGTTTATAGCTATTAAATTTCTCTGAGTTCTTTTCCTAAGTAGAGGAAGGAAAAGAGATGATCTATCTTAGGAGTTGTGTTGAAATCTCTTGTAACAAACTTGAGATAATTTTCCCGTTGTTAGAAAAATTTGAAAACTCCTCATAAATATTTGCATAACATTCCTAATTTCCTAAATTAGGAAAAAGTTGAAATTCTCTTTGAATGAGATAAAAAGAATTTCATATTCGTTTGAGATTATGCATACTAATCTTAATGATCGGTAACTTCTCAAAACTTTGAAAATATAATCACGTGTAAACAAGATTTGAGTTTGTTAAAACATAGTTTTATGGTTAAACTCATAGCAAACTTTACTCTAGTATGATTGAGTATTTGTTTACACGTTGTTCAAGACACTTATGAATTTATTTATATCTTAATAATGTTAGAAATGTGGGGGTGTCTTAAAATTATTATTAAATTTGGAAAGAAATCTAGCTGATCCCTAAAAGGTTAAGTCGGAAATTGGTTCTAGATTCATCGATGGGATGAGTCTAAAGCCCATTGGTTGAAAAATCCATGGTGAATGCCCAACTTAGTAATCTAAGTTCAACTTGGTCAAACGAAACCATGGAGAGGACTCATCGTGTACATTTTTTACTACGTAGTGATTTGTTGCAGCATTGCACTAACTCCAGTCGTAGCTTTATCAAACCAATAGATTTATGATTTTGCAACATTTAAACCAAGTTGCAATAAATATGAAAATAGAGAACATATCAAACGGACAACAAAGTAGTGAGCTCAATTGATTGGCATAATGCCAAAATCTGCCCCGAAAGTTTGACTGAATAGTCACTTTGACCCTTATTCTTTTTTAAAGCAATTTACCCTCAACGTTTCATTTTAGGTCAAAATGCCCCCTCCATGAATGAAAACTGATAATCAACTAACGCTAAAAACTTGAAATGACTTGATAGAATGATACGTTATAAGAAAAAAATATTTTATATTTATACAAATTTATAAAATAATTTTTGATTGGTGTGTCATTATATAAAGTCAGCATATTTGCTTATATGACATTGCTATCGCGGCGAGCACTGCCATGTAGGTTTTTCACGTCATTTCAAGTCATTTAGCGTTAGTTGACTAACAACTTTCATCCGCAAAGGGGCCATTTTGACCCAAAATGAAACGTTGATGGTTATATTGCTTCGAAAAAAAGAATATGGACTAAAATGACTATTCGGTCAAACTGTTAGTCAACTAACGCTAAAAACTTGAAATGACTTGATAGAATGACACGTTGAGCTAAGTCAATGACTAAGTCAGCCTTCGAATTTGCTAAGCAAGAGTGCGTAGAAATTTGATCGGCAGAAGCTTTGAACAAGGTACAAGGAAAACACGTAGAAGATCGATGAGAGAAAATTATAAACTCTTACTCAAAGAAAGATGGGAAAATGAAAGTTGATTTACAATGGTGAGGGAAGGTCTCTATTTATAGCCTTGGCTCTCTCGATCTAATGGTCTAAAACGAATCAATTCAAGGGCTATGGATTGATCCTCTCCTAAATATGACAAGAATTTCACTCAAATACATTGTTGCCTTGAATACAAAGGCTATGACATCAAAAATGTGTTGGCAAGGGATACTTTCCTTAAGTATGGCTCCAATGGTGATATCTTTCCATGTGTGTTGGTAAAAAGATGACAACTCACTATGGGTCTTGGTCTCTTGGGCGGATTGGGCATTGATAGGCACGGTCGGCTCGTCCAAAACCCCCTCGGTGGCATGGTAAGTGCTGGATCGGGCCCTAAGCATGGTGGCAACTCGGATGGGGCGTGTCTCGACCCCTTGGGGTGCACGTCGGGTGCTGACTCGTGCCCTAGACAGGTGGGAAACTCGGATGGGGCATGTCTCGGCCCTTTGGGGTGCACGTCAGGTGCTAACTCGGGCTCCATGGCTTGGGTGGCATGGAGGGTTCTCGGCTGGGCCCCCTTGGGTGTGTGTAAGGTGCTCTCTCAGCTCCCTCTCTCTCGGGTGCCCCATGGGGTGCTGGTCATGGCCCCATGGTGTGTGATGTTGGCATAGACTTGGGTCCCTCGGTCGGGTGAAGCACATGGTGTGCTAAGGCAAGCCCCTTGGTGTGCGGCTTTCTCGGTCACAAAGTGGTGGGCTGTGACATTCTCCCCCACTCGATCTAGCGGCGCCCTCGTCACAAGGAGATGATGAGTTTTGGCATCCTCATCCTCGAACGGTCTCGTCTTCTTAGCAAGACTTCAATTGTACTCGGCTTTGGGCATCGTCCAAAGTTCAAGGCCTTCGTGCCTTGATGCTCCCTCGGTCTCGATGATTGGCATCTCCTCATCTTAGAAGAACTCCACTTCTCATGGCGCATGGCTCCGCTTGCCCCTCTCTTGGCCATCGACATCCTCTTTCAATGGCTTGGGCATTTTGATGCGGTTTTCACGCACACTCGGTGGAAACTCCACCTCGTAGGCCTCATCGCCTACTTGCTTTATGACTTGTCTCAGTCCCTCGCTTGGCCTCGCAAGTAACCTGTGGATGGAACCACAACAAGTTAGATCCAATTTTTCAAAAGTTGGGTCGCTTACCTCGGATACATTGTCCTCGTTGGATTGCTCCACTATGTCTTGTCGATACTCAAGACAAGTGATGATGGCGGGGTCGTGGTATAAGCCCCATTCGGTGCTCTCTATCACTTCTCCCTCGGCTTGGTAGATGGTTCTAGGCTCTCGGCTTGTTCCATCCACCTTGTTACTCGGTTCCTCGTCATCCTTGTCGCACGGCTTGACTAGGATAGTTGGGATGAGGTGTTCCCTCGGCTTCGATGGCTTCTTCCATTCATAGGCATTCTCGCCTCCTCGTCCCATGGCTCGATTTGGCTCCTCGTTCAATCTTGTAGGCAACCTACAAATAACCAAATGACCATGTGTAAGGCTCGATTCTTCAAATTAAGAATCACTTACCCCAGGCGTTATGTCCTTGTCAGCTCGATCCACTATGCCTTGTCGATACCCAAGGCAAGTGTTGTTGGCATGTGGGTCATGGATTGGCCACTCTTCGATGCACTCAAGCATCACTCCCTCGGTCTCACTCGACTCTCTACTCTGGAAAGCGATTAGATGCTTCACTTGCATCGGAAACTCCTCGATGGCAAATGCCTCATACTCGGACTCAACCGACTTGGTGTAGTCTAGCAACATCGTATCTCGCTCATCCAACTTGGCTTGGCTCAACTCATCAAGATTTGGTGATGCTATCCACTATGGTGCTTAGGATGGTCGGATGTGGTCTAGCTCGCCCTCTTTGGCTTGATCCACTTCTCCAAACTCAGATGGTGACTCGATCTCATGAACCACCTTGCTCCTTGGTGGCAATGTCTTTTGCAACTCCAAAGGCTTTGCATCCTTGATCTCTTCAAGGACTCGTCCTATTGCCTCGAAGACTTCCACGGTCTCTACCATGGCCTCGTCATCGTTGGTTCTCTTTGTTTTGGGCACTCCTTTGAAGGAACGGATTGTGGCTAATGTCTTGGTGTTATTGTCCGCAACTCGCTTCACCGACACAATGCATTGTTAGTGGGGATCTAGAATACACAAAACATCCTTTTTGGGCAAGACAAATGCATCAACCTGCTCAAGGAATGATAAACCCAAAACAAAATCGTAATCATCTAAAGGAATTACCTTGATGGAAGCTTTATCGTGCCAATCTCCAACTCGAAGATCCACGCCATTTGAAACTCCCGCAATTGGCTCTTTTTTTGGAATTTTTTGCACATTATATACACCAAAGGACCCCTTGAATGAAGAAGGCAGATCACACTCTGATCAAAAGTACGTAATTCTTCAACTAGACGATCACGTCTCCTTTGTGCTAAAGGAAACAGAGGTAGGAGCTTATGGAACAGAGCATGTTCAAGTATCAGATGTTCATTCGGTGTGGGCATCCTTATTTAGAATGTATGTTTTTGTTTCTAGGCTCCTTTGCAAAATTATCTAGAATCGGGATGCATACAATGTTGCTCGTTAACTCTTAATTAGTAGCTTTTGAATTTTATGTGATATCTGAGGTTTATTACTTGCAATAAAGGTTGTGAAGATGAGAATCGAAGATTAAGGCAAATAACATGGGATGCCATTGGCAAGAAAGGAGCTGAGCTGACTAAAGCATGTCGCCCCTCTTTGTTTCTCAAAGATAAGTCGACAGGCGTGGTTCATCATTCATCGATCCTCGATCTTAAAATTGGTAGTTTCTTAGCAATTCACTTATCTGTAATATAACTTTTACCTTGAATATTCGAGGTTACATTTTATCAATTGTATAACAAAAAAGGACAACTTCCTCTTAACAGCAGAAAACACTTTACCTTTACCCGCAGGCCGCAACCTCAAGTCATAGGTGTGTATTTATCTTCTTTTTTTTCAAGACACATTGCCAATGTACAAGAGTATGTTGCTGCCGCATATATCCCAAAGCGGTTGGAGAATAAATTGACAAATATTGCATCTGTTATAAAATGGAACTAACAAGGACTGTTTTAAGTATCTTTGCGCTTGGGGGAAATGACGCAACTATTGAGGTTCTAACCGAGGCGCGTCTATTGTTGGTTGAAAACTATTTCCAAACCCCCTCATAGGCCTAGGTTCAGCCCCGGCCTAATAGAATTTTTGGAAGGGCTTCCTTCGGGGTAAAGCCCTACGATTCCTAGTTACATATTTTTTTTCTTAATTTTCGAGTCCTTACTTTCCCAAGAACTTTTTTTCCCCATTCTAATCTAAGACTACTTTCATTTCCCTAGACTAAAAATCTTGTTGCTTGACTCGTTAAGCTCGATAACATTCTTTAAAATACAATTGTAATGCAAATTGGACATTAGTCAGAGTCCTATTCTTTCAAAACATTGCAGAACGAAGCCCGAGGAGGATTTGCTGAAAGTTTCACACATTCCTAGCATCATAATTGACGACCTATGCATTTAAGTAAACAACACTTGTGTTGTAGAGTTTGGGGCTATTGCAATTGCAGCCATTACACAGGTGTTTTTATATTTCAATATATACTATCTGTCCAAGTTACAACCATATTCAAGTGTACAATTTGCCTAAATTTGCGGTTGAAGCATCTAAAAATCCTCATATTTCTGTTGTTTCCTTGTGGTTTTAAAGATGATAAGGATTTACTAACCCCTTGTCTAAAAATCCTCACACTTCTGTTTTTCCTTGTGGTTTGAAGATTTTAGATACGAAGAAGATTTTCCAGCGACAATATTTTTTTTAAAGGTGGCAGGCCTCGTTAAAAAATTCCTTCCTGTCGAAGGGGGAAAAGAGTACCCCGGCTAAAGCTTTTATTAATATAGAAAGTCGTTACAACAAAACTGACAAATCACCAAACAAATTACAAATCCAAGAAGGACAACACTAACGAAAGTTGCAGCATCTAGGAATGAGCCTTAAGATCATACCTTTCTTAAGCATTGTTTCAGCAACCTCCTTGACCATATTAGAGAAAGTCGATGAAGGCTCAATTGATCCCTTTATCCAATCCACCACCTGTTTATAGTCGAATTCAATAGTCAGCATATATCTCGAAGGCCACCCTAACGAGAGGAACTTAGCAACACCAATTCTTATGGCTTCCAATTCCACTAGAGCTAGAGGGCCACTGG
The DNA here is from genome assembly GCA_958450335.1 of Hibiscus tridactylites. Classification (NCBI taxonomy): domain Eukaryota; kingdom Viridiplantae; phylum Streptophyta; class Magnoliopsida; order Malvales; family Malvaceae; genus Hibiscus; species Hibiscus tridactylites. The sequence continues at coordinate 10,892,517 of OY288269.1, read as the reverse complement.
CCGAAATTTCAGAAAACTCAAATAAAATGAATCCTCCATCTCTAAGAACACCACCAATACCACTCTTTCAATTAAAACTTGAAACTACCCCATCGACATTGAGTTTCAAGAACCCCCTATGTGGAGGCTGCCAACGAGATCTCGAGGGAAGAGTCTTACCTATTGGGATCAGATTGGAAACCAAGGTCAAATCTAATACCAAAGTTTCCAACGACACACTAATCCCAAGGAATTTAGCTTTAATCCATGAAGCCAATCGAAATTTCACTAGGAAGTCAATCTACATCCAATCAACCATGTTACCCTTGAATATAACATCATTTCTAAAACGGATGAACTGGCCCCAATTTGATTTACATATAGAAACCATGTCACACCAAGCTTGTGGAAACATATTTGGATCCGATGGTAAGACAGTTGTGACACCCAACAAACTATAAAGTTTCATCCATACCTGCCAAATGCCACAACGATTAAAAAATAAATGAGTGGTGGTTTCAGGAGAAGTCGAACACAATGGGCAGCTGTCACATGTAATCGATGATACCTCACATTTCCTGAGTTCAGTTCGAACTGGGACTCAATACCAAATAACCTTCCAAACAAAGATCTCAACTTTCGGGGGTGCAAAACTACGCCACACAACATCATTCCACATTGTATTCACCTCAAAATTACAATCTATTAATTTCCTAATAGAATTAACCAAAAAGGCACCGTCACTTGAGCCCACCCATCTTATCCAATCTTTTTCCAAATTGCTACAGGAAAAACTCCTAGGACAATTCTATAATTCCTCCCATTGAGGACGCTCCCAATCACGTAGGTTGCGACGAAGAGGTATGTCACAACCCCAATTATTTGCAGTTTTGCGACCAAAGTTAGAGATAAATCTAGATTTATTCAATGCCAAGATAAAGATTCAAGGGAATTTTGCCTTTAGCGAGAAATTCCCTGCCCATAAGTCAGTCCAAAAAAAAGATTGATTGGCCATTCTCAACTTGTAGCACCAAGTTAGATCTGACGGTCTGCCCAAAAGAATCATTCGAGTAAAAGGAATTGGAAATGCCATTCCAAATCCAGGATGTAGATCTATAGGGAACCTGTTTTAGTAAAATGTTGGGCGAGTTTCTAGGAATTTTTGCATCAACAACACGTCTCCACAGAGCGTCAGGTTCATTACCAAAGCGCCAAACCCACTTACACAAACAAAGCTCGGTTCAATGATACAATATTGGCGACACCCAGGCCATCGCACTTCATAGGTCGACACACTTGATTCTAGTTGATCCAATAGATCTTCGAAGTATCAGCAGCATCAGCCTACAAAAAAGAGGACATAAGGTTATTTAGTTTATTAGCAACAACTACGGGCATCCTGAAAAGAGAAATAAAATAAATAGGTAAACTCGTAAGAACTAATTTTATCACGGTCACTCTTCTGGAAATTGATAGAGACTTAGATTTCCAACCACCAAGACGGATAGTAAAAGTTTTTACCACAATTCCCTCAAAGACACATAATTACGGTGAGCACCTAAAGGTAATCCCAAGTATTCATACGGGAAATTACCCAGGAGCATCCTATACCTCCAGCCGAATTCTTAAGAGATTTATTTGGGATATTAATTCCAAATACTTTACTCTTCTTCAAATTCAATTTCAAGCCAGAAGCTAATTCGAAAACTCGAAAAACTCTTTTAATATTACAGATCTGTCTTTCCTCCCCACCACAAAATATCAGAAGATTATCTATGAATTGAAGATGGGAGATGTCTATTTTCATCCCCAAGCGACCAACCTTAAACCCAGAAAAAATCCCCAAACGCTCGGCTTTCTCTAGCATCAAGCGTAAGGCTTCCTCAACAAAATTAAATAGAAGTGGTGAAAGGGAGCAACCCTGTCTAAGTCCTCTTCGAATGGAGAAAGCATCCGTAGGGGAACCATTCACAAGGATAGAAATTGAGGCCGTCGATATGCATTTATAAATCCATTCACACCATATATATCTCCAAAACCGCACTTCTTCAACACCCAGCATTTTGACCATCACTAGGCCCAGCAAAATCACACATGTCAGCCGAGTCTATACTGACTTCAGTCCAAGATTCCACCAGCGCCACACCTTCATTACTATTGGTCCCACTTTCATTAACCAAATTATTGGGGGGAAACACCATCTTCATTAAACGCCTCCTTTGATGAGCCCAAAAAATCCTGATCACGAGATACACCATCAGGATCGACTCTTCCCATACTCTGGGACTGAGCCAATACCGGAGCCCTCTTCTCGACATCAACAGATCTATTCCCCAAGTCTAAACTTGCATCATCCGATGCCGGCCACACACCTGTAAAGTTTTCCTTTGCATTTCCCTGTTTATGAAGACGCCTATATCGCTTAAATTTTCAAGTTCAACATTTGATGATATAAGAGACACCCCTAGATGAAACCTTGATGCTCTTCGGAATAAACATGGGGCTGGCAATTCGAATGATGATTCTTGCCACATCCAGTCTTTTCTTCAACACAGTAGCTTCGTCAACCTCCACCAAAGTACCCCATCGTTTACCCAAAGATTCAAAGAAATTCTCATACCAACAATAAAGAGGCACCCCTGTTAGTAGCACAGAATAGAAGTAATGGGGAACGTTGTTTAATAACAAATGACCAATATGGGAGAACCAATAGCAAAGTTCCTCCCTTTTGGAATTCCATATTTCATCCATGACGGCAGCTGACTTGAAAATCAAAACAAAGGAATCTAAGTTAGATCCCCATTTCAAGATGGATACATCAATACCATCGTGAAGTAAGGCTTTTTTAATAAACTCGCTATCAAAACCATTTCGAAAAACACCCACCATACATCTCTTTAACCATTCTATATCATTTTTTGGAAACTGAAAATCTAGCAGGTTGGAAACCGATGGAGTTCCCGTTCCATTCGTTTTCAGTGGGGATGGGTCACTATCCATCGATACCACCTTCTCAGGGACACTAAGAAGAGCTTCACGATAGGTTTTAGGACCGAAAAAACCATCGTAACAATCTCCTCTCCCTTTCCGATGAAACCAGAACCATTGCCACCCGGAGGAGACGAGGTCTTATTTGACGATACAACTCTATCCTTCAGTCCCTATGAGCACCATTAGCCCCTTTCTTTCTCAGAAATTTTTCTTGAGACACATTCACCATGAAACCATCAATTTGAGACCTGTTAATATTCTTAATGACTCGAAGCATGTCATTCTGATTTGCAACTGATATGAATGCGAAAGTTGTTTCTTTGTATTTCGCTTTTGTGTTTACTCTGGGAATGAAAACTCTCCCCACCTTACCATGATAGCTTTCCAGTTCCCTCAAAGCCGCTCTTGAAACCCTTTTGCTTAGATTATCTACGAAGATAGTCCACTTCTCTGAAGGTAGCTGTAGAATCTCTCTTTCGCCGCTTTCAGAACTCCCCATTACAGAGTTGTTTTAATATTTCAATATATATTATCTGTCCAAGTTACAACCATATTCAAATGTACAATTTGCCCAAATTTGCGGTTGAAGCGTCTAAAAACCCTCATATTTCTGTTGTTTCCATGTGGTTTTAAATATAATAAGGATTTACTAACCCCTTGTCTAAAAATCCTCATACTTCTGTTGTTTCCTTGTGGTTTTGAAGATTTTAGATACGAAGAAGATTTTCCAACGACAATATAAATTAGTTTATTAACACAACTTTCGAGCAAAACTATTGGTTTTCCGTTGGTCAGCAAGAAAAAGAAACGTTGTGTTGCATCAATGTTATTCTATATCTTTACTCTTGACTAATAATCTCTCCTTTTGCATGCTTTTCAGCTATTCATTAAGTTCGGAAAATTTCCTTGAAGCTTTCGAACAAAATTGATGGTTTCAGATGAGAAGTATGTGCAAACTATGGTAATCTTTATGTCATTTGTTGTCAAACGAGCATAACATTATTGAGATGTATAATCTATGCTTACCCTTTTTCTCCTGCTAGCAAGGAACTTGATGTTAGTTTCTAGCCAGGAATTCTCAACTACAAGCAATATTTAGAATGTATGTTTTGTTTCTAGGCGCCTTTGCAAAATTATCTGGAATTTGGATGCATACAATGTTACTCGTTAACTCTTAATTAGTAGCTTTTGAATTTTATGTGACATCTAAGGTTTATTACTTGCCATCGGTCGATGCTGTGAAAACGGGAACTGGGGATTAAGGCAAGTAACATGGGATGTCATTGACAAGAAGGGAGCTGAGGCTGACTAAAGCATGTCCTTCCTCTTTGTTTCTCAAAGATAAGTCGATAGGCGAGGTTTATCATTCATCGATCCTTGGTAGTAGTTTCTTTGCAATTAATCCTTGTCCTAGGTACACACATTTATCTTTTTCAAGACACATTGTCAGAGTTTGTTGTTGCCGCATGTATCCAACATCGGTTGGAGAATAAATTGACTAGTCTTGCATCTGTTATAAAATGGAGCTAACAAGCATTGTTTAAAGTATCTTTGCGCTTGGGGCAATGACTTAGCTAACGAGGTATTAGTCGAGGCACGTTTATTACTGGTTGAAAACTATTTCCAAACCCCCTCTTAGGCCTAGTTTTTGCCCTGTCCTTTGAGAATTTCTAGAAGGGCTCCGTCCGAGGTAAAGCCCTATGATTCCTAGTTACAATTTTTTTTTTACATTTTTTCTCAATTTTTTGACTCCTTATTTTCCTGAATCATATCCCCGATAACTTTTTGTCTTAATAAATAGGTCTACCAAATAATGAAGCTAATGGTGACATCTATATGGAATACGCATCGTTTGATAAAAAAATATCACCCTGATTATGTCTTTAGTCATTGTTAATCGAGCTTGGATTCGGTGTGCTACCAACAACTCTTTAGTGCAACAGTGCTGGTGTTGTCTATCTAGTTCCGAACCCAGTTTTTCATGCTCACTTAAAATATTTCGAGATTTGTTATCATTTTGCGAGGGAACGAGATCAACTTTGGAAACACAAGTTCGATTTATATCCAAAAATGACCAGGTAGTTGATATCTTAACAAAAGCCTTGGGGCAATATCTTTTTCATCGACACAAACATAAGCGTTGGCTTTGCATTCTATGAAAGTCGTCTTCAACTCAAAGTAGGATGTTAAGATAACCTTGAATTTGAATATGAATCATTTTTTATTTGATAACAAAGTAACCTATACAAGTATTTCACCTAAAACCCAGAACGAAGTTACCCTCATTTTCTTGCAGTAATCCTCCTCTTGCTGCCTGCCAACCTTCATTGCACCATCAAACTATATTCTTGGTTGTTAAGAGGCTCTAATCATTTATCTCCTACACCTATAGAGCCTATGTCATAATTTGTGGCAGCGGGGGCCTGCGTTCGCACGACCCCTACTTATTATAGTTTTAAGTTATGTTTTTTCTTTTGCTTTTTCTATATGTTCTGAATGTAAGCCTATGTAAGTGGATTAATATGTCAATGTATTATATTTTTGTATTGAACAAATTCCATAACACGCATAATTTTTTTAGATTTATCTTCCATTCTGCTATAAATTGTAGCTAGATTTTGGTGTTATTCTTCTATGAGCATGAAAAATAGAAAAATATCTATGGTTTCTTGTTCTCAATTACATACTTCAACTCCATTCATAGCATTATGAATCTATGATTTTTTCAGTTTGATTTTATGAAGTAGAACTTGCCTCGTAATTTGATTTTGGGTAAGGATTTGATGGTGAGGTCAGTTGGCATTGAGGTTGAGCGCATTTGATATGGTAATAGCCTTTGACAATAATAAATTGGCCCCTATATCCCACATCGGTTGGAGAATAAATTGACTTTTCTTGCATCTGTTATAAAACGGAGCTAACAAGTTCCTTGAGAAGTATCTTTGCGCTTGGGGCAATGACGCAGCTAGTGAGGTTCTAACCGAGGCGCGTCTATTGCTGGTTGAAAACTATTTCCAAACCCCCTCTTAGGCCTGGGTTCAGCCCCGGCCTACGAGAATTTTTGGAAGGGCTTCCTCCGGGGTAAAGCTCTACAATTCTTAATTTTCAAATATTTTTCATTTATTAACACTTGCGTATAATTATTATCTCATGCAAGATTACCCTTTGATATCTATGAACTAGAAACATTCAACTAAGCCAACCCATATGGAGAATGGAGTTATGACATGAGTCAGAAATAATGCGTTGGTCCAAAATCAATTCAAACACTAATGTGGTTCGTGATTAATGGATCTACCAAATAAAAAGAGGAAGTTAACAGAGACGTTGAGCAATACATTAAGGCTCGAGAGTTCGTGGTCAAATTAATAACTATCATAATTGTTCGAGTTTTTGCCATCGTCTCAAACAGATCTTTCAGACAACTTGACATCTCCAATGTCTTCTTGCATGGATTCATAATTGAAGACATCTATACGGAGTACCCATCGTGTTTCATTAGATCAATTCAAAACCGCCCAGATTATGCCTATGAACTGCAAAAATCATTGTATGGTTTAAGCCTGCGTTCGCGTGGCCTCTACTTATTTTAGTTACAAGTTATCTTTATTTATGTTTAATGTCTACCTCATTGTTTATTGAGCACATATAATTGCAAATTTTCCTATGTTTTATGACATTCTTTTGGCATCATTGATTTATAATCATGTATTGTATGTATATCAGATCGTTATTTTTTCCAAAATGTCATGGCAACCTTCCATTCATCTTTTTGTTCCTTATTTTCATTACCACATGCTTAAACCCCAAATACATAGAAACTACTCAAAAAATTCATGTGCAAATTCAACAGCATCCCATGTGCTGTGGAGAAAAAAGTAGTCATTTTGTCCGCAGCCAGGATATAATATATATAATAATCTCTCTTCTGACCTAAATCCAAATCCCATAGTGAAAGTACAAGCAAAGAGTGAGACAACATTTTACTTCTTTTGATTGGATTTATAATCTGTTAAAAATAAGTCATTTGTAAGTACAATAAAGAGTGATGTTTTAAATCTTTAGAACAATTGGTGAATGGAAGGCATTAAAATTGTTTTGCGAGTTCAATGAAGAATTGTTGGTAAAAGCTTTCCCGGATACGGACAAAATCTTCGAGTGTGCCAATGAATCTGCAGATGAAAACTTGTGGACATTATAAAAGTACTCCACTTAATGCGGTTGATGTCGATGAAAAGGTGGAGAAGCAACTTAGACCTGCAACTATGCACCTGATAAGCCATCAAATAGGAACAATTTCTTACAAGAAAGTTTGAAGTTCTTTCATCCAAGTTAAAATAAAGTCACTGTTCATTGAACAGTGTACAGAGTTAGTTACCTATGCCGATTCACGATGCCACCACCGAATGAACATCTGATACGTTGGAACATTTATATAGGAGAGAGAGGCAAGAGTAATAGGATACAACCTTACTTGAGCAGGATCTGCCTTCTTCATTTATATAGGAGAAAGAGGCAAGAGTAATATGGATTCAATGAGTAAAATTCAAATCGAGAGATCAAGAATTCTCTAGGATCTATTCATGTAAGAGTAATTTTAACTAATGAGATTTTTACTAGAAGTTTGAACTAGATTGAAAGGGGCTGCGCGAACGCAAGCCCCCACTGCCACAAATTATGACGTAGGCTCTCCCTTTTGGGAGACCTTAGAGCAGCACCCCTCCCAAGTGCAATGGAGGTCACTGCCCTAGGCCATGAGACTTCCTGATCAACCATTGACCCCGTCCAGGTAAGTATGTTTTAAAGTTGCGATATACTCCTATTTTATACACCACCCTCGAATTTTGTTTATAGTATGTTAGAGATGTGGGACTCAAATATACTTGTATATATTTTCAACTTCCACTTTCAAAGATTCTTGGACATCAAAACGTATTTGAAAACATTCGACTCCCTTGCAAGTTCATTTTATTTTTGTTTACTACAACAACAAATTTCCATCCAAACTGAACACTCATAAATTTATGCTACACAAGTCTAAAACTTTTTATGGAATACGTGTTTTTGTTTATATGGGATTTAAAGCTTTAGATTTTTTTTTTTGGGGGGGGGTCAATTTTGAGGTACTATAGTACAATTCTTTTAATAATTTGGAGGTCGAGCTGTCAGGAATTGAAGTAATATGATATCTCGTTTACCTTCTCATATTGGAATAAAAGATATATAATAACAAGAGAGATCATTAGTCAAGGGTAAAGATATATAATAGCATTGATGCAACACTACTTTTCTTTTTCGTATCTAAAATTGAACCAAAAGAAAAAAAAAACGAGTGAAGAGTAAGCAATTGAATTAATTTGAATAGATAATAATATTGAAATATAAGAACACATGTGTGATGGCTGCAATTGCAATACCCCAAACAATAATTAAAGTTAGAAAAATATCCTTGAACTATACTCTAAGTATTTTTAAGTCCCACATCTCTACCATACCATGAACAAAATTCAAGGGTGGCATATAAGATGTAAGTACATCAAAACATGTAAACATACTTACCTGGACTAGGTCAATGTGTGATCATAAAGACTCATGGCTTAGGGTAGCGACTTCCATTGCACTTGGGAGGGGTGCTGCTCTAAGGTCTCCCCAAGCGGGAGAGCCTACGTCATAATTTGTGGCAACGGGGGCTTGCGTTCGCGCTACCCCTAATAATCTAGTTCAAACTTGAGCATTAAAATTACCGCAGAGTATGTACGTTTTCTGGAAATAGTAGAAAATTATGAAATTTTTGCTACTGCAAATATAACAATCCTCTTGATACGTGAAACTAGTAGCTTGCTGAACTAGTTTTGTAAAACGTAAACGAAAGGAACCTAGTGAGAATTTCTTAAATTGCATTCATCTTCAATTGCAATTTGGTTAAATTGTATAAAATTAGTTAGTAGATGATACATGTGATCGAAAAGATTGTCACTCTTGTTTTTATTTTTTAATGTTTTAAACAGAATTGGAATCCGAGTTTTGTTTTTAATTAATTTTGTTCAGGTTGCTTGGTAGCAACACTAGGAGTTATTTGGAAACTTTATTGCACATTATATACAAGCTTTAGTAGGTGCAAAAAGCCCCTCTAACCGAAGAAGGCATATCACACTCTGATTAAAGGTACGTAATTCATCGACCAGACGTGAGATCTTGTCTCCTTTCTGCTAAGGAAACAAAGGTACAAGCCTATGGAACCGATCTTGTTCATGTATTGGATGTTCATTTAGTGTGGGCATTATTATTTAGAATGTATGTTTTGTTTCTAGGCACATTTGCAAAATTATCTGGAATCGAGATGCATACAATGCTTGCTCATTAACTCCTAATTAGTAGCATTTGAATTTTATGTAACATCCGAGGTTTATTATTTTCCATTGATGTTGTCAAGACGAGAACCAAAGATAAGGCAAGGAACATGGGATGCCACTGACAAGAAGGGATCTGAGTCGACTAAAGTTTGTTGTCTCTCTTTGTTTCTAGAAGATAAGTCGACATGCGTGGTTCATGTTTCATCCATCCTCGATCTTGAATTTGGTAGTTTCTTTGCAATTCACCCTTATCTCTAAAGTATTTATACGCTCTTAATTGTGGCTAATAGCTTAATTCTTGCATGGATTGATAATGGAGGACATCTATATGTAGTACCCACTGTGCTTCATTTGATCAAAAACCACCCCGATTATGGCTTTAGTCTTTGTTAGTCGAACTTGGATTTGTTGTGCTACCAACAATTCTTTGGTGCAACAATGTTGGTGTCGTTTATCTAACTCAGAATCTAGTTTTTCATACTCACTCAAAACATATCAAACTTGGTTATCATTTTGCGAGGGAACACGTTCAACTTAGGAAAGTAGATTTTATCATTGATCTCCTACACCTATACATTGTGGCAGACACATGATTTTATGTTAGGGGGCGAACTTATAAAATTTTAAGAGGGGCGAAAATAGATTTTCAATAGAAAGTACATAGAAAAATTCTAAAAAGTTTCTAAATCATATATGAATTTCAAATTTTTAGGGGCGACTGCCCCCTCTAAGCCCATCCCTAAACCTGTAAGTTCGATCTGCAATGCAATATCTTTTCTTCTTTGAATATTTACGCGTGTGTATGGTTCTTAATTTAACGACTAACTAGTGCATGGTTGGGGGTCTAATTCACCTTTTTATACCAAATAGCACATGATATAAGAGGAATATTGTTATAATATCAAAAAAATACATGTGCAAATTCACCAGCTTCACATGTGTTGTGCAGGAAAAATGTAGTCATTTTGTTTACATCCAGGTATATAATAATTAGGGATAGACCGGGAGGTGTTTGAGAGGACAATCGCACCTCTAAAAATTTCAAACTTTCATATAGTTTATGTATTTTCTTCATATTTTATTTGTATTTGTTATCGATGATCTAAGTTCATATCCCCTAAAATTTTGTAATTTCACACCCATGAATTTTTAATATAATTCCTTAACAGTTCACACCCTTGACATAAAATTATGTGTTCATCCATGATAAAATAGCTCATTCGATCCTAAATTCAAATCCCATATCGAAAGCACAAGCAAAGAGTGAGGTAGAGGTTTATTCTCATGCTGTACTACCAAGTTGGAGGAAGTGATGGTTGAAACCACTAATAACCTGAATGGTATGAAGTAAGGGTGGTTCTAAACACGTGCAATAGGTGTGATTGTATAGGTTCCGCAGAAAATGAGGGCATTAAAATGAATTAAATTAAATGATTACAAGGGAAAAACAAAATATTAGTTATGGACTAGTAGTAAAATACATGATAAAAATAAAATGTTATACTTTGTAGATTTTGACTCCTATTATACTATTTTTTATTGAAAAGTCAGCCTATCACGTACACAACAAACCAACAAATGTTTATTTTTAAAAAATTGATGGTCTCATTTTAATAAATTGTGCATGGCACCTAAATCTTTGAACCGCCCCTAATATGAAGTAGAAGCTGTTAGTATAGTTTTGCCGGGGTGGTTCAGGGTAATGGACAATACTAGTGAGCAGGTGTACATAAAACATATATAAAGAACAAATAAATTTGTTTATACAGTTCGAGTGAAAATCTTAATTTTAAGGAGCCTTGCTCAGAACAAATTCATTATGTATCTTCGGTACACATAAATTTGTTGCAGGCCGAGAAAGGTATGAGGTTGATAGCTACTCAAATCCTAGAACTGATAAGAGCAGATACTAAACTTGATTTTAGCCAAAAGGTCGAGAAAGGTATGAGGTTGATAGTTACTCGTATTTCATTTATATTTTACCTCAGCCTTCGGTTATGTATTCGATATGGAATTTAGAATAGGTCAGAACAACAATTACTATATATCCCAGCTATGGAAAAAAATTATGAGTTTTTTCCTGCACAACACATAGGAATGGGATGCCAATGAATCTGCAGATGAAAATGTAACCTCCTAGACCCGCCTACGGCCTATGCGTTAGTACGGATCCTAGGAAGTCACATTAGAGCCACCGGAGCGACACACATTATAGTTTCCAATAAATAAATTGTTAAACCATTTAAAATCATAAATCAAGTTTTGAATTAAAATACAATTCCAGAAAACATTCAGACTACAAAATAGAAACTATGATACAAATTGCAAAAACAAGTTTCAGACTCAAATATGAAACAAGATGTGACATACATGCCCCCTAATTATACAGGTACCGTACTCTGTAAGCAAAGCCGTAGAAACTCTCATATCGACGTTGAAAGCTGCGACATGGTCGACCTTCTAACTTGTGATTGTAAAAACAACGTGAGCTTCAAAAAGCTAAGTAATACAAAACTACCCGAAGATGCTATAGGCAACATACATGTATAAGGCAAAGCGTAAAGCTAACATAAAGTTTCAGGTAGCCACAAATTTCGATTATGATTTGATATTTCAGTGAAACATTATTTATTTAACTATGACAGATTGTTCTATTCAATCGCTGAGTATCATGCGGTAATCCCTATAGCCCAGAGGTTCAAGAGAGGTATAGACTTCAAAAGTTGAATCAAAGAGTTTAGTTATTTAATTAAGCGTGGATTAGAAGCATACTAAGTGTTTCAGACATGGTACATTAATTCAATAGGGTGGATTTCAGAATGGGTCAGAAGGTTTTATTTAATCGTCTAACTACCCTTCAACTGAACTCCAGTACGTAGTTCCCTAGATTTGTATCTATACAGGTGTTAACCTAGGCCCAATGGGCGTAGGTACCGACTTAAGGGGTTATCTTAGGTCCCAAAAGGCGTAAAAGCCTAACAGAACGTGTAAGAGCGTAACAGAACGCGTAAGAGCGTAAAAGAAAGCCTAACAAAAAGGCGTGTGCGCACAGATGTTTGTTAGAAACTTCTTGTCTCGTCTCAGAGATACCCCCGTATAACAGTCTCGAGCGATAATCATTATATCAGAAATTAGTATCAGTACGTCAGGAATCAAAGTACAAATCGTTGTTTAATTAATAGATTCAGAGTATTAGGACCCATGAATCGCGTATACTCATATCAGATATCAAGAACCAAAGGTTATGTTTTTACATCAGATAACAAGATCACTTGAGATCAAAGTGGGTAGACTTGATTTCTGATCAAAGAGGTTAGTCATGTATACACGGTACCCAATAAATGGTCCGAATTATAATGCAGAGGTCTTTGACATGAATAGAAAGGAGATATTGAACTGTAGTCCATTCAAGGTTAAATTCAATAATCAATGACCTTATTCGAAGGGATTCGATAAATATCGACTTTACCCAAGTATTCAATAATTAAACCCCGAGATCATTCGGAATTTCTAGCATAACATGATTATACAGAAATTCAGATATATCAAGGGAATTCCAGTCAATATTACTCAGAAGGTGTATTTTGGTCATTTTAACTCTTAAGGGTAAATTTGTAATTAGAATATCAGGTAAAAGTAGTGACGTAAGGATTTCAGAAGTTCTGGTTACTTATCAGGTTTTCGAGTCCCTTTGAACTAATCGCAAACCATCGTACAAGGTTTATTATTTAACTGGATCAGTACACCGCAGGTACTCACTTCTCAGAATTGACTACATTGTATAACAAAAGCTCGTCTTCACCAAGCAACCACTGAACATACAACGAGAAATCGGACATGTATTCAAATGGTATTTCCCAAGTAATCAGACATGTGTAATGCATCTGAACTCGATCCATAGCATCGAATACACACGAAGAACATGTTGCTCTTACCATAGACCTAGGTACTTTCTCCAAATAACTTGAACATGCCTTTATATGGTATTCTTCCAACATCACAATAGTTCCCGAAACGACCAACCAACAAGGGTCGTGTATTACCACTTTCAAGACTATTGCTTTTTCTTGGCTTTATTGATAATTCTCATTCCAAGTCTTATAGGTATTTTCAGTCACCTTGATGTCCGAATGTGTTTCAATTATTTAGAGCCTCTTGGTTCTTCCAACTATTCATTCATTTCAGATCTCGATGGTATATCCATCATTTCAGATAGTTGACAGTTAGTACCCAAGGATATTTTGGTCTTCTAGTCATTACATTCAGTTCGATCAATTTAGCCTCTTCGATGTTTTCAATCCTCTTTTGTCAAGCCGGCCAGTTCGATATTTTACGCCACTTTAATTAGTTCAGATATAAGAATATATATATATATATATATGTGTGTGTGTGTGTGTGTATGTGTGAGTTACTTTCAGAGATTTAGCATGGGTCAATACAATCCAAGTACTCTACAATTCGAAGATTTAAGCTTTGATCCACAACTTTTTCAAGCAAATCGAGGTTTTTAGATGAATAAGCTAATTTAACCAGATTTGGTGTAGATTCCCAGATTATTTTACTGTCAGGGGTATTTTTTCCTTCTTGCGACTCAAGGGCGTTTTCACAATTTCGTAACGAGGCATTTTGGAAGTTAGATCATTAACAGACAATCAGATTTAGAGTATAGCAGTCTTATTAATTTTCCCTGGATATCAGAAGTTCTTACAAATCCCATATTTTCCTAACCGAGTAATCCAGTCTTACCTAAGTATTACTCTTTTTCTGAAATCAATGTGACTTTAACAAAATTTATCATATAATTAACATGATCATACAATCAATTGTCGGATACTAACATGTTCCATAACACATACAAGAGGTAGTAGTGTATTACCTTAACTCTGAGCTACATTGGTCGATTCATGATACCCCATCTGATTGCACTTGAACCCGAATTTGACATTCATCAACAATTCATATTCAAGGAACTATGAGTACCTTCAATTGCACAACTTTCCATCTCAGTCTTTATTCATAGTACCCTTAACTAAATAATTAAATTCATAAACAAGTTTGGGTTCGAGGTCTGATTTGGAGGCTTTCGGGTTAGAATTTTGTGAAACGGGCTTCGAAATCAGAATCAGGACGTTGAAAAACATAAAATAAGAGTTTTCAGAAAATTTGACTTTTTGTGTCAAAGTCAACGCTGACGTCATCATCAGTCAACAGTCAACCGAGTTGACTCTGATGGGTCGACTCATTGAGTTAACTTGATCGAGTTGGATCACTAAGTTGAGCAATGAGTTGCCTCAGACGGGTTGACTCGGGTCGGGCAGACGGATTCGGGTTTGGGCTCAGACCATGTTGACCAGTTCAGGCCATAGCTTGAACCGGTTCACTTACCTTAAATTCTAAACTCTAACTCTAATTTCCACATCCTAAACCCTAAACCCTACACCCTAAAAATACACCATACCCATAATTCCCTAAACTCTAACCACAACCCCTAATCTTAAACCCTAAACTCGTAACCCTAAACTCACTATTTTAAAGTGGGGGCATAGAAGAGGGCATGATAAAGAGGCATACGATTTCCATCCATAAAATGGAGCTAACAAGTATTGTTTAAAGTATCTTTGCGCTTGAGGCAATGGCGTAGCTAATGAGGTATTAACCGAGGCACGTCTATCGCTGGTTGAAAACTATTTCCAAACCCCTCTTAGGCCTAATTTATGCCATGGCCTTTGCGAATTTCTAGAAGGGCTCCCTCCGAGGTAAAGCCCTATGATTCCTAGTTACATTTTTTTACATTTTTTCTCATTTTTTGACTCCTTATTTTCCTGAATCATATCCCCAATAACTTTTTGTCTTAATAAATAGGTCTACCAAATAATGAAGCTAATGGTGATATCTATATGGAATACGCATCGTTTGATAAAAAAAATATCACCCTGATTATGGTTTTAGTCTTTGTTAATCGAGCTTGGATTCGGTGTGCTACCAAAAACTCTTTAGTGCAACAGTGCTGGTGTTGTCTATCTAGTTCTGAACCCAGTTTTTCATGTTCACTTAAAATATATCGAGATTTGTTATCATTTTATGAGGGAACGAGTTCAACTTTGGAAACACAAGTTCGATTTATATCCAAAATGACCAGGTAGTTGATATCTTAACAAAAGCCTTGGGTCAATGTCTTTTTCATCGACACGGACATAAGTGTTGGCTTTGCATTCTATGAAAGTCGTCTTCAGCACAAAGTAGGATGTTAAGATAACCTTGAATTTGAATATGAATCATTTTTTTTAGGATAACAAAGTAACTTATTCAAGTATTTCACCTAAAACCCAGAATGAAGTTGCCCTCGTTTTCTTGCAATAATCCTCCTTTTGCTGTCTGCCAACCTTCATTGCACCATCAAACTATCTTCTTGGTTGTTAAAAGGCTCTTATCATTTATCTCCTACACCTATAGATCCTATGTCATAATTTGTGGCAGCGGGGGCCTGCGTTCGCACGGCCCTTACTTATTATAGTTTTAAGTTATGTTTTTTCTTTTGCTTTTTCTATATGTTCTGAATGTAAGTGGATTAATATGTCAATGCGTTATATTTTTGTATTGAACAAATTCCATAACACGCATAATTTTTTTAGATTTATCTTCCATTCTGCTATAAATTGTAGCTAGATTTTGGTGTTATTCTTCTATGAGCATGAAAAAAATGAAAAATATCTATTATTTCTTGTTCTCAATTACATACTTCAACTCCATTCATAGCTTTATAAATCTATGATTTTTCAGTTTGAAGCGTCTAAAAACCCTCATATTTCTGTTGTTTCCCTGTGGTTTTAAAGATAATAAGGATTTACTAACCCCTTGTCTAAAAATCCTCATACTTCTGTTGTTTCCTTGTGGTTTTGAAGATTTTAGATACAAAGAAGATTTTCCAACGACAATATAAATTAGTTTATTAACACAACTTTCGAGCAAAACTATTGGTTTTCCTTTGGTCAGCAAGAAAAAGAAACGTAGTGTTGCATCAATGTTATTCTATATCTTTACTCTTGATTAATAATCTCTCCTGCTTTTGCATGCTTTTCAGCTATTCATTAAGTTCGGAAAATTTCCTTGAAGCTTTCGAACAAAATTGATGGTTTCAGATGAGAAGTATGTGCGAACTATGGTAATCTTTATGTCATTTGTTGTCAAACGAGCATAACATTATTGAGATGTATAATCTATGCTTACCCTTTTTCTCCTGCTAGCAAGGAACTTGATGTTAGTTTCTAGCCAGGAATTCTCAACTACAGGCAATATTTAGAATGTATGTTTTGTTTCTAGGCGCCTTTGCAAAATTATCTGGAATTGGGATGCATACAATGTTACTCGTTAACTCTTAATTAGTAGCTTTTGAATTTTATGTGACATCTAAGGTTTATTACTTGCCATCGGTCGATGCTGTGAAGACGGGAACTGGGGATTAAGGCAAGTAACATGGGATGTCATTGACAAGAAGGGAGCTGAGGCTGACTAAAGCATGTCCTTCCTCTTTGTTTCTCAAAGATAAGTCGATAGGCGAGGTTTATCATTCATCGATCCTTGGTGGTAGTTTCTTTGCAATTCATCCTTGTCCTAGGTACACACATTTATCTTTTTCAAGACACATTGTCAGAGTTTGTTGTTGCCGCATGTATCCAACATCGATTGGAGAATAAATTGACTAGTCTTGCATCTGTTATAAAATGGAGCTAACAAGCATTGTTTAAAGTATCTTTGCACTTGGGGCAATGACTTAGCTAACGAGGTATTAGTCGAGGCACGTTTATTACTGGTTGAAAACTATTTCCAAACCCCCTCTTAGGCCTAGTTTTTTCCCTGTCCTTTGAGAATTTCTAGAAGGGCTCCCTCCGAGGTAAAACCATATGATTCCTAGTTACAATTTTTTTTTTTTTACATTTTTTCTCAATTTTTTGACTCCTTATTTTCCTGAATTATATCCCCGATAACTTTTTGTCTTAATAAATAGGTCTACCAAATAATGAAGCTAATGGTGACATCTATATGGAATACGCATCGTTTGATAAAAAAATATCACCCTGATTATGTCTTTAGTCATTGTTAATCGAGTTTGGATTCGGTGTGCTACCAACAACTCTTTAGTGCAACAGTGCTAGTGTTGTCTATCTAGTTCTGAACCCAGTTTTTCATGCTCACTTAAAATATTTCGAGATTTGTTATCATTTTGCGAGGGAACGAGATCAACTTTGGAAACACAAGTTCGATTTATATCCAAAAATGACCAGGTAGTTGATATCTTAACAAAAGCCTTGGGTCAATATCTTTTTCATCGACACAAACATAAGAGTTGGCTTTGCATTCTATGAAAGTCGTCTTCAACTCAAAGTAGGATGTTAAGATAACCTTGAATTTGAATATGAATCATTTTTTATTTGATAACAAAGTAACCTATACAAGTATTTCACCTAAAACCCAGAACGAAGTTACCCTCGTTTTCTTGCAGTAATCCTCCTCTTGCTGCCTGCCAACCTTCATTGCACCATCAAACTATATTCTTGGTTGTTAAGAGGCTCTAATCATTTATCTCCTACACCTATAGAGCCTATGACATAATTTGTGGCAGCGGGGGCCTGCGTTCGCACGGCCCCTACTTATTATAGTTTTAAGTTATGTTTTTTCTTTTGCTTTTTCTATATGTTCTGAATGTAAGCCATTGTAAGTGGATTCATATGTCAATGCGTTATATTTTTGTATTGAACAAATTCTATAACACGCATAATTTTTTTAGATTTATCTTCCATTCTGCTATAAATTGTAGCTAGATTTTGGTGTTATTATTCTATGAGCATGAAAAATAGAAAAATATCTATGGTTTCTTGTTCTCAATTACATACTTCAACTCCATTCATAGCATTATGAATCTATGATTTTTTCAGTTTGATTTTATGAAGTAGAACTTGCCTCGTAATTTGATTTTGGGTAAGGATTTGATGGTATTGCTAGGAATGTGTGAAATTTTCAGCCAATCCTCCTTGAACTCCTTTTTGCAATGTTCTCTAAGAATAGGACTCTGACTAATGTCCGATTGCATTAGACTTGTATTATGAAGAATGTCAACGTACAAGATTTTTAGATTAGAATGAAAAAAAAAAGTCCTTGGGAAAGTTAGGACTCGAAAAATTGAGAAAAATTCTGTAACTAGGAATTGTAAGGCTTTACCCCGGAGGGAGCCCTTCTAGAAATTCTCAAAGGCCAAGGCTGAACCCATGCCTAAGAGGGGGTTTGGAAATAGTTTTCAACCAGCAATAAACGCGCCTCGGTTAGTACCTCACTAGCTGCGTCATTGCCCCAAGCGCAAAGATACTTAAAACAGTCCTTGTTAGTTACATTTTATAACAGATGCAATACTAGTCAATTTATTCTCCAACTGAATTGGGATATATGCGGCAGCAACAAACTCCTATACATTGGCAAATGTGCCTCGAAAAAAAGAAAGATAAATACACACCTATGGCTTGAGGTTGCAGCCTGCAGGTAAAGGTAGAGTGTTTTTTGCTGTTAAGAGGAAGCTGCCCTTTTTTGTTATACAACTGATAAAATGTAACCTTGAATATTCAAGGTAAAAGTTATATTACAGATAAGTGAATTGCTAAGAAACTACCAATTTTAAGATCGACACACATTATAGTCGTGGATTTAAATTTAGGTTGGATGAGCTAATATTATCGTGGATGAACACATAATTTTATGTCAGGGGTGTGAACAGTTAACGAATTATATTAAAAATTCAAGGGTGTGAAATTACAAAATTTTAAGGGATATAAAGTTAGATCATCGATAGCAAATATAAAGAAAATATGAAGAAAATACATAAACTATATGAAAGTTTGAAATTTTCAGAGGTGCGACTATAATGTGTGTCGCTCCGGTGGCTCTAACATTTTAGCCAAATGGTTTAACAATTTATTTATTGGAAACTATAATGTGTGTCGCTCCGGTGGCTCTAATGTGACTTCCTAGGATCCGTACTAACGCATAGGCCGTAGGCGGGTCTAGGAGGTTACATTTTCATCTGCAGATTCATTGGCATCCCATTCCTATGTGTTGTGCAGGAAAAAACTCATAATTTTTTTCCATAGCTGGGATATATAGTAATTGTTGTTCTGACCTATTCTAAATTCCATATCGAATACATAACCGAAGGCTGAGGTAAAATATAAATGAAATACGAGTAACTATCAACCTCATACCTTTCTCGACCTTTTGGCTAAAATCAAGTTTAGTATCTGCTCTTATCAGTTCTAGGATTTGAGTAGCTATCAACCTCATACCTTTCTCGGCCTGCAACAAATTTATGTGTACCGAAGATACATAATGAATTTGTTCTGAGCAAGGCTCCTTAAAATTAAGATTTTCACTCGAACTGTATAAACAAATTTATTTGTTCTTTATATATGTTTTATGTACACCTGCTCACTAGTATTGTCCATTACCCTGAACCACCCCGGCAAAACTATACTAACAGCTTCTACTTCATATTAGGGGCGGTTCAAAGATTTAGGTGCCATGCACAATTTATTAAAATGAGACCATCAATTTTTTAAAAATAAACATTTGTTGGTTTGTTGTGTACGTGATAGGCTGACTTTTGAATAAAAAATAGTATAATAGGAGTCAAAATCTACAAAGTATAATAACATTTTATTTTTATCATGTATTTTACTACTAGTCCATAACTAATATTTTGTTTTTCCCTTGTAATCATTTAATTTAATTCATTTTAGGGCTCTCATTTTCTGGAAAACCTATTTGATCACACATATTGCACATGTTTAGAACCACCCTTGCTTCAAACCATTCAGGTTATTAGTGGTTTCAACCATCACTTCCTCCAACTTGGTAGTACCAGCATGAGAATAAACCTCTACCTCAGTCTTTGCTTGTGCTTTTGATATGGGATTTAAATTTAGGTTGGATGAGCTAATATTATCGTGGATGAACACATAATTTTATGTCAGGGGTGTGAACAGTTAACGAATTATATTAAAAATTCAAGGGTGTGAAATTACAAAATTTTAAGGGATATAAAGTTAGATCATCGATAGCAAATATAAAGAAAATATGAAGAAAATACATAAACTATATGAAAGTTTGAAATTTTCAGAGGTGCGACTGTCACTATTAGCCACTTTATTTAAGGTGGAAGAAATTTGAGTGCAATAGATAATCTAAGGGGAATTTTTGCATGACCTTTAAAATAAAAGTGCAATAGATAATCATAGGGCTTTACCCCAGAGGGAGCCCTTCCAGAAATTCTCTTAGGCCGGGGCTGAACCCAAGACTAGGAGGGGGATTGGAAATAGTTTTCAACCAGCAATAGACGCGCCTCGGTTAGAACTTCATTGCACCATCAAACTATCTTCTTGGTTTTTAAGAGGCTCTTATCATTTTTTATATAACAAAGATAACCTTCATTGCACCATCAAACTATCTTCTTGGTTTTTAAGAGGCTCTTATCATTTATCTCCTACACCTATAGAGCCTATGACATAATTTGTGGCAGCGGGGGCCTGCGTTCGCACGGCCCCTACTTATTATAGTTTTAAGTTATGTTTTTTCTTTTGCTTTTTCTATATGTTCTGAATGTAAGTGGATTAATATGTCAATGTATTATATTTTTGTATTGAACAAATTCCATAACACGCATAATTTTTTTAGATTTATCTTCCATTCTGCTATAAATTGTAGCTAGATTTTGGTGTTATTCTTCTATGAGCATGAAAAATAGAAAAATATCTATGGTTTCTTGTTCTCAATTACATACTTCAACTCCATTCATAGCATTATGAATCTATGATTTTTTCAGTTTGATTTTATGAAGTAGAACTTGCCTCGTAATTTGATTTTGGGTAAGGATTTGATGGTGAGGTCAGTTGGCATTGAGGTTGAGCGCATTTGATATGGTAATAGCCTTTGACAATAATAAATTGGCCCCTATATCCCACATCGGTTGGAGAATAAATTGACTTTTCTTGCATCTGTTATAAAACGGAGCTAACAAGTTCCTTGAGAAGTATCTTTGCGCTTGGGGCAATGACGCAGCTAGTGAGGTTCTAACCGAGGCGCGTCTATTGCTGGTTGAAAACTATTTCCAAACCCCCTCTTAGGCCTGGGTTCAGCCCCGGCCTACGAGAATTTTTGGAAGGGCTTCCTCCGGGGTAAAGCTCTACAATTCTTAATTTTCAAATATTTTTCATTTATTAACACTTGCGTATAATTATTATCTCATGCAAGATTACCCTTTGATATCTATGAACTAGAAACATTCAACTAAGCCAACCCATATGGAGAATGGAGTTATGACATGAGTCAGAAATAATGCGTTGGTCCAAAATCAATTCAAACACTAATGTGGTTCGTGATTAATGGATCTACCAAATAAAAAGAGGAAGTTAACAGAGACGTTGAGCAATACATTAAGGCTCGAGAGTTCGTGGTCAAATTAATAACTATCATAATTGTTCGAGTTTTTGCCATCGTCTCAAACAGATCTTTCAGACAACTTGACATCTCCAATGTCTTCTTGCATGGATTCATAATTGAAGACATCTATACGGAGTACCCATCGTGTTTCATTAGATCAATTCAAAACCGCCCAGATTATGCCTATGAACTGCAAAAATCATTGTATGGTTTAAGCCTGCGTTCGCGTGGCCTCTACTTATTTTAGTTACAAGTTATCTTTATTTATGTTTAATGTCTACCTCATTGTTTATTGAGCACATATAATTGCAAATTTTCCTATGTTTTATGACATTCTTTTGGCATCATTGATTTATAATCATGTATTGTATGTATATCAGATCGTTATTTTTTCCAAAATGTCATGGCAACCTTCCATTCATCTTTTTGTTCCTTATTTTCATTACCACATGCTTAAACCCCAAATACATAGAAACTACTCAAAAAATTCATGTGCAAATTCAACAGCATCCCATGTGCTGTGGAGAAAAAAGTAGTCATTTTGTCCGCAGCCAGGATATAATATATATAATAATCTCTCTTCTGACCTAAATCCAAATCCCATAGTGAAAGTACAAGCAAAGAGTGAGACAACATTTTACTTCTTTTGATTGGATTTATAATCTGTTAAAAATAAGTCATTTGTAAGTACAATAAAGAGTGATGTTTTAAATCTTTAGAACAATTGGTGAATGGAAGGCATTAAAATTGTTTTGCGAGTTCAATGAAGAATTGTTGGTAAAAGCTTTCCCGGATACGGACAAAATCTTCGAGTGTGCCAATGAATCTGCAGATGAAAACTTGTGGACATTATAAAAGTACTCCACTTAATGCGGTTGATGTCGATGAAAAGGTGGAGAAGCAACTTAGACCTGCAACTATGCACCTGATAAGCCATCAAATAGGAACAATTTCTTACAAGAAAGTTTGAAGTTCTTTCATCCAAGTTAAAATAAAGTCACTGTTCATTGAACAGTGTACAGAGTTAGTTACCTATGCCGATTCACGATGCCACCACCGAATGAACATCTGATACGTTGGAACATTTATATAGGAGAGAGAGGCAAGAGTAATAGGATACAACCTTACTTGAGCAGGATCTGCCTTCTTCATTTATATAGGAGAAAGAGGCAAGAGTAATATGGATTCAATGAGTAAAATTCAAATCGAGAGATCAAGAATTCTCTAGGATCTATTCATGTAAGAGTAATTTTAACTAATGAGATTTTTACTAGAAGTTTGAACTAGATTGAAAGGGGCTGCGCGAACGCAAGCCCCCACTGCCACAAATTATGACGTAGGCTCTCCCTTTTGGGAGACCTTAGAGCAGCACCCCTCCCAAGTGCAATGGAGGTCACTGCCCTAGGCCATGAGACTTCCTGATCAACCATTGACCCCGTCCAGGTAAGTATGTTTTAAAGTTGCGATATACTCCTATTTTATACACCACCCTCGAATTTTGTTTATAGTATGTTAGAGATGTGGGACTCAAATATACTTGTATATATTTTCAACTTCCACTTTCAAAGATTCTTGGACATCAAAACGTATTTGAAAACATTCGACTCCCTTGCAAGTTCATTTTATTTTTGTTTACTACAACAACAAATTTCCATCCAAACTGAACACTCATAAATTTATGCTACACAAGTCTAAAAGATTGAAGTAATTTGGAGGTCGAGCTGCCAGGAATTGAAGTAATATGATATTTCGTTTACCTTCTCATATTGGAATAAAAGATTGTCATGTTGGTCATGTAAATTCAAATTTTGCATTCATGTTCTTTTCTTTATCTTAGATATTTTTCTTTCCATTATGTTGTGCCATTTTCTTCAAGGACTCTAGCAGGTTATTGTGGTAAATTTCTCACGCTATAAATTAATTTTGTATCTTGTGAGCCGTATCAGATATTATATTAACAAGGATAGACATTACCCGAAAATATGTGTATCGATTGTAATGGACAATTTTTTTTTAATGAGACCGGACTTTGTTAGTGGGGTGAGTCTATAATACAACTGTCTAATTTACGACAAAAACACACAATCGAAATGCTAGAAAATACGGAACCTAAAACGTTGATGGCATAACTGAAATGTTACTTTTTCATAACATTTTAAGTGGTGGTAAGTTTCGAAACTCATAAATAAGTTCTCAGGCTTGTCGTTAAATTATTTGGGCAGATTTGTCATAAATAAGTTCTTAGGCCTCGGTTAGTACCTCACTAGATTCGTCATTGCCCCATGCGCAAAGATATTTTGCACAGTCCTTGTTAGTTCCAATTTATAAGAGATGCAATACTTGTCAAGTTGTTCTCCAGCCCATGTGGGAAACATGCGGCAGCAACAAACTCTTTTACATTGGCAATGCCCTTTTTTGTTATTCAACTGATAAAATGTAACTTCGAATATTCAGTGTAAATGTTATATTACCCATACGTGAATCCTAAACATCGATATAAATATTAGATGCAACAAGAATTAAGAGTGTAGAAATACTTTAGACGAAAAGTAATAAATCTAAAATGTCACATAAAATTCAAAAGCTACTAATTAGGAGTTAACGAGCAGGCATTGTATGCATCTCGATTCCAGATAATTTTGCAAAGGTGCTTTGAAACAAAACATACATTGTAAATAACGATGCCCAAACTGAATGAACATCCAATACTTAAACAGGATATGTTCCATAAGCTCGTACCTCCGTTCCCTTAGCACAAAGGAGACATGATCTCACGTCGGGTTGATAAATTACGTACCTTTAATCATAGTGTGATCTGCCTTCTTTAGTTAGGAGGCTCTTTGTACCTACTGAAGCTTGTATATAATGTGCAATAAAATTTCCAAATAAAACAAAACTCGGATTCCAATTCCGTTTAAACCGTTAAAAACAAGAGTGACAAGCTTTTCGATCACATGTCTCATCTCCTAACTAATTTTATACAATTTATCCAAATTCCAATTGAAGATAAATGCATTAATTTAAGAAATTCTCACTAGGTTCTTTCTTTTAAGTTTTACAAAACTAGTTCAGCAAGCTACCAGTATTTCACGGATCAAGAGTATTGTTCTATTTGCAGTAGCAAAATTTTAATAAATTTCTACTATTTCTAGACAACCTGCATACTCTGCGGTAATTTTAAAGCTCAAGTTTGAACTAGATTATTAGGGGCAGCGCGAACGCAAGCCCCTGCTTCCACAAATTATGACGTAGGCTCTCCCTCTTGAGGAGACCTTAGAGCAGCACCCCTCCCAAGTGCAATGGAAGTCACTACCCTCGCAAGTTCAATGGAAGTCACTACCTTAGAGCAGCACCCCTCCCAAGTGCAATGGCAGTTTCACTTGGTCTAATAACAGGGACCCTCCCACTTTTGTCCGTCTTGATAGATTCTTGGTGTCATCTGAGTTCTTGTCTACTTTCCCGAGCATTGTGCAATCACTGCTTCCAAGCTCGCTATCTGACCATAATGCCATCTTTCTTGCTGAATCGAAAGTCGACTGGGGCCCGAAACCTTTCAAGCTATTTAACTATCTTATGGATGATGAAGGATTTGATAGAGTGGTCGAAGGGGTTGATCTTGGTGCCGCTGCTGGTTCAAAAAAATCTAGGATCATTGGGTTATTGAAAAAGGCCAAAGATGAAATCAAGAAGATTCCAGGTGGTTGTAAGGATAATCTGAGTACTAATATAAAAGCCTTGGAAGCTCAAATTATGGCCTTGGAGTAACGTTTACAAGATGGTTCGGAACCAGCAAATGCCCATAATGTTCTGATAGATTTGAAAAGGAATCTGTGGGATTTACTTCGCAAAGAGGAACACATGTGGTGCCAACTATCGAGATCCAAGTGGTTCCTAGAAGGAGATCGCAATACGCGTTTCTTCCACCTGACAGCTACGAACAGGCGTAGTAGAAACCTCATCACCTCTATCAATATAAAAGATGAGCAGTGCTCGGATCTTATTAAAATCAAAACTGAAGTTATGGAGTTTTTCTCAAATGTATATAGCGCTGGAGGAACTTTGGAAGTTACTGATTTTGATGTGAATTTCTCCCGTGTTTCCAAAGACCAAGCTGATTTTTTAGAAAGGAGGTTTTCGGTTGGTGAGGTTTGGGATGCAATTGCTTCGATGGAGAGTTCTAAGGCCCCCGGACCCGATGGGTTTAACATGACATTTTATAAGAAGTATTGGGTATTGCTTAAGCCAAAGATAATGGCGTTCTTCGAAGACTTCTATAATGGGAAAGATTGGGAGAAGGGAGTCAACCACTCCTTCATCACTCTCATCCCAAAGAAACCAGGTGCTGCTAGTCTAAATGAGTATCGCCCGATAAGTTTGGTGAGCAACGTTTACAAAATATTAGCAAAGGTTCTCTCGCGAAGACTCAAAGGAGTGTTAAACTCTATCATCAATGAATCACAATTCGCTTTTGTCGCTGGGAGGCAGATTCTGGATTGCTCCTTTATTGCAAACGAAGCTGTTGATTATATGCAAAAAATGGGTCTCAAAGGAATCATCTTCAAATCCGACTTCAAGCGAGCCTATGACTCTGTGGACTGGAGCTTCCTAATCCTAATCTTAAAAAAAATGGGATTTGGTGCTAGATGGTGCAATTGGATATTTAAATGCATTTCTACTGCGACTATCTCGGTGTTGGTTAATGGTTCTCCGACCCCGTCTTTTCCTCTTGGTCGTGGGCTTCGACAAGGGTGCCCTCTCTCACCCATGCTCTTCAATATAGTTGGCGAAGCTCTATCCCTTTTGATCAAGAAGGCCACTTCCATCGGTCTTTTTCACGGTTTTCAAATTGGTCGAGATTCTAATTTCGTCGCCCTCTCCCACCTTCAATTCGCCGACGACCTTATTTTCTTCTGTGGAGCCTCTTTAATGCAAGTGCGAAACATGAAGAGAGTTCTGAGGATCTTTGAGGTTGCTGCAGGGTTGCAACTAAATCTTGGGAAATGTCGCCTTTTTGGTATTGGAATCGAGTTGGGCACCTTATTGGATTGGGCCTCGGTATTGGGGCGCCAAGTAGGCTCCTTCCCGGCAGATTATCTGGGTCTTCCCCTAGGCCCAAAGAGGAACTCAAGATCGCTTTGGGAACCTGTTATCAGTAAGTTCTATTCTGCTCTATCTGGGTGGCGAGGTTGCAATCTATTCCCCTCGGGGAGACTGGTACTTATAAAAGCTGTCCTATCTTCGCTTCCGACATATTTTATGTCGATCTTAAAGCTGCCTGCTGAGGTTAAGAAGATCTTAAACAGTATCATGGCGCGCTTTTTATGGACTGGTTTTATGTCCAAACCCAAAATGCACTGGGTTAGTTGGGAGTCCATCTGCAAACCGTTGGAACTAGGAGGATTAGGGGTGTGTGACTTAGGCCTACTGAATAGAGCTTTATTGGGTAAGTGGGTGTTCAAGTTCGCGGCGGATCCGAAGAGTGTTTGGAAGAAAGTAGTGTGCGCAAAGAACAATCTCGATCGTTCGTCTATTATTGTTTCACATAACCACCATCGATTGGCTTCCTGGGTCTGGAAAGGTATTGTTTCTTCTTACTCATCCTCGGATAAAGTGGGTGTTTGCTTTAAGAACAACTCGATTGTAACCGTGGGGGATGGTCAATCTCTGCGATTCTAGTCGGACACTTGGCTGGGTGATCAACCTTTGCAGCGACAGTTCCCGCGTATTTACGCTTTATCTGTGAATAAAGATGGTCTCGTGGCTGATTTTGGGAGTCCAATTGGTTCAGCTTGGAGGTGGGAAATCCCTCTTAGGAGGCAACCTTTTGACTGGGAGCTACCTCAGTGGAATAGCTTTCTTCATAAATTGAATAATTTTCTGTCAATAGGTCTTAATCAGGATTGTTTGATGTGGAGAGGGGTTGGGTGTGGGGTTTTCTCAGTGAAGGCCTTCCGTAATCAGTTCTACTCGGAAACCAAAGACTCCTTCGATTGGCGCAAGTTTGTTTGGCGTGGGATTGCTCTGCCAAGGATTGAATTTTTTCTTTGGAGAGTCTTCAGAAACAGCGTTCATGTTCGCGCCATTCTTATTCGCAGAGGTCTCCAAATTGGAGCAAATGTGTGTTGTCCGTTTTGCAACTCAGACGTCGAGAGCGTGGAGCATCTTTTTATTCATTGTAGATTTGTATGGCCCATATGGATGAAATTGGTAAATATTCGGGGTCTCTCCATTGTCATGCCCTTTTCAGTTGCGGACTTAGTGTAGTCGTGGGCAGATTTTCACCCTGGAAACTCTCCCTCGTCTTTGTGGACCTTCATACCGTTGGCAACCGTGTGGACTCTATGGCTTACCAGGAATGATGTTATTTTCAACAAGGGGAAGTTGGATTCTATCCTTGTTTATTTCTTAATACGATATAGAGCTGCTTGCTGGTTTAAAGCAAAGCATGTATCCTGCGAAATTTCTTTGGTTGCGTTGGTTAATGATTTATCGCTAGGTTCTGTGCATCACTCTAAATTGCATAAATCTTGCTCTGAAAGTGGGAGATGGTGTCCTCCGCCAGCAGGATTTTTAAAGATAAATGTTGATGGCGCCACTTCTCTCCGATCTGGTTTGGGTGGGATCGGCGGCACTATTCATTCTCCCGACGGCGTGCTTCTCTCGTCTTTTTCAGAGTCTACGCCGGGAGGGCCCCCAATCATGGCGGAACTGTTGGCTATGAAAGCAGGATTGTCTTTAGCATTGTCCTTGGAAGAGTGCCGGAACTATATGCTCATTCTCGAGAGCGATTGCTCAGTAGCTGTTGGCTGGATCAAAGACACAGAACGGAGCCCCTTAGCTCTTCGCAAACTGGTTGTTGAGGTAGCAGGTTTAGTTCGTAAAGGTAATGGGTTGGTTAGATGGTTGCCAAGATCTGCCAATATGAAAGCAGATGAATTGGAAAAACAAGGCATAGGCTAGGATCTTTGTAATGGTGTGATGTATTATACTCTAGTTTGTTTTCAGTTGAATAAAATTCTCTTGGCGCTCTTTTCCTCCTTCCGCTGTTGGGTTCCCCTTTGGGGTCTCCCGGTATGAAGGGGGTTTTTAACGAGGCCATCATCTCTTATCAAAAAAAAAATATTAGATGCAACAAGAATTAAGAGCGTAGAAATACTTTAGACGAAAAGTAATAAATCTAAAATGTCACATAAAATTCAAAAGCTACTAATTAGGAGTTAACGAGCAGGCATTGTATGCATCTCGATTCCAGATAATTTTGCAAAGGTGCTTAGAAACAAAACATACATTATAAATAACGATGCCCAAACTGAATGAACATCCAATACTTAAACAGGATATGTTCCAAAAGCTCGTACCTCCGTTCCCTTAGCACAAAGGAGACATGATCTCACGTCGGGTTGATAAATTACGTACCTTTAATCATAGTGTGATCTGCCTTCTTTAGTTAAGGGGCTCTTTGTACCTACTGAAGCTTGTATATAATGTACAATAAAATTTCCAAATAAAACAAAACTCGGATTCCAATTACGTTTAAACCATTAAAAACAAGAGTGACAAGCTTTTCGATCACATGTCTCATCTCCTAACTAATTTTATACAATTTATCCAAATTCCAATTGAAGATAAATGCATTAATTTAAGAAATTCTCACTAGGTTCTTTCATTTAAGTTTTACAAAACTAGTTCAGCAAGCTACCGGTATTTCACGGATCAAGAGTATTGTTCTATTTGCAGTAGCAAAATTTTAATAAATTTCTACTATTTCCAAACAACCTGCATACTCTGCGGTAATTTTAAAGCTCAAGTTTGAACTAAATTATTAGGGGCAGCGCGAACGCAAGCCCCTGCTGCCACAAATTATGACGTAGGCTCTCCCTCTTGAGGAGACCTTAGAGCAGCACCCCTCCCAAGTGCAATGGAAGTCAATACCCTAGGCCATGAGCCTTCATGATCACACATTGACCCCGTCCAGGTAAGTATGTTTAAATGTTTTGATGTACTTTCATCTTATACGCCACCCTTGAATTCTGTTTATGGTATGGTAGAGATGTTGGACATAAAAATACTTGTATATTAGTGTATAGTTCAAGGATATTTTTCTAAATTCAATCCACTTCAAAAAAAGGGTAAACTACATAAATGGTCCCCTGACTATGCTCCAATTAACTTTTGCGTCCCCTGACTATCAGAAGTTACAAACTAGTCACCCGACTTAAAAAAAGTAACAAATTGGTCCAACGCTGTAAAAAATTTAACAACCGAAGACGTGACAGTTAATATCAATTGATATAATAACATAATTAGCCCTCAAGTTCTACACTTATTTAAATTTGACCCTAATTCTAAAAATTAACCCACATAATTCTAATAACCTATCAATTTAGTCAATCTTCTTTTCTATTTCTCCTCTCTTTTAATTCTTCAATTTATTTTCACCCCAAAATCCATTTAAGAGCCCCAAAATATAGATTTCTGCATCCTTTTCCCTTGTTCAAATGAGAGAAGATGGTACCCAAAATGGGTTGGAAAACAAAACAGAAATTGGGAAAGAAACATGATGCAAGTGGTGACTCAATTTTACTGGTAATGGGACATTACGTACTTGGGGACTCAAAAAACTTTCACAGATCTTCTTGG
The DNA here is from genome assembly GCA_958450335.1 of Hibiscus tridactylites. Taxonomy (NCBI): domain Eukaryota; kingdom Viridiplantae; phylum Streptophyta; class Magnoliopsida; order Malvales; family Malvaceae; genus Hibiscus; species Hibiscus tridactylites. The sequence continues at coordinate 10,862,074 of OY288269.1, read as the reverse complement.
ATCAGATCCACAACTAGATCTTCACATATCTATCGACCAGAATCATAAAGCATTTTTTCCAGTTCCCTCATTTCAGTCCCCTTGCCAATCCTCTGGAGTCTTTTAACTCGAAACGCGCTAGACTCCATCACCCTCCATAAACTCTTAAAATATGTCAAACCTAAATAAAGGAAAATGATACATCATCGTCCACTTCCAATCCTGACGATGATATTGGTAGGGACCCTTTATGCAATTATGAGACCGAGGGATGTAACAATAAGGGATTTATGTATTTGAGAAGCTGAGTATATATTGATTGCCTCTCCACCTTTGATTTTTTGGCACTCGTTGTTGCCATTTGCCATGCTGAGTTATGGGATTGGGTGGTGGTGAATGGGAAATGAGGAGCAACATGGAGATGGAGGATGAATCCTGTGATTTACTTGTTTCTCGATGTTTGCTTATTCAAATCTCAATATATATGTTTTTTATGTTTAATTCAGATTTGGAGAATCAAGCACTAAGGTTTGAAGAATGATTTGAAGAATCAAGCAATTAGGTTTGCACAATCTTCACTCCTTTCAACAAGGGAAAATATGCATGATTTGAAGACCACCATTCTCAAGTTTGAACTAGATTGAAAGGGGCTGCGCGAACGCAAGCCCCCACTGCCACAAATTATGACGTAGGCTCTCCCTCTTGGGAGACCTTAGAGCAGCACCCCTCCCAAGTGCAATGGAGGTCACTGCCCTAGGCCATGAGACTTCCTAATCACTCATTGACCCCGTCCAGGTAAGTATGTTTCAAAGTTGCGATATACTTCTATTTTATACACCACCCTCGAATTTTGTTTATAGTATGTTAGAGATGTGGGACTCAAATATACTTGTATATATTTTCAACTTCCACTTTCAAAGATTCTTGGACATCAAAACGTATTTGAAAACATTCGACTCCCTTGCAATTTCATTTTATTTTTGTTTACTACAACAACAAATTTCCATCCAACCTGAACACTCATAAATTTATGCTACACAAGTCTAAAACTTTTTATGGAATACATTACTTGTATTTGTTTATATGGGATTTAAAGCTTTAGATTTTTTTTTTTTTGGGGGGGGGGTATTTTGAGGTACTATAGTACAATTCTTTTAATAATTTGTAGGTCGAGCTGCCATGAATTGAAGTAATATGCTATCTCGTTTACCTTCTCATATTAGAATAAAATATTGTCATGTTGGTCATGTAAATTCAAATTTTGCATTCATGTACGCTTCTTTATCTTAGATATTTTTCTTTCCATTATGTTGTGCCATTTTCTTCGGGCTCTAGCAGGTTATTGTGATAAATTTCTCACGCTATAAATTAATTTTGTATCTTATGATCCGTATCAGATATTATATTAACAAGGATAGACATTACCCGAAAATATGTGTCTCGATTGTAATGGACCATTTCTTTAATGAGACCGGACTTTGTTAGTGGGGTGAGTCTATAATACAACAGTCTAATTTACGACAAAACACACACAATCGAAATGCTAGAAAATACGGAACCTAAAACGTTGATGGCATAACTGAAATGTTACTTTTTCATAACATTTTAAGTTGGTGATAATTTTCGAAACTCATAAATAAATTCTGAGACTTGTCGATAAATTATTTGCGTAGATTTGTAGTAAGTTTCGAAACTCATAGACAAGTTCGGACTCTAGCAGGTTATTATGGTAAATTTCTTACTAGAGGTGGCAAAAGAGTCATTTGGATCGGGTTCGGTTCGGGTCAGGTTAGGTTTTAATTCGGGTCTATAGTGATTCGGGTCGGGTATTAGTCCGGATTGGGTCTCATCGGTTTGGTTAATTTTCGGGTCGGGTGATTTCAGGTCGGGTCAATATCGGTTCAATAGGAGATTGATATTTTTTGATTGGGTTTTCAGGCCAGATCAGTTTTTTTAAACCCATATATGGCTTTATAAAGACAATTTATTGGACTTTTTAGTGAGTTGTGCGATAATTCACATCAAATCTTTCATTATTTCTTTTAATATTTTTCTTTATTTTGGATTGGCTTCGGTTTGGGTTACTTTCGGTTCGGATGAAATCAGTTCGGGTCCATTCGATTCGGTTAAAAATCAGTTCGGGTCCGTTCCGTTTGGTTGAAAAATTGGATCGAGTCTATATCGATTCGGTTTCGAATCAAGTTTGAATCACCCTGTTCGGGTCGACATCAAGTCTCGGATCGGGTAAAATCGGTTCAGATCTCAGGTCTCAGATCAGTTATCCATCTCTATTTCTCACCCTATATATTAATTTTGTATCTCGTGAATCATATCAGATATTATATTAACAAGGATAGATATTACCCGAAAATATGTGTTTGGATTGTAATGGACTATTTTTTTCAATGAGACCAGACTTTGTTAGTGGGCCAGTCTTTAATACAATAGTCTAATTTACGAAAAAAAAGCACACAATCGAAATGTTAGAAAATACGGAACTTAAAACGTTGATGGCATAACTGAAATTTTACTTTTTCATAACATTTTAAGTTGATGGTAAGTTTCGAAACTCATAAACAAGTTCTAAGACTTGTTGTTAAAATTAGTATGAGAGGGAACAACAATTAGTATAAGATTAGAATGAATTTTACGGCCAGAAGGTCTTGCGAATAAGATTGAGGCAAAATAAGACTCAATGAATTAAGAAAAAAATTGTGAATTTTTTTGTAAGTAGGAATCATAGGGCTTTACCCCGGAGGGAGCCCTTCCAGAAATTTTCTTAGGCCGGGGCTGGGCCCAAGCTTAGGAGGGGGGCTGGAAATAGTTTTCAACCAGCAATAGACGCGCCTCGGTTAGTACCTCACTAGCTATGTCATTGCCCCAAGCGCAAAGATAATTTGTACAGTCCTTTTTTGTTCCATTTTATAAGAGATGTAATACTTGTCAATTTTTTCTCCAACCGATGTGGGATACATGCGGCAACAACATACTTCTGTAAATTGATAATGTGTCTTGAAAAAAAATATGTACCTAGGACAACGTGAATCCTAAACATCAATATTAGACGAACCGAGAATTGAGAGCGTAGAAATACATAACAGATAAGGATGAATTACAAAGAAACTACCACCAAGGATCGATGAATGATAAACCGCGCCTGTCAGCTTATCTCTAAGAAACAAAGAGGGTCGACATGCTTTAGTTAGCCTCAGCTCCCTTCTTTCCTATGACATTCCCTGTTACTCGCCTTAATCTCTAGTTCCCGTCTTCACAACATCGACCGATAGAAAGTAATAATCCTCAGATGTCACATAAAATTCAAAAGCTACTGAGTAGGAGTTAACAGCAACATTGTATGTGTAGAGCGTTTGGGTGTTCTCCATTTATGAGCGCAAGTGCACACTCTTGCCAAGTTATAGTATAAAAGATATCGTCTCCCACAGGGATTGGAATAGCTCCTATGAATGGTTTCCTGCACAAAGATTTAGTAAATGCGCCATTAAATCTCAAGATGTGGAAATATAAAAACACAAGTAAAGATAAAGATAGTAATGTGAGGAAGGATAGGGAGAGAATGGGCGATAAGCTGGGTAAGACTAGTGCAGCTTAGTAGCTTGTTGACTGCATTGTAAAGCTTGAGTATGTTTTGCGCTGCCACGAATTGTTGCCTCGGCGGGTAAGGCAGGCGGCAAACTACGACCCTGTCACGTGATCGCAGCAGGTCACTGCCACTACAAAGGTGTGTACTGTCTCGGCAGGTGGAACGGACAAAAGTCATGGAGGCAAGTTTGGCAGACATTCCAAGTTCGGCAGGATAGTCAACAGTGATCCCTCCTATTTCTAGGTTTGGATGCTCGAGATTGCTTAACTTCCGGACTAGTGTGGAACCAAATTAGACAACTCGGTTGGTAATCCCTTTTAGCCGCTGAAACTTGTGGACTAGTGTGGAACCAAGTTAGTCACGCCTTTGTGAGTTGTGACCGTGCTTAACCCTTTCGTGAGCCTTGCATTTTCGTGCCCGACAAATGGATTTTCTCTTCAACTGACTGGTGTAGACTAACTGAACGAACAAGAATCATAGATTAAGCAAACTCAGAACTTTATTGAAAACAACTCAAAATTGTACAACCGTTTCCCCAAATTACTTTACATACACGCGCCTAAACCCTAGGAGAGTTGGGTCGCGACCCCCAACACTCCAACTTATCTAGCTATCCCCCCATCTATACTCTCTTCGGCAGATGTCATTGATCTCTCATGACATGCCCCTATTCCCTTACATACATTGGGTATATATAGGGCTCATGACCTAAGTTGAGTCCTCCTTGAAGTAGGAGTTCTAAAAGTAAATTGTATTAAATACAGACTCCTTTATGCTTTAAATACAGACTCTTTAGACATTGCCTTCTTCTGCAAGTAAGGATAAGTGCTCCTACTTATCGATCTTGAATCAGCTCTACCGACCGCTGCAATTGGGCTTAGGAAATTGTCCTCTTGAAATCACAACCCATCTTGGCTAAGTCGGTGTAACTCCTGCCCTTGCAGCACATGGCGGCATTACTGCTTCGGCAACGTCCTTGGTGGCATCTTGAGCTACTTCAGTACAGCTCTTTTGGTTCCAGCTCTCTTGCCTGATCATGTCCTTTCCTATCCTCTCCTAGCTATAGCACCTAAAAGATAAACTAAACTAAAACAGTAACTTTTCTCAACCAAATATGAAATATTCAATAAAAGCATGGTGTAAGAGAAGATACCGCTATAATGCATGCAATGCACCTAATTATGCCTAAATGAGCTTGAGAACAACGATAATAAGGGCATGAATGTGTATAGAATATAGAACTCATGGACACTCTACACCCCCCCCCCCAAAAAAAAATTGAACTATTGCTTGTCCTCAAGCAATGCAACCGAATTGGTAAATCTGCCCTTTAACACAAAGTTAATAGAAACAATAGCCTTCAACTTGATTTCTTACCTCAAGGCCGTGGCACCTATTTGATGTTAGTGATAGGGAGTGACATGAAATAACTTAGATTAATTTCTCTTAATGCTAGTGCAGTGTGTGCAGATCTGTGTTCATGTTAAACATGCTAAAGTTACCAAGTTAACAAAGTATGCCTACAATAATTGAAGTTACTAGAAAGAATATGAGTTGTTGCCTTGGCAGCATAGTTGGGCACTTTTATTCTCTTTTTCTGATCGTGGCTTAAGGGCTTCAGGTCATCACAACTATTCTCTGGGTTTGAAGCTAAGGTAGGTGCACTCTATAGAACTCTGAACCCTTTGAATAGAGTTATCTCGTGAAGACTTTCATTCACTCTTGCTAATTTGTCTGTCACTTAGCTTAGATTCATAGACTTTGATAGCAGCGGAGTGTCCTTGCTCATGATTCTTTCTAGAGCCTGTTTCGGGCACCTCTAGGGTAATTAATCTTTCTGCCTAGAGCCTGTTTCGGGCACCTCTAAGGTTGTTTTTTTCTTTGGTGTGTTGCCGTGGCGGCTAACCTGTATTCAATCAAGAAAATTTTATTAAGTAAGGCAGGCAATGTTAAACTTAGAACTTAAACAAAAATTCAGCATTTGACAGACAAGTGTATAGATAATTGGGAAAAAGAAAAAATATTTCTAAGTATTTTTCACGCTTCTTCCCAAAGTTAGATTAAAACTTTTTTAGAACGGTGCGAATATAAGTAATCAACTAAGCTATCATAGGCACAAGTTTTGAACTAAAGATTCTATTTTATTAAGTTATAGGGGCAGAATTTACATATGCATCTAAATGCTATGAACCTAAAACAAAGAGGACTAATTCCCCCCAAACTCAAGGTTGGCATTGTCCTCAATGCCTCTACAAAACAAAAATTAAAAACAAAACATAAAAAAGGAAATTAAAAAGATAAAAACATGGAGATTTCTCTTTTTGGTTGCCTCTGCCGGCTCGTCGTCAAGGGAGTCAGAAATCTCCATGTCTGAGTAGTCGGTATCCTTGGCAGCGGTCGTTTTGTCTACTGGAGAGGTAGCAGTTGTCTCCTCTTCCTTCTCTGATTCTGAGGAAGAGGCGAGGTCATATGATTGGATGGGGGTCGGGGAGGTTCTTCTCTTAGGGCGGCGGTGTGGCCCTTCGCTATCGTCGGCGGCAGGAGCTGGTCTTGGAGTGATATGGACTGGTTTGGATGCTGCTAGCTCCGTTGGAAAAGCGAGCAACTATGGGTCGGCATCCTTGTATTTGTCCAGCAGATAGGCCACAAAGGTCTCCTGCACGTCTGCTACATATTTGGTGAAGATCACCTGCTTGTGCTCGATCCTCTAGCAGCTTTCCACTAGGCTACGCAGTAGGGGGATTGCGTGAGACGTAAGAGCAGCATCAGTACTGCCTGCTGCGGCTGGGGTGGTGGCAGCTTGGGACGGCGGCTGGGCGGTGGAAGGTGTGTTAGGCTCTGCACTATGCATCATTTGTTGGCGTGCTCTTCATGTCCATCCTTCCTTGGCAAGAAGAATTTTATCTTTTGGGTGCAGTGGCACGCCAAAGTTGGCACACATGCCAGTGATGAGTGCAGGGAAGAAGAGTGGACCTTTGACGATTGGCTTTTCTATGTGGGCGTAGATTTCCTTTATTATTACTTCGCAAACGTTGATCGGCCGCCCCCTTATAATATTGTAGATAAGGGTGAGTCGCGGCCTGTTTACTGTCGATCCGTGCGAGGTTGGCATCAGGCGGGCGAGACAAAGTAACTCCACAGGGTTGCCTCTAGCAGCAAGTCTTTGCGGTTGACTGACCTATTATTTTTGCCTTGCAGCCATTTGGTGTTCGGCTTGCAGAGTTCCTTCTTGATTTTGTTATAGTCAACCCTCGTCAGATATGATTCCCACTCTCCGTGTGGGTCGCCGCTGACTTCGATGTTGTAGAAGCTATTGATCATGTCGGCAGTCAACTTAACACCTTCTCCCCGGACGTAGACGAAAGGGCTCTCTAGGTTTTGCCAGTAGGCATAAAACTATCACACATGATTGTTGTTGATCCCTTCTGGTTGCCGTGCGAATTGGTCCCAATCCATATTATGGATCCTTTCAAACATGGAAGGTTCCAATCCAAAATCACCATCAGGCTGGGTGTATTGGAAGCTTATCTCTTCCCATAGTTGCCTGTCTTTGTAAAACTGGTTGTAGGTTTCCTCGACAGCGGGTTTAAAGAACCTCTTGTATTTGGTTTTGGAGGTGGCAGCGGGTTTCTGTGATGAGGCCGTAGTGTGTGGAACAGTTGTTTTCCTAATGAAAGAAAAAAGAATGTGAAAGAAAATAAAGCAAAGGAATCTTGGAAGCAAAGACTGTATAAAGAATTCATAGAAAAAAGATAGCAAAGTGAAGAATGGGGTGGTAGAATAGTTGGCCTTATATAGCTGTTTCTCTCCACTGCCTTGGCAGGCACGCTGTCAATGGGCGACAATTATTGGGGCACGAATAACGGGGTTCTAGCCATTACACAGATATTCGTTCCACTCGCTAGGGCAAATATAGCAATTGTGGCTAGTAGTTATGCTTATATGCCTTGGGCTGCCTTGGCCGCTATTTGGGCCTCTCCTTTATACTTTCATCTTTCTTGGTCCTTCCTTCCTTCCTAACCTGAAATAAAATAAATACGTGAATTAAAAATTAAATCTATTCCTAATACATAAAAATAAAATAAAAAAATTAAAATTAAAATAATAATAATAATAATTAGGTTATGTTGGGCCGCGCTTTTCCCAAGCATAACCACTTTCTGAGGGTCTTTGTGTTTGGCTAGATGTTTGGGCATGTCCTTCCCCTCCTCAGGTGGATGTTGCTGCCAACCTTGTTGCCCTGGCGGGACATACACCAAGAAGACAAATAGACTTTTTAAGCAAATAAATAAAAGAGATTTAATGTGCAAAAACTAAATAGTAGTGCAGAAATTCAAACGTAGTTGTTGTTGCCAATCCCTGTCAACGACGCAAAAAACTTGTAGAGCGTTTGGGTGTTCTCCATTTATGAGCGCAAGTGCACACTCTTGTCAAGTTATAGTATAAAATATATCGTCTCCCACAGGGATTGAAATAGCTCCTATGAATGGTTTCCTGCACAAAGATTTAGTAAATGCGCCATTAAATCTCAAGATGTGGAAATATAAAAACACAAGTAAAGATAAAGATAGTAATGAGAGGAAGGATAGGGAGAGACTGGGCGATAAGCCGGGTAAGACAAGTGCAGCTTAGTAGCTTTTGGACTGTATTGTAAAGCTTGAGTATGTTTTACGCTGCCACAAATTGCTGCCTCGGCGGGTAAGGCGGGCGGCAAACTACGACCCTGTCACGTGATGGCAGTATGTCACTGCCACTGCAGGGGTGTGTACTGTCTCGGCAGGTGGAACGGACAGAAGTCCTAGAGGCAAGTCTAGAAGACATTCCAAGTTCGGCATGATAGTCGACAATGATCCCTTCTATTTCTAGGTTAGGATGCTCGAGATTGCTTAACTTGTGGACTAGTGTGGAACCAAATTAGACAACTCGGTTTTTAATCCCTTTTAGCCGCTGAAACTTGTGGACTAGTGTGGAACCAAGTTAGTCATGCCTTTGTGAGTTGTGACTGTGCTTAACCCTTTCGTGAGCCTTGCACTTTCGTGCTTGACAAATGGATTTTCTCTTTAACTGAATGGTGTAGACTAATTGAACGAACAAGAAGCATAGATTAAGCAAACTCAGAACTTTATTGAAAACAACTCAAAACTATGCAACCGTTTCCACAAATTACTTTACATACACGCGCCTAAACCCTAGGAGAGTTGGTCCGTGACCCCCAACACTCTAACTTATCTAGCTATTCCCCCATCTATACTCTCTTCAGCAGATGTCGTTGATTTCTCACGACATGCCCCTATACCCTTACATACATTGGGTATATATAGGGCTCATGACCTAAGTTGAGTCCTCATTGAAGTAAAAGTTCTAAAAGTAAATTGCATTAAATACAGACTTCTTTATGCTTTAAATACAGACTCTTTGGACGTTGCCTTCTTCTGCAAGTAAGGATAAGTGCTCCTACTTATCGATCTTGAATCAACTCTACCGACCGCTACAAGCTTAAGGAAATTGCAAGACTGGGCTCATTGGGCTTAGGAAATTGTCCTCTTGAAATCGCAACCCATCTTGGCTAAGTAGGTGTAACTCCTGCCCGAGCAGCACATGGCGGCATTACTGCTTCGGCAGCGTCCTTGGCGGCATCTTGAGCTGCTTCAGTACAGCTCTTTTGGTTCAAACTCTCTTTCCTGGTCCTGTCCTTTCCTCTCCTCTCCTAGCTATAGCACCTAAAAAGATAAACTAAACAGTAACTTTTCTCAACCAAATATGAAATATTCAAAAAAGTATGGTGTAAGAGAAAATATTTCTATAATGCATGCAATACACCTAAATATGCCTAAATGAGCTTGAGAACAACGATAATAAGGGCATGAATGTGTACAAAATATAGAACTCGTTGACACTCTATAGTATGCTTCCCGATTCCAGATAATTTAGCAAACATGCCTTAGAAACAAAACATACATTCTAAATGTTGCCTATAGTTGAGAATTTCTAGCTAGAAACTAACATCAAGTTATGCCCGTTTGACAACAAATGCATAAAGGTTACCGTAGTTCATACATACCTCTCCTCTGAAACCATCAATTTTGTGTGAATGCTTTGAGGAAATTTTCCAAACTTAATGAAGAGCGAAAAATCATGCAAATAATAGCAGGTGAGATCATTAGTCAAGGGTAAAGATATATAATAGCATTGATGCAACACTACTTTTCTTTTTCGTATCTAAAATGGAACCAAAAGAAAAAAAATGAATAAGTGAAGAGTAAGCAATTGAATTAATTTGGATAGATAATAATATTGAAATATAAGAACACATGTGTAATAGCTGCAATTGCAATACCCCAAACTATGATTCAAGTTAGAAAAATATCCTTGAACTATACACTAATATACAAGTATTTTTAAGTCTCACATCTCTAACATACCATAAACAAAATTCAAGGGTGGCAATAAGATGTAAGTACATAAAAACATGTAAACATACTTACCTGGACGAGGTCAATGTGTGATCATAAAGACTCATGGCCTAGGGTAGTGACTTCCATTGCATTTAGGAGGGGTGCTGCTCTAAGGTCTCCCCAAGAGGGAAAGCTTACGTCTTAATTTGTGGCAGCAGGGGCTTGCGTTCGCGCTACCCCTACTAATCTAGTTCAAACTTGAGCATTAAAATTACTGCAGAGTATGTAGGTTTTCTGGAAATAATAGAAAATTATGAAATTTTTTCTACTGCAAATAGAACAATCCTCTTGATCCGTGAAATACAGGTAGCTTGGTGAACTAGTTTTGTAAAACGTAAACGAAAGAACCTAGTGAGAATTTCTTAAATTGCATTTATCTTCAATTGGAATTTGGTTGAATTGTATAAAATTAGTTAGGAGATGATACATGTGATCGAAAAGATTGTCACTCTTGTTTTTATTTGTTAATGTTTTAAACGGAATTGGAATCCAAGTTTTATTTTTAGTTAATTCTGTTCAGGTTGCTTGGTAGCAACACTAGGAGTTTTTTTGGAAAATTTATTGCACATTATATACAAGCTTTAGTAGGTACAAAGAGCCCCCCCTAACTGAAGAAGGAAAATCACACTCTGATTAAAGGTACGTAATTCATCGACCATGCGTGAGATCTTGTCTCCTTTGTGCTAAGGAAACAAAGGTACGAGCCTATGGAACAGATCCTGTTCAAGTATTGGATGTTCATTTAGTGTGGGCATCGTTATTTGGAATGTATTTTTTGTTTCTAGCCACCTTTGCAAAATTATCTGGAATCGGGATGCATACAATGCCTGCTCGTTAACTCCTAATTAGTAGCTTTTGAATTTTATGTGACATATGAGGTTTATTATTTTCCATTGATGTTGTGAAGACGAGAACCAAAGAATAAGGCAATGAACATGGGATGCCATTGGCAAGAAGGGATCTGAGCTGACTAAAGTTTGTTTTCTCTCTTTATTTCTCGAAGATAAGTCGACAAGCGTGGTTCATCATTCATCCATCCTCGATCTTGAAATTGGTAGTTTCTTTACAATTCACCCTTATCTATAAAGTATTTATACGCTCTTAATTGTGGCTAATAGCTTAATTCTTGCATGGATTGATAATGTAGGGCATCTATATGGAGTACCCACCGTGCTTCATTTGATCAAAAACCACCTCGATTATGGCTTTAGTCTTTGTTAGTCGAACTTGGATTCGTTGTGCTACCAACAATTATTTGGTGCAACAATGTTGGTGTTGTTTATCTAACTCCGAACCTAGTTTTTCATACTCGCTCAAAACATATCAAACTCAGTTATCATTTTGTGAGGGAACAAGTTCAACTTAGGAAAGTAGATTTTATCATTGATCTCCTACACCTATACATTGTGATGGACACATGATTTAATGTTAGGGAGCGAACTAATAAAATTTTAGGAGGGGCGAAAATAGATTTTCAATAGAAAGTACATAGAAAAATTCTAAAAAGTTTCTAAATCATGTACGAATTTCAAATTTTTAGGGGCGACTGCCCCTTCTAGGTTTATCCCTAAACTTGTAAGTTCGATCTGCAATACAATATCTTTTCTTTTTTGAATATTTATGTGTGTGTATGGTTCTTAATTTAACGGCTAACCAGTGCATTGTTGGGGGTCTACTTCACCTTTTTTTATACCAAATATCACCTGATATAAGAGGAATATTGTTATAATATCAAAATAAATACACGTGCAAATTCACCAGCTTCCCATGTGCTGTGCAGGAAAAATGTAGTCATTTTGTCGACATCCAGATATATAATAATCAAGGATACATCGAGGGGTGTTCTTCATATTTTTTTGTATTTGCTATCGATGATCTAAGTTCATCCCCTTAAATTTTGTAATTTCACACCCTTGAATTTTTAATATAATTCCTTAACAGTTCACACCCCTAACATAAAATTATGTGTTCATCCATGATAAAATAGCTCATCCGACTTAAATTCAAATCCCATATCGAAAGAACAAGCAAAGAGTGAGGTAGAGGTTTATTCTCATGCTCGTACTACCAAGTTGGAGGAAGTGATGGTTGAAACCACTAATAACCTGAATGGTATGAAGTAAGGATGGTTCTAAACACGTGCAATAGGTGTGATTGTATAGGTTCCCTAGAAAATGAGGGCCTTAAAATGAATTAAATTAAATGATTACAAGGGAAAACAAAATATTAGTTATGGACTAGTAGTAAAATACATGATAAAAATAAAATGTTCTACTTTGTAGATTTTGACTCCTATTATACTATTTTTTTATTCAAAAGTCAGCCTATCACGTACACAACAAACCAACAAATATTTATTTTTAAAAAAAAATTGATGGTCTCATTTTAATAAATTGTGTGTGCCCCCTAAATCTTTGAACCGCCCCTAGTACGAAGTAGAAGCTGTTAGTGTAGTTTTGCCGGGGTGGTTTAGGGTAATGGACACTACTAGTGAGCAGGCGTACAGAAAACATAAATAAAGAACATATAAATTTTTTATACAGTTCGGATGAAAATCTTAATTTTAAGGAGCCTTGCTCAGAACAAATTCATTATATATCTTCGGTACAAATAAATTTGTTGCAGGCCGAGAAAGGTATGAGGTTGATAGCTACTCAAATCCTAGAAGTTATAAGAGCATATACTAAACTTGATTTTAGCCAAAAGGTCGAGAAAGGTATGAGGTTGATAGCTACTCATATTTCATTTATATTTCACCTTAGCCTTTGGTTATGTATTCGATATGGAATTTGGAATAGGCCAGAACAACAGTTACTATATATCCTGGCTATGGACAAAATTTTATGAGTTTTTTCCTGCACAACACATAGGAATGGGTAGGGGTGTAAACGAACCGAGCTTGAACGAACAAAGGTATGTCCGTGTTCGTTTATTTATTTTTAAAGGTGTTCGAACTCGGTTCGTGTTCGTTTAAGTTTTTAATAGCATGTTCGAGCTCGGTTCGTTTATATTTTGGTGCGTTCGGGCTCGGTTCGTTTAACGTTCGCGTACGCGTTCGTTTAACGTTCGCGAACATGTTCGTCAATTTGTTCGTTTAGTGTTCGTGAACATGTTCGTTTAGCGTTCACGAACATGTTCGTTTATATATGTTCGCGAACATGTTCGTCAATTTGTTCGTTTAGTGTTCGTGAACATGTTCGTTTAGCGTTCACGAACATGTTCGTTTATATATGTTCGCGAACATGTCCGTTCAGCGTTCACGAACATGTTCGTTTATAATTTCTAAAATTTAACTAAACGAACAAACAAAAATTAAATAAAATAAAACCAACATAAACTTTACATCATTAACTTATATAACCTACCACAACAACAAAATAAAAGTTTAAAAAAGTTAAATTAAGACATGATCATTTAGTAACATTCACTAATATTTTCATCCTAAAACATCCACACACACAAAAAGAAACATCCATGAGCATTTTCATCCCAAAATACTTGTTATTCTATCATAATCGACTTCTTTTCATTTGCTTGGGTCTTTGTTCCTTAGGCTTCTGCTCCTCCGTTTTTCTTAGGAGTGTAAATATCACAATCATCATTCACAATTTGCCAAAAGAAATCAAATGAAAAATTCATAACAAACATCCAACATTATATATAGGTATAAAACACATGCAATATAATTCTTTCAATGTCAAGAATAGCTTTTCTTGGCAAGATAAATAAAGAATGCAATAATAGCCACTTTTGTGCTTAAGAACTCATCGATTTGTTTAAGAGTTTGCTTTCGATCCTGTTTCAAATAGTAGGGTAAAAAAGTAAGGCACAAGATACTTAATGTTCAATTAAATTTGTGGGGAAAAAAAGACTCGAATAGAAGTGGAGACATACCTCTGCAAATGGGAGCTTCTTGCTCAGAAGTTGAATAATGACAGCTGATCCCACAAGTTGAAATACAATTTCTATCTGAAGATGATGGGAGAAAACTACAATATGAGTTGTTTTGATGAAAAATATCCAAGCACTATATTAAGAAGCTATTAGAAGGGACTTAAAAATTATATCGAACTCTTCCTTTTTCTTGAAGTACTCATGTACAACACATTTTCAGAAATGTATATAAGGACATGTTCCTCCAAGGACCATCCAAATGCATAACAACTTGGAAAAAGTGGAGCCAAGTAACATTGCTCAAACACCATACCTCTGAAATTTCTAATAAGCCTGATCTAATGCTCTACACATATATTTATAAATTATCAATAATATTTAATTGTAGAAGCTCCATTTCAATAATTTCCTAAAATCTCAAGAAAGTAGCATGGCAAATGTCTATAATCTGAATATAAAACCATCCAGACAAGAACTTACATTTCACATTAAATTTTCAACATCCCTTTCGACAATAGGGATGAGAAAGGGAGAATTAAGGGAAGGATAGAAGTTTTTTTTTGTCAGAAACAAATTCAATCAAGAAGTAAACGAGATTAAAAAATGAGAACTTGCATATCTAGCCAACAATGTCAATGTTTCTTGTTTCTAGGCCAAAAAGAACTTATTAGACAGAGTACTCGATTAGCCTACAAACATCCTTATTGATTTCATCACAGATTTGTATGCATGGCGCTATCCTTATTTTCATCTAAATGTTATGACCACTTAAAGATGTTCGCATCAAAAATATCTGTAACTCTTTTTTTGACCTTAATGAAGGATGATATAGCCTTACACTGAAAGCAGTATCTAAGTTTGAAAATGCACTTCAATGCAATCCTTTGTGCATGTAGGCATAATGAATTTGGTTTCAAAGATGTGCATATTTTTAAGGTTCCCGATGACCAAATAATTATAATTTGGAATCAGAAAAACTTAAACCTAAACATAAACATGAATCTAATACTCACCCAACACACACGAGTGGAGGAAAATTCCAGAGAAGATGAAAGGACGACGACACAAAGATTCGAATGAAAAAGTGAGGTTTTCGATACCTTAAACCGTCAACGATGAACGAAGAGGGTGGCGGCAAACGGTGGCGCAAGAGAGAACCAAAAGGTCGGTGGTCGGAGGTTAACCGGAAAAAAGGTGAGGAGTGTTTATTTTCAGAGGGATTTGGGGGAGGGGTGCGGCTACAAATATTATAAATTAGGGAAAAGGGTGGTAGGGGTTATAATATGGTTTATATACCTTGAACTTAGGGTTATAAACGAACATAAACGAGCTTTTAAACGAACATAAACGAGTTTCTAAACGAACATAAATGAGCATATAAACGAGCTTCTAAATGAACATAAACGAGTATATAAACGAGTTTCTAAACGAACATAAACGAGTTTGTTCGTGAACATAAACGAGCCGAACACACCTATGTTCGTGTTCGTTCGTTTATTAAACGAACACAAAATTTTTGTTCATACTCGTTTATTTAGCTTAATAAACGAACATAAACGAACGTTATACAAACGGTTCACGAACAGTTCGTCGAACGCTCTGTTCATTTACACCCCTAGGAATGGGATGCCAATGAATCTGCAAATGAAAATGTAACCTCCTAGACCCGCCTATGCGTTAGTACGGATCCTAGGAAGTCACATTAGGGCCACCGGAGCGACCCACGTTAAAGTTTCAAATAAATAAATTGTTAAACCATTTAAAATCATAAATCAAGTTTTGACTTAAAATACAATTCCAAAAAACATTCAGACTACAAAATAGAAACTATGATACAAATTGCTAAAACAAGTTTTAGACTCAAATATGAAACAAGATGTGACATACATGCCCCCTAATTACACATGTACCGTACTCCGCAAGCAAAGCCGTAGAAACTCCTATACGACGTTGAAAGCTGCGACATGGTTGATCTTCTAACCTGTGATGGTAAAAACAACGTGAGCTTCGAAAAGCTCAGTAATACAAAACTACCCGAGGATGCTATAGGAAACATACATGTATAAGGCAAAGCGTAAAGCTAACGTAAAGTTTCAGGCATCCACAGATTTTGATTATGATTCGATATTTCAATGAAACATTATTTTTTGACTATGACAAATTGTTCTATTCAATCACTGAGTATCATGCGGTAATCCCTATGGCACAAAAGTTCAGGAGATGTATAGATTTCAGAAGTTGAATCAAATAGTTTAATTGTTTAATTAAGTGTAGATTAGACGAATATTAAGTGTTTTAGATATGGTACATTATTTCAATAGGGTGGATTTCAGAATGGGTCAGAAGGTTTTATTTAATCATCTAACTACCCTTCAACTGAACTTCAGTACGCAGTTCCCTAGCTTTGCATCTATACATGTGTTAATCTAGGCCCAATGGGCGTAGATACCGACTTAAGGGGTTATCTTAGGTCCCAAAAGGCGTAAAAGCTTAATAGAATGTGTAAGAGCATAACAGAACGCATAAGAGTGTAACAGAACGCCTAACTAAAAGGGGTGTACGCACAGATGTTTGTTAGAAACTTCTCGTGTCGTCCCAAAGATACCCCATATAACAGTCTCGAGCGATAATCGTTATATCAGAAATTAGTATCAGTACATCAGGAATCAAAGTACAGATCGTTGTTTAATTAATAGATTCAGAGTATCAGGACCCATGAATCAGGTATACTCATATCAGATATCAAGAACCAAAGGTCATATTTTTACTTCAAATAACAAGATCACTTCGGATCAAAGTGGATAGACTTGATTTCTGATCAAAGAGGTTAGTCATGTATACATAGTACCCAATAAATGGTCCGAATTATAACGCAGAGGTCTTTGACAGACATAGAAGGGAGATACTGAACTGTAGTCCATTCAAGGCTAAATTCAATAATCAATGACCTTATTCGAAGGGATTCGATAAATATCGACTTTACCCAAGTATTCAGGAATTAAACCCCGAGATCATTTAGAATTTCCGGCATAACATGATTATACAGAAATTTAGATATATCAAGGGAATTCCAGTCAATGTTACTCAGAAGGTGTATTTTGGTCATTTTAACTCATAAGGGTAAATTCGTAATTAGACTATCAGGTAAAAGTAGTGACGTACGGAGTTTAGAATTTCTGGTTAATTATCAGGTTTTCGAGTCCCTTTGAACTAATCGCAAACTGTTGCGTGTAAAAGTGTCTATCGCAATTGTAGTGCAAGTGTACACGACGCAAGTAGTAAAGTGATACGAAGTATTGGATATCGTCTCCACAGGGACTGGGCTAATAGCTTCACCTCGAGTTACTGCACGAAAGTAAAGAAAATATTCAAGATGTTTGTCACAAAAATAATAAAGAAAACTTAAATAAAAGAGTAGAGAAATCAAGATAGAGAGAATGGGCTGGTATTGAATTGCTTAATAGTGCAGGTATTGCTAAGTCTAGGAAATCCAGTTCTGTTGTCGTCCCCGTCGCGGCAGCAGTCTGTTGCTTGTCGCGACAGCGAACACACAACTGTGTACTTCAAGTTTGGCAAGAATCCCTGCTGTGCCTTGGCCTATCCCTAGGTCCAAGTCTGTCGATGATCGCGTCTTTGATGATACCTCCCGGTGTGAATCAAGGGATGAACACCGATGTTGATGAATTCTTCTTTAGCCACTTAACCTCGTCCTATCCCTAGGTCTGAGATAGTTCAACTATAAACTAGAGAACTCGCACTTATTCCTTTCGTATACTTAACTCTCTCGATATTAAGTAAATAGATAACCTCACAATGCTCTCCCGATGCTCTTGTAAGATGTTAATAACCAGAATAAGAGAACTTGAAGTTTATTTTATTGAACTAAAAATTCCTAAAACAAAAACAACCCTTGCAACTACTTTACAAAACAACTCGTGGCCCTAAATGAAATTTAGAACATGTTGAGGGAAGGAAAACGGCTAGGGTTTGGGAAGAAGGCTAGAGAATGCGTGATATCCCCCCTAGGTCGAAATACATGCCCTTATATAGGCTTTGGGTCCAAGTTTTCTATAATAGCAAGAATACAACTTTAAATTAAAGTACAACTCTAATAAAGACTAAATCTTCAGATAATCTAACTTTAAATCGTCCTCCTTCTTGCTTGGGATTTTCTCTCCTTGAACTTTGGGCTTGGCATTCCTTCCGATCTGGGGCTTGGAAAAATATAGTGGTTTTACACGACAGACGGGCTGAATTTTCTCTATCTGTCGAGGTCCATTTTGCTTCTTCTCCTCAAAACTGTTGTCGTCCTCTGCTGTCACGGCGGCAACCATGGCAGCATCGTCCTCCTTGACTGCTCATCCAGTTCCAGCTCTTATGCTTCACTGCCCAGCGCCTGCCTCTTCTATCTGCTACAGCAGCAACCTACAAAAGCAACCAATTTCAGTAAAAACTGTGCCTTTTAATATATTTGTGATGTTTAACTATAAACTGACCTAAATACAATAAATAATGCTTGAATGCAGCAGAAATATGGGTTAAATAGGGGGTAAATAATAGAACTTTTACACACTTAACACAAACCATCGCACAAGGTTTATTATTTAACCGGATCAGTACACCGCAGATACTTACTTCTCAGAATTGACTACATTGTATAAAAAAAGCTCGTCTTCGCCAAGCAACCACTGAACATACAACGAGAAATTGAACATGTATTCAAATGGTATTTCCCAAGTAATCAGACATGTGTAATGCATCTAAACTCGATCCAAATCATCGAATACACACGAAGAACAAGTTGCTCTTACCATAGACCTAGGTACTTTCTCCAAATAACATGAACATGCCCTTATATGGTATTCTTCCAACATCATAATAGTTCCCGAAACGACCAACCAACAAGTGTCGTGTATTACCACTTTCAGGACTATTTCCTTTGCTTGGCTTTATTGATAATTCTCATTCCAAGTCTTAGATGTATTTTCAGTCACCTCGATGTCCGAATGTGTTTAAATTATTCAGAGCCTCTCGGTTCTTCCAACTATTCATTCATTTCAGATCTCGATGGTATATCCATCATTTTAGATAGTTGACAGTTAGTACCCGAAAATATTTTGGTCTTTTAGTCATTACATTCAGTCCGACCAATTCAACCTCTTCGATGTTTTCAATCCTCTTTTGTCAAGCCGGCCAGTCCGATATTTTACGCCACTTTGATTAGTTCAGATATATGAATATACATATATATATATATATATATATATATATATATATATATATATATATATTTGTGGAGTTATTTTCAAAGATTAAGAAAGATTCAATACAATCCAAGTGCTCTACAATTCAAAGATTTAAGCTTTGATCCACAACTTTTTCAAGTAAATCGAGGTTTTCATATGAATAAGCTACTTTACCAGATTTGGTGTAGATTCCCAGATTATTTTGCTGTCAAAAGTATTTTTTCCCTTCTTGCGCCTCAAGGGCGTTTCCGCAATTTTGTAACGAGGCATTTCGGAAGTTATATCATTAACAGACAATCAGATTTAGAGAATAGCAGTCTTATTAATTTTTCCTGGATATCAGAAGTTCTTATAAGTCCCATATTTTCCTAACCGAGTAATCCAGTTTTACCTAAGTATTACTTTTTTTCTGAAATTAACGTGACTTTAACAAAATTTATCATATACTTAACATGATCATGCAGTCAATTGTCGGATACTTACATGTTCCATAACACATACAAGAGGTAGTAGTGTATTACCTTAACTTCGAGCTACATCTGGTCGATTCATGATACCCAATCTGATTGCACTCAAACCCGAATTCAACGTCCATCAACAATTCGTATTCAAGGAACTATGAGTACCTTCAATTACACAAATTTCCATTCAAGTCCTTATTCATAGTACCCTTAACTAAATAATTAAATACATAAACAAGTTTGGGTTCAAGGTCAGATTCAGAAGCTTTCGGGGTCAGAATTTTGTGAAACGAGCTTCGAAATCGAACTCAGGACATCGAAAAACATAAAATATGAGTTTTTAGAAAATTTAACTTTTTGTGTTAAAGTTAACGCTGATGTCATCATCGGTCAATGTTGATGTCATCAATCAACAGTTAACCGAGTTGACTCGGATTGGTCGACTCACTGAGTTGACTCGGACGGGTTGACTCACTGAGTTGACTTGGACGGGTTGACTCACTCAGATGACTTGGACGGGTTGACTTGGGTCGGGTCAACGGGTTGGGCAGACGGATTTGGGTTTGGGCTCAGACCGGTTGGTCGGTTCAGACCATAGCTTGAACCGGTTCACTTACCCCAAATGTGCCAGTCACTGAGAGGTTGCCGGAAAAGTCACCGGAGGTTCCCTTCAATGTCAATTCTATCAAAAATCAAGAGATTATCAAACCCATAATCATATTTATCCCAAAACCCAGTCAAACATGCTGAAATTTGGCCGGAAATTACTTAAAAAGCTAAAAACACGTAGGAAAGCTTGAAGCTCCGAGGAACGTTTTACCGGCGTTGGACACATGATCGATAAAGGGGTATTTGCTCCCCTCTGCACACTGAGCACGCCTACACGGTCGACGCGCCTTGCCGAAGATGGAGGCGGTCGGAACGGAGGAAAAAATAGAGGCGGGTTCAAGAGGGATTTTGTCGAGGCTTCAGCTCTATCTCTACGACGAACGACTATCGTTCACGGTAAGTGGAGCATTAGGCTGGGGTTTGGGTGTGGCGGCGAACACGATGAAGGTGGCGGTGTCACGCACGGAGCAGCGGTGAGGGCGGTCGCGGATTTTGCACATTATATACACCAAAGGACCCCCTGAATGAAGAAGGTAGATCACTCTGATCAAAAGTACGTAATTCTTCAACCAGACGATCACGTCTACTTTGTGCTAAAAGAAACAGAGGTAGGAGCCTATGAAACAGATCATGTTTAAGTATCAGATGTTCATGCGGTGTGGGCATCGTTATTTAAAAGGTATGTTTTTGTTTCTAGGCTCCTTTGCAAAATTATGTGGAATCGGGATGCATACAATGTTGCTCGTTAACTCCTAATTAGTAGCTTTTGAATTTTATGTGATATCTGAGGTTTATTACTTGCAATCAATGTTGTGAAGACGGGAACCGGAGATTAATGCAAATAACATGGGATGTCATTGGCAAGAAAGGAGTTGAGCTGACTAAAGCATGTCGTCCCTCTTTGTTTCACGAAGATAAGTCGACAGACGTGGTTCATCATTCATCGATCCTTTATCTTAAAATTGGTAGTTTCTTAGCAATTCACTTATCCGTAATATAACTTTTACCTTGAATATTCGAGGTTACATTTTATCAGTTATATAACAAAAAAAGGCAGCTTCCACTTAACAGCAGAAAACACTCCACCTTTACCCGCAGGCCGCAACCTCAAGTCATAGGTGTGTATTTATCTTCGTTTTTCAAGGCACATTGCCAATGTATAGGAGTTTGTTGCTACCGCATATATCCCAAATCGGTTGGAGAATAAATTGACAAGTATTGCATATGTTATAAAATGGAACTAACAAGGATTGTTTTAAATATCTTTGCGCTTGGGGCAATGATGCAACTAGTGAGGTTCTAATCGAGGCGCGTCTATTGCTGGTTGAAAACTATTTCCAAACCCCCTCTTAGACCTGGGTTCATCCATGGCCTTTGAGAATTTTTGGAAGGGCTCCCTCCGGGGTAAAGCCTTACAATTCTTAGTTACAAAATTTTTCTCAATTTTTCGAGTACTTACTTTCCAAATAACATTTTTTTCATTCTAATCTAAGACTAATTGCAGTTTCCTCTGAATAGGGGTGTTTATCGAGCGAATTGAGTAATGCTTGACTAAAAATCTTGTTAACATTCTTCAAAATACAAGTCTAATGCAATTGGACATTAGTCAGAGTCCTATTCTTAGAGAACATTGCATAATGGAGTCCGAGGAGGATTGGCTGAAAGTTTCACACATTCCTAGCAATATCATAATCGACGGCCTATGCATTCAAGTAAACATCACTTGTGTTGTAGAGTTTGGGGTATTGCAATTGCAGCCATTACACATGTGTTTTTATATTTCAATATATATTATCTGTCCAAGTTACAACCATATTCAAGTGTAAAATTTGCCCAAATTTAAGATACTATAGTCATTACAACATAGGGATGAGCATTTTACCCGGACCCGATGGGTTCTGACTCGACCCGATCAGGTCGGATTTTTGTTAAGTGCAAACTTGGGTCGTATTCGAGTTTAGGGTGGAAAATACCCGACCCGGGACTAATAGTGTAATTTTCCTTACATTTTTAGGGATATTTATAATAATACCCCATATATATACATACTTTTTATAATTAAGTCCTTAAAATTGAATTTTTATTTATAATTTAGCCATTTAAATTATAATTTTTTTACAATTAAGTCCCTTAAAATTATTTTTTACAATTAGGTCCCTAAAATTAATTTATTTTATATAGGTCGGGTTGGGTTTCAGATTTAGTATATTTATTTTCGAGTTGGGTCGGGACGGATTTTTTAAAGAATATGTTCGGGTAGGGTGCGAGTTTAGGGTATTTATTTACGGGTCGGGTTCGGGTAGGCCAAAAATCCGACCCGTGCCCATCCCTAATACAACATCATATAGCTTATGCATACTTCTTCACAATGTCCATCTAAACATGTTATTGAGAGAAGGATAAAAGGAACACAAGTTTTGTGGATTGTCTATCAAAAAAAGGTTTTTGTGGATTTAGGCTTTAGCACGCTATGGCTCTGTTTGGCAATTAACGGATATCTGATAGCGGATAGCAGATTACATTAGCTGATTTGACTAGCAGATTGCATTAGCTGATTGTATAAAAGTGTTTGGTAAAATTAATTGATAACTGATAGCTGTTTGATTATTTGAACGAGCAAAATGACATATAAGGACATGATTATATTTGATACTTGTTTGAATAATTTATTAGTTATTAACATTTTGTATTTATTAATATTAGTTAAATTATGAAAATTATATTATCAATATCATTACTAAACATATACGAAGGATGTACATATTACTTTTTTTATTTGTGAAATTATATTTTTAATATAATTTTAATTCTTACTAAATTTAGATGTATATATTAATTTTTTTATTTTATGAGATTATATTTTGAATATAATTTTATTAATCATTAAATTTAAATGTATATTAATTTCTTGTATATGAAATTATATTTTAAATATTATTTTAATAATTATTAAATCTATATTTATTTATATATTAATTTCTTATTTATGAAATTATTTTTTATTACAATCCTCTATTTACCAAACATCTTAATTAACGAATTTGACTGGTCAAACATTTAAAAATACTTCAAACATCTAATTTTAGCTCAAAAACATCTAATTATCTTGAAACTACGTAGTTATTTGTTGATGTATTACACTAACTCCATTCGTAGCTTTATCAAACCAATATGTTTATGATTTTGTCAACATTTATACAAAGTTGCAGTAAATATGAAAAATATAGAACGTATCAAACGAACAACAAAGTATTGAGCACAAACTCTTAATCTTTAAAGATGATTTAAAATTCTCTGTGACGGTTAAGTCTGCAGTTTTTGCACGCCTTTTTTCTGCATCTTTGCACGCTTGTAGGAGTTTGATTCTTGTTCTCCGGTGATCTTATGAATTAGTTTATGATGGATTCAGAATTGGCAGCGTTATCGATTGAAGATGGTGAGGAGGAGGTTCTAGAACTCCCACCAGAAATTACAGAAGTGAAGGAAGATTATTCTTTGTGTTTGGTTGGTAGATTCCTCACGACAAGCGTAATTCATTTTCTATCAATGAGGAACACCCTTGCAGATCTCTAGCATCCTTTAGGTGGAGTCTCCATCACTGATATTGGAGACAAAAGAGTTTGCTTCCGTTTCTACAATGAAGTAGATTTTGATAGAGTTCTAAATGGTTGTCCCTGGTTCTTCAACAATCATCTTCTGTTGGTAAACAAAATAGAGAAAGAGGATGATCCTCTTACTGTTCCATTGGATACTGCAGTGTTTTGGATGCAGGTACATGACTTGCCTACATGATTAATGTCTGAGATAATGGCAAGACAACTTGGTAATTTTGTGGGGCAGTTTGTGGAATATGACTCAAAGTTGATCTTGTCGGGGAGGAAGCAATTCATGCGAGTTAAGGTCTGTATTAACGTGCTTTTGCCTCTTAAACGTAAAAAGAGAATTGCTTTAGGGAAGGATCGCAGCACTTTTGTGAGATTCCAATATGAGAAACTTCCGATTTTCTGTTTTATCTGTGGAAAGGTAGGTCACGGAGAGAATTTTTGCCCCCTACGCTTGACAATTCCCCCGAACGAGGTGGTTTTCGGATGGGACATTTCTTTACGTGCTCTAATGAGAAGAAGCTCTCCAGCACTGAGTCCGTGGCTGAGGGAGAAGGTTACAGGCCTCTCTCTCCTGGAAGCAAAAGCTGTTACGCAGTTGCATGGGCAGATGAAAATGCATGGGCCATTATTAGGATTGGGTTCCACCTCACGTGGGATTCCATCACGTATGTTTGATATAAATGCTCAACTTAAAGGCATAGCACCGGACGGTAACATGGAATTGGGATCTGATTCAGAAGAACATCCACTGAACATTCAGGATGGGAAGAAAAGGCAAAGAATGACTGGAGAGGGAGTAGCAGTTTCGGGAAATGAAGATCCTGCTGCACCTGTAGAGACTAATGACATATCGGCTAGCTCTGCGATGCAGGGCAGCCGGCAGCCATGAAGATCCTTACCTGGAACGTCCGTGGTCTGGGGAAGACACGGACGGTTAACCGTCTCAAAAACTCGTTGAGACGTAATAATCCCCAGGTTTTGTTTCTTATTGAAACGAAACTGAATGCTCGTCGAATGGAGAAGGTTAGACATAGATGTGGATACAAATTCGGGATTGATGTTGGTTCCGTGGGATCAAGGGGTGGCTTATCGATAGGGTGGAAGCCTGAGTGTGACGTTAAATTGCTGAGCTACTCGCAGTACCATATTGATATAGTAATCCAAGAATCATAAACTCTGAAATGGAGATTTACTGGGTTTTATGGAAGACCTGTTGAGCGAGATCGTGAATTATCTTGGAATCTTTTGCGTCAGCTGCATTCCAACCAAAGTATGCCGTGGTTAGTGGCTGGTGACTTCAACGAGATCATGTACTCCTACGAGAAGAAAGGTCGAAGAATCAGGCTAGAGAGAAATATGGTGCGCTTTCGAGATGCTTTAACTGACTGTGATTTAACTGATCTGGGATTCACTAGGACGTGGTTCACTTGGGAAAGAGGTAAGCTTGTTAATAACAATGTGCGCGAACGTCTTGATAGAGCTGTTGCTAATCAAGGTTGGTGGGATATGTTCCCTAATTATTCTGTTTCTCATGAATTGCACACCATATCAGACCATTGCCCTCTGTTAATAAATATGGCAGGCCACATTTTCTCCTATCAAAGGGATAGAACAAGTATGTTTAGATTTGATGCTAATTGGATTATGGAGGATGCTGTGGAAGATATAATTAAGAAGACGTGGGAGGAATCTATTGATGTCCTCACTAAGATTGAAAGATTGGGTAAGAATCTTACCTCGTGGAATCATGATAATCGAAGAAGACTCCACTCAAGAAAGAAACAGCTAACCAGTCGTTTGCAAGAATTGATAAACTCAGATCCGGAGAAGGACAAACTTCAGGAGCTTATAGAGGTAAAACTTGGACTGAATCTGGAGGCAGACAAAGAAGAGTTATTTTGGGAGCAGAGATCTCGATGAAACTGGCTTAAAATGGTGACAAAAACACTTCATTCTTCCATAATTATGCTACATCTCGTAGAAAGCTTAATAAGATTGAAGGTTTGTATAATGATGGTGGGAGATGGCTAGAGTCAGAGTCAGAAATGCTTGAGTTGGCTAGTGATTACTTTAAAAATATTTTTACAACTTCTTCCCCCAAACGATGCAGCTACCATACTGGAAAAAGTACAAACCAAGGTAACTATTGAGATGAACGATAGACTATTAGCACCGTTTAGCGCAGAGGAAATTTGGCAAGCTGTCAAATGCATGGCACCAATGAAAGCTTGTGGTCCTGATGGGTTGCCGGCTTTATTTTATCAGAAATATTGGCATATAATTGGAGCAGATATCACCTCTTTCTGTCAATCAGTTCTGCATGGAAATTCTAGTGTCCAAAATATAAACAATACTCTAATTGTGCTGGTCCCTAAGATAAAAAAGCCTGAGTACATGGTTCATTTTAGGCCTATAAGCCTTTGCAACGTCTTGTATAAGATCATTGCAAAGTCCATGGCAAATCATTTCTCTTCGATGCTGGATGTCTGTATTGACGAGTGCCAAGGTGCTTTTATCCCAAACAGGCAGATATCGGACAACATAGTTGTTGCTTATGAAATCTTAAATGTGATGAAGAAGAGAAGGCATGGGAACCAAGGATCTTTTGCACTAAAAGCTGATCTAAGCAAAGCTTATGATCGTGTGGAGTGGCTGTTTTTAGAGAAGATGCTTCTAAAGCTGGGTTTTGCTGATCGTTGGGTAAAATTGCTGATGGATTGTGTATCAACGGTCTCCTATTCTGTGGGATTGAATGGGATTGCTGGGAATAAATTCATTCCAACTCGAGGCATCAGGCAAGGCTGTCCACTGAGTCCTTATTTGTTTTTAATTTGCGCTGAAGGCTTGTCAGTTTTGATGAATAATGCAAATAGATCAGGAAGTGTTAAAGGTGCAACAATTGGACATGAAAGGCTTTCGATAGGACATCTATTATTTGCAGATGACAGTATATGTTTTGCTCAAGCAACTATCGAGGGTGCTTTGAACATGAAGGCTTTGCTGGAAACCTATGGCCGAGCATCTGGTCAGAGAGTAAACTATGAGAAATCTCTTGTTTTTTTCAGTGGTAATGTCCCTCAACAAATGAAGGATTCTATTGGTTCGCTGTTAGGGGTAAGGGTGTCTTCTAACCCTGAGAAGTACCTGGGTTTACCAACAATGGTTGGCCGGAATAAGAAAGAAGCATTTGGTTATTATCTGGATAGACTCAATGCTAAGACGAGCAACTATGGAATCAAATTTTTGTCTATGGGCGGGAAAGCAACACTGATTAGAAGTGTGCTACAGGCTATACCAGTGTTTGCTATGTATTGTTTTCTACTGCCTACAACTTTATGCCATGAAATGGAACAAGCCATGTCAAAATTCTGGTGGCAAAATGCTGATTCTAAACGAGGTATTCACTGGAGTACATGGGCATATTTGACACGTTTGAAGCAAGAAGGAGGGCTTGGATTTCGAGACCTTGCACAGTTCAACGTTGCACTTTTAGCCAAGCAATGTTGGAGACTACTTACACAACCAGATACCTTGATGGCTAAGGTATTGAGGGCCAGATATTATCCTTCAGGTGATTTTCTTAATGCCAATCTTGGATCAAATCCATCTTATATCTGGCGTAGTTTATGGAGTGCTAAAGGCCTTCTTAGCAAAGGGGTCAGTTGGCGAATTGGAGATGGAAGAAATGTTAATATATGGGGTGATTCATGGATACCAGGCAAAGATGATGGACGAAATAAAGTTGACAATATAAATATCAATTACACAAGAGTATCCGATCTGATACAGCTTCCCTCTAAAACTTGGAATGTGTCGGTGCTGCAACAGCTTTTTAATGAAGATATTGTGGACATGATTTGTGGTATTCCTTTGCCAAAATCTGAGATACATGATATAATCATATGGCGATACGATGGAACGGGCTCCTACACAGTGAATAGTGGCTACAAGTTGCTGCAAATGGAATGCAATCCAGATTCAGATGCAAGTAACAATATTTTGCATGGTGGATTTTCAAATTCTTATAAGCATTTGTGGTCGATGAAGCTCCCTGAGAAAGTTTAAATAACTATGTGGAGGATTATCAATGATTTTATGCCAACTTTTGACAATTTACAACGACGAAGGTTAAACGTGCAGAATATATGTCCTCTTTGCCACACTCCTGGAGAATCAATAATGCACGTTATGAGGGATTGCCCGTTTTCTCAGGAAATTTATGGCATAAATGGTTTGCAACTAAACAGTCTTAGTGGCGACCTAGCATGGAAGGAATGGGTGCTTACAACCTTTGGACACTTCCAGGAAAAGGAAAGAAAGGTGATGGCAGTGTCGTTTTGGGCAATATGGTATGCTCGCAACAAAGCTGTTCATGAGGAGTATAGTCCTTCCATAAATGAAACTGTGGCTTTTATACAAGCTTTCTTGAGGGAACAGGAGACAATAGATGTCTGCATAGGGCCAAACTTAGACGCAAAATGTGTCTATTGGAAGCCACCGATGGGTGATACTATAAAAGTGAATTTTGATGCGGCATTTGATGTGCAGACCAAGGAGTCAGAATCAGGCGTAATCTGCAGGAATAATATTGGTCTCATCATGGGAGCCTATATAAAAAAGCATTCCCATATAACAAATGCATTTGTGGCAGAGGCCAATGCATGCTTAGTAGCAGTGGAGTTAGCAAGAGATTTGGGATTTCAGGATATAGTTGTTGAGGGTGATTCACTAACAATTGTTAAGAAGGCAAACTCTCGTGTTGATGATCGATCACCAATCACTCCACTGATTACAGACATCAAAGAGGTAGCTAAGGGCTTTCGCACGTGCATCTTTAAATTTGTTCCAAGGGAAGCCAATGTTGTTGCGCACACTCTAGCAAGAGAAGGAAGAACTTTTCCAGAAACTATGTGTTGGGTCGAGGAAGCTCCATTAAGCACAACGAGGGCTGCTGAGAAGGATAGGAGGGTTTTTGAAAGCAATCAAAACCCAGTTGTTGGATAACTATCTGGAATTTTTTCAGCAGCAGTTTCATGTTTTTGCTTGGTTCTTTTATATCTGCATTTTTAGATGCTTCCAAGCGTTCTTTAGGTTTTGCTGGTTTCTTTTACCTTTGGTCTAGGGATGAGTCCTTATCATAGGAGTTTATTTTCTTACATGTCTTATATTTGTAATGTTTTACTCATTCCTAAATAGAATCCAGCTTTTTCAAAAAAAAAAAAGTATTGAGCACAATTGATTTTACGCATAGTGCTAAAAAAATACCTCTGGTGTTTGACTAAATTGTCATTTTGGCATTTATTCTTTTTTTTGAAGCAATTTAGCCCTCAACATTTTATTTTTGATCAAAATGGCCTTTTTGCGAATGAAAACTGCTAGTCAATTGACGATAAACAACTTGAAATGACTTGGCAGAATAACACATCATAAGAACAAAATATTTTATACAATTTTATAAAATTATTTTTTGATTGATGTGTCATTCTGTAAAGTCATCATATTTGCATATATGACACTGCTATCGCAACGTGCACTGCCATGTAGGTTTGACATATCATTTCAAGCTATTTAACGTTGGTTGACTAACAATTTTCATCTGCAGATGGGCCATTTTGACCTAAAATGAAACGTTGAAGGCTAAATTGCTTCAAAAAAAGAATAGAAGCCAAGATGACAATTCAGTCAAACGTTAGGGGCATTTTCTTGACATTATACCTTGATTTTATGGAGTAGAACTTACCATCTAATTTGATTTTGGGTCAGATGCAATTAATAGGGATAGCAACGAGGCGGGACGTGGCGGGTTTTTCGCCGCTCCGAACCCGCCCCAATCTATAAACCCCTAAACCCGATCCCGCCCGCCTCAGATTAAAATATTATTTTAACCGCCCCGCCCTGAAAATTTTAAAAATATTAGTTTTCGTCGACGATAAATGTTAGATTCGACCAAACCATCATCACAATTACAAAATATATGTTTCAAGAGATTTTAAACTTATATAAAAATAAAATAAAGCTCAATTAGATATTTTAAAAGAATAAACTTGAAAAAATAGCTTGAAACCCCTAAAAGTGTTTATATATAGTGGTGTTTTCATATATATATATATATATATATATATATATATATATATATATATATAATTTAAAATATATCGGGGCGGGGTGGGGCGGGGAATTTTCACCTCATACCCGAACCCGCCCCGACTCAATGCATTTTAATACCCGCCCCACCCCTACCCCCAAAATTCAAGAGGAAAAACCTGATCAGGTCGGGTCGGGGCACACCGGGTCGAGTAATTTTACCACCCCTAGCAAGTAAGGATTATTTCCAGCTCTCAATTTTTTATTTGTGAATATCGATTATTCCCTTTATTAGAATTCTGTAGGTGGTATATAAAAAATTAGTTCATAAAAAGTTTTAGACTTGAGTAGCATAAATTTATCTATGTTCAAGTTGAATGGAAATTTCTTATGCAAAAGCTTATGGTACACATAATCAAACAAAAACAAAATGAACTTGCAAGGGATGTCATAAATGTTTTCCAATAAGTATTGATGTATAAGATTTTTTTGGGTAAACTACATAAATGGTCCTATGACTATGCTCTAATTATCTTTTGCATCCTCCAACTATCAAAAGTTACAAACTGGTCCCCTAACTTAAAAAGAGTAACAAATTGGTCCAACGCCGTTAAAAAATTAACGACTGGTGACATGGCAGTTAATATAAATTGATATAATTACATAATTATCCCTTAAGTTCTACAATTATTTTACTTTGACCCTAATTCTAAATAATTAACCTGCATACTTTTAATAAATCTATCAATTTAGTCCATCTTCTTATCTATTTTTCCTCTCATTTAATTCTTCAATACATTTTTAGCTCAAAAATCCATTTAAGAGCCCCAAAAATATAGATTATGCATTTTTTCCCTTGTTCAAAGGAGTGAAGATTGTGCAAACCTAATTGCTCGATTCTTCAAATCATTCTTAAAACCTTAGTGCTTATTCTTCAAATCCGAATTAGACATAAAAAACATATATTTTGAGATTTGAATCAGCAAACATCGAGAAACAAGTAAATCACATGATTCATCCTCCATCTCCATGTCGCTCCTTATTTCTCATTCACCACCACCCAATCCCATAACTCGGCATGGCAAATGGCAACAACGAGTGCCAAAAAATCAAAGGTAGAGATGAATCAATATATAATCAGCTTCTCAAATACATAAATCCCTTACTGGTACATCCTCCAGTCTCATAATTGCATAAAGGGTCCCTACCAATATCATCATCAGGATTGGAAGTGGACGATGATGTATCGTTTTCCTTTATTTGGGTTTGACATATTTTATTTGTATTTGTTATCGATGATCTAAGTTCATATCCCCTAAAATTTTGTAATTTCACACCCCATGAATTTTTAATATAATTCCTTAACAGTTCACACCCTTGACATAAAATTATGTGTTCATCCATGATAAAATAGCTCATCTGATCCTAAATTCAAATCCCATATCGAAAGCACAAGCAAAGAGTGAGGTAGAGGTTTATTCTCATGGTGTACTACCAAGTTGGAGGAAGTGATGGTTGAAACCACTAATAACCTGAATGGTATGAAATAAGGGTGGTTCTAAACACGTGCAATAGGTGTGATTGTATAGGTTCCGCAGAAAATGAGGGCCTTAAAATGAATTAAATTAAATGATTATAAGGGAAAAACAAAATATTAGTTATGGAGTAGTAGTAAATTACATGATAAAAATAAAACGTTATACTTTGTAGATTTTGACTATATTATACTATTTTTTATTCAAAAGTCAGCTGTTGAGTGTGTAAAAGTTCTATCATTTACACCCTTTTTAACCCATATTTTTGCTGCATTCAAGCATCATTGCATTGCATTTAGGTTAGTTTTCAATAAAACATCACAATTATATAAAAGGCACGGATTCTACTAAAAGATGGTGTATTTGGCAGGTAGCTGCCATGGTTGACGATGAAGGCAGGCGCAGGGCAGATAAGTAGGAAAGCTGAACTGGACAAGCAGCTGAAGAAGACGAACCTGTCATGGACCTGTCACGACAGCATGGTGACAGCAGATTTATGAAGAGGAAAAGTGAAGTGGACCTCGATAGATAGAGAAAAATCTGCTCGTCTGTCGTGTGGAAGCCGAATATTTTTCCAAGCCCCGGATCAAAAGATATGTCAAGCCAAAGCTCAAAGGAGAGGAAATCCCTAAAAGCAAGGATGCAGCTAGAAAGTAGGAGTCTTTAGAGATTTAATCTTTATTAGAATCTTACTTTTAATTAAAGTTGTAATCCTTGTTACCTTAGATAACTTGAGCCCAAAGCTTATATAAAGGGCATAGATTAAACCTAGGGTAGAACCGATTACCCCATAACCGAAACCAAACCCCTGCCGTCCTCCCGTCACCGACATGTTCTAAATTCCCCCTAGGGTTACGGGTTGTTTTGTAAAGTAGTTGCAAGGGTTGCTTTGTTTTAGGATTTTTTCAAGTTCAATACAATAAACTTCAAGTTCTTTTATCTTGGTTTTAATATCTTGCAAGAGCATCGGGAGAGCATTGTGAGGTTATCTATTTACTTAGCATCGGGAGAGTTAAGTATACGAAAGAGATAAAAGCGCGTTCTCTAGTTTATAGTTGAACCATCTCGTGCTTAGGGATAAGGCGAGGTTAAGTGGCTAAGGAAGAATTCATACACATCGGTGTTCACCCTTCGATTCACGCCGGGAGGTATCATCAAAGACGTGTTCATCGACAGACTTGTGCCTAGGGATAGGGCAAGGCAGATCTGGGATTCTTGCCAAGCTTGAAGTACTGAGTTAGTGTCTGCCGCCGCGACAACTAACGGACAGACGCCGCGACAGGTGCTGTCGGCGACGGGAGCGACGACAGAACTGGAGATCCTAAGCAATTCAATACCTGCACTACCGAGCAATTCAATACCGGCCCATTCTCTCTATCTTGATAATTCAATCTTTTTATTTACGTTTTTACTTTATTATTCGTGACAACTTTCTAAAATATTTCCTTTACTTCGTGCAGTAAATCAAGGTGAAGTCATTAGCCCAATCCCTGTGGAGACGATATCCGATACTTCGTATCACTTTACTACTTGCGTCGTGTACACTTGCACTACCATTGCGATAGACTATTTTACACGCAACATGTTTTTGGCGCCGTTGCCGGGGATTGGCAACATAACTACATCTTTCTTTTATTGCACTTTTTGTTTTTGTTTTTATTTTTGCTTTCGTTTTTAGTTTTTCTTTAATTTTTATTTTGTGTTTTCAACTTTTGCTTTTCACAAGGTTCTCTTGTTTATGCGCAGATCGAAAAGAGGCGAAGATCCTGAGTATAAGTTAGATCCGGAAATCGAACGATCATTCAATCTCAAGAAACAGATTCGCCACCTTTTAGACAGGAACGAATACCTTGAAGAACAGCTTGAGCAGATGGCCCGTAACCAGCCTGCTGGAGGAGACATACCGCCTGTCGGCGATCCGCCTGGGGCAGGTGGACGACGGTCATGTCGTGACTACATGCTGAATGACCATGTAGAGCTGGAGACCACGCTGCCGGATATTGATGTTGACAACTTCGAGCTTAAGCCTGTCATGTTTAGTATGATCAACAACGTCGGGCAGTTTAGTGGTTCTGCGACAGAAGATGCTAAAGAGCATCTCAAAACGTTCCAGGAGATCTGTGGTTCGTTTAGGCTACCAGGAGTTAGTCCGGAGATACTGAGGCTTCGGTTATTTCCCCATTCATTAAGGGATAGAGCTAAAACTTGGTGGAATAAACTTACACCGGGTTCCATTATGACTTGGGCAGATCTAACTCGTGAATTTTTATCTCGTTTTAATCCTTCACATTTATCTGAGCGATTACGTAACGAAATTGCTACTTTTCAACAGGAAGATGACGAGCCGATGCACGAGGCCTGGGACAGATTTACTACTCTTCTTCGGAACTGCCCAATGCATGGATTCCCCGTCTGGAATCAGGTAACTAAGTTTTATAATGCTGCTAACTTACAAACTCGCATTCGCATTGATTCTGCAGCAAATGGACTGTTATTGGATAAAGATCCGGACGAGGCATTGCAAGTTCTAAAAAATCTAGCCAAGAATGACGAGCAGTTTCCGACAGTTAGAAGAGGGGGTAAAAGGGTACTTGCTGTCAAGGATTATGAGGCCGACAGCACTATGAAATCTCAGGTGGCATTCCTCACTAAAGCCATGAAACACTTATTGAGTGAAGAGGAAGTACGAGGGTTTGCTGTTGAGGAAATTTGTGCTACTTGTGAAGGAAATCATAGTAGTGAAGAGTGCCCTATAAATATAGAAGAGGGAAAATATGTTGGAAATTACAAGCCAAACTACAATTCCAACAACTACAACCCTAATTGGAGGAAGGATCCCAAATTTTCCTGGAGTAACCCTAACAATGCCCTAAATCCGCAAGCATATAATCAGAATCAGGGGGTCCTAGATTGTTGACGCGACAGCAACTGCAGTCGCAGAACCTGCCGCAGAACCTGCCGCCTCAGCAACAACAGCAGCCACCACCTGCCACGAGTAGTGTTTTGGAGCAGACTCTGGCCACCTTTATGTCTCAGACTGGCACGTATATGGATAATATTAATCAGTTTGTCAAGAAGACGGAAAATTTTATGGATGAAACTAAGATGAGAATGACAAACCATGAGGCCACCTTGAAATCTCTAGAGACACAAATGGGTCAGGTGTCGCAGCATATTAAACCAAGGCAGAATGGAGGTTTCCCTAGCAATACTGAAAATGCTAGACCGCCCCCACATGAGCAATGTAAGGCAATTACTACTAGGAGTGGGAAGAAGTTAACAGGGCCGGAAAAAGAAGCTGAAACAGAAAAGGACCCTGCTTTGAACAAACCTGCCGAGGAAGCTGTCCCGACAAGTAACAAACAGACTGCTGCCGATGAGCCTGTCACGACAGCAGAAGCGACAGAGGATAAAAAGGAAGATTATCGTCCTCAGATTCGTATGCAGTGGGAAGGACGCATTGCTGATTATCGTCCCCCACCACCCTTCCCTCAACGGATACAACAAGCTAAGCATGAATCTCAACTTAAAAAAATTTATGATATTTTCAAACAGGTTCATATTAATATTCCGTTGTTAGATGCTGTTAGGGAGATGCCCGGTTATGCTAAATTTCTCAAGGATGTCATGTCTAAAAAATCTAAACTTGGGGAATTTGAAACGGTAAGGATGCAAGAAGGTTGCATGAGTATTCTTCATCGGCAACCACCCCAGAAAAAGAAGGATCCGGGGAGCTTCCTCATACCTTGCGTAATCGGCGATAAATTTGTGGGTAAGGCACTTTGTGATCTTGGTGCTAGTGTTAATCTAATGCCCAAATCTGTTTTTCAGAAACTAGGTATTGGCAAGGCGCGACCCACGACAGTTACCCTACAGCTAGCCGACCGCTCTTACGTTCACCCCGAGGGAAAAATTGAAGATATTTTGGTAAGAGTGGATAAACTTATTTTTCCTGCTGACTTTCTTATTCTAGATTGTGAGGCAGATGAGAACGCACCAGTCATCCTAGGGCAACCCTTCTTAGCCACGGGAAGATCATTGATTGATGTGGAGAAAGGAGAACTCACCATGCGCGTGAACGATCAAGAAATTAAGTTGAATGTTATACTATTTTGACTATATTATACTATTTTTTATTCAAAAGTCAGCCTATCACGTACACAACAAACCAACAAATGTTTATTTTTAAAAAATTGATGGTCTCATTTTAATAAATTGTACATGGCACCTAAATCTTTGAACCGCCCCTAATACGAAGTAGAAGCTGTTAGTATAGTTTTTCCGGGGTGGTTCAGGGTAATGGACACTACTAGTGAGCAGGTGTACATAAAACATAAATAAAGAACATATGAATTTTTTTATACAATTCAGGTGAAAATCTTAATTTTAAGGAGCCTTTCTCAGAACAAATTCATTATGTATCTTCGGTACACATAAATTTGTTGCAGGCCGAGAAAGGTATGAGGTTGATAGCTACTCAATTCCTAGAACTGATAAGAGCAAATACTAAACTTGATTTTAGCCAAAAGGTCGAGAAAGGTATGAGGTTGATAGCTACTCGTATTTCATTTATATTTCACCTCAGCCTTCGGTTATGTATTCGATATGGAATTTGGAATAGGTCAGAACAAAAATTACTATATTTCCCGGCTATGGAAAAAAAATTATGAGTTTTTTTCCTGCACAACACATAATAATGGGATGCCAATGAATCTGCAGATGAAAATGTAACCTCCTAGACCCGCCTATGCGTTAGTACGGATCCTAGGAAATCACATTAGAGCCACCGGAGCGACCCACGTTAAAGTTTCAAATAAATAAATTGTTAAACCATTTAAAATCATAAATCAAATTTTGAATTAAAATACAATTCCATAAAACATTCAGACTACAAAATAGAAACTATGATACAAATTGCAAAAACAAGTTACAGACTCAAAAATGAAACAAGATGTGACATACATGCCCCCTAATTACACAGGTACCGTACTCTGTAAGCAAAGCCATAGAAACTCTCATACCGACGTTGAAAGCTGCGACATGGTCGACCTTCTAACTTGTGATGGTAAAAACAATGTGAGCTTCGAAAAGCTAAGTAATACAAAACTACCTGAAGATGCTATAGGCAACATACATGTATAAGGCAAAGCGTAAAGCTAACATAAAGTTTCAGGTAGCCACAAATTTCGATTATGATTCGATATTTCAGTGAAACGTTATTTTTTTAACTATGACAGATTGTTCTATTCAATCACTGAGTATCATGTGGTAATCCCTATAGCCCAGAGGTTCAAGAGAGGTATAGACTTCAAAAGTTGAATCAAAGAGTTTAGTTGTTTAATTAAGCTCAAGTTTGAACTAGATTATTAGGGGCAGCGCGAACGCAAGCCCCTGCTGCCACAAATTATGACGTAGGCTCTCCCTCTTGAGGAGACCTTAGAGCAGTACCCCTCCCAAGTGCAATGGAAGTCACTACCCTAGGTCATGAGCCTTCATGATCACACATTGACTCCGTCCAGGTAAGTATGTTTAAATGTTTTGATGTACTTTCATCTTATACGCCACCCTTGAATTCTGTTTATGGTATGGTAGAGATGTGGGACATAAAAATACTTGTATATTAGTGTATAGTTCAAGGATATTTTTCTAACTTCCATCCACTTCAAAAAAGGGTAAACTACATAAATGGTCCCCTAACTATGCTCCAATTATCTTTTGCGTCCCCTGACTATCAGAAGTTACAAACTAGTCACCCGACTTAAAAAAAAGTAACAAATTGGTCCAACGCTGTAAAAAATTTAACAACCGAAGACGTGACAGTTAATATCAATTGATATAATTACATAATTAGCCCTCAAGTTCTACACTTATTTAAATTTGACCCTAATTATAAAAATTAACCCACATAATTCTAATAACCTATCAATTTAGTCAATCTTCTTTTCTATTTATCCTCTCCTTTAATTCTAGGCCATGAACCTTCATGATCACGCATTGACCCCAGAGAGAGCCCATCCAAAAATTCTCTTAGGCCGGGGATGAACCCTAGCCTAGGAGGTGATTTGGAAATAGTTTTCAACCAGCAATAGACGCGCCTCAGTTAGTGCCTCACTAGCTCGGTCATTGCCCCAAGCACAAAGATAATTTGTATAGTTCTTTTTAGTTCCATTTTAAAATAGATGCAATACTTGTCAATTTGTTCTCCAACCGATGTGGGATACATGCGGCAGCAACATACTCTGTACATTGACAATGTGTCTTGAAAAAAATATGTACCTAGGACAACGTGAATTCTAAACATCAATATAAACATTAGACGAACCGAGAACTGAGACCGTAGAAATACTTAACATATAAGGATGAATTACAAAGAAACTACCACCAAGGATCGATGAATGATCCACCGCGCCGGTCAGCTTATCTCTGAGAAACAAAGAGGGTCGACATGCTTTAGTCAGCCTTAGCAACAACATTGACTGATGGCAATGACATCCCCTGTTACTCGTCTTAATCTCTAGTTCCCGTCTTCACAGCATTGACCGATGGCAAGTAATAATCCTCAGATGTCGCATAAAATTCAAAAGCTATTGAGTAGGAGTTAACAACAACATTTTATGCATCCTGATTCCATATAATTTTGCAAACGTGCCCTAGAAACAAAACATACATTCTAAATGTTACCTATAGTTGAGAATTTCTAGCTCGAAACTAACATCAAGTTATGCTCGTTTGACAACAAATGCATAAAGGTTATCGTAGTTCATACATACCTCTCCTCTGAAACCATCAATTTTGTGCGAATGCTTTGAGGAAATTTTCCGAACTTAATGACAAGCTGAAAAGCATACAAATAATAGCAGAAGAGATCATTAGTCAAGGGTAAAGATATATAATATCATTGATGCAACAATACTTTTCTTTTTTGTATCTAAAATGGAACCAAAAGAAGAAGAAAAAACGAGTGAAGAGTAAGCAATTGAATTAATTTTGATAGATAATAATATTGAAATAAAAGAACACATGTGTAATGGTTTCAATTGCAATACCCCAAACTATGATTGAAGTTAGAAAAATATCCTTGAACTATACTCTAATATACAAGTATTTTTAAGTCCCACATCTCTACCATACCATAAACAAAATTCAAGGGTGGCGTATAAGATGTAAGTACATCAAAACATGTAAACATACTTACCTGGACGAGGTCAATGCGTGATCATAAAGACTCATGGCCTAGGGTAGTGACTTCCATTGCACTTGGGTGGGGTGTTGCTCTAAGGTCTCCCCAAGCAGGAGAGCCTACGTCATAATTTGTGGCAGCAGGGGCTTGCGTTCGCGCTACCCCTACTAATCTAGTTCAAACTTGAGCTTTAAAATTACCACAGAGTATGTACGTTTTTTGGAAATGGTAGAAAATTATGAAATTTTTGCTACTGCAAATAGAACAATCCTCTTGATACGTGAAATACTGGAAGCTTGCTGAACTAGTTTTGTAAAACGTAAACGAAAGAACCTAGTGAGAATTTCTTAAATTGCATTTATCTTCAATTGGAATTTGGTTAAATTGTATAAAATTAGTTAGAATATGATACATGTGATCGAAAAGATTGTCACTCTTGTTTTTATTTTTAATGTTTTAAACAGAATTGGAATCCAAGTTTTGTTTTTAGTTAATTCTGTTCAGGTTGCTTGGTAGCAATACTAGGAGTTATTTGGAAACTTTATTGCACATTATATACGAGCTTTAGTAGGTACAAAAAGCCCCCCTAACTAAAGAAGGCAGATCACACTCTACTGGAAACTTTATTGCAAATTATGACGTAGGCTCTCCCTCTTAGAGAGACCTTAGAGCAGCACCCCTCCCAAGTGCAATGGAAGTCACTACCCTAGGCCATGAGCCTTTATGATCACGCACTGACTCCGTCCAGGTAAGTATGTTTAAATGTTTTGATATTCTTTCATCCTATACGCCACCCTTGAATTCTGTTTATGGTATGATAGAGATGTGGGACATAAAAATACTTGTATATTAGTGTATAGTTCAAGGATATTTTTCTAACTTCCATCCACTTCAAAAAAAATCTTATACATCAATACTTATTGGAAAACATTTATGACATCCCTTGCAAGTTCATTTTGTTTTTGTTTGATTATGTGTACCATAAGCTTTTGCATAAGAAATTTCCATTCAACTTGAGCATAGACAAATTTCTGCTACTCAAGTCTAAAACATTTTATGAACTAATTTTTTATATACCACCTATAGAATTCTAATAAAGGGAATAATCGATATTCACAAATAAAAAATTGAGAGCTAGAAATAATCCTTACTTGATAGGGGTGGTAAAATTACCCGACCCGACTCGACCCGGTGTGCCCCGACCCGACCTGGTCGGGTTTTTCCTCTTGAATTTTGGGATAGGGTGGGGCGGGTATTATTTTTTTGATAAAAAAAATAGTAAGGCATGCCTCGTTAAAAACACCCTCTACAGCTAGCATTAGAAATCCCAATGCCAATCCCTAAGGGGGAAAAGAGTACCTACCATACTTTCATCCATTAATAGCATCATGAATTAGAAATTGTTCAATACATGGTGGACATTCATCATAAAAATAATTGCATAGATTTTCACTAAAAGCCCAATGTGCTAAAGAATGTGCTGCTTCATTTTCCAATTGAGGGATGTATGCCACGGTGATGTGCGGATTTGTGCCCAAAATGGTCCTTGCCTCGGTCAAGCTTTGTGCCAAGATGGAACGTCCATTGTCACGAGCAATTAGTTGGTTCACAACATTGGCCGCATGTCCTTCCACTCGTACACTCGTCCATCCTTGATCCAATGCAAATAAGATAGCCGCGTAAAAAGCATGAGCTTCCACCATCTCCGCTGAGTCAGTTCTCGGTAAAGTACGTGCACACCCCGCCAAAACTAGACCATTGTGATCTCGGGCAAGGAAACCCATCGCACCGGTACCTGTTGGACTGTGGAACATGCCATCAACCGTTAGTGAGATCATACATGTAGGTGGTTTGGTCCATGTTGTCGAAGTGTGTTTCTGAGGGACACCATAGGTCAAAGGCGTAATAGATGCTCCATTAAACTCTTTATGTATATGTTGTGCATTTTCAACAATAAGGAATGACGGCTGTAACTTTTTATCATGCACAAGAGTATTACGCCTATTCCATATATTCCAAAGAAGCACCACAAACTCAGCAAACATATCAAATGATAGGATAGCCTCACAATGCTCCAACCACAGTAAACAAGATAACGAACTATTTAGAATAGCACGGCCAGGAAGCTTGAAAAGATAAAGGATCTCTCGAGTCAAATGAAAATCTCGCAAAGCATGAAGAACAGTCTCAATCTCTGAATGACGTAAAGGACAAAGACCATCCGGTGAGCTAAGAACTCCAATACGACCATATACCAGTAATGCTTCGTGTGCCACCCTCCAGATGAATATCTGAATCTTTGGTAACACTTTTAATTTAGATATAGTGAACCAAAGTTTAGAAGGGGTGGAGTTGTCATGGAATTCTTTCATCAACCAGTTGTATCCCGATCTAGTGGAGTAAGTACCACTAGAATGATTGCCCCAAATAAGAACATCCACTGCCCTATTTGCAATAGTACACTGTAAAATTTCTGAGGCATCATTTGAGTTGAAAACTTGTCGGACCTTGGATTCATCCCACCCATTAAAATATGGGATCATAAAATCACCACAAGTGATCGGAGCAAGCATACTATCCGTGTAGTTTCCCGACAATTGCACTCTATGAGCCCCACCCCAATTGGCCTTGAATATTGGAGTTTGACTATCAATACCAATCTGCCAGAATAATCCATCATGAAGCTTTTCCATGGCGGTGAAAATAGATCTCCAAGCATAAGAAGGTGAAAATGCATTGAGTCGGGGCGGGTTCGGGTATGAGGTGAAAATTCCCCGCCCCGCCCCGATATATATATATGAAAACACCAATATATATAAACACTTTTAGGGGTTTCAAGCTATTTTTTTAGTTTGTGTTTATCGTAAATTTTTGTTAGATGTTGTTCGAGTTTTAAAATATCTAATTCTGACGGTCAATGGCTCAAGTTTATTCTTTTAAATATGTATTTTTTTCATGTGAATAATTTAATTGAGCTTTATTTTATTTTTATATAAGTTTAAAGTCTCTTGAAACCTATATTTTGTAATTGTGATGATGGTTTGGTCGAATCTAACATTTATCGTCGACGAAAATTAATATTTTTAAAATTTTCAGAGCGAGGCGGGTAAATTACTATTTTAATCCGAGGCGGGTGGGATCGGGTTTAGGGGTTTATAGATTGGGGCGGGTTCGGAGCGGCGAAAAACCCGCCACACCCCGCCCCGTTGCTATCCATATTACTTGCATCTGACCCAATATCAAATTAGATGGTAAGTTCTACTCCATAAAATCAAGGTATAATGTCAAGAAAATGTCCCCAACGATTGACTGAATTGTCATTTTGGCTCCTATTCTTTTTTTTTTGAAGCAATTTAGCCTTCAATGTTTCATTTTAGGTCAAAATGGCCCCTCTGCGGATGAAAATTGTTAGTCAACCAACGTTACATAGCTTGAAATGATATGTCAAACCTACATGGCAGTGCATGTTGCAATAGCAGTGTCATATATGCAAATAGGATGACTTTACAGAATGACACAACAATCAAAAAATAATTTTATAAAATTGTATAAAATATAAAATATAAAATATTTTTTCTTCTGATGTGCTATTCTGCCAAGTCATTTCAAGTTGTTTATCGTCAGTTGACTAGCAGTTTTCATCCGCAGAAAGGCTATTTTGACCCAAAATAAAATGTTGAGGGCTAAATTGCTTCAAAAAAGGAATATAGACCAAAATGACAATTTACTCAAACACCAGAGGTATTTTTTTAGCATTATGCGTAAAATAAATTGTGCTCAATACTTTGTTGTTCGTTTAAAATGTTGACAAAATCATAAACATATTGGTTTTATAAAGCTACGAATGGAGTTGGTGTAAAGCATCAACAAATCACTACGTAGTTTCAAGATAATTAGATGTTTTTGAGCTAAAATTAGATGTTTGAAGTATTTTTAAATGTTTGACCAGTCAAATTCGCTAATTAAGATGTTTAGTAAATAGAGGATTGTAATAGAAAATAATTTCATAAATAAGAAATTAATATATAAATTAATAAATAAATATAGATTTAATAATTAATAAAATAATATTTAAAATATAATTTCATATACAAGAAATTAATATATACATTTAAATTTAATAATTAATAAAATTATATTCAAAATATAACCTCATAAAATATAAAAAAAATAATATATACATCTAAATTTAGTAAGTATTAAAATTATATTAAAAATATAATTTCCCAAATAA
Organism: Hibiscus tridactylites; assembly: GCA_958450335.1. Taxonomy (NCBI): domain Eukaryota; kingdom Viridiplantae; phylum Streptophyta; class Magnoliopsida; order Malvales; family Malvaceae; genus Hibiscus; species Hibiscus tridactylites. The sequence continues at coordinate 10,819,191 of OY288269.1, read as the reverse complement.
AAAAAAAGTAATATGTACATCCTTCGTATATGTTTAGTAATGATATTGAAAATATAATTTTCATAATTTAACTAATATTAATAAATACAAAATGTTAATAACTAATAAATTATTCAAACAAGTATCAAATATAACCATGTCTTTATATATCATTTTGCTTGTTCAAATAATCAAACAGTTATCAGTTATCAATTAATTTTACCAAACACTTTTATACAATCAGCTAATGCAATCTTCTAGTCAAATCAGCTAATGATATCAGCTATTGTAACCCACTATCCGCTATCAGATATCTGTTAATTGCCAAACAGAGCCATAGTGTGCTAAAGCCTAAATCGACAAAACTTTTTTTGATAGACAATCCACAAAACTTGTGTTCCTTTTATCCTTCTCTCAATAACTTGTTTAGATGGACATTGTGAAGAAGTATGCATAAGCTATATGATGTTGTGTTAGGGATGGGCACGGGTCGGGTTTTTGGCCCATTCGGACCCGACCCGAAAATAAATACCCTAAACTCGCACCCGACCCAAACATATTTTTTAAAAGACCAGTCTCGACCCAAAAATAAATATACTAAATCTGAAACCCGACCTGACCTATATAAAATAAATTAATTTTAGGGACCTAATTGTAAAAAAATAATTTTAAGGGACTTAATTGTAAAAAATTATAATTTAAAGGACTAAATTATAAATAAAAATTCAATTTTAAGGACTTAATTATAAAAAGTATATATATAAAAAGGGGTATTATTGTAAATATCCTTAAAATTTGAGGAAAATTACATTATTAGTCCCGGTTCGGGTATTTTCCACCCTAAACTCGAATTCGACCCGAGTTTGCCCTTAACAAAAATCCGACCTGATCGGGCCGGGTCGGGTCCAAACCCATCGGGTCTGAATAAAATGCCCATCCCTATGTTGTACTGACTCTAGTATCTTAAATTTGGGACAACTGTACACTTGAATATGGTTGTAACTTGGACAGATAATATATATTAAAATATAAAAACACATGTGTAATGGCTACAATAATACCCCAAACTCTACAACACAAGTGATGTTTACTTGAATGCATGGGTCATCGATTATGATATTGCTAGGAATGTGTGAAATTTTTAGCCAATCCTCCCCGGTCTTCTTTCTGCAATGTTCTCTAAGAATAGGACTCTGACTAATGTCCAATTGCATTAGACTTGTATTCTAAAGAATGTCAACAAGATTTTTAGTCAAGCATTACTCAATTCGCTCGATAAACACCCCTATTCAGAGGAAACTACAATTAGTCTTAGATTAGAATGAAAAAAAATTATTTGGAAAGTAAAAACTTGAAAAATTCTATGAGCCCTTCCAAAAATTCTCAAAGGCCAGGGCTGAACCCAGGCCTAAGAGGGGGTTTGGAAATAGATTTCAACCAGCAATAGACGCACCTCGGTTAGAACCTCACTAGTTGCATCATTTCCCCAAGCGCAAAGATACTTAAAACGGTCCTTGTTAGTTCCATTTTATAATAGATGCAATACTTGTCAATTTATTCTCCAACCGATTTGGGATATATGCGACAGCAACAAACTCCTATACATTGGAAATGTGCCTTGAAAAAAAAAATACACACCTATGACTTGAGGTTGCGGCCTGCGGGTAAAGGTGGAGTGTTTTCTGCTGTTAAGTGGAAGCTGCCCTTTTTTTGTTATACAACTGATAAAATGTAGCCTCAAATATTCAAGGTAAAAGTTATATTACGGATAAGTGAATTGCTAAGAAACTACCAATTTTAAGATAGATGATCGATGAATGATGAAACACGTCTGTCGACTTATCTTTGAGAAACAAAGAGGGACGGCATGCTTTAGTCAGCTCAGCTCCCTTCTTTCCAATGACATCTCATGTTATTTGCCTTAATCTTCGGTTCCCGTCTTCACAACATTGATTGCATGTAATAAACCTCAGATATCACATAAAATTCAAAAGCTACTAATTAGAAGTTAACGAGCAACATTGTATGCATCCCGATTCCAGATAATTTTGCAAAGGAGCCTAGAAACAAAAACATACATTCTAATAACGAGGCCCACACCGCATGAACATCCGATACTTGAACATGATCTGTTCCATAGGCTCCTACATTTGTTTCTTTTAGCACAAAGGAGACGTGATCGTCTGGTTGAAGAATTATGTACTTTTGATCATAGTGTGATTTGCCTTCTTCATTCAGGGGGTTCTTTGGTGTATATAATATGCAATAAATTGCAAACCACTACTCGTGTTGCCATCAAGAAACCGAATACAGAATTAACGGGGAATAAGATATATATATATATATCAACTTCAAAACTCGGATTCCAATTCGGTTTAAACCACTAAAAGTTAGAGTGACAAGCTTTGCAATCATATTAATGTCTCATCTCCTAATTTATTTTATACAATTTAACCAAATTCCAATTGAAAAGTAATATTTAAGATAAATGCAATTTAGGAAGAATCATTTAAAGTACATCAATTCAAATATGAGATTAAGAATTCTCACTAGGATCTCTCATTCATGTTTTACAAAACTAGCTCAGCAAGTACTCAATATTTCACCTAGCAAGGGTATACTACTATCTGCATTATAAAAATTTCATAATTTTCTACTATTTTTAGAAGAAATATTAATACAAGAGATTTTTTTTCTAGAAGACCAACTTATTCAAGTTTCAACTAGCTTGGTAGGGTCTGCGTGAACGCATGACCCCGCTGCCACAAATTATGACGTAGGCTCTCCCTCTTGAGGAGACCTTAGAGCAACACCCTTCCAAAGTGCAATGGAAGTCACTGTCCTAGTCCATGAGTCTTTTTGATCACCCATCTACCTCGTCCAGGTAAGTATATTTCAATGTTGAGGTATGCTTCATCTATATACATAAAAGCTTGTTTTTGTTTATAACAATGTAGTGACGTGGGATTCATGTTGTAATGCAAAGAAGCAAATTGTTTGGATTTCTCTTACCTCTTATGATAGTCTCTGTCCTTGTATTCGATATATACCATTCATAAGTATGAGACTCAAACGTATGAATGGTTATATCGAATACAAGTCATATAATAACATCAATCTGTGAACTATGAAGCCCATAATTCTATGATTTAAAGCTCAATCAAACTTTAAAGCATCAATATTGTTTGTATGTAATGTAGTTCTGAAAAGCTTGAAAGTCTTGCAAATTAGGTAATAGTAAGGGTGCCCCTGCAATTGGGCTCTTGAAACTCATTTCCTTAGAAATTGATTAACTTAGATGAAATAACTTCAAACTTTCTTGTAAGAAATTGTTCTTATTTAATGGCTTATCAGTGCATAGTTGCAGGTCTAAGTTGCTTCTCCACCTTTTCATCAACATCAACTGCAAGAAGTGGACTACTTTTATAATATCCACAAGTTTTCTGTAACACTCTGTTTTTATTTAGCTTGAAATGAAATTGATAATAAAAAAAGAAGAAAATAAGAGGGTTTGTGATTGTAGGGATTTGAACTTGCAACCTCTTGGTAGCCAAGCATCTGAGCTAGACAGCTCTTAATGTTTAAGGTTCCCCATCTTTCTTTTGAACCCTTCTGGTAATGTACCTAAGATAATTAAAGCCTGGTATGACTTTTCACCTACCAAACATTTACCTATTCGAATGAAAAAAGGGGGATATCCTGATGTTTCTCTTTTCCCAAGCTCTCCATCTTCCCTAATTTTTCGTCAACCCGCGACCGCCCTCACCATCGCTCCGTGCATGACACCGCCACCTTCACCGTGTTCGCCGTCGCACCCCGACCCCAGCCCGGTGCTCCACTTGCAGTGAACGATTGCCGTTCGTCATGGAGATAGAGCTGAAGCCTCGACAAATCCTTCTTGAACCTGCCTCTATTTTTTCCTCCATTCTGACCGCCTCCGTCGTCGGCAAGGCGCGTCGACCATGCATACGTGCTCAGTGTATAGAGGGGAGCAAATCCCTCTTTGCCGATCATGTGTCTAACGCCGGTAAGACGTTCATAGGAGCTTCGAGCTTTCTGATGTGTTTTTAGCTTTTTAAGTAATTTTCGGCCAAATTCTGGCATGTTTGATTGGGTTTTGGGATAAATATGATTCTGTGTTTGATAATCTCTTGATTTTCGGCAGAATCGACACTGAAGGGCACCTCTGACGACTTTTTCAGCAACCTCTCGGTGACCGGCACATTTGGGGTAAGTGAACTGGTTCAAGATATGGTCTAAATCGGCCAACCCAATCTGAGCCCAAACCCGAATTCGTCTGCTCGACCCATTTGCCCGACCCGAGTCAACCCGTTTGAGGCAACTTAGTGAGTCAACCTGTCCGAGTCAACCTATTTGAGTCGACCCATCAGAGTCAACTCGGTTGACTATTGACTGATGACGTTAACATTGACCGATGATGACGTCAGCGTTGACTTTGACACAAAAAGTCAAATTTTTCGAAAACTCTTATTTTATGTTTTTCGACGTCCCGAGTCCGATTTCAAAGCCCGTTTTGCAAAATTATGACCTGAAAGACTCCAAATCTGACCTTGAACCCAAACATCACGGTCAAGCTTCCTCACCTAATCAAGCTCAGAGCAGTGGAAGGACCTTGGTAAATTATGTCCAATAAATGTTTCATGTCATACAAACATTTGAAACTTTGAATTTTTGTGTTTGTAGAACTTATGATTCATTTTTAAGATATTTTTATGGATCACGCAGGAAAGTAGCTCTGATGATGTTGGTGACATTACTTCAAAAATGTCTGATGTTCAGCTTGAGAAGATTTCAGCTAGCCCTCCAGCTTTAAAGCTCCCACAATTATTTAGTTTAACTCCAAATTCATCAGGAAAAGGTGGAACCATGCAGAAGCGAGCTCCCTTGACCCCAAATTTAGCTGGGAAAGGTGGAAACATGCAAAAGCGACATACATTTGCTCCTGAGACTAACCAAATCGGAATTTTTTTTGAGAAGAATTCAGTGGAATAGCCTCTAGTAAACAATCATGTAGATTATGCACCCCAAGGTTTGCTTCTTTTCGTGCCCCATTTGTCTCCTTACGTGTTATTGATTTAATGCATATTTTTTATCAATCGAATGAGAGTTGGTAATTTAACACCTTTTATGTTGCAGATACTAACAGTTCTTATATTCATAACTTAAAAAGATCCATGAGGCAAGCTGCACTGTCAACGCCATCCTCCAATTCCGAGTCATTACTTGATAGTCAATCTAATGAAAGTTTTGAACACTTCTTTGCAATGGAAGTTGGCGCTTTTAATCTTGGGAGAATGGGTTGTAGTGTTGGGTTATAGCCATTGATTTAATTTTCTGGGGTTTTAGTTTTATAATTTTGGGGGAAGATGGTGAAAAATAAAATTTTAAAAGTTTGGGGGTTAAAATAGAAACTAAAATTTTTAAGTAACGGAGACTAACGGCCAATGGAACAAAATAGAAACGATTCTAAACGTAAGTGACCAGAATAATCTTTTTTGAATTCTGGTAACCAAAATAGAACACACCCTAAACAAAAGGGACCACTGGTGAAGATTACCCATTTAAAATATATCGGGGCGGGGAATTTTTACCTCATACCTGAACCCGCCCCGACTCAATGCATTTTAATACCTGCCCCACCCATATCCCCAAAATTCAAGAGGAAAAACTCGATCAGGTCGGGTCGGGCACACCGGGTCGGGTAATTTTACCACCCCTAGCAAGTAAGGATTATTTCTAGCTCTCAATTTTTTATTTGTGAATATCAATTATTCCCTTTATTAGAATTCTGTAGGTGGTATATAAAAATTAGTTTATAAAAAGTTTTAGACTTAAGTAGCATAAATTTATCTATGTTCAAGTTGAATGGAAATTTCTTATGCAAAAGCTTATGGTACACATAATCAAACAAAAACAAAATGAACTTGCAAGGGATGTCATAAATGTTTTCCAATAAGTATTGATGTATAAGATTTTTTTTGGGTAAACTACGTAAATGATCCCCTGACTATGCTCTAATTATCTTTTGCATCCTCCAACTATCAAAAGTTACAAACTGGTCCCCTAACTTAAAAAGAGTAACAAATTGGTCCAACGCCGTTAAAAAATTAACGACTGATGACATGGCAGTTAATATAAATTGATATAATTACATAATTAGCCCTCAAGTTCTACACTTATTTTACTTTGACCCTAATTCTAAATAATTAACCCACATACTTTTAATAATCTATCAATTTAGTCCATCTTCTTTTCTATTTTTCCTCTCATTTAATTCTTCAATACATTTTCAGCCCTAAAATCCATTTAAGAACCCCAAAAATATAGATTATGCATCTTTTCCCTTATTCAAAGGAGTGAAGATTGTGCAAACCTAATTGCTTGATTCTTCAAATCATTCTTCAAACCTTAGTGCTTGATTCTTCAAATCTTAATTAGACATAAAAAAACATATATATTGAGATTTGAATAAGCAAACATCGAGAAATAGGTAAATCACAGGATTCATCCTCCATCTCCATGTCGCTCCTCATTTCCCATTCACCACCCCCCAATCCCATAACTCAGCATGGCAAATGGCAACAACGAGTATCAAAAAATCAAAGGTGGAGATGCAGTCAATATATACTCAGCTTCTTAAATACATAAATCCCTTACTGTTACATCCCCCGGTCTCATAATTGTATAAAGGGTCCCTACCAATATCATCATCAGGATTGGAAGTGGACGATGATGTATCGTTTTCCTTTATTTGGGTTTGACATATTTTAAGAGTTTATGGCGGGTGATAGAGTCCAGTGCGTTTCGAGTTAAAAGACTCCGGGGGATTGGCAAGGGGACTGGAATTAGGGAACTGGAAAAAAATGCTTTACCATTCTGGTCGATATATATGTGAAGATTTAGTTGTGGATCTGGTCCAAGAAGATATGTGAAAGTTTTTTGAGTCCCCAAGTACGTAATGTCCCATTACCAGTAAAATTGAGTCACCACTTGCATCATGTCTTCTTCTTTCCCATTTTCTGCTTTGTTTTCTAACCCATTTTGGGTACCATCTTCTCTCATTTGAACAAAGGGAAAAGATGCAAAAATCTATATTTTGGGGCTCTTAAATGGACTTTGGGGCTCTTAAATGGATTTTGGGGCTCTTCTTTCCTTATACAATCACACCTATTGCACGTGTTTAGAACCACACTTACTTCATACCATTCAGGTTATTAGTGGTTTCAACCATCACTTCCTCCAACTTGGTAGTACAACATGAGAATAAACCTCTACCTCACTCTTTGCTTGTGATTTCGATATGGGATTTGAATTTAGGATCAGATGAGCTATTTTATCATGGATGAACACATAATTTTATGTCAAGGGTGTGAACTGTTAAAGGAATTATATTAAAAATTCATGGGTGTGAAATTACAAAATTTTAGGGGATATGAACTTAGATCATCGATAACAAATACAAATAAAATATGAAGAAAATACATAAACTATATGAAAGTTTGAAATTTTTAGAGGTGCGATTGTCCTCTCAAACACCTCCCGGTCTATCCCTAATTATTATATACCTGGATGTGAACAAAATGACTACATTTTTCCTGCACAACACATGTGAAGCTGGTGAATTTGCACATGTATTTTTTGATATTATAACAATATTCCTCTTATATCATGTGCTATTTGGTATAAAAAGGTGAAGTAGACCCCCAACCATGCACTAGTTAGCCGTTAAATTAAGAACCATACACACGCGTAAATATTCAAAGAAGAAAAGATATTGCATTGCAGATCGAACTTACAGGTTTAGGGATGGGCTTAGAGGGGGCAGTCGCCCCTAAAATTTTGAAATTCATATATGATTTAGAAACTTTTTAGAATTTTTCTATGTACTTTCTATTGAAAATCTATTTTTGCCCCTCTTAAAATTTTATAAGTTCGCCCCCTAACAAAAAATCATGTGTCTGCCACAATGTATAGGTGTAGGAGATCAATGATAAAATCTACTTTCCTAAGTTGAACTTGTTCCCTCGCAAAATGATAACCGAGTTTGATATGTTTTGAGTGAGTATGAAAACTAGATTCTGAGTTAGATAAACGACACCAACATTGTTGCACCAAAGAATTGTTGGTAGCACAACAAATCCAAGTTCGACTAACAAAGACTAAAGCCATAATCGGGGTGGTTTTTGATCAAATGAAGCACGGTGTGTACTACATATAGATGTCCTCCATTATCAATCCATGCAAGAATTAAGCTATTAGCCACAATTAAGAGCGTATAAATACTTTAGAGATAAGGGTGAATTGCAAAGAAACTACCAAATTCAAGATCGAGGATGGATGAAACATGAACCACGCATGTCGACTTATCTTCTAGAAACAAAGAGAGACAACAAACTTTAGTCGACTCAGATCCCTTCTTGTCAGTGGCATCCCATGTTCCTTGCCTTAATCTTTGGTTCTCGTCTTCACAACATCAATGGAAAATAATAAACCTCGGATGTTACATAAAATTCAAATGCTACTAATTAGGAGTTAACGAGCATGCATTGTATGCATCTCGATTCCAGATAATTTTGCAAATGTGCCTAGAAACAAAAAATACATTCTAAATAATAATGCCCACACTAAATGAACATCCAATACATGAACAAGATCGGTTCCATAGGCTTGTACCTTTGTTTCCTTAGCAGAAAGGAGACAAGATCTCACGTCTGGTCGATGAATTACGTACCTTTAATCAGAGTGTGATATGCCTTCTTCGGTTAGAGGGGCTTTTTGCACCTACTAAAGCTTGTATATAATGTGCAATAAAGTTTCCAAATAACTCTTAGTGTTGCTACCAAGCAACCTGAACAAAATTAACTAAAAACAAAACTCGGATTCCAATTCCGTTTAAAACATTAAAAAACAAAAACAAGAGTGACAATCTTTTCGATCACATGTATCATCTACAAACTAATTTTATACAATTTAACCAAATTGCAATTGAAGATGAATGCAATTTAAGAAATTCTCACTAGGTTCCTTTCGTTTACGTTTTACAAAACTAGTTCAGCAAGCTACTAGTTTCACGTATCAAGAGGATTGTTATATTTGCAATAGCAAAAATTTCATATTTTTCTACTATTTCCAGAAAACGTACATACTCTACGGCAATTTTAATGCTCAAGTTTGAACTAGATTAGTAGGGGTAGCGCGAACGAAAGCCCCCGTTGCCACAAATTATGACGTAGGCTCTCCCGCTTGTGGAGACCTTAGAGCAGCACCCCTCCCAAGTGCAATGGAAGTCACTACCCTAAGCCATGAGTCTTTATGATCACACATTGACCTAGTCCAGGTAAGTATGTTTACATGTTTTGATGTACTTACATCTTATATGCCACCCTTGAATTTTGTTCATGGTATGGTAGAGATGTGGGACTTAAAAATACTTAGAGTATAGTTCAAGGATATTTTTCTAACTTCAATTATTGTTTGGGGTATTGCAATTGCAGCCATTACACATGTGTTCTTATATTTCAATATTATTAACTATTCAAATTAATTCAATTGCTTACTCTTCACTTGTTTTTTTTTCTTTTGGTTCAATTTTAGATACGAAAAAGAAAAGTAGTGTTGCATCAATGCTATTATATATCTTTACCCTTGACTAATGATCTCTCCTATTATTATATATCTTTTACTCCAATATGAGAAGGTAAACGAGATATCATATTACTTTAATTCCTGACAGCTCGACCTCCAAATTATTAAAAGAATTGTACTATAGTACCTCAAAATTGACCCCCCCCCCAAAAAAAAAAAAATCTAAAGCTTTAAATCCCATATAAACAAAAACATGTATTCCATAAAAAGTTTTAGACTTGTGTAGCATAAATTTATGAGTGTTATGTTGGATGGAAATTTGTTGTTGTAGTAAACAAAAATAAAATGAACTTACAAGGGAGTCGATGTTTTCAAATACGTTTTGATGTCCAAGAATCTTTGAAAGTGGAAGTTGAAAATATATACAAGTATATTTGAGTCCCACATCTCTAACATACTATAAACAAAATTCGAGGGTGGTGTATAAAATAGGAGTATATCACAACTTTGAAACATACTTACCTGGACGGGGTCAATGAGCGATCAGGAAGTCTCATGGTCTAGGGCAGTGACCTCCATTGCACTTGGGAGGGGTGCTGCTCTAAGGTCTCCTAAAATGGAGAGCCTACGTCATAATTTGTGGCAGTGGGGGCTTGCGTTCACGCAGCCCCTCTCAATCTAGTTCAAACTTGAGAATTGTGGTCTTCTAGGAAAAATCTCATTAATTAAAAGTACTCTTACATGAAGAGAACATAGAGAATTCTTGATCTCTCGATTTAAATTTTACTCATTGAATCCATATTACTCTTGCCTCTTTCTCTTATATAAATGAAGGCAGATCCTGCTCAAGTAAGGTTGTATCCTATTACTCTTGCCTCTCTCTCCTATATAAATGTTCGAATGTATTAGATGTTCATTCGGTGGTGGCATCGTTATTTTCCGAACATGAATCGGCATAGGAAAACAAAATGAACTTCCAAGGGATGTCATAAATGTTTTCCAATAAGTATTAATGTATAAGATTTTTTAGGGTAAACTACATAAATGGTCCCCTAACTATGCTCTAATTATATTTTGCATCCTCCAACTTTCAAAAGTTACAAACTGGTCCCCTAACTTAAAAAGAGTAACAAATTGGTCCAACGCCATTAAAAAATTAACGGCCGATGGAATGACAGTTAATATAAATTGATATAATTACATAATTAGCCCTCAAGTTCTACACTTATTTTACTTTGACCCTAATTCTAAATAATTAACCCACATACTTTTAATAATCTATCAATTTAGCCCATCTTCTTTTCTATTTTTCCTATCATTTAATTCTTCAATACATTTTCAGCCCTAAAATCCATTTAAGAGCCCCAAAAATATAGATTATGCATCTTTTCCCTTGTTCAAAGGAGTGAAGATTGTGCAAACCTAATTGCTTGATTCTTCAAATCATTCTTCAAACCTTAGTGCTTGATTCTTCAAATCTGAATTAGACATAAAAACATATATATTGAGATTTGAATAAGCAAACATCGAGAAACAGATAAATCATAGGATTCATCCTCCATCTCCATGTCGCTCCTCATTTCCCATTCACCACCACCCAGTCCCATAACCCAGCATGGCAAATGGCAACAACGAGTGTCAAAAAATCAAAGGTGGAGTATATACTCACCTTCTCAAATACATAAATCCCTTATTGTTACATCCCCTAGTCTTATAATTGCATAAAGGGTCCCTACCAATATCATCATCAGGATTGGAAGTGGACGATGATGTATCGTTTTCCTTTATTTGGGTTTGACATATTTTAAGAGTTTATGGCAGGTGATGGAGTCTAGTGCGTTTCGAGTTAAAAGACTCCTGGGGATTGGCAAGGGGACTGAAATGAGGGAACTGGAAAAAAATGCTTTACGATTCTGGTCGATAAATATTTATATCGATGTTTAGGATTCACGTATGGGTAATATAACATTTACACTGATTATTCGAAGTTACATTTTATCAGTTGAATAACAAAAAAGGGCATTGCCAATGTAAAAGAGTTTGTTGCTGCCGCATGTTTCCCACATGGGCTGGAGAACAAATTGACAAGTATTGCATCTCTTATAAGTTGAATAACAAAATATCTTTGCGCATGGGGCAATGACGAATCTAGTGAGGTACTAACCGAGGCCTAAGAGATTTTCTGGAAGGACCCCCTCCGGGTAAAGACCTACGATTCCTAGTTACACAAAATTTCTCATTTTCTCCCTCAATTCTTGGACTCTTATTTTGCTCTAATTTTTTTCGCAAGAGCTTTTGGCCGTAAAATTCATTCTAATTTGATACTAGTTGCTGTTCCCTCTCAGGTGAATTTGGGGTGTAACGTTTTAATTTTACGGGTAAAAACCACAATTAATCTTTTAACATAAAACCCAAAATATTATTTAATCGAAAATGATAAATTTCAAAATTTGTTTATGAGTATCGAAACTTACCATCAACCTGCCACCCTAAAAGGTGACCTGAGATGTTTCCTAACTACATTTTTACGGCAAATTTCAAAACTTGTCTATGAGTTTCAAAACTTACTACAAATCTGCCCAAATAATTTAACGACAAGCCTGAGAACTTATTTATGAGTTTCGAAACTTACCACCACTTAAAATGTTATGAAAAAGTAACATTTCAGTTATGCCATCAACGTTTTAGGTTCCGTATTTTCTAGCATTTCGATTGTGTGTTTTTGTCGTAAATTAGACAGTTGTATTATAGACTCACCCCACTAACAAAGTCCGGTCTCATTAAAAAAAAATTGTCCATTACAATCGATACACATATTTTCGGGTAATGTCTATCCTTGTTAATATAATATCTGATACGGCTCACAAGATACAAAATTAATTTATAGCGTGAGAAATTTACCACAATAACCTGCTAGAGTCCTTGAAGAAAATGGCACAACATAATGGAAAGAAAAATATCTAAGATAAAGAAAAGAACATGAATGCAAAATTTGAATTTACATGACCAACATGACAATCTTTTATTCCAATATGAGAAGGTAAACGAAATATCATATTACTTCAATTCCTGGCAGCTCGACCTCCAAATTACTTCAATCTTTTAGACTTGTGTAGCATAAATTTATGAGTGTTCAGTTTGGATGGAAATTTGTTGTTGTAGTAAACAAAAATAAAATGAACTTGCAAGGGAGTCGAATGTTTTCAAATACGTTTTGATGTCCAAGAATCTTTGAAAGTGGAAGTTGAAAATATATACAAGTATATTTGAGTCCCACATCTCTAACATACTATAAACAAAATTCGAGGGTGGTGTATAAAATAGGAGTATATCGCAACTTTAAAACATACTTACCTGGACGGGGTCAATGGTTGATCAGGAAGTCTCATGGCCTAGGGCAGTGACCTCCATTGCACTTGGGAGGGGTGCTGCTCTAAGGTCTCCCAAAAGGGAGAGCCTACGTCATAATTTGTGGCAGTGGGGGCTTGCGTTCGCGCAGCCCCTTTCAATCTAGTTCAAACTTCTAGTAAAAATCTCATTAGTTAAAATTACTCTTACATGAATAGATCCTAGAGAATTCTTGATCTCTCGATTTGAATTTTACTCATTGAATCCATATTACTCTTGCCTCTTTCTCCTATATAAATGAAGAAGGCAGATCCTGCTCAAGTAAGGTTGTATCCTATTACTCTTGCCTCTCTCTCCTATATAAATGTTCCAACGTATCAGATGTTCATTCGGTGGTGGCATCGTGAATCGGCATAGGTAACTAACTCTGTACACTGTTCAATGAACAGTGACTTTATTTTAACTTGGATGAAAGAACTTCAAACTTTCTTGTAAGAAATTGTTCCTATTTGATGGCTTATCAGGTGCATAGTTGCAGGTCTAAGTTGCTTCTCCACCTTTTCATCGACATCAACCGCATTAAGTGGAGTACTTTTATAATGTCCACAAGTTTTCATCTGCAGATTCATTGGCACACTCGAAGATTTTGTCCGTATCCGGGAAAGCTTTTACCAACAATTCTTCATTGAACTCGCAAAACAATTTTAATGCCTTCCATTCACCAATTGTTCTAAAGATTTAAAACATCACTCTTTATTGTACTTACAAATGACTTATTTTTAACAGATTATAAATCCAATCAAAAGAAGTAAAATGTTGTCTCACTCTTTGCTTGTACTTTCACTATGGGATTTGGATTTAGGTCAGAAGAGAGATTATTATATATATTATATCCTGGCTGCGGACAAAATGACTACTTTTTTCTCCACAGCACATGGGATGCTGTTGAATTTGCACATGAATTTTTTGAGTAGTTTCTATGTATTTGGGGTTTAAGCATGTGGTAATGAAAATAAGGAACAAAAAGATGAATGGAAGGTTGCCATGACATTTTGGAAAAAATAACGATCTGATATACATACAATACATGATTATAAATCAATGATGCCAAAAGAATGTCATAAAACATAGGAAAATTTGCAATTATATGTGCTCAATAAACAATGAGGTAGACATTAAACATAAATAAAGATAACTTGTAACTAAAATAAGTAGAGGCCACGCGAACGCAGGCTTAAACCATACAATGATTTTTGCAGTTCATAGGCATAATCTGGGCGGTTTTGAATTGATCTAATGAAACACGATGGGTACTCCGTATAGATGTCTTCAATTATGAATCCATGCAAGAAGACATTGGAGATGTCAAGTTGTCTGAAAGATCTGTTTGAGACGATGGCAAAAACTCGAACAATTATGATAGTTATTAATTTGACCACGAACTCTCGAGCCTTAATGTATTGCTCAACGTCTCTGTTAACTTCCTCTTTTTATTTGGTAGATCCATTAATCACGAACCACATTAGTGTTTGAATTGATTTTGGACCAACGCATTATTTCTGACTCATGTCATAACTCCATTCTCCATATGGGTTGGCTTAGTTGAATGTTTCTAGTTCATAGATATCAAAGGGTAATCTTGCATGAGATAATAATTATACGCAAGTGTTAATAAATGAAAAATATTTGAAAATTAAGAATTGTAGAGCTTTACCCCGGAGGAAGCCCTTCCAAAAATTCTCGTAGGCCGGGGCTGAACCCAGGCCTAAGAGGGGGTTTGGAAATAGTTTTCAACCAGCAATAGACGCGCCTCGGTTAGAACCTCACTAGCTGCGTCATTGCCCCAAGCGCAAAGATACTTCTCAAGGAACTTGTTAGCTCCGTTTTATAACAGATGCAAGAAAAGTCAATTTATTCTCCAACCGATGTGGGATATAGGGGCCAATTTATTATTGTCAAAGGCTATTACCATATCAAATGCGCTCAACCTCAATGCCAACTGACCTCACCATCAAATCCTTACCCAAAATCAAATTACGAGGCAAGTTCTACTTCATAAAATCAAACTGAAAAAATCATAGATTCATAATGCTATGAATGGAGTTGAAGTATGTAATTGAGAACAAGAAACCATAGATATTTTTCTATTTTTCATGCTCATAGAAGAATAACACCAAAATCTAGCTACAATTTATAGCAGAATGGAAGATAAATCTAAAAAAATTATGCGTGTTATGGAATTTGTTCAATACAAAAATATAATACATTGACATATTAATCCACTTACATAGGCTTACATTCAGAACATATAGAAAAAGCAAAAGAAAAAACATAACTTAAAACTATAATAAGTAGGGGTCGTGCGAACGCAGGCCCCCGCTGCCACAAATTATGACATAGGCTCTATAGGTGTAGGAGATAAATGATTAGAGCCTCTTAACAACCAAGAATATAGTTTGATGGTGCAATGAAGGTTGGCAGGCAGCAAGAGGAGGATTACTGCAAGAAAATGAGGGTAACTTCGTTCTGGGTTTTAGGTGAAATACTTGTATAGGTTACTTTGTTATCAAATAAAAAATGATTCATATTCAAATTCAAGGTTATCTTAACATCCTACTTTGAGTTGAAGACGACTTTCATAGAATGCAAAGCCAACGCTTATGTTTGTGTCGATGAAAAAGATATTGCCCCAAGGCTTTTGTTAAGATATCAACTACCTGGTCATTTTTGGATATAAATCGAACTTGTGTTTCCAAAGTTGATCTCGTTCCCTCGCAAAATGATAACAAATCTCGATATATTTTAAGTGAGCATGAAAAACTGGGTTCGGAACTAGATAGACAACACCAGCACTGTTGCACTAAAGAGTTGTTGGTGGCACACCGAATCCAAGCTCGATTAAAAAAGACTAAAGCCATAATCACAGTGATATTTTTTTTATCAAACGATGCGTATTCCGTTTAGATGTCACCATTAGCTTCATTATTTGGTAGACCTATTTATTAAGACAAAAAGTTATCGGGGATATGATTCAGGAAAATAAGGAGTCAAAAAATTGATAAAAAAATGTTAAAAAAAATTGTAACTAGGAATCATAGGGCTTTACCTCGGAGGGAGCCCTTCTAGAAATTCTCAAAGGACTGGGCAAAAACTAGGCCTAAGAGGGGGTTTGGAAATAGTTTTCAACCAGTAATAAACGTGCCTCGACTAATACCTCGTTAGCTAAGTCATTGCCCCAAGTGCAAAGATACTTTAAACAATGCTTGTTAGCTCCATTTTATAACAGATGCAAGACTAGTCAATTTATTCTCCAACCGATGTTGGATACATGCGGCAACAACAAACTCTGACAATGTGTCTTGAAAAAGATAAATGTGTTTACCTAGGACAAGGATGAATTGCAAAGAAACTACCACCAAGGATCGATGAATGATAAACCTCGCCTATCGACTTATCTTTGAGAAACAAAGAGGAAGGACATGCTTTAGTCAGCCTCAGCTCCCTTCTTGTCAATGACATCCCATGTTACTTGCCTTAATCCCCAGTTCCCGTCTTCACAGCATCGACCGATGGCAAGTAATAAACCTTAGATGTCCCATAAAATTCAAAAGCTACTAATTAAGAGTTAACGAGTAACATTGTATGCATCCCAATTCCAGATAATTTTGCAAAGGCGCCTAGAAACAAAACATACATTCTAAATATTGCCTGTAGTTGAGAATTCCTGGCTAGAAACTAACATCAAGTTCCTTGCTAGCAGGAGAAAAAGGGTAAGCATAGATTATACATCTCAATAATGTTATGCTCGTTTGACAACAAATGACATAAAGATTACCATAGTTCGCACATACTTCTCATCTGAAACCATCAATTTTGTTCGAAAGCTTCAAGGAAATTTTCCGAACTTAATGAATAGCTGAAAAGCATGCAAAAGCAGGAGAGATTATTAATCAAGAGTAAAGATATAGAATAACATTGATGCAACATTACGTTTCTTTTTCTTGGTGACCAAAGGAAAACCAATAGTTTTGCTCGAAAGTTGTGTTAATAAACTAATTTATATTGTCGTTGGAAAATCTTCTTCGTATCTAAAATCTTCAAAACCACAAGGAAACAACAGAAGTATGAGGATTTTTAGACAAGGGGTTAGTAAATCCTTATTATCTTTAAAACCACAAGGAAACAACAGAAATATGAGGGTTTTTAGACGCTTCAAACTGAAAAATCATAGATTTATAAAGTTATGAATGGAGTTGAAGTATGTAATTGAGAACAAGAAATAATAGATATTTTTCATTTTTTCATGCTCATAAAAGAATAACACCAAAATCTAGCTACAATTTATAGCAGAATGGAAGATAAATCTAAAAAAATTATGCGTGTTATGGAATTTGTCCAATACAAAAATATAACGCATTGAAATATTAATCCACTTACATTCAGAACATATAGAAAAAATGAGGGTAACTTCGTTCTGGGTTTTAGGTGAAATACTTGTATAGGTTACTTTGTTATCAAATAAAAAATGATTCATATTCAAATTCAAGGCAATCTTAACATCCTACTTTGAGTTGAAGACGACTTTCATAGAATGCAAAGCCAACGCTTATGTTTGTGTCAATGAAAAAGATATTGACCCAAGGCTTTTGTTAAGATATCAACTACCTGGTCATTTTTGGATATAAACCGAACTTGTGTTTCCAAAGTTGATCTCGTTCCCTCGCAAAATGATAACAAATCTCGATATATTTTAAGTGAGCATGAAAAACTGGGTTCGGAACTAGATAGACAACACCAGCACTGTTGCACTAAAGAGTTGTTGGTAGCACACCGAATCCAAGCTCGATTAACAATGACTAAAGACATAATCAGGGTGATATTTTTTTATCAAACGATGCGTATTCCATATAGATGTTATCTTTGTTATATAAAAAATGATAAGAGCCTCTTAAAAACCAAGAAGATAGTTTGATGGTGCAATGAAGTTCTAACCGAGGCGCGTCTATTGCTGGTTGAAAACTATTTCCAACCCCCCTCCTAGTCTTGGGTTCAGCCCCGGCCTAAGAGAATTTCTGGAAGGGCTCCCTCTGGGGTAAAGCCCTATGATTATCTATTGCACTTTTATTTTAAAGGTCATGCAAAAATTCCCCTTAGATTATCTATTGCACTCAAATTTCTTCCACCTTAAATAAAGTGGCTAATAGTGACAGTCGCACATCTGCCATATTAATGCATTGAATAATTAATCCACTTACATTGGCTTACATTCAGAACATATAGAAAAAGCAAAAGAAAAAACATAAATAAAACATAACTTAAAACTATAATAAGTAGGGGTCGTGCGAATGCAGGCCCCCGCTGCCACAAATTATGACATAGGCTCTATAGGTGTAGGAGATAAATGATAAGAGCCTCTTAACAACCAAGAAGATAGTTAGATGGTGCAATGAAGGTTGGCAGACAGCAAGAGGAGGATTACTGCAAGAAAACGAGGGCAACATCATTCTGGGTTTTAGATGAAGTACTTGAATAAGTTACTTTGTTATCCTGAAAAAAAATGATTCATATTCAAATTCAAGGTTACCTTAACATCCTACTTTGAGCTGAAGACGACTTTCATAGAATGCAAAGCCAACGCTTATGTTCGTGTCGATGAAAAAGACATTGACCCAAAGCTTTTGTTAAGATATCAACTACCTGGTCATTTTTGGATATAAATCGAACTTGTGTTTCCAAAGTTGAACTCGCTCCCTCGCAAAATGATAACAAATCTCGATATATTTTAAGTGAGCATGAAAAATTAGGTTCGGAACTAGATAGACAACACTAGCACTGTTGCACTAAAGAGTTGTTGGTAGCACACCGAATCCAAGCTCGATTAACAAAGACTAAAGCCATAATCAGGGTGATATTTTTTATCAAACAATGCGTATTCCATATAGATGTCACCATTAGCTTCATTATTTGGTAGATCTATTTATTAAGACAAAAAGTTACTGGGAATATGATTCTGGAAAATAAGGAGTCAAAAAATTGAGAAAAAATTGTAACTAGGAATCATAGGGCTTTACCTCGGAGGGAGCCCTTCTAGAAATTATCAAAGGCCATGGCAGAACCTAGGCCTAAGAGGGGGTTTGGAAATAGTTTTCAACCAGCAATAGACGTGCCTTAGTTAATACCTCATTAGTTATGTCATTGCCTCAAGCGCAAAGATACTTTAAACAATGCTTGTTAGCTCCATTTTATGGATGGAAATCGCATGCCTCTTTATCATGCCCCCTTCTATGCCTCCATTTTAAAATAGTGAGTTTAGGGTCTAGAGTTTAGGGTTTAAGATTAGGGGTTCTGGTTAGAGTTTAGGGAATTATGGGTATGGTATATTTTTAGGGTTTAGGATGTGGAAATTAGAGTTAGGGTTTAGAATTTAATTTTTAAGTAATTTTTAGTGTGTGACATAGAATGAGGCATGATTAGGGGCAGAGGATTTTTACCCCATTTTATAACAGATGCAAGACTAGTCAATTTATTCTCCAACTGATGTTGGATACATGTGACAGCAACAAACTCTTACAATGTGTCTTGAAAAAGATAAATGTGTGTACCTAGGACAAGCATAAATATTGCCTATAGTTGAGAATTCCTAGCTAGAAACTAACATCAAGTTCCTTGCAAGCAGGTGAAAAAGGGTAAACACAGATTATACATCTCAATAATGTTATGCTCATTTGACAACAAATGACAAAGATTACCATAGTTCGTACATACCTCTACTATGATGATGGAAAATAGACTGCTGCAAAACGAGGCTTAGCACTGACTGAAAAATAATAAAATAACTAAACCAAATCAAATTGTGTCGTAGTATTTAACCACTGCCTTAGAAGCGAATTCGCCTCGATGTGTGTAATCGCTACAATGGGCGAATGGCCCCTTGAGGTTAGTATAACTCTCCAAATTTTGTACACCCGAAAGATAGAGTGGACTCTGGTGGTACTGCTCTTCTCTCAACTCAAAAGAACACTCGTGAAAGGTATATGAAAACCAAAGAGTGTTTTCAAAAGCAAACACTTGCTTAGGGATATATCATAAATAAGTAAAATTGCCCACTATTTATAGGCTAAATAGCGAGGGCAAAAATGTCATTTCCAAAGAATAATTTAATTCTATTTATAATAGAATTAAATGACCATAAAATAAAAATTAATTGAGCATTAACAACATTCCCCTACTAATACGAAAGAATATCCTTCGTAATTATGAGAGCATTGAAGTTAAAACATGAGAAGAGCAATAGCGAGATTAGTTACTTAAGCTCTGGTGAATGTATCTAGAACTAGAACACAGTGATGATGAGTAATTATTCTCTTAGATAAGTGAACGAATCTTGAACTTTCTAAGATTAGGGTGAACTCATAACACACAACTAACCTCTTCATTCATCGGAGTCCTCGTTGTGTCTACAAAATATATATACAAATGCATATACATAGCCCTTTTCCCTCAGGATTCTAGTAAATGTACTAGAAAAATGACCCAACATTTTTCATATAAGGTGACTAGTTCTTCTCACTTGCGTAGGTTATTTCATCTGGTTTATCTCAACATAAACCACCCAAATCCAGGCTATGAAATAATTAAGAGCTTTTACAAAGCTTATTCTCACAAATAAATAAGGTGAATTTCTTCGAGTCCATTTAAAAATAAACCTCCCAAACTCTGATATAAGAATTCATTAAGAATAAAAACTCAACCTCTTTAATCGGTGAATTCAATAAGTTCTTCTCAATAGAACAACTTAAACTCTTGGGATTGAATTCATTAATAGTTTAAGAAAACTCATCATTTCTAGCGGCATGTTCATTCAGTCCTTCGTGATAGGACGACCCACTCAACACTAGGCTATGAACTTATTAAGAGTAGTTATTCAACCGAAGTCAGTAAATTCATCAAGTCTTTCTCACTAAGACCACCCAAAGCTTGGGCTATGAATTTATTAAGAGTGATAAAACTCAACCTAGACATGTACATTGCTCGTCATAGGGGTAGGTAGTAAAAAAATGTACACTATGAGTACTCTCCATGGTTTCGTTTGACCACATTGAACTTATATAACTAAGTTGGGTATCCACCATGGATTCCTCAACCAATGAGCTTTAGACTCATCCCCTCGACGAATCTAGAACCAATTTCTAACTTAACCCTTTAGTAAGCGGATCAGCTAGGTTTCTTTCCGACTTTAATCATAATTTTAAGACACCCCACATTTCTAACATTATTAAGATATAAATAAATTCATAAGTTTCTTGAACAACGTGTACACAAATACTCAATCATACTAGAGTAAAGAGTGCTATGAGTTTAACCATAAAACTATGTTTTAACAAACTCAAATCATGTTTACACGTGATTATATTTCCAAAGTTTTGAGAAGTTACCGATCATTAAGATTAGTATGCATAATCCCAAACGATTATGAAATTCCTTTTATCTCATTCAAAGAGAATTTCAACTTTTTCCTAATTTAGAAAATTAAGAATATTATGCAAATATTTATTAGGAGTTTTCAAATTTTCCTAACAACGGAAAAATTATCTCAAGTTTGTTACAAGAGATTTCAACACAACTCCTAAGATAGATCATCTCTTTTCCTTCCTGTACTTAGGAAAAGAACTCAGAGGAATTTAATAGCTACAAACAAACTTTTAGTAGCATTAACGTCTATCATATTCTCATTCATATTATTCAACATATTGGCCCTAAAGAGACCATCACATATTTTATTTACTATGACTAAGATTGGTATTCTAGTCAACCAAAATAATCTCAACTCTTTTAACTTTTACACTAAGTTTAAAGAGATCTTTTTTGTCATAGTATTTTTATAAAAGTGAGCACATTAAAGAACAATGCACCAGGTAGGTTACCGTGAAAGAGAGGTGGTGCACTAGGAACGCTTAAAAACCAAGTCTTTCATAGAACCAATCCTATACATGCATTTTCATAATGCTTTCTGATAAGTCATTTATGAATTTTCTCTTTAATTAAGGTCTCTTAAAGAATTATGCGTATACTTTTACTCACAATAGTATCTTATTAAGCATACATATTTTGGGCTCATTACTACCTTAGTCTTTTGTCTTAGTCCTTATACTAGTGGTTTATCTCAATCCATAATA
The DNA here is from genome assembly GCA_958450335.1 of Hibiscus tridactylites. NCBI lineage: Eukaryota > Viridiplantae > Streptophyta > Magnoliopsida > Malvales > Malvaceae > Hibiscus > Hibiscus tridactylites. Next base: position 10,797,082 of record OY288269.1, on the reverse strand, counting down.
TATCTACTAAGTTTTTAAAGGTTGGCTTAAAAAGGCTTATTTAATTTATTTCATGTATAAGCTATAAGTCTAAAAAGTTTGACCTTATGGGTAGAATTGTAACATTCAAGTAGACTTGCTCATTCTCACCATGCATGTGATCTTCACTCTTCACATTATTCTGAACCAGAATGACCCCATAATATATCGTGATAGTCATTTCATCTGAACCAACATCTCTTTTGAATCTTCTAAATTCAAATGAAGATTATACATGGTTAATCACGAAAATAAGTTACTAACAGTAATAAAAATTAAAATTTTATTGATAGTAACAAGATTCTTATCTTTAAAATTTTGGTTTCTTATCTTCAGTGAATTGTAGAAGTCAAGCCAAAATTTAACAACTATTTGGTTTGGAGAATTTTCCATTTCAACATCTTCATACTTCTCCAAAATTACAATTGTCATGTTGTCTTTAAAAATTTCTGAAGAACTAGGTATTTTGATATAATAATTGAAAAATGATTTGGACTAATTTGAAAAGAATTTAAAACATGTCTTTAAGTCCAAACAACTTGAAAATATGTTTGAGGTATTTAAAAAGGGTTTTGGCAAAGTTTGGAATGTTTTAAAGTACTCAAAACTGACTTTTCAGCTCTACCGTACCGATACGGTATACCTCGTATCGATACCTTTTTTCTCCAATTTTGATTCTGCCAAAACCTATACTGATACAAGCTTGCCTGTATTGATACGGATAGGGGTCGTACTGATACGCCTTTAAAGCATATCGATCCCTATTTTAACTAACCCCAATAGCTATTTCCCAACGGTCTTTTAAAATGTAGACCGTATCGATACGCTTAGGCTGACAAGAGCCTAACGGCTAGTTCTGAAGAAGGGCGTACCGATACGGGTCCCCGTACCGATACGATATGCACCTGAACTGCAATTAATGTGGAAAATAAAGACCCTAACGGCTCCAAAACATCTCCAACTGTCCTCAACGGCTACAAACTCATTTGGGAGTATAAAAGGGACCTCTAAGCATGAAGAGAAGACTAATGCTTCAATTGTCAACAACACTATGATTAAGATTTTTTTTCTTAGAGCTTAATTGTCCATTTTCTTGTATAGACAACACTAGTGAGCTAAACATTGTTAAATTTGTTCAAGTGTTTAAGTTTTGGATGAGAGCTAAATAGTGCAAACAAATACCTATTAGAGGGATTTCAAGTTTGCTTAGAATTTCTCTTGTAAAGAGGGTTTACTCAAGCTTTGGGTAGAAAGCTTTGAGGGTTGTAAAGGTTGCCTCCTTAGCCTCGAAAATGGGACAAAATTCTTAGTGAATTTGGTTGAAATCCTTAGTGGGGAGCTAAGGTAGTGGATGTAGGTGTTTGTTAGAAGGTCGAACCACTATAAATTCTTGTGTCCAATTCAAATCTTTTAGATTCCACTAAAACACCCAAAAATCCAACTTCTCCGAACTTGGCAAACACATCGGTTGAAGGAAATCGATCATCATAAAACCTAACAATTGGTATCAGAGCGAGGCTCAATCAAAGAGGATTAACATCCTATTGAGGTGATCTGGGAAGCTCGATACAACATATCAACCAACCGATCAAATGGCGCAATCCATTGACAAGCCACCATTTTTCGACAGAACACACTATTCCCATTGGAAGACAAGAATGATGTATTTCATAAAATCCAAGGACTACAAGATTTGGGACATGGTAGAAGACGGGTTCGTTCGTGCCACAACGAAGGAAGGCGAATTGGAGCATGAATGATCGCAATAAGATGGAGCTCAATTACAAAGCCTTGCACATCATCTTTTGTGCATTGAGCCCCAACATCTACGAGAAGATGTCTTCTTGTGAAGATGCCAAAGAGGTATGGGACAAGCTTGAAGTCACGTGCGAAGGAACCAACGAAGTAAAGGAGGCCAAGATCGGACTCATCAACCACGAGTATGAAAACTTCAAGATGGATCTGGAAGAGGACATTGAGAAGATGTTCGATAGGTTCTCCACCATCACCAATGGACTCAAAGGTTATGGAGAAGCCATCCCGGAAGAGAAGCTTGTCCGAAAGCTTATCTACTCCCTTCCCGAGTCATGGGACTCGAAAAGGACCAACATCATCGAAGCTAAGAATTCGAAGACCTTGAATCTTGATGAACTCATGGTGTCACTTCTCACACACCAAATAATGAAGAAAAACAAAAGGAGAGGAGAAGAAGAAGGAAGAGATTAGAGCTATGGGGGAGAAAAAGCTCAAAGGGCTTGACATCAACACAAATGTCATTACTCTCAAATCCTCCACATGACATCATGTAGATACAAATGAAAAGGAAAGCGAAGATGAAGAGATGGCCTATCTCTTCAACAAATTTACACGATTCATGAAGAGCGAAATGGAAAAATCCAAGCATGAATCGAAGAAGAAAATGAAGGAATCCCGCAAGTCCAACAAGAAGGGATCACTTCAAAGCAAGCATATGTGGCCACATGGACTGATGAAGATTCCACCTATGATGAGGTAGCCCACATATACTTGATGGCCCTCAATGAGTGGGAGGTAACTTCTAACTCATCTATTTCAAATTCTTATACTTTTGATGAGTTACAAGAAGCCTATGATGAGTTGGTTTTCGAATTCAAGGCTTCATTTTCAAAAAAACAAAAAGTTGATTTCAAAGTTGAAAAACGAAAATGATTTGCTTTTGAAAATCAATTTTGAGTTTGAAGCAAAATTGAAGGATTTTGAGCAACAAGTTTCTATTTTACAAAACTTGCTTCAAACAATGGAAAAAGATCATCAAAAAGAAGTTGATGATCTTAAGAAAGAAAAAAATTTGATTTCCAAGGAACTAGAAAAGAAAATTGATTTTGGAAAATCAAAATTTTACCAAAAATAATCTAGTGCCCCTAGTTTTTAAATGAAAAATGTTTTAGAAGTGTTTGGGTTCCAAAAGAACTAATCACTTCACATAAAAAGGATGAAATTAAAAATTGGATTCCTAAGGGGACTAAATTTTGTGCAACTAACGTTTATGGATCCAAAGCAATTCGGATACCAAAATTTGTATGATTGTCTTGATTAGGTGTGATGGAGATGTTCAACAAGTCCAATCAATGAGGGGGAGCTCCATGCACACAAGGAAGAACACTTGAAGAATGAAAGCTTCACATCCTCCCTTGGAGTTCAAGTGTTGGTAAAATCTAGTTGTTTTTATTTGTTTAATTCAATTTATTTTCTTTTAATTCAACTAGATTATCATGTGTTGGACTAACATCTTTTGATGAAGCTTTGAGTAAGGGGGGCATTTTAAAACCAATCATTTTAATAGTTTCAAAATTTAAACATCTATTGTTATTTTGAGCCTAAAAGTATTTTTAAATTCTTTTTGATATAACAAAAAGAGGAGAGATTGGTTTGAAAATTGTATTTTTCAAATGAATAAAGGGAAGCTTTAATTACTTTTCAATTTTTAATCTCTTATTCAAAATTTTAAACTTAAAGAGGGAGAATCCCAAACAATTTTTCAAGTCGGTTTTATTTTATCAAAAAAGGGGAGATTGAAGAACTAGATGTTTTGATATAATAATTGAAAAATGTTTTAGACTAATTTGAAAAGAATTTAAAACATGCCTTTAAGTCCAAACAACTTGAAAATATGTTTGAGGTATTTGAAAAGATTTTTGGCAAAGTTTTGAATGTTTTAAAGTACTCAAAACTAACTTTTCAGCTCTACCGTACCGATACGGTATACCTCGTATCGATACCTTTTTTCTCTAGTTTTGATTCTGCCAAAACTCATACCGATACAGGCTTGCCCGTATCGATACGGATAGGGGTCGTATTGATACGCCTTTAAAGCGTATAGATCCTTGTTTTAACTAACCCCAACGACTATTTCCCAATGGTCTTTTAAAATGCAGACCGTATCGATACACTTCTTAGCTTATCGATACGCTTAGGCTGGCAGGAGCCCAACGACTAGTTCTGAAGAAGGGCATACCGATACGGGTCCCCGTGTACCGATACGATAGGCACCTGAACCGCAATTAATGTGGGAAATAAAGACCCTAACAGCTCCAAAACATCCCCAACGATCCTCAACAGCTACAGACTCATTTGAGAGTATGAAAAGAACCTTCAAACATCAAGAGAAGATTAATGCTTCAATTGTCAACAACACTATGAAGTAAAGGACTTTGGACAGAATCTCAACGGAAGATGGGTGTGGAATGTGGAATTACGAAGGAATGTGTTTGAATCGGAAAAAGTATTATGGGACCAATTTCTGTCAGTTTTGAACAATGCTGGTTCATCCTCCTCAATTCATGATAGGGTGGTATGGTTTGGTTCGACTCAGGGGATTTACAAGCCAAAATATTATTGCGATATCGTAAATCTGGATGAGGCACAAGGTAGTTTCTGGAAACAAATCTGGTCCAACTTAGCGCCATCAAAGGTTGAATTCTTCATATGGAGAACAGTCCTGGGGAGGATACCTACGTTTAATAAGCTATCGAGGAGAGGTATGAACGGGCTAAGTCTATGCTTGTGTGTGTTCTGTAGAAAAGCCGTGGAAAGAGCTAACCATCTCTTTTGCCACTACAAAGGTACATGGAGCATATGGCAAAGGTGGTGGAATATGTGGAACCTTAGTATTACGATGTCGGGAAACTTCTGAACCCTTGTATAGGTATGGTTTTCCCAACCTATCAGAGTAGAGAAAAAACCAATCTGGTTTATGGCTTTTTTCGGGTTCACTTGGACAATTTGGTTATCCAGAAACGAAAGGGTGTTTAGCAAGAAATTCTTGTCGACTGATCAGATTTTCGACTTGGCTGTGGTAAGAATTGGGCATTGGGCAAAATGCAAATGGCCTAACGCGATAATCTCACTGTCTGATTTTCTACGAATGCCCAATGAAGCTAGTGTGTTACCGCTCACTGCACCTAGACCCAAAGAGGGTTCGTGGGATCCGCCTTGCAAAGGATGGTTAAAAATTAACGTTGAAGCTGCGGTAAAAGGGAGCTTTGGTAGTGCCGGGATCGGAGGGGTGCTAAGGAACCATGAAGGCGTAATTTTCATAAAATTCTCGAAACACATTGGGAGAAGCAACCCCACCATGGCGGAGCTACTAGGCATTGCCGAAGCATGTGAAATTTACAGCAAGACGAGTTGGGGAGCAGTTTACCCAGTACTGATCGAATCTGACAGCAAACTAGCGGTTCAATGGATAAATACCTTAAGGTAGCACCAGCTAGGTTCAAGGATGTGGCGTCGAAATGCCGGGCAGTGTGCGTGGCAAACGGGTGGAAGGTAAGCTTTGCTTTTAGAGAAACAAATGATCTAGCTCATGAAATGGCAAGGGATGGCATGCTAAGAAAGAATGCTGAATGGGTCAGGAATTGGCCTAGTGTCTGATATAGCTGGCCTATGGAGTGCTGGATTTCTGTTGTAAGTAGTCGTCAGGGGACTCCCTGGTGGATGGAATGTGTGTTGCTGAAACGGCTGCAGGGGCCATAGTGGGATTCAAAGCTGGTGCGGTTTGGCTCCAGGCATTTGGAGATTCTAGGTAGTATAGAACGTTGTTGTATCAAGCGGTGTATTTTCTGTGTTGTGTTTGACATCGAGTATTAATCAATAAAATCGAAGGGCACTCTTTTCCCCTATAGGTTAGAGGGGGTTTTTAACGAGGCTCAATCCTATTTCAAAAAAAAAGATTTTATCTTAGAGCTTAATTGTCCATTTTCTTGTATAGACAACACTAGTGAGCTAAACATTGTTAAATTTGCTCAAGTGTTTAGGTTTTGGGTGAGAGCTAAATAGTGCAAACAAATACCTATTAGAGGGATTTCGAGTTTGCTTAGAATTTCTCTTGTAAAGAGGGTTTACTCAAGCTTTTGGTAGAAAGCTTTGAGGGTTGTAAAGGTTTCCTCATTAGCCTTGAAAAGGGGACGAAATTCTTAGTGAATTTGGTTGAAATCCTTAGTGGGGAGCTGAGGTAGTGGATGTAGGTGCTTGTTAGAAGGTTGAACCACTATAAATCCTTGTGTCCAATTCCAATCTTTTAGCTTCCACTAAAACACCCAAAAATCCAACTTCTCTGAACTTGGCAAACACATCGGTTGAAGGAAATCGAGCATCATAAAACCCAACAATTTCTCAAAAGAAATTATTAGTAGGACAACAATTAACAATCATTAGCAATTTATAGATTGGTCTCTCACAAATAGCTACACTACTTATTCATAAAATGACTTAAAAAATCAAGTAGTTGTCAACATTTATAGCCATTTAGTGATAAATTTACTCGTATTTATATCTTCTTAAAGACCATTGAAAAACTATTCAACTTCTTAAATCAATCTATAACTCACAAATATCTCATTGTTCATTTTTATAATTCTTCATTCTATCACTGTTATCATCATTTAAAATTAATATATAAAATGATATTAAATAAAAAGGTTGTTTTAAAAAACTAACACCCTTCATTCTAATATCATGCTTATCCACAACATCACCACTCTCATCATGCTTTACCATGCAGGACACACAAATGCAAGTTAAAAGCAATGAGGATAATGCTTTTTTCTCTCTCTTAAACGTATTATATAAATGATATAATATTAATAACTATCATCTTAATTATAGCATATGAAACTGTAATAGCATGCTTATAAATAAACAATTACTCAATATAACATTTATCCATTAAATATAAAAAGCATCAAATATATAGGTTTTCGCTTCCATTCATTTTTCCACATGTGCAAATTAATGCCTTACACATTCGGAGGCAGTGAGACAACATTTGATCTACATATTTTGTCTTAAAACAAGTTTTATTAGCTATTTTTGTTAGAATATGGATTATATTCAACATCGAAAGGAATACAAAGAATTCACACCTTTTACAATAGAAATACAGTGCTGAACAAAACAACAAAAATATAAAGGTGTGAAAGACGTTGAACATACCAAACCTAACACTGTCAGAAGAAATCTTCTGAAATAAAAATCCAGAAAAACTATACTTTGCCTTGAGTGCTATTTGAATATAGCAAAAATTCTTCCGCTAGTTGATCTTGGCATGTCGTCACAACCACCAAAGAGAATCATAACATGTATAGAACGGCCTCCTTCGTTGAAAAGCGTTCGTTGATACTCGTCACTCGAACGCGTAACTGTCAAAAGACAGACTACTGTCATAAAGACAGACAAAAACTGCTAAAAACCAGATGAAAAAACTACCACCAAGCAGACAAAAGAACTGCCATAAAAGCAGATTTGAATAAAAATTCGACAAAGTAGATGAAAAACAAGAAAAAAACTTGAAAAAAGGAAACATTCATCGAAAAAAATGAATTTATTTATGTACAGATCCAACAGAACGGCCAAAGGCCGCCGCCGGTAAAGAAAAACGATGAAGAAGAAGAAGAAAAACTTGAAAAAGTTTGATAACCGCCTCAAAGAAAATGGAGAAGTGGAAAAGTGGAGAAGTTTAAACTTATTAGCTATTTTTAAATAGCCAATTATGCATTAAGGCACTGATCATATATACCTTAACTCGTAAATCACGTAGAAACAAGTTCCGATTTGAAAAATCGTTCATATATACCTTAACTCATAAATTAATTGAGCATTGACAACATCTGAAACCATCAATTTTGTTCGAACGCTTCGAGGAAATTTTCCGAACTTAATGAATAGCTGAAAAGCATGCAAACAGCAAGAAAGATCACAAGTCAAGGGTAAAGATATATAATAACATTGATGCAACACTACTTTTCTTTTTCTTGCTGACCAAAGGAAAAACAATAGTTTTGCTCGAAAGTTGTGTTAATAAACTAATTTATATTGTCGCTGGAAATTCTTATTCGTATCTAAAATGAAACCAAAAGAAAATAACAAGTGAAGAGTAAGAAATGGAATTTAAGCTGAATGTTATCAAAAAGGGGTTAGTAAGGTTGTTTGTAAATCCTTATCATCTTCAAACCACAAGGAAACAACAGAAATAGGAGGATTTTCAAACGCTTCAACCGCATATTTGGGCAAATTGTACACTTGAATATGGTTGTAACTTGGACATATAGTATATATTGAAATATAAAAACACTTGTGTAATGGTTGCAATTGTAATACCCCAAAATCTACAACACAAGTGATGTTTACTTGAATGCATAGGCCGTCGATTATGATGTTATTGCTAGGAATGTGTAAATTTTCAACCAATCCGGGGACTAATGTCCAATTGCATTAGACTTGTATTCTGAAGAATTTCAACAAGATTTTTAGTCAAGCATTACTCAACTCGTTCGATAAACACCCCTATTCAGAGGCCCTATTCAGAGGAGTTTCCAGCAATTAGTCTTAGATTAGAATGGAAAAAAAGTTATTTGGAAAGTAAGAAGTCGAAAAATTGAGAAAAATTCTGTAACTAGGAACTGTAAGGCTTAACCCCAGAGGGAGCCCTTCCAGAAACTCTCAGAGGCCAGGGTTGAACCCAGGCCTAAGAGGGGGTTTGGAAATAGTTTTCAACCAGTAATAGACGCGCCTCAGTTAGTACCTCACTAGCTGCGTCATTGCCCCAAGCGCAAAGATAATTAAAATAGTCCTTGTTAGTTCCATTTTATATATGCAATACTTGTCAATTTGTTCTCCAACCGATTTGGGATATATACGGCAGCAACAAACTCATATTCCTATACATTGGCAATGTGCCTTGAAAAAAAGAAAGATAAATACACACTTATGACTTGAGGTTGCGGCCTGCAGGTAAAGGTAGAGTGTTTTCTGTTGTTAAGAGGAAGCTGCCCTTTTTTGTTATACAACTGATAAAATGTAACCTCGAATATTCAAGGTAAAAGTTATATTATGGATAAGTGAATTGCTAATAAACTACCAATTTTAAGATCGAGGATCGATGAATGACGAACCACGCCTGTCGACTTATCTTTGAGAAACAAAGAGGGACGAAATGCTTTAGTCAGCTCAGCTCCCTTCTTGCCAATGACATCCCATGTTATTTGCCTTAATCTTCGGTTCCCGTCTTTGTTGCGTGTAAAAGAGTCTATCACAATTGTAGTGCAAGTGTACACGACGCAAGTAGTAAAGTGATACGAAGTATCGGATATCGTCTCCACAGGGATTAGGCTATAGCTTCACCTTAGTTCACTGCACGGAAGTAAAGAAAATATTTGAGAGAATTGTCACGAGAATAATAAAGAAAAACGTAAATAAAAGAGTTGGAATATCAAGATAGAGAGAATGGGCTGGTATTGAATTGCTCAGTAGTGCAGGTATTGTAGTGCTTAGGAACTCCAGTTCTGTCGTTGCGCCTGTCGCGGCAGCACATGTCGCGGCAGCACCTGTCGCGGCAGCTGTCCGTTGGTCGTCGCAGCAGCAAACACACCAACTCAGTACTTCAAGTTTGGCAAGAATCCCAGATCTGCCTTGGCCTATCCCTAGGTCCAAGTCTGTCGATGATCACGTCTTTGATGATACCTCCCGGCGTGAATCGAAGGATGAACACCGATGTGTATGAATTCTTCTTTAGCCACTTAACCTTGCCCTATCCCTAGGCACAAGATAGTTCAACTATAAACTAGAGAACTTGCTCTTATTTCTTTCGTATACTTAACTCTCCTGATGCTAAGTAAATGGATAACCTCACAATGCTCTCCCGATGCTCTTGCAAGATATTAATAACCAAAATAAGAGAACTTGAAGTTTATTTTATTGAACTTGGAAAATCCTAAAACAAAACAACCCTTGCAACTACTTTACAAATCAACCCGTGGCCTTAGGGGGTTTTTAGAACATATCGACGGCGGGTAAACGACGGAGGGGTTTTTGGTTGTCGGTTATTGGGTATTGGATATGATCCCTCCTAGGTTAAAATCTATGCCCTAATATAAGCTTTGGGCTCAAGTATTCTAAGGTAACAAGGATTACAACTTTAATTAAAAGTAAGATTCTAATAAAGACTTAATCTCCAAGTATCCTACTTTTCAGCCGCCTTCCTTGTTTCTTGGGATTTCCTTTCCTTGAGCTTTGGCTTGACATATCTTTTGATCCGGGGCTTGGAAAAATATATGGTTTTCACACGACAGACGAGCATAATTTTCTCTATCTATCGAGGTCCACTTTGCTTTTCCTCCACTAACTTGTTGTCGTCCTCTGCTGTCACGGCAGATCCATGGCAGCATCGTCATCTTCATCTGCTTGTCCAGTTCAGCTCTTCTGCTTCTCTGCCCTGCGCCCGCCTTCTCCGTCAACTATGGCAGCAACCTGCAAAATCAGCCATCTTTTAGTAGAATCCGTGCCTTTAATATATTTGTGATGTTTTGCTGTAAACTAACCTAAATGCAATGCAATGATGCTTGAATGCAACAGAAATATGGGTTAAAAAGGGTGTAAATAATAGAACTTTTACACACTCAACAGTCTTCACAACATTGATTGCAAGTAATAAACCTCATATGTCACTTAAAATTCAAAAGATACTAATTAGAAGTTAACGAGCAACATTGTATGCATCCCGATTCTAGATAATTTTGCAACGAAGCCTAGAAACAAAAACATACATTCTAAATAGTGATGCCCACACCGCATGAACATCCGATACTTGAACATGATTTGTTCCATAGGCTCCTACCTCTGTTTCCTTTAGCACAAAGGAGACATTATTGTCTGGTTGAAGAATTACGTACTTTTGATCAGAGTGAGATCTGCATTCTTCATTCAGGGTTTCTTTGTTGTATATAATGTGCAATAAATTCCATACAACTCCTCGTGTTTCCATCAAGCAGATTGATACAAAATTAACAGGAAATAAGATATATATCTTAACTTCAAAACCCGGATTCCAATTCGGTTTAAACCACTAAAAATAAGAGTGACAAGCTTTGCAATCATATTAATGTCTCGTCTCCTAATTTATTTTATACGATTTAACCAAATTCCAGTTGAAAAGAAAAATTTATTATAAATGCAATTTAGGAAGAATCATTTATAGTACATCAATTCAAATATGAGATCAAGAATTCTCACTAGGATCTTTCATTCATGTTTTACAAAACTAGATCAGCAAGTACTCAATATTTCACCGAGGAAGGGTATAGTACTATCTGCATTACAAAATTTTCATATTTTCCTTCTATTTTCGAAAAAAATATTAATACAAGAGATTTTTCCTAGAAGGCTGACATATTCAAGTTTCAACTAGCTTGGTAGGGGCTGCGCGAACGCATGACCCCACTGCCACAAATTATGATGTAGGCTCTCCCTCTTGGGGAGACCTTAGAACAACACCCTACCCAGGTGCAATAGAAGTCACTATCCTAGGCCATGAGTCTTTTTGATCACCCATCGACCCTATCCAGGTAAGTATATTTCAATGTTGGGGTATGCTTCATCTATATACATAAAGCTTGTGTTTTGATTATAACAATGTAGTGATGTGGGATTCAAGATGTAATGCAGAGAAGCAAATAGTTTGGATTTCTCTTACCTCTTATGATAGTCTTTGTCCTTGTATTCGATATATATATATATATATATTATTCATAAGCATGAGACTTAAATTATGAATGGTATATATCGAATACAAGTCATATAATAACATCAATGTGTGAACAATGAAGCCCATAATTCTATGATTTAAAGCTCAATCAAATTTTAAAGCACCAATATTGTATGTATGTAGTGTAGTTATGAAAAGCTTGAAAGTCTTGCAAATTAGGTCATAGTAAGGGTGCCCCTGCAATTGGGCTCTTGAAACTCTTTTCCTTAGAAATTAATTAACTTGGATGAAATAACTTCAAACTTTCTTGTAAGAAATTATTTTTATTTAATGGCTTCTCCACCTTTTCATCAACATCAACTGCAATAAGTGGACTACTTTTATAATATCCACAAGTTTTCATCTGCAGATTCATTGGCATCCCATTCCTATGTGTTGTGCAGGAAAAAAACTCATAAAATTTTGTCCATAGCTGGGATATATAGTAAATGTTGTTCTGACCTATTCCAAATTCTATATTGAATACATAACCGAAGGCTGAGGTGAAATATAAATGAAATACGAGTAGCTATCAACCTCATACCTTTCTCGACCTTTTGACTAAAATCAAGTGTAGTATCTGCTCTTATTAGTTTTAGGATTTGAGTAGCTATCAACCTCATACCTTTCTCAGCCTGCAACAAATTTATGTGTACCAAAGATATATAATGAATTTGTTCTGAGCAAGGCTCCTTAAAATTAAGATTTTCATCCGAACTGTATAAACAAATTTATATGTTCTTTATTTATGTTTTATGTACGTCTGCTCACTAGTAGTGTCCATTACCCTGAACCACCCTGGCAAAATTACACTAACAACTTCTACTTCGTACTAGGGGCAGTTCAAAGATTTAGGGGCTATGCACAATTTATTAAAATGAGACCATCAATTTTTTAAAAAATAAATATTTGTTGGTTTGTTGTGTACGTGATAGGCCGTCTTTTGAATAAAAATAATATAATAGGAGTCAAAATCTATAAAGTATAATAACATTTTATTTTTATCATGTATTTTACTACTAGTTCATAACTAATATTTTGTTTTTCCCTTGTAATCATTTAATTTAATTCATTTTAAGGCCCTCATTTTCTGGAGAACCTATACAATCACACCTATTGCATGTGTTTAGAACCACCCTTACTTCATACCATTCAGGTTATTAGTGGTTTCAACCATCACTTCCTCCAACTTGGTAGTACGAGCATGAGAATAAACCTCTACCTCACTCTTTGCTTGTGCTTTCGATATGGGATTTGAATTTAGGTCGGATGAGCTATTTTATCATGGATAAACACATAATTTTATGTCAGGGGTGTAAACTGTTAAGAAATTATATTAAAAATTCAAGGGTGTGAAATTACAAAATTTTAGGGGATATGAACTTAGATCATCGATAGCAAATACAAATAAAATATGAAAAAAATACATAAACTATAAGAAAGTTTAAAATTTTAAAAGGTGTGACTGTCCTCTCAAACACCCTTCGCTCCATCCCTGATTATTTTATATGTGGATGTGGACAAAATGACTACATTTTTCCTGCACAGCACATGGGAAGCTGGTGAATTTGCACATGAATTTTTTGATATTATAACAATATTCCTCTTATATCATGTGATATTTGGTATAAAAAAAGGTGAAGTAGACCCCAACCATGCATTGGTTAGCCGTTAAATTAAGAATCATACACGCGCATAAATATTCAAAGAAGAAAATATATTGTATTGCACATCGAACTTACAAGTTTAGGGATGGACCTAGAGGGGACAATCGCCACTAAAAATTTTAAATTCATATATGATTTAGAATTTTTCTATGTACTTTCTATTAAAAATCTATTTTTTCCCTCCTGATGTTTTATAAGTTCGCCCCTTAGAATTTTATAGGTTCGCACCCTAACATAAAATCCTATGTCCGTCACAAGGTATAGGTGAAATACGAACAAAAATTATGCAGATTCAAATTCAAGTTACTTTGTTATCTTAACATCCCACTTCGAGCTGAAGAAAACAAAGCTTATCTATGTATCGAAGAAAAAGACATTGACCCAAGGCTTTTGTTAAGAAATCAACTACATGGTCATTTTTTGGATATAAATCGAACTTGAGTTTCCGAAGTTGAACTTGTTCCCTCGCAAAATGATACCGAGTTTGATATGTTTTGGGCGAGTATAAAAAACTGGGTTTGGAGTTAGATGGACGACATCATCATTGTTGCACCAAAGAGTTATTGGTAGCACAACGAATCCAAGTTCGACTAACAAAGACTAAAGCCAAAATCGGGGTGGTTTTTGCTCAAATGAAGCATGGTGGGTACTCCATATAGATGTCCTCCATTATCAATCCATGCAAGAATTAAGCTATTAGCCACAATCGAGCCTTGTGCCGCTCAATGTCACTATTAGCCACTTTATTTAAAGTGGAAGAAATTTGAGTGTAACAGATACTCTAAGGGAAAAATTGCATGAGCGTTGAAGTGAGAGTGGTGATAATAAATGAGGAATACTTGAAGACTATGAATCGCAGGGCTTTACCCCGAAGAGAGCCCTTCTAGAAATTCTCTTAGGTCGGGGCTGAACCCAGGCCTAAGAGGGGGTTTGGAAATAGTTTTCAACCAACAATAGACGCGCCTCGGTTAGTACCTCACTAGCTGCGTCATTGCGCCTTGGTAGGTCCGTCTTATAACAGATGCAAGACTAGTTAATTTAATCTCCAATCGATGTTGGATACGTGCGATAATAACAAACTCTTGTACATTGGCATTGCAATGCCCTTTTTTGTTATTCAACTGATAAAATGTAACTTCGAATATTCAATGTAAATGTTATATTACCCATACGTGAATACTAAACACCAATATAAATATTAGATGCAACAAGAATTAAGAGCGTAGAAATATTTTAGAGATAAGGGCGAATTGCAAAGAAACTACCAATTTCAAGAGCGAGGATTGATGAATGGTGAACAACGTCTGTCGACTTAGCTTTGAGAAACAAAGAGGGACGGTAAACTTTAGTCAACTCAGCTCCCTTTTTTCCAATGGTATCCAATGTCCCTTGCCTTAATCTCTGGCTCCCATCTTCACAACATCGATGAAAAGTAATAAACCTAAAATGTCACATAAAATTAAAAAGCTACTAATTAGGAGTTAACGAGCAGGCATTATATGCATCCCGATTCCATATAATTTTGCAAAGGTGCCTAGAAACAAAACATACATTCTAAATAACGATGCCCACACCGAATGAACATCCAATACTTGAACAGGATCAGTTCCATAGGCTCGTACCTCCATTTTCTTAGCACAAAGAAGACAAGATCTCACGTCTGGTCGATGAATTACGTACCTTTAATCAGAGTGTGATCTGCCTTCTTCAGTTACGGGGGGCTCTTTGTACCTTTTGAAGCTTGTATATAATGTGCAATAAAGTTTCCAAATAAAACAAAACTCGGATTCCAATTTCGTTTAAACCATTAAAAATTAAAAACAAGAGTGAAAAGCTTTTCGATCACATGTCTCATCTCCTAACTAATTTTATACAATTTATCCAAATTCCAATTGAAGATAAATGCAATTTAAGAAATTCTCACTAGGTTCTTTAGTTTAAGTTTTACAAAACTAGTTCAACAAGCTACCATTATTTCACGGATCAAGAGTATTGTTATATTTGCATTAGCAAAAATTTCATAATTTTCTACTATTTCCAGACAACCTACATACTCTGCGGTAATTTTAATGCCCAAGTTTGAACTAGATTAGTAGGGGCAGCGTGAACGCAAGCCCCTACTGCCACAAATTATGACGTAGGCTCTCCCTCTTGAGGGGACCTTAGAGCATCACCCCTCCCAAGTGCAATAGAAGTCACTACCCTAGGCCATGAGTCTTCATGATCACGCTTTGACCTCGTCCAGGTAAGTATGTTTACATGTTTTGATATACTTACATCTTATATGCCACCCTTGAATTTTGTTTATGGTATGGTAGAGATGTGGGACTTAAAAGTAATTGTATATTAGTGTATAGTTCAAGGATATTTTTCTAACTTCTATCCACTTCAAAAAAACTTATACATCAATACTTATTGGAAAACATTTATGACATCCCTTGCAAGTTCATTTTGCTTTTGTTTGATTATGTGTACCATAAGCTTTTGCATAACAAATTTCCATTCAACTTGAACACAGATAAATTTATGCTACTCAAGTCTAAAACTTTTTTATGAACTAATTGTTTATATACCACCTACAGAATTCTAATAAAGGGAATAATCGATATTCACAAGTAAAAAATTGAGAGCTAGAAATAATCCTTACTTGCCTCTGACCCAAAATCAAATTAGATGGTAAGTTCTACTACATAAAATCAAGACATAATGTCAAAAAATGCCCCTTAACATTTGACTGAATTGTCATTTTGGCCCCTATTCTTTTTTTGAAGCAATTTAGCCCTCAATGTTTCATTTTAGGTCAAATTGTCCCCTCTGCATATGAAAATTGTTAGTCAACCAACGTTAAATGGCTTGAAATGATATGTCAAACCTACATGGCAGTGCACGTCGCGATAGTAGTGTCATATAGGAAAATAAGATGACTTTACAAAATGACACATCAATCAAAAAATAAATTTATAAAATTGTATAAAATACAAAAGAATTTCTTCTGATGTGTTATTTTGCAAAGTCATTTCAAGTTGTTTATTGCCAGTTGACTAATAGTTTTCATCCGCAGAGGGACCATTTTGACCCAAAATGAAACATTGAGGGCTAAATTACTTTAAAAAAATAGAGGCCAAAGTGACACTTTAGTCAAACTTCAGGGGTATTTTTTAGCATTATGCCTAAAATCAATTGTGCTCAATACTTTATTGTTCGTTTGACATGTTCTATATTTTTCATATTTACTGCAACTTGGTATAAATGTTGACAAAATCATAAACATATAGGTTTTGGTAAAGCTACGAATGGAGTTAGTGTAATGCATCAACAAATTCTCTAAATAAAATACGGATTGAGGTGAAACCTTTCGTTTTGAAAAACTTCTTTTAGAAGCTTTTTGAATTAGAAGTTTGGATAAAAGAACTATTTTTTTCTTTGATAATTATGAAAAAATTCTCTAAATAAAATAAATTTGAATAACTAATAAAATTAAAAAAATAATTTCATAAATAAGAAATTAATACATAAATTAATAAGTATATATATATTTAATAATTAATAAAATAATATTTAAAATATAATTTCACAAACTAGAAATTAATATATACATTTAAATTTAATAATTAATAAAATTATATTTAAATATAATCTGATAAAATAAAAAACTAATATATAGATCTAAATTTAGTATGCATTAAAATTATATTAAAAATATAATTTTACAAATAAAAAATTAATATGTACATCCTTCGTATATGCTTAGTAATGATATTGAAAAAATAATTCTTATAATTTAACTACTATTAATAAATACAAAATGTTAATAACTAATAAATTATTTAAACAACTATCAAATATAACCATGTCATTATATGTCATTTTGCTTGTTCAAATAATCAAATAGTTATCAGTTATCAGTTAATTTTATCAAATACTTTTATACATTCAACTAATACAATCCTTATATGTCACTATGCTTTCTTCAGATTCTACATAGATTACCTATCACCGCCATTTATCTCCTCCTTATCTTCCTCCCTTCTCTCTTATAACTCTTCTTTTGCACCAGTTTCCCTTCCTCCATTCATCTCTTTCTTTCCCTTCTCATGCTTCTTTTTTAATAGCATTTGAAATAGTGGTAGGGCAGCGGCGATGACAGCAGTAACAACGGCGGTCAGGGCCGGTCCTGAGTTTTTGGAGGCCCGGGGCGAACTTAAAAAATGGGCCTTAAATTGAGAATTTAAATTGTAATTATAGTTACAGTCGTATTTTCGGTTGTGTTGTGTTTATCATGATTGTGGATATAATAGATGTTATTTTGTTTATTGCGAGTATCGCGGTTATGAAATTTTTTTAGTAATATATGCTATTGTGGACATAATGGTTCCATATATCGCGGTTTTAGATGATGTCACTACCGTCATATAACGATCGTTGTTGTGGTTGCATGCCGCTATTTAAATCTTTGTCCCTAATAGCAAGTAATGAAAGAAATTAAATTTAAAGAGTTGGTCTATCGTAACAAGTATTGAAAAAATTGGTCCCCTAATAACAAGTATTGAAAAAATTAAATTTTGAAACTATTAAAAAAACTTTGATACACATGACGTGTAAACTTTAGTTTACATGTGCCATTTAGTTTTAGGGGTTAGGGTTTAGTTTAGGGTTTAAAGTGTAGGGGTTTATGTTGCAAGGTTTAGAATTTAAGATTAGTGTTGAGAATTTAGGGTATAGGTTTAAGGTTTATGGTTTAATTTTTAGGGTTGAGGTTAGAATTAGGATTTGAGTTTTATAATGTAAATATGCAGGCTTGTGTAAAATTAGTTTTATCAGCATGTATATCAAAATTTTACCTTAAAACTATGCCTATAATAACAAATATTGAAAAAAAAAACTGGAGCCCTAGTAACAAGTACTAGAAAAAAAATGAATATTAAGAGTAGATCCCTAATAATAAATATCGGAAAAAACTCAGCCCCTAATAACAAGTATTAAAAAATGGGCCCTTAATAACAAGTATTAGAAAAAAAATTTGAATATTAAGAGTAGACTTCTACTAATAAATATTGAAAAATACTTAGCCTCTAATAACAAATATAAAAAATAGGCCTCTAATAACAAGTATTAGAAAAAATAAATATTAAGAATAGACTTTTAATAATAAATGTTGGAAAAATCTTAACCCCTATTAATAAATATTAAAAAATAGGCCCTAATAACAAATATTAAAACAAGCTAAATCTTTAAATATAATTCAAAAATATACAATATTTAATTTTCCTGAGCAATGGGCCCTGGGCGGGCGCCCTTGCTGCCCCTGCCCAGGGCCGGCCCTGACGGCGGTGACGACAGCAACAACGATGACGGCTTAAATTTTAAATAAACAAAAAATATAATTTTGATGGTGCTCGTCGAGCGTGGCAAACTCATCCCAGTTAAAAAGTTTTAAATTTATCCTTATTTAAGGTATAACACATAGTATTGTAATGGTGTTGTTATATTTTCATTCTTTTTATATAGTTTTAAGTAAAATAAATTTAAAATCACTACTTCAAGATTGAACACGAGTTTAAAAATTTAAATACAAATAATTTATCACTTCACCAAAGATTATTTGTTGAGTATTTTTATGAATATGTTTCTTATATAAAATATTTTCTTCGCTTTAGTTACATTAATTTGCATAGTATACCATACTATTATCATACATCATAGAAAATTGTAAATAAGAACTTCAATTAAAAATAATGAGAATTTATAGTTATATATAGAACCAACAGACACATATACTATTATTAAGGGAAAACTACACCGGTGGTCCCCAAACTATTACCGTTTTCCTATTTTGGTCCTTAAACTATGTTTTTCGGCAAAACTATCCCTTCTGTTACATAGTTCTCCTGTTTTGGTTCCCCGACGTTAAATAGCTAACGATTTTGCTGACGTGGCATTTTTTAAATATTTTTTAATCATTTCTCTCCCTCTTAAAAAAATGCTACGTCAGCAAAACCGTTAGCTATTTAACGCCGGGAACTAAAACAGGAAAACTATGTAACAGAAGGGACGATTTTGCCAAAAAACATAGTTTGGGGACCAAAATAGAAAAATAGTAATAGTTTGGGGACCACCGATATAGTTTTCCCTATTATTAAACATGTTGATGAGTGCTATTTATTGGTGGCATGGGCGTAATTATAATTTAAAAACCATTTTATTAGCCTTTTGTAATATTTGAAAAGGGAAAAAGAACAATTAAGGATGAAACTATAAATATTACGATAGAATGGTAAAGGTTAAAGGACTAAATATGTTATTGTATCAATTATGATTTTTTTAGATTTTGTTTTATTTTTAATTATAGTTTAGTAATATATTAAAAGATTGAATTGAAGTTTTAGTTATAGTTTTTTTGGTAATATGCATGTCCGTTTTACTGTTTATGTTTGGGGTGTGAGGTTGTCCCTCTCAATAACGTCGTCTTCAAAGTTTGAACTTGTATCTTCTCATTGGGAGTGTAATTTGTCTTACCAATGCATTCAACATGTGTTGGTAAGTTTT
Organism: Hibiscus tridactylites; assembly: GCA_958450335.1. Lineage (NCBI taxonomy): Eukaryota > Viridiplantae > Streptophyta > Magnoliopsida > Malvales > Malvaceae > Hibiscus > Hibiscus tridactylites. The sequence goes on along the minus strand of OY288269.1, from coordinate 10,777,294 downwards.
AGTTATAGTTTAAGAGGGTTAGATCGGATATTAGCCATTTTTGTTATTGTACCACCTAAGTCAACGATAGAGTGACCATTTTGTAATTTATCGATAACATAACTTTTAAGATTTTAGTGACCAAAATAATATTCAATGAAACTTTAATGAACATAAGTATAGTTTACCATTTCTCCACGTTTTTTCTTAGATTTTGGGTGACCGGATTAACTATTCTCCCGGTTTCCTCCCTTTTTTTCCTTATCAACAACCCAGATTTTCACCTTACTATTCCCCTCAAATCCAACAGATATGGTTCAGTTACCATTACCTTGCCTTTAATTACAGTTTTTATTTTAGGTTTTTTCTGATTGCCGCCCAATTATTGATAATTATCATTTTAGTCATCTAACTATGAAATATTTTAAAACGGTCATCGACATTTTGACTACTTTATCGTTTTGCTCATCCAACCATTTACTAGAAATGAAAATACTACGCAAGCTTTTTTTAATGTGATGACCTAATTATTAATAAGTTGACTATGATATCCTAGCTGAAAGCTTTGAATGGAGGTGTTCATGATTAACCAAAATACTATAACGGTTAACATGTAGGTTCTGTTCTTAGTGTTATTAACATTAGAGGTGATAACGAGCCGAGCCCGACTCGGCTCGAAATGGACAATTTTACTATAATTTTTTATAAAAGATGTGACCTCGTTAAAACCCTTTCATAGGCAACACCAAAGCGAAATTCAATGTCGGGAAAGGGGTAAAGAGTGTCCAAAAAGTAGATTAATCCAAATAACCAAGAAATATTCCTACAATAGAAACACATAATGCCTAATTTATTTTAGTTAATTTATTTTTAGAGGATTTTCCCCTAATTTATTTTATTGCTTTTCTTTTGCTAAAGAGATTACTTTTAGTGCATATGTAGCGCATATATAATTATTTTGAGCCTGTTCACGAGCTTTTTGAGCCGAGCTTGGGTCGGCTCGACTCGGCTTGTTAAGGTCTCGAGGCGAGCTCACTCGAGCCGAGCTTTGACCGAGCTTTGACGAGCAGCTCGCGAGCCGATCAGGCTCATTATCACCCCTAATTAACATGTAAATTTTTAAGCATTAAAATCTAATTGCACTAAAAACACAACTTACATATTAACTGTTGTAGTATTTTGGTTAATCATAAACACTCTTAACTTTGAGTTGGGTGCGGTTTATTGTTGAACGCATAATAGAGTTCTTTTGCAACGAGTTTTAGTTCATGTGATATAGTAATTTTTATGTTTACCAAATAAAAATAGATGATTAAAGGGTAAAGTATACAAATCGTCACTAAACTATATTAAAACGATCTTTTCGATTATTGAAATTTTAAAAGTTACAACAATATGGTCATTAAACTTTTGATTCAGTTACGAGATTATCGGTAAATTTATTCGAATCTTATAAAACAATAGTCATTTAAACTTATCGTTCTATTACAAAATGATCCTTAAATGTATCAAAATTTAGCACTAGTTAGGAGTTAGGACCATTTTGAAATTGAATCAAAACTATAATGACTGTATTCTAATTTTTGAAAATTTAGTGATTATAAATATCATTTTTAAGATTGTCTAATGACCATTTGTGTCTTTACCCATGACTAAATCCGCACAATCCAATAAGTACAGGGGCTATTTTCAAAATTTCACCGCAATAAATTCGAACTTATTTGCCATTTGTATCCCTAAAGCAATCACGATATTCGTAAAAAGCCCATCTCTTTAAGTCCATTTAGAAGAGAAAAATCAGAAACCCAACAAACTCACCAAACAAAAACCTAATGAATTCAAACAGACATTTATTTGCGGAGATCTTTCTAGAAACGAGAAATTCTAGACGTCTCTAGTCGTGGTTGGACCACTCAATTCCATGAACTCGCTCACAACTTTATAAAACAGTAGGAAAACAAAACCCTAAATAATATTATTTTAATTTTAAAAACTCGAAAATTCCACACAAACCCTCATTAATAAACCGCCCCCTTAACTCCCCCTTTTGGCTTTCGTCAGGCTCTCTCTCTGGAACGCCTAGGAAATATTTGCAGAACTCCTTCGGGATCTATTGTTTCCCTTGAAGGTACGATCGCCGGCCTTTGTACTTTGCGGTTTTCTCCATCTCTTTAATTGTTGTTGTTGCATTCATTTTTTGCATCTGTAATTTGTAGATCTGTTTAGTTCTTGATTTGGCGCGTGATATTTGTTTCTCTTCAGATTTAGCTGTTTCTAGAGAATCAGGTAGTGTTCTTATTTGATTTATAATTTTCCGATGAAAAATATCTTTTTCAAGTGTTTTTCTTCAGATTCAACTCTTTTTTGTCGTTGGAAATTATTTGACGTTAAAAGTAGTTATTTTAGGTTGATTTGAACGAGATTTAGAGTCTGTCATTGCTTTCAGTTCTCATTTCTGATTAATTTTAGTTGAAGGAGTGTTCATTTTGTTTGATATGTATTGTAAGAGTTTTAGGGTTTGTTTCTGATTGTTTGATATATTTATGTGCATTACTTATTTATTTGTTCGCTTATTTTCTGGGGGTTTTCAACTTAAGTGTTGTGACCTTTATTTGGGTTTTGTTCTTGTGTGAATGATCAACTCCATACGAGTCTTAAAATGGGAACAAAAGGAGGAAATGTTTATTGAATCTTGTAGTGATCTTTATTGTATGTATTAAAGAGCAATCATCCTATGAGCTCAAGCCCATGGAAGTTGACATGGAATCTTGAGCAGCAATTTGTTGCTCATTTAAAAAGGCATATACTTGTATCACCGTGATTGATGCATTTTGTTACTTATTAAATCTGCAATTATGGTGCACTGTTAGTGATATTTCCTGACCCTATGAACTCTAGCCCATTGATTTTGAAATGGAATCTTGAGCAGTGAGTTTTTGCTCATAATACATGTGAATATACTTATTACATTACATACATATAATCTTTTTGCCTTTTGTTTTCTTGGATGCCAGATTGATTTTCGTGTAATTTCTGCTAAAAATGAGCGTTGTTGGGTTTGATTTTGGCAATGAGAGCTGCATTGTTGCTGTTGCGAGGCAGAGAGGAATTGATGTCGTGCTTAATGATGAATCAAAGCGTGAAACTCCAGCTATTGTTTGCTTTGGGGACAAGCAGAGATTCATTGGTACTGCTGGGGCAGCAACTTCTACAATGAACCCTAAGAATTCAATTTCTCAGATAAAGCGGTTAATTGGCCGTCAGTTCTCAGATCCCGAGTTGCAAAGAGATCTCAAGTCATTTCCCTTCAATGTCACTGAGGGCCCTGATGGATATCCTTTGATTCATGCTCGGTATTTAGGTGAAATGAGAGCTTTTACCCCAACCCAACTTTTGGGAATGGTTTTGTCGGATTTGAAAAGCATAGCTGAGAAGAATCTGAATGCAGCTGTGGTGGATTGTTGCATTGGAATTCCTGTATACTTCACTGATCTTCAAAGAAGGGCAGTCTTAGATGCTGCCACCATTGCAGGCTTGCACCCCCTTCGCTTGATTCATGAAACTACAGCAACAGCACTGGCTTATGGTATTTATAAAACTGATTTACCTGAAAATGACCCGTTAAATGTTGCCTTTGTTGATATTGGACATGCTAGCATGCAAGTCTGCATTGCTGCCTTCAAGAAGGGGCAACTCAAGATCTTGGCCCATTCATTTGACCGCTCTTTGGGTGGTAGGGATTTTGATGAAGTTCTGTTTCAGCATTTTGCTGCAAAATTTAAAGAGGAATACAAGATTGATGTCTTTCAGAATGCCAAGGCTTGTCTTAGGCTCCGGGCAGCTTGTGAGAAACTAAAGAAGGTACTTAGTGCCAATCCTGAGGCACCTTTGAATATTGAGTGCTTGATGGATGAGAAGGATGTTAGGGGTTTCATTAAGAGAGAGGAGTTTGAGCAGATCAGTGCTACAATTTTGCAACGTGTGAGAAGGCCACTTGAGAAAGCTCTTGGTGATGCAGGACTTGCTGTTGAAAATGTTCATATGGTTGAGATTGTTGGCTCAGCCTCTCGTGTTCCTGCTATGCTGAAAATCCTCACTGAGTTCTTTGGTAAAGAGCCTAGACGCACAATGAATGCTAGTGAATGTGTTGCAAGGGGTTGTGCTTTAGAATGTGCAATTCTCAGTCCCACATTCAAAGTTAGAGACTTTCAGGTAATTTTCTACGTATCATGATAATTTTTGTTGTCTGTATTGAGTGTTATCTGAGCTGCGCATATTTCATGGTTCTTTACTTAGCATTTGATTGTAGTGTAGTATGATTTCTAGCTGTTACTTCTCTTTACTTGATATGGGATTTTTCCTTGTACCTTTTCCGCTCCTCGTATTCCCATTGTTGTTGCTGCATGTGGTATAGTCAATTTCATGCCCTTTTCCCCTCTTTTGCTGTATTTCGAACACAGCTGACCTCTTAATACCTTTGATTTGAAAAGGTCAATGAGAGCTTTCCTTTCCCAATCTCACTATCATGGAAGGGTTCCGGTCCAGATGCTCAGACTGGAGGAGCAGAACAACAACAACTGGTTTTTCCAAAGGGAAATCCAATACCCAGTGTCAAGGCTGTGACATTCCACAAAACAAGTACTTTCACTGTTGATGTTCAATATTCTGATGTTAGTGATTTGCAGGCCCCGGCAAAGATCAGTACTTACACGGTAATAAATTCATAAGCCTTGATCAAACACTTTTTATCAGCTTTTGTAATCTTTTTACTTGAGCATAAAGGTAACTTGTTTCTTGTTGAACCTTTACATCTGTTGTAATTTGTGGCAATTTTTAAATGGCAGATTGGGCCTTTTCCATCAATAAGAAATGAACGACCAAAATTGAAGGTCAAAGTTCGTCTGAATTTGCATGGGATTGTGTCCCTGGAGTCGGCAACTGTAAGTAGTTGATTTAGCTTTTTAATTTTTTTTTTATATCTGAAATGTGATTTTTTTGCTGCTTTCCTGACTATAATGTAATTTTAGCTCTTGGAAGAGGAAGAAGTTGAAGTTCCAGTTTCAAAAGAGCCTGAAAAAGACAATTCTAAGATGGAGACCGATGAAGCACCTAGTGGTACTGCCGCTCCAAGTGCCAATGAGACGGATGTTAACATGCAAGATGCCAAGCCTACAGCTGATGCACCGGGGGTTGAAAATGGTTTTGCCGAGTCAGGTGAAAAGCCTGTGAAAATGGAGACTGATACTAAAGTAAGTGGATTATACTCTGCAGTTTATTTATGAATATGCAGAGGCGGTGGTGTAGCCTTTAAGGCAGGCTTACTCTTGATCCCAAAATGTTTAGTCGGTTGTTACTTATGTGGAATACTTTTATTGCCCTGGGTTCTTGCATGGTTTGGTTGGTTGGTTGGTTTATGTATGCTGTTCTGCCTGTTGTATAGGTTGAGGCTCCCAAGAAGAAGGTGAAGAAAACAAATGTTCCAGTGGCAGAGTTGGTCTACGGTGCCATGTTAGCTGCAGATGTTCAAAAGGCAGTAGAGAAGGAGTTTGAAATGGCTTTGCAAGATAGGGTTATGGAAGAAACCAAGGATAAAAAGAATGCTGTTGAGGCTTATGTATATGACATGCGGAATAAGGTACGGTGTTGTCTACTAATTTTATGGATCCTAGAACTGTTTCTTGGCTGTCATGATCTTGAAACTGATTATACCTTGTGTCTTCCCTCTTCAGCTGAATGATAAATACCATGATTTTGTAACTGCTCCGGAGAAGGACGAGCTTATGACTAAGCTTCAGGATACTGAGGATTGGCTATATGAAGATGGAGAGGATGAAACAAAGGGTGTTTATGTTGCCAAGCTTGAAGAGCTTAAGAAGGTAATATTTGTTCTTTTGACTTACTCAGGTTGGTTATATACATCATGTGCCTCACAGTTTGTCTTAATTTTGAAGCAAGGGGATCCTATCGAAGAACGTTACAAAGAGTATACTGAGAGGGGAACCGTCATCGATCAACTTGCTTACTGTATTAACAGTTACAGGGAGGCAGCCATGTCCACTGATCCCAAATTTGATCATATTGAACTTGCTGAAAAGCAAAAGGTAGTGGTTTGGTCACTTTAACACTCTCCACTCACTTCTGTTATTGCTGAGATCTAATTCTTTTGGTGCATTGCAATTATAGGTGTTGAACGAGTGCGTGGAAGCTGAGGCCTGGCTGAGAGAGAAAAAACAGCAGCAGGACCAACTTCCCAAGTATGCCAATCCAGTTCTCTTGTCAGCTGACGTGAGAAAGAAAGCTGAAGCACTAGATAGGTACACCACTGTTTCCCATGCTTAAGGTTTTGTATCTTTATTCTTGTATTGGTATAGATATGGTGCCCCTGGTGCTGAGATATGAATTTGCATTGAACAGGTTTTGCAGGCCGATAATGATGAAACCTAAGCCAACTAAACCCGCTAAACCAGCCTCACCTGAAACACCAGCAACCCCACCACCTCAGGGAAGCGACGGTCAGCCCCAGGGTGCAGATACAACCGCGGACCCAAATGTAAGCCCCAACCGCAACGTACCCAGTGAAAATACAGTCCCAGGTAGTGGTGAGGCACCTCCGGCTTCTGCAGAACCGATGGAAACTGACAAATCAGAGGGTGCGTCTGGCACTGCATAAATTATTAGCTTGGTTGTGTGCGGCTGAAATTCTGTTCTTACGTGTAATCACTATTTTCGAGAAAGCTTGAGACCAACTCTTGGATGGGGTCATCGGTTGTGTTATTTAGGGTCATAAATTTAAATTCGTAAAGCCTTCTCTTTGCATTGCTTGCCGAGATTTTGTTTTTTTATTAAGTCTGAGTCTTTAGAATCCTGGTTTTATGGAAGAGGGTTTTTAAGAGAGAAAAGATACAGGTATTGTGGTTTCCTTGCTAACATGTTTTTGTTAGTGGGAGGCATAATGTTTACTCTTTTAAAGGATATACCAAGTGCTAAATGTTTAGGATTTGCTTATTGGATTTTCTTCAAATCAGATTCACATTATTTCTGGTTTCTGGTTTTCGGATATTGAACTGATTTCCAATGCAACAAAAAGAACTTTTATACCTCTTTGTTTCTGGTTTTTGGATTTCCTTTTTTTTTCACCTTCTAGCTATTTCCTTCTGTAGGCCAAAACTTAATAGTAATAATTTTGATGAAAAAAGACTGGAAAAGGAGATACAGTTCAATAAAGCAAGCAGGTGAGCTTCCCGAAGAGCTATTTAAGCCGATCGAATCCTATTTTTTTATGTTTTAAACAGGCACTTTGCTGTTTCTTTGTTAGATAGAGGCAACATTCAACAGCAACTACTGGTGTGGATTCAACATGAATACCAATTTTGGTCTAAGTAGGATAATTCTTTTCGGAGCTGGTCCTTTCACTAATGTTCTCACCATTTTCTGCCAAAATAAAGTTGGGAATTCCCAAATGTTTCCTTGGCCGTGTGGATCATTCGCCTTTACTCGATATTAAATACTACGTGTTTCTTTCTATTCCGCGTGAGCCGTTTGTTTCTCCGAAACAAGGTATTAAAGTTATTTTCCTCTTTTTCTTAGTCGAATTAGGATAGTTTGAATAAAGTTTAAAAAGTAGTCCTTATAATAGATTTTTGTAAAATTTAATCTAGATTAGTCGGTCAATAGGTTAAAAACGAATGGTTAAACCAAAAATCTTTTTCTCAAAATATCCTCCAATCCGAACTCTTGGGATCCTTGGTCCGGATGTTCCCCCGGTATCAAAGCAGTTGGTTCCATTGGGGGTAAAATATGTGGTGAAGATCCTGCAGTTCGGAGAATGGACTTGTAACCCCCCATGACTGAAAGATTCCCACTTCATTAACTTGACAAATGGAATCCAGAAAGCGGTTTCCTCCTCGTAGCCGATCTTGGAAGAGGCAAAGCGATGTGAAAGCTACAAGTGAAGTGAGTTATCTCAGGTAACAGGATCCGAGAGAATTGTGGTTAGGGGTGTAAATGAACCGAGTTTGAATGAACAATACACTCTTTGTATTCATTTATTTATTTTTGAAAATGTTCATGTTCGGTTTGAGTTCATTTATGAAAATGTTCATGTTAGGTTTGAGTTCATTTATTTAACGCAAGTGAATATGTTTGTTTAAAGTTCGCAAACATGTTCATTTAAAGTTGGTGAACATGTTTGTTTATAATCAAAATGATGAAATTTTAAAATTTACATTGTGTTCAGTTTAATCCCTATTTTTACAAATGTTTAAAATGTAAAAAATTTGAAGAAAATGAAAACCAAGTAAACGTGCTTGTTCGTAACAAATCGAACATTATTTAACTTTATAAACAAACGTTATATGAACGTTTTACGAACAGTTAGTCGAACGCTTTGTTCAATTATACCCCTAATTGTTTGCTCAAGTGCACGGTTAATATGCCGTGATGATAAAACACTATAGATAGAGAAGTATTACACACTCATACCGAGATTCAAATCCATACAAGATAGGTTAATATGAGCATCCTTAGCTACAAGGTGATTTTTAACCTTGCAGGTAAACTGATTTATCAAAACTCATCTCGAACCTCAAATTTGTTTGATACCAACTCTTGAAAATAACTGCATTACTACTGGTGTTTTTGCTTCTCTTTCTTTTATGTTTCCAACTTCCTCTTTAATGCTTGAAAACAAACCTGTTCATGGCAGGTAAAGGAAAAATAAAGAGGCCTAGGAAGTTTGGACAAATTTGAATATGAATTTGAATACGAGATTAAATTTTTCAAAATTTGAAATTTTGCTCTTAATCTAAAGTGTAGCTATGAAAGTTGTTAAGTCGAATTCTACTATTAATCCTGTACCATGGTAAGTTACAGATTTAGTTCATGTATTCTATTTGATCGTTCAGTCTTTATATCTACCTATATTGTCCCTGTTCACTTTGAGTAAGCACTAAAATTTTAAAATTCAAAAAGTTAAAAGATACTAAAATTGACTAAACTGGAATATAAAGGCTAAATCCACAAGTTATGCACAGTTCTTGTAATAGAATCACTGCATATAAATAAAGCACTAAAGGGAGTCTCCGGTACAACAGTCTAATTTAAGACTAAAAAACGATAAGGTTCAAAACTTGTCAAAGCAATCTAAAAGTTACTTGGACAAATTTCGAAACTTACCGTTTTTAGCCTTAAATTAGGCTGTTGTACTGCGATTCACCCAGCACTAAAAGGCAAGAATACAGAAATGAGTTTTATAGTGTCTAGCTAGCAGAAAAACAACGGAGAGCAATTTATGCAGTCAGAGGACTCGGATCACTGTATTACCTCTCATACTTATTGAGCCAGAAAATATCAAGACATCAAAGCACTCAACCATTCACATCAAAAAGATAATGTTACCTAAACCCCCGCCCCGTCCACGGTTTCAAGCTTGTTTGTAAGCACCAACAATTGTTAAGAGGGCAAAAGGTTCGCCGATGATCATAACATACAATTGTGCAAGTGGTAATGGGAGCAATGATTCTTCTCCAAGTCCAGTAAAAGTTTCTACTTGACTTTGAATGGTTCAGTATGACAAGCGTGTTATTAGTGTTTCGTAACACCAGTTTGCAGAAGGCTCCCATATTATTATACAACAACATTTAGCAGTTAAAATCAGACCAATGTTATAAAGAAGATAACTGGGTTTTGCATATATTACCCACTAGGATTCTCGGCTGAGACATCATTCGCCTCATCGTCACTGCGCTGCATTTTTGCAATTTCAGCCTGCGCTCTCTCCATGATCTGCCTCTTCTGCATTTCCAACTCCCTGTGAAAATCCATTCTCATCTTCTCTAACTCCAGCATCTGCTGCCTTTTACTATTCTCAATCTTTTCATATAAGTCGCTAAAATTTTTAATAGAATCTGCAAGCAGTCTGACCGAAGAACCCTCACCAGATTGCCTCCCGAGCCTTCTCTTTTTAGGTGGCAGTCCATCTGAGACATCCTCATCGCCATCGGCGGATCCGGAATTTGCTGGACTATCCCTCATTTCATCCAAACCATTTGCTCGGCTCAAATAAACCCGAGGGTTCATGAATACATATTCACCCGAGTCAAACCCGCAAGAGAGCTGGCCATGCTGTGGAGGAGTTGACATCAGCATATCCATCTTCTTGAAATAAATCCATTTGCTAGTGGTAGCACCAGTCTCTGCTAGCATAGCCTTCTCCTTTTTATATTTCTTCTTCAATGTATCCAGCCGATTCCGGCATTGTGTCTCGGTTCTTTCAATCTCTGAAATCTCTGAAACCTTCTCTGCAACTTCTTGCCATTCCTCGGTCCGAAGACTCTTCCTCCCATATTGCAAAAAGCGGTCACCCCAGGCATCTAGCAAAACAAATGTCTCATGCTCGGTCCAATCTGTAAGAGAATTCCTCCCACCATGTGAGGGCTTTAGCACGGACGGAGATGCAACTGCTGGTGCGGTTACTCGAGGAGCAAATTCATAATTTGACACCAAACTCTTCAATTTCCTCTTTTTCGGATGCCTCCCCAAGTCACCACCTTCATTATAATCCTCCTCCCCCTCATCATCCATCAAGTCATCATCCTCATCATCGTCGTCATCATCATCATCATTATCATTCACACCTTTTCCTACATACCGAACACCATTATTTCGGTTAAGATCTTCCTCTTCCTCTCCCAAATCTTCAGCTTCGTCCTCCTCATCTTCATCGTCATCAACATACTGATTCCTTATCGGTCTAGAAAGCTTTTGGCGATTCAAAGAACCATAACCCTGCCGGTGACTATCACCATACGGATTTGGAGGATATCTAGCATCATCCTCAATGTTATCCATTAAAATAAGAAACTCAGCTCAACAATGAGACAACACTAAAGTATCCCTAACAAAATCCAAACCAATCTCGAAAACAGATTTCGAATCAAAGATGCTTCCTCATTTGTTCTTCCTCATCGAATCAATCTTCAAGAACAACATAACAGCCATTATCGTTTTGCCAAAAACAATCCATTCTCGTCAACGTTCCTATAAATCTCGAATATTTCCTTGTTAAAGAAGAAAGAATTGCAAAATTATGCATCCGCCTTTATTACTGAATCAAATAACAAAAATCCATAAAAGATTGGTTTATTTTAGAGCAGGTTTTTCAACTCTAAATCATGCAATTCCCAAAACTTTAAACGCCGAAGTTTACAAAATCAAACCCCTCCATGTTAATTTACCAAATCCAGAAAAAGAAAAGCCAAAGAATTTCCAATTCCTCTCTTTTGTCTTATATCCCTTTACTTTCCAGTTGTTCATCACTTATTCATCCTTCACCTACCAAAACAAAAATCAAATTCCAATCAAACCCTCGTCAAAATAAGAAAAAAAAACCGTAATATCAATTCAGAATTCAGTTTGAAGAAAAGAACAACGGCAACCCAATCAAAATTTACCTGACGAAATTCTCAAAATGCCCAAACTTCTCTTAAAAATCAGGCTTTAATTGAAGCACCAAGAAGCATCTTCCTCAAAATAAAACGTTAATTTCTGTTCCCATAGGGGAGAGGATTTGACACGGGGAAAGGGGAGAAAACCAAACTGTGATTATGGCCAGTGTAAAAACTTGGAAGGGAAAAAAACAATTGTGGGGCTAAAAAGAGGATTTTTGTACACCTTGTTCGCAATAAAAAAATAACAGGCCTTGATATTTACGAGCCCATTGATTAAGGATCCGTTTGTACGGATATTCAAATTCATTTTGGACAGATTAAAAACAGTGCATTGTCAAGCCGTCGCTGGGTTAGGACAATAAGAGCAACCGCTTAAGGCTTTGTGTCGAGGTTTGATGGCCATTAAAGTAAATTTGGAGAAAGTCTATGATATATTCGAATGGGACTATATTGAGAAAACTCTTTTTGCAATTGGTTTTTCAACAAAATTTGTTTCTCTTATTATGGTATGTGTGCGGTCAGTTTCGACATAGATTTTATGGAATGGGAAACTTACGACTCCGTTTAAACCTACGCGAGGTATTCGCCAAAGTGGTCCCATATCTCCCTATCTGTTTGCCTTGTGTATGGGGATGCTCTCTCGGTCTATCAGGCAACGTGTGAATGTGAGGGATTGGAAACATATTAGGCTTTCTAGGAATGGTCATGGTCTTTCCCACCTTTTTTTGTTGATGACTGAGGCTAATATATCACAGCTACATGCTATTAAGGAGGTTATGTTACATTTTTGTGAGGCTTCAGGCTATAGGGTTAATGTTGCCAAGACTCAGATTTATTTTTCAAAGAATTGTGGGTTAGATGAACGCACTAAGTTGGCTTTTTCCTTCGATTTTGCTATGGTTAATGACTTGGGGAAGTACCTCGATGTTCTGTTGTTCCATAAAGGGGTTACGAGGGCTACATTTTCTTACATTCTTGAGAGAATGGCGTCTCATTTATCTGGCTGGGTGGCGAAATCCCTTTCTTTAGTAGGTCGTATAATCCTTGTGAAGTCTGTTCTCCAAGTGCTACCTCTCTATGTCATGCAATCTGTTTGGGTTCCGAAAGGTGTATGTGACGATATGAAAAAGATTATTCGAAGATTTGTTTGGGGTTATAAGAATAAAAATCGTGGTATGTCACTTGTGCGTTGGGAGAAAATGTGTTGTCCAATTCAAGATGGTGGTATGGGTTTTAAGAACATTCACCAACAAAATAAAGCTTTTATTATGAAGCTTGGTTTCCAATTAACTACTAGTAATGAAAAACTCTAGATTTGTGTATTAAAGGCTAAATACGGTTGGGAGGGCATGGTCCCTTTTCTCGCTATGTGGCACTAGTGGGTCTCGATTGTGGACAAGTATTTGTACTATGTGGGAGGATATTAAAGAGTGTGTCTGCTGGCACATTAGAAATGGCAGGAACACAGACTTCTGGTATGATCACTGGTTGGGCTCTGAACATAGACTGTTCTTTCCTTGTACCGCACCGATCACTCCTGCCCCTGCTATGATGGTATGCGACATGGTTAACGTTGAGGGACAGTGGGGTTGGAGCCGACTTGAGCATATGCACCCTGATCACATTCTCCAAAAAATTGTCGCAGTTATTCCCTCGAATCCAATACTTGGTGATGACCTTCTGGGTTGGCGTTGGGAGCATAATAGGTGCTTTTCGTCCAAGTCGGCTTAAAAATTTCTTGGTGCTAATTTGTTGGTGAGTCGTGAATTTGATTGGAAACAGCTATGGTCAATTTATTGTCTGCCGCGCGTCAAGACTTTTCTGTGGGTTGCTGTTCAAAATCGTCTTCTAACCAATGTGGTTGGGGTTAGACGTCATATTGCTGGCTCCGGGGTTTGCTCTCTTTGTCTCAATGGTGAAAAATCTATTGATCATGTTTTGTGTTTTGTCCTACGGCCTTTGACTTATGGAGTCAAGTAATTCGCCCGGATAAATTGAAAGAGTTTTTTTAGTTACCGTATGTGGATTGGATGAGAGTGAACATAAGTGATTCGACTGATTTTGCTTGCCAATCAGTTAATTGGGAGGTGCATTTCTCGGTCTTTTACTGGCTTTTATGGAAGCATAGTTGTAGTCGAATTTTTGACCCCAACTATTCTCAAAGAGATGATATTAGGCGAAGCGGGGAGCGCCTTTGGGAGGAATTTGTGGCTACTGGTATTTCTAGTGTCATCGGTGCTAGGCATCCTCTTCTCCTAACTTGGCAATGTCCTCATGTTGGACGGATCAAAGCTAATTCGGATGGGGCGGTGCGGGTGTCAAATAGTATGGATGCTTCAGAAGGGGTTTTAAGGGACGATAGTGGTGCCTGGTTGTTTGGCTTTTCACGAAGCTTGGGGGTGCTGCTCGGTGCTTCTGGCCGAGTTATGGGCAGCTCATGATATCCTTCAGTATGCTTGGAGATTGGGTTATCGACGTGTGGAGCTGGAGGTTGATAACTTTGAAGTTTGTCAGATTCTTTGTTTTCGTTCGAGTGCTTTTCCTGGCCATGCTTTGGTGTCTATAATTCATGAGATCTTGAGTCACGACTGGAGGGTTATTGTTCATCATATTCCTAGGGACTTGAATATTGTGGCTGTAACCCCCTCGTCCCGGTCTGGCCGAATGACCGATCCGAGTGGGCCACACGGGGAAAACCGAAGCGAAACCCGTTAAGGTTTCCCCTCGGTTAACGACCCAGAAAACTTTTTTTTTATCTTATCTTGTCTACATACATAAATTAGACCTAAGTGTGTCCCAACAGCGGAAGATACAATCATGAAACAATTCACCGACCAAACAAACATAAACAGTCCATTTTTCTTCATTACAGCAGGCCGTTTCGAAACACCTATAGGGTGTTCCGAAACGCCCTGACCTGGTCAACGAGCCTGGGTCAACCACAAGGTGACCGTTCCGAAACAGGGGTGACCCGTATCGGAACGACCTTGACGGTCAATATCTCGTGGTCAACGAGATTTGACCGTTTCGGAACTTCAAAGGCCCGTTTCGGAACGGCTTCATCTCGCCAATTTCTCAAAATTCCAGTGGCGAAAACGTTCCGGAACGACCCTCATCCGTTTCGAAACGGCAGGCCATTTACACAGGGGTCGTTTCGGAACACGTGAACCCGTTCCGAAACACCCCCTGTCTGCAGATTTCTCTGGGCTGTTTTGAGGCACAAGGATGCCCCAAAACATCCCCTAGACACCATATAACAACCAAGCAATTACACCCAACATACAACAACATTACCATCATGCTTTGGCACAACTTTAATATGTCTAAGACAAAGGCAACAATCAACACACATACATCCATTCAAACAACATCCAACTTTAGGCATGGTTTCTAAAGCATTCAATCCACATACAAGAGAGTAAATTAGGCATGGTTTACAACTTAAACATGGCATCACAAGCCACACAAAATCAACATAACATAGAGTCTAAGCATGCCCCTAGCATCAACATCAACCAACAAATATTACACGTTTTACCAACCAAACATCAATCCAAACAACATCATTCATAAGAGTCATACAAGGCTCATACTAACACGTCCTAATGCCACATTGCTTAACTACTACAAAATCTACCATACTTGAGCAACAACTTGGATAGCCCCTTCTTGCCTTGCCTCGAGCTAACGCCACGCTAATGATCTGCATTGTTGAACATAGAGAGCGTAAGCTATAAGCTTAGTGAGGGTGCTCTAAAACGGAAAACAACAACAATGCAGGGTCCAAGCATGTTAATCCTAGTCTACATACATCAACCATTGACATAATATCAAGTAGACCTAGCTAGTCTTTCAAGTGACATATATGGTCTCTCGATCCTAAAAATTCAAATCTCATATATCATCATCATATAGCAACAAGATATAATACAACCATATATCACCATCATATATCACAATTCACGATTTAAGTTTAATTGGCCACTTTAATTACCCCGATTGTGCGGATTTAACCTTGACAACACTTTACCTCGATGGGATTCCACTCATCACAGGACCTTGCATGTGCGGGATTCCACTCATCGCCACATGCCCTACGGATGGGATTCCACTCATCATCCCGTAGAAATATATGAATAGCTTCCGGTGGAATGTTACATCACCGTACTCCTCCTTGATGACTTAACGCCATCAAGGCCACGTACGTTTTGACTCAATTTGTGTGCACACTATCCTAATGATCGATCATTTATAACCGGTAATTTTTAGTGCCAATTATCATACCCACATCATATTTAACCATCATCAACCACAATACATGCTCATCACATATCTACTCATCATGATATATATACATGTATCAATCAACCACAAATCAAGAGCATAACTAGTAAGCACAAAGCATTTGAGGATACCAAAGCTAAACTATCAACTTGAATTAAATGGAAGTGGCCTACCAAGCACACTTTACACACACACACTACACATGCTCGAGCCAAACTTAAAAACAAGTTGAACCACTCACCGCCCTTCCTTAGCAATTCGAACCAATCTTCCTACGAACCCGGATTCGGTCCCAAAGCCTCTTCCGCGTTTCCTCTTGCTTCTAGTCAAACAAAAACATATATATTACTTCCCAAATCGATGCTAATTCAACCTTCAACCCACTTTACATTCACAACTCAAATTCCACAATTTCTAAACCACATAACATCTCTAAAAATCCCATTTTCGGACTCCCACAACTCAAGGCTGAAAATTCAATTTCCAAACATCCAAATGGCTTCCAAATCATCCCAAAACACTCTCATACCATAGGTAGACCAACAGCCCTTACTTTCAACACAAAACCCACCAAAAACTCAAGTTTTAACACCTTAAAACTTGCCCTAAAGAACCACTACGAATTTTTATCAAAACTCAACCAAATTAAAGTATATGATGTATTTTATCATGCTTAAACAAAACCCCAACATGATTTATCAAAACAAATCGAAAAACCCCTTTAAAAACCCAAATCTTATCATAAACCCTAATTTCCAAAACACCACATTTTTGAAATCTAAAACAAAGGATAGATAGAGATTGAAAAGGAGATTAAGAAAATGTAATTACCTCTTAAAACGGGGTTGAAATCGAGTAGCAAATTGATGGAATAGGAGCTAGGGTTTTGAGAGGTTTTAGAAATGGTGGGGGCTTTCAAATGTGCAAAGGAGGAAGAAGATGACAACTATAAAAGTTGTCATCCTTTTTAAAAGTTTTTGGGTAATTTCCAACATAAGTCCCTCCCTTTTTTACTAAGGTTCAAATACACCATTATTTGAAGTTGAAATGTTTTAATTAAGTTTTATTTGACTCGAACTAAAACTCGGCTAACTCCTAGGCCCAAAACACGGGTGTTACAACTCTCTCCCACTTAAGGAATTTCGTCCCCGAAATTACCTGACTGAAAGAGATACGGAAACTGCCTTTCCATATCCTCCTTCCTCTCCCAAGTGGCCTCGTCCACACCTCTACGTTGCCACCGCACCTTTACTAACTCAATAGATCTACCCCTCAACACCTTACTGTCAGAAGCTAAGATCTCCACTGGCTCTTCTTCATAAGTCAAATCCGGATTCAATTCAATTTCTTCTACGGGCATAACATGTGATGGATCGGACCTATACTTGCGAAGCATCGACACATGGAACACATCATGTATCTTCTCAAGCTCGGATGGCAAACGCAACCGATAAGCAACGGGACCAACCCTCTTCACAATCTCATACGGTCCTATGTACCTCGGACTCAATTTCCCTTTTTGGCCAAACCTCATCACTTTCTTCCACGGAGACACTTTCAAGAATACCTTCTCACCCACTGAGAACTCAACTTCCTTCCTCTTCAAATCGGCATAGGACTTCTGCCTATCCGAAGCAGCCTTCAAGCGATCACAAATCAATTTTACCTTTTCGGTTGTCCCCTTGAGCAAATCCGGCATAGGTAACAGTTTCTGTCCTACCTCGGCCCAACACACAAGAGTTCTACACTTCCGGCCATACAAGGCCTCATATGGAGCCATCTGAATGCTCGACTGAAAACTGTTATTGTACGCAAACTCCACCAGAGGCAAATGCTTCTCCCAAGTACCCTGAAAGTCTATGATACAACAGCGCAACATGTCCTCTAAGATCTGAATAACCCTCTCTGACTGACCATCTGACTGAGGATGATAAGAAGTGCTGAAGTTCAAACGGGTACCCAAAGCTGTATGCAGACACTCCCAAAATCTAGAAGTAAACCGCGGATCTTTGTCTGACACAATGGACTTCGGCACACCATGTAGCCTCACAATTTCACCAATGTACAAATCGGCCAATCTATCTAAGGTGTAAGTAGTGTTGACTGCCAAGAAGTGAGCACACTTCGTGAAACGATCTACTATCACCCAAACTGAGTTTTTCTTCGTAGGAGTCAAAGGCAAGCCCGAAACAAAATCCATAGTGATGTTCTCCCACTTCCATTCCGGAATTCTCAACGGCTGTAACAGACCCGATGGAACCTGATGTTTCGCCTTCACTCTCTGACACACTAAGCACTTACTCACAAAGTCGGCTACATCTCTCTTCAAGCCAACCCAAAAGTACTCATTCTTCAAATCACGGTACATCTTCGTACTTCCAGGATGCATAGCAAACGGACTACTGTGGGCTTCAGTCAAGATCGTACGTCTCAAGTCACTGTCTTCTGGCACAACTATTCTATCTTTGAAACACAGAACCCCATCAGTGCTGAAGCTGTAATCTGAAGATCTACCTTCGGCTATATCTTGCACGTGAGGTGCCAAAGATCTATCTAAGAGCTGTTTCTCTCGTATCAACTGACCTAGAGTAGGTCTAACCTGAAGCTCGGCTATCAAGCCCCCATCTCCGGACAAACTCAATCTAGCAAACATAGCTCTCAAGTCTACAACCATCTTTCTACTCAATGCATCGGCCACCACATTGGCCTTACCCGGATGGTACTCAATAGTAAGATCATAGTCCTTTAGCAACTCTAACCACCTACGCTGTCTGAGATTCAAATCTCGCTGAGTCATAATGTACTTCAAACTCTTGTGATCGGTGTATACTGTGCATTTCTCACCATACAAATAATGTCTCCAAATCTTCAAAGCAAACACAACTGCCGCTAACTCTATGTCATGGGTCGGATAGTTGCGCTCATGAGTCTTCAACTGTCTTGAGGCATAAGCCACTACTCTTTTGTCTTGCATCAGAACACATCCTAACCCTACATACGAGGCATCACTATAAATCACATAGTCCTTCCCGGACTCAGGCTGAATCAAAATCGGAGCTTGGGTCAAAGCTTCTTTCAATTTCTCAAAGGCTCTCTGTCTTGCATCTGTCCACTCAAACTGAACACTCTTTTGAAGTAACTGTGTCAATGGAGCGGCTAGCTTAGAGAAACCCTCTACAAACCACCTATAGTATCCGGCTAAGCCTAGGAAGCTACGTACTTCTGTCACTGACTTCGGTTGCTTCCACTCAACAATGGCTTCAATCTTCTTCGGATCAACTCTAATGCCTTCAGCTGACACTACATGTCCTAAGAAGACTACTTCCCGGATCCAGAATTCACACTTGCTGAGCTTCGCATACAACTGATGATCTAGCAAAGTCTTCAAAACAAGTCTCAAATGTCGGTCATGGTCTTCTTCAGTTCGCGAGTACACCAAGATGTCATCAATAAATACAACCACAAACTGATCTAGATATTGATGAAAAATCCTATTCATCATGTCCATGAAAGCTGCCGGTGCATTAGTCAACCCAAAGGGCATGACTAAGAACTCATAATGACCGTACCTAGTCCTAAAGGCCGTCTTCGGTACATCAACCTCTCTAACCTTTAGCTGGTAGTAACCTGATCTCAAATCAATCTTCGAAAAGACAGACGCCCCTCTCAACTGATCAAACAAGTCATCAATTCTAGGCAACGGATATTTGCTCTTCACTGTCAACTGATTTAACTGTCTGTAATCTATGCACATTCTCATACTCCCATCTTTCTTCTTCACAAACAATACTGGTGCACCCCAAGGTGAAGAACTAGGCCTAATAAAACCTCTATCTGTCAATTCTTGCAACTGAGTCTTCAACTCTTTCAATTCTTTCGGTGCCATACGATACGGAGCAATCGAAACAGGAGCTGAATTTGAATAAGTCTCAATGCTGAACTCTACCTCTCTGTCCGGTGGTAACCCTGGCAATTCTTCCGGAAACACACTAGGAAAATCACATACTGTCCGGATGTCCTGAGGTTTAACCTCACTCATGTTAGGGTTCATCACATACGCTAAGTATGCTTCACACCCCAACTCCACTAACCTCTTAGCCTCTAACACTGAAACCACATTGGACAAGAACTTCACATTCTCACCCACCACTACAATCTCATAATCATCTGTGAGCTTCAAAGAAATCCGTTTAGTTTCAAAGTCTATCCTAGATCTATGCTCCGTGAGCCAGTCCATACCCAGAATTACATCAAAACCATAGAAGGGAAGCTCCATCATATCCACTGGAAACACATGTCCCTGAACCATCAACGGACACCTTCGGTACATTTTCCTAACCACTACCGTGTCCCCAAAGGAACTAGTAACACTAACTCCTACCTCTAACAACTCACAAGGCAAATTCAAGGATCGTGCATGCTCACTCAATATGTAGGAATGTGTAGACCCAGAGTCAATCAAAGAAAGCAAACCCAAAGACTGTATCGAGAAGTTACCTGCGATCACATCGGTGTCATGCTGCTCCCCGCGCTGAGCGTAAACCCTAGCCTGTCCTCCGCCCTCCGGCTGGACTGCAACAACATGAGCTAAATTCCTCTGACCATCATTCCTCGGCTGGAAGTTACCTCTACCGCGCCCGCGGCCTCTCTGAAAATCATTGGCTCTAGCAGGAGCCTGAGCTGGTGCCTGGCCCACCTGATGTGGACAGTCACGCCTAATGTGGTCTCTAGCACCACAACTCCAACAGGAATGATAATTCCCCCAACACTCACCGGTGTGGTTCCTCCCGCAAGTAGCACACGTGGGCAACTTCCCACCTCTCTGACCCTGATGGCCCCTACCGTGGTTACCGCCACCACGCCTATGATCAAACTGATGCCGGTTGACCCGATGCCTCTTGGCATCACCTCTATCAAAGTTGCTGGACCTCTTACCCGAACTAGATCCACCTGACCGCCTGGTCAAACTCAGACTGTGCTCCAAGTCCTTGGCCCTCGAGACCAAGACATCAAAATCAGTGTAATCTGAAGCTAGAGTATAAGTCTTGATCTCCTCACTCAGCCCATATCGGAAGCGGTTACAACGCTCCACCTCAGTAGGTACAAGCTCAGGTGCATACTGACTCAGTCTGACAAATCGGATCTCATAATCAGTCACGGACATACTCCCCTGAAGCAGTGCCATAAACTCTCTCTTCCTCTCATCGAGGTATCGCGGACCCAAATACTTCTTCCGGAAAGCTGTCTCAAAGAACTCCCAAGTGATCTCAGTCTCATCCATCCCCGAAGTAACGGTGACCCACCAGGTGTAGGCATCACCCTGAAGCAGAGACTCAACACATCCCAACCTGCGCTCACCAGTACATCCCATCTGAGCAAGAATACGGACGGTCTTCTCAAACCACATCTCTGACCTCTCCGGAGTAGCACCTCTAAACTCTTCGGCCCCAAGGCCCCGAAGTCTCTCTAATGGTAATCCGGTGCCCTCACCCTGATGATGAGCTGCCTGACCTCCAGCTACTGCAGCCTGGAATGCCCCGGCTATCGCCTGAACCAACGGAGCTAAGTCAATCCCGGCCGGTCCTTGGCCTCCTTGTGGTCCCATTCCTCCGGGCCCGGCCTCGCCTCCCACTCCCGGTGGAGGAGGTGGTGGTGGTGGAGGTGGTGGAGGAGCTCCAACTCCAATCACTGGCTCTCCCACTTGAGCCTCAACTCTCACAACTGGCTCAACTCTCGGAGCCTCTGCCCGTGGTTCCGGTCGAACCATCCTAGGCCTCCCACGTGGTCTCATGGTTCAACTAGCAAGGTAAAACTACAACAAGAAACAGATAAGGATTACGTTAGTCAAAGCAAGGGTCCAATAGTGCTCAAGTATTCCTCTTTCAAAAATCTTTTTAAATTAAGTAATAGTAGCAATGGGCACTCACTCTACACCAGACACGACAGTTCAAGCATTCCAAACATCATACGATCAATCAAGCATCAAGGGTTCATGGCAAATCATGCATCGAACAACACAAGCATTTAACACATTAATCTTACCTCACTCACCTGCCCGAGGTCTCGGTAACCTCAGGCTCTGATACCAACAAATGTAACCCCCTCGTCCCGGTCTGGCTGAATGACCGATCCGAGTGGGCCACACGGGGAAAACCGAAGCGAAACCCGTTAAGGTTTCCCCTCGGTTAACGACCCAGAAAACTTTTTTTTTTATCTTATCTTGTCTACATACATAAATTAGACCTAAGTGTGTCCCAACAGCGGAAGATACAATCATGAAACAATTCACCGACCAAACAAACATAAATAGTCCATTTTTCTTCATTACAGTAGGCCGTTTCGAAACACCTATAGGGTGTTCCGAAACGCCCTGACCTGGTCAACGAGCCTGGGTCAACCACAAGGTGACCGTTCCGAAACAGGGGTGACCCGTATTGGAACGACCTTGACGGTCAATATCTCGTGGTCAACGAGATTTGACCGTTTCGGAACTTCAAAGGCCCGTTTCGGAACGGCTTCATCTCGCCAATTTCTCAAAATTCCAGTGGCGAAAACGTTCCGGAACGACCCTCATCCGTTTCGAAACGGCAGGCCATTTACACAGGGGTCGTTTCGGAACACGGGAACCCGTTCCGAAACACCCCCTGTCTGCAGATTTCTCTGGGCTGTTTTGAGGCACAAGGATGCCCCAAAACATCCCCTAGACACCATATAACAACCAAGCAATTACACCCAACATACAACAACATTACCATCATGCTTTGGCACAACTTTAATATGTCTAAGACAAAGGCAACAATCAACACACATACATCCATTCAAACAACATCCAACTTTAGGCATGGTTTCTAAAGCATTCAATCCACATACAAGAGAGCAAATTAGGCATGGTTTACAACTTAAACATGGCATCACAAGCCACACAAAATCAACATAACATAGAGTCTAAGCATGCCCCTAGCATCAACATCAACCAACAAATATTACACGTTTTACCAACCAAACATCAATCCAAACAACATCATTCATAAGAGTCATACAAGGCTCATACTAACACGTCCTAATGCCACATTGCTTAACTACTACAAAATCTACCATACTTGAGCAACAACTTGGATAGCCCCTTCTTGCCTTGCCTCGAGCTAACGCCACGCTAATGATCTGCATTGTTGAACATAGAGAGCGTAAGCTATAAGCTTAGTGAGGGTGCTCTAAAACGGAAAACAACAACAATGCAGGGTCCAAGCATGTTAATCCTAGTCTACATACATCAACCATTGACATAATATCAAGTAGACCTAGCTAGTCTTTCAAGTGACATATATGGTCTCTCGATCCTAACAAATTCAAATCTCATATATCATCATCATATAGCAACAAGATATAATACAACCATATATCACCATCATATATCACAATTCACGATTTAAGTTTAATTGGCCACTTTAATTACCCCGATTGTGCGGATTTAACCTTGACAACACTTTACCTCGATGGGATTCCACTCATCACAGGACCTTGCATGTGCGGGATTCCACTCATCGCCACATGCCCTACGGATGGGATTCCACTCATCATCCCGTAGAAATATATGAATAGCTTCCGGTGGAATGTTACATCACCGTACTCCTCCTTGATGACTTAACGCCATCAAGGCCACGTACGTTTTGACTCAATTTGTGTGCACACTATCCTAATGATCGATCATTTATAACCGGTAATTTTTAGTGCCAATTATCATACCCACATCATATTTAACCATCATCAACCACAATACATGCTCATCACATATCTACTCATCATGATATATATACATGTATCAATCAACCACAAATCAAGAGCATAACTAGTAAGCACAAAGCATTTGAGGATACCAAAGCTAAACTATCAACTTGAATTAAATGGAAGTGGCCTACCAAGCACACTTTACACACACACACTACACATGCTCGAGCCAAACTTAAAAACAAGTTGAACCACTCACCGCCCTTCCTTAGCAATTCGAACCAATCTTCCTACGAACCCGGATTCGGTCCCAAAGCCTCTTCCGCGTTTCCTCTTGCTTCTAGTCAAACAAAAACATATATATTACTTCCCAAATCGATGCTAATTCAACCTTCAACCCACTTTACATTCACAACTCAAATTCCACAATTTCTAAACCACATAACATCTCTAAAAATCCCATTTTCGGACTCCCACAACTCAAGGCTGAAAATTCAATTTCCAAACATCCAAATGGCTTCCAAATCATCCCAAAACACTCTCATACCATAGGTAGACCAACAGCCCTTACTTTCAACACAAAACCCACCAAAAACTCAAGTTTTAACACCTTAAAACTTGCCCTAAAGAACCACTACGAATTTTTATCAAAACTCAACCAAATTAAAGTATATGATGTATTTTATCATGCTTAAACAAAACCCCAACATGATTTATCAAAACAAATCGAAAAACCCCTTTAAAAACCCAAATCTTATCATAAACCCTAATTTCCAAAACACCACATTTTTGAAATCTAAAACAAAGGATAGATAGAGATTGAAAAGGAGATTAAGAAAATGTAATTACCTCTTAAAACGGGGTTGAAATCGAGTAGCAAATTGATGGAATAGGAGCTAGGGTTTTGAGAGGTTTTAGAAATGGTGGGGGCTTTCAAATGTGCAAAGGAGGAAGAAGATGACAACTATAAAAGTTGTCATCCTTTTTAAAAGTTTTTGGGTAATTTCCAACATAAGTCCCTCCCTTTTTTACTAAGGTTCAAATACACCATTATTTGAAGTTGAAATGTTTTAATTAAGTTTTATTTGACTCGAACTAAAACTCGGCTAACTCCTAGGCCCAAAACACGGGTGTTACAACTCTCTCCCACTTAAGGAATTTCGTCCCCGAAATTACCTGACTGAAAGAGATACGGAAACTGCCTTTCCATATCCTCCTTCCTCTCCCAAGTGGCCTCGTCCACACCTCTACGTTGCCACCGCACCTTTACTAACTCAATAGATCTACCCCTCAACACCTTACTGTCAGAAGCTAAGATCTCCACTGGCTCTTCTTCATAAGTCAAATCCGGATTCAATTCAATTTCTTCTACGGGCATAACATGTGATGGATCGGACCTATACTTGCGAAGCATCGACACATGGAACACATCATGTATCTTCTCAAGCTCGGATGGCAAACGCAACCGATAAGCAACGGGACCAACCCTCTTCACAATCTCATACGGTCCTATGTACCTCGGACTCAATTTCCCTTTTTGGCCAAACCTCATCACTTTCTTCCACGGAGACACTTTCAAGAATACCTTCTCACCCACTGAGAACTCAACTTCCTTCCTCTTCAAATCGGCATAGGACTTCTGCCTATCCGAAGCAGCCTTCAAGCGATCACAAATCAATTTTACCTTTTCGGTTGTCCCCTTGAGCAAATCCGGCATAGGTAACAGTTTCTGTCCTACCTCGGCCCAACACACAAGAGTTCTACACTTCCGGCCATACAAGGCCTCATATGGAGCCATCTGAATGCTCGACTGAAAACTGTTATTGTACGCAAACTCCACCAGAGGCAAATGCTTCTCCCAAGTACCCTGAAAGTCTATGATACAACAGCGCAACATGTCCTCTAAGATCTGAATAACCCTCTCTGACTGACCATCTGACTGAGGATGATAAGAAGTGCTGAAGTTCAAACGGGTACCCAAAGCTGTATGCAGACACTCCCAAAATCTAGAAGTAAACCGCGGATCTTTGTCTGACACAATGGACTTCGGCACACCATGTAGCCTCACAATTTCACCAATGTACAAATCGGCCAATCTATCTAAGGTGTAAGTAGTGTTGACTGCCAAGAAGTGAGCACACTTCGTGAAACGATCTACTATCACCCAAACTGAGTTTTTCTTCGTAGGAGTCAAAGGCAAGCCCGAAACAAAATCCATAGTGATGTTCTCCCACTTCCATTCCGGAATTCTCAACGGCTGTAACAGACCTGATGGAACCTGATGTTTCGCCTTCACTCTCTGACACACTAAGCACTTACTCACAAAGTCGGCTACATCTCTCTTCAAGCCAACCCAAAAGTACTCATTCTTCAAATCACGGTACATCTTCGTACTTCCAGGATGCATAGCAAACGGACTACTGTGGGCTTCAGTCAAGATCGTACGTCTCAAGTCACTGTCTTCTGGCACAACTATTCTATCTTTGAAACACAGAACCCCATCAGTGCTGAAGCTGTAATCTGAAGATCTACCTTCGGCTATATCTTGCACGTGAGGTGCCAAAGATCTATCTAAGAGCTGTTTCTCTCGTATCAACTGACCTAGAGTAGGTCTAACCTGAAGCTCGGCTATCAAGCCCCCATCTCCGGACAAACTCAATCTAGCAAACATAGCTCTCAAGTCTACAACCATCTTTCTACTCAATGCATCGGCCACCACATTGGCCTTACCCGGATGGTACTCAATAGTAAGATCATAGTCCTTTAGCAACTCTAACCACCTACGCTGTCTGAGATTCAAATCTCGCTGAGTCATAATGTACTTCAAACTCTTGTGATCGGTGTATACTGTGCATTTCTCACCATACAAATAATGTCTCCAAATCTTCAAAGCAAACACAACTGCCGCTAACTCTATGTCATGGGTCGGATAGTTGCGCTCATGAGTCTTCAACTGTCTTGAGGCATAAGCCACTACTCTTTTGTCTTGCATCAGAACACATCCTAACCCTACATACGAGGCATCACTATAAATCACATAGTCCTTCCCGGACTCAGGCTGAATCAAAATCGGAGCTTGGGTCAAAGCTTCTTTCAATTTCTCAAAGGCTCTCTGTCTTGCATCTGTCCACTCAAACTGAACACTCTTCTGAAGTAACTGTGTCAATGGAGCGGCTAGCTTAGAGAAACCCTCTACAAACCACCTATAGTATCCGGCTAAGCCTAGGAAGCTACGTACTTCTGTCACTGACTTCGGTTGCTTCCACTCAACAATGGCTTCAATCTTCTTCGGATCAACTCTAATGCCTTCAGCTGACACTACATGTCCTAAGAAGACTACTTCCCGGATCCAGAATTCACACTTGCTGAGCTTCGCATACAACTGATGATCTAGCAAAGTCTTCAAAACAAGTCTCAAATGTCGGTCATGGTCTTCTTCAGTTCGCGAGTACACCAAGATGTCATCAATAAATACAACCACAAACTGATCTAGATATTGATGAAAAATCCTATTCATCATGTCCATGAAAGCTGCCGGTGCATTAGTCAACCCAAAGGGCATGACTAAGAACTCATAATGACCGTACCTAGTCCTAAAGGCCGTCTTCGGTACATCAACCTCTCTAACCTTTAGCTGGTAGTAACCTGATCTCAAATCAATCTTCGAAAAGACAGACGCCCCTCTCAACTGATCAAACAAGTCATCAATTCTAGGCAACGGATATTTGCTCTTCACTGTCAACTGATTTAACTGTCTGTAATCTATGCACATTCTCATACTCCCATCTTTCTTCTTCACAAACAATACTGGTGCACCCCAAGGTGAAGAACTAGGCCTAATAAAACCTCTATCTGTCAATTCTTGCAACTGAGTCTTCAACTCTTTCAATTCTTTCGGTGCCATACGATACGGAGCAATCGAAACAGGAGCTGAATTTGAATAAGTCTCAATGCTGAACTCTACCTCTCTGTCCGGTGGTAACCCTGGCAATTCTTCCGGAAACACACTAGGAAAATCACATACTGTCCGGATGTCCTGAGGTTTAACCTCACTCATGTTAGGGTTCATCACATACGCTAAGTATGCTTCACACCCCAACTGAACACTCAAACTGAACACTCTTCTGAAGCAACTAACATTATAATTTACAAGCAAATCTGAAATAACCAATTTAATACTATCATTATGTATTGTACCGTTAACTTTATTTTTTGAAAAAAATGCACCTTTAGTTTATTGTAATTAGTATATGTTTTAGTAGGTTTTAGGATAATTATTAAGCTTTTAATAATATTTTTTATTTTTAATAAGAATAAAAATTTTAAATACACTTATAAATAATCCTAGTATTATTTTTGTTATTCACATCTCAATTTCTCCTTAATTTTCTCTCTTTTTTATGTTACTTTCTCACAAAAATTTATATATCTAAGGAGATTGCGGTTTATGAGATTTTACTACTGATGTACTATATAATCAAATTTGAGACCTAACTTCAAATCTTCAACGACAAAGACTCGGGTGCTATCATTCTATACTTTTTGCTTCATAATTTTTATAGTATAATGTTGAATCGAAAACATGCTTCCGATAGTAAAAAAAAAACAGAAAACGAACACAAGAATTAATAAAATCACAAAATGGTGCTTTAAATAATTTTTTTCCAAATCGGGTAGAAGAGCCTTTAGATGATGATGAGTTGGACATAAAAATAATATTAAACATTCTAATAAAAATTTGAATGATAACAATATTACCAATTTGAATAATGATGATATTACTAATTTAAATAATGAGCATGGTAATGTATTTGATGGATCAAATGTTGATGTTGACATTGATTAACGTATAATTCCTCCTTTTTGATATGTATGATCTTAAAAATTGGGGCATTATTGATACTAAAACTAAAGATATTTTGAGTGAAAAATGACCCATTAATAGGGATGGCAACGGGGCGGGGCGGAGCCGGTTTTTGGTTGCTCCGACCTCGACCTGACATATTATTTTTTAAACCCGGCCCAACGTAAATATTAATTTACCTGATTCTACCCCGACCTGATAGGTTACTCTTAAAACCGACTCCGAACTGAACCGACCTGATAATTAAAAAAAATTTAATCAAATAAATTGATCACCGGTAATGAAACTTGAATCTGACCACCCATTCGCCAATCTCTAAAACAATGCATATTAAAGAAAAAGAATGAATTTGTTCAATATTTTACCTCAAAGAATCCATTTTAGCTACGACTTTTATTGGCAAATTAAAATTAGAAAGAAATTGTTTATCTCTCACTCAAGAGTTTCCATTTCTTAGTTGAAGAGGAAGAGAAGATAACAACAAATACATTATAAAAAAAAACAGACAAATTAGACCAAGAGATATATATAAGAACAACATAATGAGTCAGAAAGTGTACAAGAACAAGAGCATGTTGTCGAGCAACAACAAAGGATTTACCTTGAAAACTCAAAGGGCTTAGATGAAAAATAATAACAAAGGAGCCTTCAAAATAAATAAAAAATTAATCTAACCAAAAGCAAATAAAACTGTCGATGAAAAAACCCATTTATCGATCGAAAGAAAATAATCGAACACAAATTAAAAGAAGAAAGAAAAAAAATTACATGAAAAAAAGAAAAATGAAGAGAGAGGCGAGAAGATAATGAAGTGAAGAAGAACACTAAATAGCCTATATATACGTAGGGGTATTTTTATAAATATATTAAAAGTTAACCTAAATATTCCAGGTCGGGTTGGGTCGGAGATTTTTTACCCTAAACCCAATTCCGCCCCGACCCCGACTCACTCCTTCACAAAACCTGCCCCGCCCATCCCTCAACCTAAATTTTAAAATAAAAAACCTGCCCCTATAGGGTCGGGTCGAGACCCGTCGAGTCCAGGTTAAATTACCATCCCTACCCATTAAAGAGTTGAATCTCACATTTCTTGAGGATAATCTTTCTAGACATTTTTTCTATTCTTATTTTTCTAAAAAAATAGCAATGAACTCTTGATAGAAAATGGTTAGTTTACTCTAGACATGTTAATAAAACATATTGTTTTTGTTGTAAATTATTTAGTTCTCAAAATAGCAAAAACATTTTAGCAAATGATGGAATGGATGGCATTTGAGTGATAGACTCAAACAACAAGAGAATAATGTTGAGCATATGACTAATATGAATACTTAGAATCAAACAAGAATAAGATTAGAAAAGAATAAATGTATTGATAAAAATTTGCAAGAAGGAATTTTAAAAGAAAAGGAACATTAGAGACAAATTTTGATAAGAATAATATTCGTCGTGCAATGTCTTGCCAAAAATAATTTAGCTTTTCGTGGATCTAGTGGAAAACTTTATGAGGATGGTAATGATAATTTTTTTAGGTTTAATTGAAATGATAACCGAATTTGATTTAATAATGCAAGATCATGTTAGAAGCATTCAAAGCCAAGAAATTCACTATCACTACAGTGGTCCTAAAATTCAAAACAATTGATTTCTCTTTTGGCACATAGTGTTCGAACTTCTATGATAAAGATGATTAGAGAGTCAAAATATTTTCTATTATCCTTTATTGTACATCAGATGTGAGTCATCAAGAACAAATGAGTTTGATAGTTCGATGTGTTAATGCGTCAAGTAATGAAATAAAAATAAATGAGTTTTTTAGAGTTCTTAAACGTAAATGATATATCTGAATTGAGGCTTTTTAATGAATTATTAGATGCATGTAAGTCACTTGATTTAGATGTTAATGATACCAGAGGTCAAGGTAATGACAATGGTTCTAATATGAAAGGAAAACACCATGGAGTTCAAAAGAGGTTACTTGAAATAAATTCAAGGGTTTTATATATGCCATATGCTTGTCATAGTCTTAATTTCACTTTATCAGATATGCCACATTCTTGTGTGAAAGCTATTTTTTTAGAATTGTGCAACGTACATACACATTATTTGCAAGTTCTATCAAAAATGAAAAATTTTAGTTGATAATGTTAAGGATTTTACAATTAAATCTTTGTGTGATACTCAATGGGAGAGTCAAATAAAGAGCATTAAAGCTATTAGATTCCAAGCACCTCAAATAAAATTAGCTTTATTGGCTTTGTACAATTCTAGTAATGAAGATGCCAAAACAAAAAGTGAAGCGGAGAGTTTAGCTAATTCGCTTACAAGTTTTGAGTTCTTACTTAGCGTGGTGATTTGATATGATATTTTATTTATTATTAACAAAGTAAGTAAGAAATTGTAATCTAAATCTATGTGCATTGAAACTACAGTTAGTGAAGTGGAAAGTGTAATGCTATTCTTTGAGAAATTTAGAAATGAGGGGTTTGAGTCTTGTATCGATATTGTGAAAACCCTTGCATTTGATATGAATGTAGTGTAACCCCCTCGTCCTGGTCTGGACGACTGATCGGTCCGAGTAGGCTACACGGGGAAAACCGAAATGAAACTCGTTAGGGCCCCACCTCGGTTAGCAACCCTATTTTTTTCTTTAATTATTATCTTATCTAGAGACATTCATACGTCTTATGTGAAACACGACAGCGGAAACACAATGAAAGGAATACAAAGCATATGAAACAAGCAATTAAAACAACCCATTTTACTCTTTCCAACAAGCCGCATCGATACACTAGACGGGCGTATCGATACGCCTTGACTAGGTCAACAGCCCATAGTCACTACAGGGAGACCGTATCGGTACATTGGTTGACCGTACCGATACACCCTCACTGGTCAACCTCTCACGATCAACGATAAACAACCGTACCGATACGCCTAGGTCCCGATTCGATACGCCAAAATCTCGTCAACATCTCAGGTTTTCAGAGAGGTTTTGGCGTATCGATACACCCCCGTGTATCGGTACGCTAAGCCTAATTTGAGTCCCAAAGTGTAGGACCGTATCGATACGGCCCTTGGGCGTACCGATACGCCCTGCACTGCAAAACTCATATTAGCAGCAAAACGCACTAAGACCCAACTCTAGATGCAATTTACGACTCGCCTAGCCACAAACAAACACCCATACAACATTTAACAACCATGGAACATCTTACGAAGCACTTTAAACTAACAACTAAGCATTAACATCCAGACATCCACACTTAAGAGAAACTTGCATTCTAAACATACATATACTAGACCATATCATTCCTAAGAAGCAAACACTTACATAAACACTTCATAACAAGGTTTACAAATCCATCAACACAAAGCATTAACAACATAAAGCCAATACAAAGGAGTCTAGATACACGCTCCTAAAACACGTAGCATTTCCCATTGCTAAACTACTACATTATTTAATAAACCATACTTGAGCAAACTACCACACGCTTGGACGCCCTTTTCTTGCTCCTTGCTAACTCCAAGCTAATGATCTGCATTGTCGGAAAAAGGAGAGCGTAAGCATAAAGCTTAGTGAAAGGAGCTCTAAAACATAACAACGACAATGCAGGGTTCAAAGCTTTCTTTAAAATAAAGGCCAACACATACAATCCATCCAACGACATAATCCTCTTACTAACATACAAGTTCAACCACAAGTCAACAATATAGATATTTATCATGACATCACACTTCATGGTATGCATAAAGGCATGATCCTAGATTAAAGCAAAACCATAAAAAAGAATGATATAGTGAGACACAACATGAACAATACATGGTATGCACAAGCATAACCAAAACACACACGGTGAGACTACACATCACCGTTTCGACTAGTAGTTTTCCAATGAGACTACACATCAAAGTACTCTTCTACTAGTCATTACCGGTGGGACTACACATCACCGAAGTCTTATACTAGTCGCTACCGGCGGGACCACACATCACCGGAGCAACGACAACCATCATTTGAGGTTCGACACCAACCATGCAGCACGATATACAAATCACTATCATGCGACATGAACACACTATATCATGCACGACCAAAACAACTTGTAACAAAGTCTACAATTATGCACAAACTTACTACTTACAATCTTACCAACCACAAGTGGTCTTACTTACCATTTTCGTGCACAACATGCACCAACTTACAGGTATTTTACAAGGCATATCAACATCAC
This sequence comes from Hibiscus tridactylites, assembly GCA_958450335.1. Classification (NCBI taxonomy): domain Eukaryota; kingdom Viridiplantae; phylum Streptophyta; class Magnoliopsida; order Malvales; family Malvaceae; genus Hibiscus; species Hibiscus tridactylites. The sequence goes on along the minus strand of OY288269.1, from coordinate 10,744,757 downwards.
CATTAATTTCATCACGCATAATCAACAACATATAATAAACAACATGCTTCCTCCCAAAGTTTTGAAAACTCATGCATAACCAGTTATCACCACAAGCAATGAAAACCAAATGGTAAAAAGGGAAATTTAAAGAGGCAATTCACATCAACTTACTCTTGAGTTTAGATTGATCTTTCAAGCTCAATCTAAACTCTTTCAAAACCATATTTGAACCAAAACGTTGCTTAAAAACATTTCCACTCACCATATTTCCTTAAGCAAACCAAGCAAAGCCGACTCAAGCCTCTACAACTTCCGGAATCGCGCCCGAACCTCCCAAGGCCAAATCCGCTGTTTCTAACCAATCAAAAGCAATGCATTAACCTCTTAATCAACCACAATTTTACTGTTATACATCAGCTCACAATTCTATAATATTTTCTCAACAATTCAAAGCCGAAATCCTCCCAAATAATCCCATTTTCGTACTCCAGCAAAACTCAGACATTGCCTCTCAATTTAAACACTTAAAACACTCCAAAACATGTCCAAAACATCACCCTAAGGTTGTACAACCATCAGCCCTTCATTTCCCCACATAGACACCTTAAAAACTCCCATTTCGACTCCTAAAAATCACATACAACAGTAGCTACGGGAATCCATACAAACCAACACTATCACCACTCAAAAATCATCTAAAAACACCTACCCAATGTTACTATAACATCAGCCCAACAATTTTTCACAAAACCACTCCAAAAACACAAATTTTGACACTTTTAAAACACCCCAAAAACCCATTTCGGGATTCGTTATAAAACCCAACCAAATTGAGATATAATGTTCCATAGGGCAATGTTAGATCAAAAATCAACTCTATTAATAAAAAACAACCCAAGAAGCCATTAAAGTTTCATGCTTTTCTTCAAACTTGAAAACTTCAAAAACTCAAAAAAGAGGATTTCTATGAAAACTAAAGCTATGGAAATGTTGGAAATCATGAGGAGAATTCAAAAATGCAATTACCTCGAAGAGAGCCCATGGATTGATGAAGAGATTTGATGAAATAGTGCTTTAGGGGATAAGAGGGGTTTTAGGTTTTAAAAAATGGTGGAATGAAGAAGATGAGCATTTTTTCAAATAAAACCCCCTTTTGTCATCTTATTTCCCCTTTCATTTTAAAATTTACCAAAATGTCATTAATGAATTCAAACCCTTTTAATTAAACCAAAACCTAATTTAATTTAAAATGAGCCCACGACTCAAACCCGATTTACCCGAGTAACATCCGACCCCTAAACCCGGGGCATTACAACTCTCCCCCACTTAAGGAATTTCGTCCCCGAAATTACCTAACGGAAAGAGATAAGGAAACTGTCTTTCCATATCCTCCTTTCTCTACCCCAAGTGGTTTCTTCCATACTTTTGTGTCGCTACTTAACCCTGACATGCTCGACAGATCTCCCACGCAGCACTGAAGGTTAATAATACACATCTCAACAAAATCTCTAATATTTGAATATCTCTCTCTGACTGATCATCGGACTGAGGGCGATACGTTGTACTGAAATTCAAACGGGTACCCAAAGCAACATGCAGACATTCCCAAAAGCTAGTTGTAAACCTCAAATTTCTACTTGACACAATTGACTTCGACACACCACGTAATCTCACAAACTCACTGATGTACAAATCGGCTAACTTACGTATGAATGACTATGAAATGAGCACACCTTGTGAAACAGTCAACAATCACCCTAACTGAATTCTTCTTAAAGGAAGTCAAAGGCAAACCTGATACGAAGTCCATCGTAACATTTTCTCACTTCCATTCAAAATTCTCAACGACTGAAACAAACCAGACGAAAATTGAGATTCTGCCTTAACACACTAACAAATCTCACACTTGCTCATCATCCATCAAGTCATCATCGTCGTCATCATCGTCATCATCATCATTATCATTCACACCTTTTCCTACATACCGAACACCATTATTTCAGTTAAGATCTTCCTCTTCCTCTCCCAAATCTTCAGCTTCATCCTCCACATCTTCATCGTCATCAACATACTGATTCCTTATCGGTCTAGAAAGCTTTTGGCGATTCAAAGAACCATAACCCTGCCGGTGACTATCACCATATAGATTTGGAGGATATCTAGCATCATCCTCAATGTTATCCATTAAAATAAGAAACTCAGCTCAACAATGAGACAACACTAAAGTATCCCTAACAAAATCCAAACCAATCTCGAAAACAGATTTCGAATCAAAGATGCTTCCTCATTTGTTCTTCCTCATCGAATCAATCTTCAAGAACAACATAACAGCCATTATCGTTTTGCCAAAAACAATCCATTCTCGTCAACGTTCCTATAAATCTCGAATATTTCCTTGTTAAAGAAGAAAGAATTGCAAAATTATGCATCCGCCTTTATTACTGAATCAAATAACAAAAATCCATAAAAGATTGGTTTATTTTAGAGCAGGTTTTTCAACTCTAAATCATGCAATTCCCAAAACTTTAAACGCCGAAGTTTACAAAATCAAACCCCTCCATGTTAATTTACCAAATCCAGAAAAAGAAAAGCCAAAGAATTTCCAATTCCTCTCTTTTGTCTTATATCCCTTTACTTTCCAGTTGTTCATCACTTATTCATCCTTCACCTACCAAAACAAAAATCAAATTCCAATCAAACCCTCGTCAAAATAAGAAAAAAAACCGTAATATCAATTCAGAATTCAGTTTGAAGAAAAGAACAACGGCAACCCAATCAAAATTTACCTGACGAAATTCTCAAAATGCCCAAACTTCTCTTAAAAATCAGGCTTTAATTGAAGCACCAAGAAGCATCTTCCTCAAAATAAAACGTTAATTTCTGTTCCCATAGGGGAGAGGATTTGACACGGGGAAAGGGGAGAAAACCAAACTGTGATTATGGCCAGTGTAAAAACTTGGAAGGGAAAAAAACAATTGTGGGGCCAAAAAGAGGATTTTTGTACACCTTGTTCGCAATAAAAAAAATAACAGGCCTTGATATTTACGAGCCCATTGATTAAGGATCCGTTTGTACGGATATTCAAATTCATTTTGGACAGATTAAAAACAGTGCATTGTCAAGCCGTCGCTGGGTTAGGACAATAAGAGCGACCGCTTAAGGCTTTGTGTCGAGGTTTGATGGCCATTAAAGTAAACTTGGAGAAAGTCTATGATATGTTCGAATGGGACTATATTGAGAAAACTCTTTTTGCAACTGGTTTTCCAACAAAATTTGTTTCTCTTATTATGGTCTGTGTGCGGTCAGTTTCAACACAAGTTTTATGGAATGGGAAGCTTACGACTCCGTTTAAACCTACGCGAGGTATTCACCAAAGTGGTCCCATATCTCCCTATCTGTTTGCCTTGTGTATGGGGATGCTCTCTCGGTCTATCAGGCAACGTGTGAATGTGAGGGATTGGAAACATATTAGGCTTTCTAGGAATGGTCATGGTCTTTCCCACCTTTTTTTTGCTGATGACTGAGGCTAATATATCACAACTACATGCTATTAAGGAGGTTATGTTACATTTTTATGAGGCTTCAGGCTATAGGGTTAATGTTGCCAAGACTCAGATTTATTTTTCAAAGAATTGTGGGTTAGATGAACGCACTAAGTTGGCTTTTTTTCCTTCTGTTTTGCTATGGTTAATGATTTGGGGAAGTACCTCGATGTTCTGTTGTTCCATAAAGGGGTTACGAGGGCTACATTTTCTTACATTCTTGAGAGAATGACGTCTCATTTATCTGGCTGGGTGGCGAAATCCCTTTCTTTAGTAAGTTGTATAACGCTTGTGAAGTCTGTTCTCCAAGTGCTACCTCTGTTGAGTTGAGGAGCTCAATTCGTTTAACCGATATAGCTCACCAAGAGGTGGAGAGGTGGATTTTTGGGTGGAAGGGTTGTGCAAGCTAAAAAGATAATTGACACAATGATTTATAGTGGTTCAACCTTCTAACCAAGGTCTACATCCCCTACCTTAGCTCCCCACTAAGGTTTTCCAATCAATCCAGTATTGATTCGCCCCCTTTCAGGCTTAGAAGGAAACCCTTGTACACGATCAAGCTTTCTACCCAAAGCCTTGATCAAAACCTTCTTTTACAAAGAGAAACAATAAGCAAACTTAAATCCCTCTAATAGGTATTTGTTTGCACAATTTAGCACTCACCCAAAACCTAAAACACTTGAGCAAATTTGACAATTTTGGCTCACTAGTGTTTGTCTATACAATAAATGACAATTTAAGCTCTAAGACAATTCTTGATCATTTGTTGATTGACAATATGAGCATTAGCCTTTACTTGATGCTTAGAGGTCCCTTTTATACTCCTTGATGAGTTTATAGCCGTTGCTAGCCGTTGGGGTTGAATTGGAGCCATTGAGGACTTTAATTCCCACCATAAATGCAGTTCTGCAGCTCACCGTTTCAAAACGCTCGAACCCGTTTCGAAACACCCTTTAAGTAGAAAGAGACGTTGCAGTCTGACAAGGCACCCATTTCGGAACGCCCTTGGCCGTTTCGGAATACATATCGAAACGCTTTAGACCCGTATCGAAACGCCCTGCATTTAAATGTTAGTTGGGATATAGCCGTTGGGGTTTATGATCGTTGTGGTCGAAGCCACATAGGCGTATCGAAACGGCATAGCCCGTTTCGAAACGCTGGCAAATAATCTCATCCAGGGAAAGCCTGTTTTGATACTCGTATCGAAACGTTTTTGCTACTGGAATCCCCTGTATCGAAACACCCTAAGGTGTTTCGAAACGCCTGGACAGTTTTGTGAAGTTTGGCTTTGAAAAACATGTTAAACCTTTTAAAAACATCCATAAACATAGTTTCAAGTTATTTGGAATTTGGAAATTGTTTTAAATACTTTTTAGGTGTTTCGAAACGCCTGGACAGTTTTGTGAAGTTTGGCTTTGAAAAACATGTTAAACCTTTTAAAAACATCCCTAAACATAGTTTCAAGTTATTTGGAATTTGGAAATTGTTTTAAATACTTTTTAGGTGTTTCGAAACGCCTGGACAGTTTTGTGAAGTTTGGCTTTGAAAAACATGTTAAACCTTTTAAAAACATCCCTAAACATAGTTTCAAGTTATTTGGAATTTGGAAATTGTTTTAAATACTTTTTAAATCAGTCCAAAACATTTTTCAATTATTATATCAAAACATTAGTTCTACAATTTCCCCTTTTTTGATATAATAAAACTAACTTGAAAAATTGTTTGAGATTCTCCCCCTTTAACTTTAAAAATGTGAATAAGAGAATTAAAGATATAAATCAAATAAAGCTCCCCCTTATTCATTTGAAAATTCAATTTTTCAAACCATTTCTCCCCTTTTTGTTATATCAAAAAGAATTTAAAACATGAAGTTCAAAATAACTATAGAGGAATAATTTGACAAAAAATAAGAATTTGGTTTTAAAATGGCTCCCCCTTACTCAAAGCATCATTAAAAATGTTAGTCCAATATAAATGATCATCTAGTTGATATAAATAAAAATAAATCAAATAAAATCAAAAGAAACTAGATTTTATCACACTTGAACTCAAGGGAGGATGTGAAGCCTTCCTTCTTCAAGTGTTCTTCCTTGTGTGCATGGAGCTCCCCCTCAATGTTTGACTTGTTGAACATCTCCATCACACCTAGCAAAAGACAATCAAGTGATTTTTGGTATCCAAATTGCTTTGGATCCATAAACGTTAGTAGCACAAATTTTAGTCCCCTTTTGAATCCATTTTTCAATGTCATCCTTTTTAATTGAAGTACTAAGTCCTTTTGGGACCCAAATACTTCTAAAACATTTCCTTTAATAAATCTAGGGGCACTAGATTGTCTTACATAAAAATTTGATTTTTCAAAATTGTTTTTCTTTTCAAGCTCTTTGGAAATCAAATCTTTTTCTTCTTGAACTTTTTGAAGCAATTTTTGTAAATCAAAACATTTTAATTCAAACTCTTCGAGTTTTGCTTCAAGTTCAAGTTTGGTTTTAGAAATCAAATCATTTTGAATTTTTAACTTTGAAATCAATTTATTGTTTTTCAAAATGTGATTTTTAAAGTCTAAAACCAAATCATCATAGACATCTTGTAATTCATCAAAAGAATAAGAACATGAAGTAGATGAATTAGAAGTTACCCTTGAATCTTCTTCGATGGCCATAAGGCAAAGGTTGGCTTGTTCATCGTCGGTGGAGTCCTCATCACTCCAAGTAGCCACATGTGCCTTCTTCTTATGGCTTGAAGTGCTTGCCCTCTCCTTTTTCTTGGAATCTCGTTTAAGCTCTCTCAAAGCTTTCTTCATGAACGGGGCACACTTCTTGAAGAGATGAACTATCTCTTCTTCTTCATCCTCCTCTTCACTTGAGTAGACATGATGACAAGTGGAGGATTTGAGAGCCATGGCACTTGCGTTGATGCCTAGCCCTTTGATTTTCTTCTCTCCCATAGCTCTAATTTCTTCCATCTTCTTCTCATCTTCTTTATTCTTCTTCATTATTTGATGAGTAAGGAGTGACCCCATGAGTTCATCAAGCTTCAAAGTGTTCAAATTCTTTGCTTCGATGATAGCGGTCCTCTTTGAGTCCCAAGACTCGGGAAGTGAGTAGATGAGCTTTCGAACAAGCTTTGCCTTCGGGATGACTTCTCCATAGCCTTTGACACAATTGGTGATAGTGGAGAACCTATCAAACATCTTCTCGATGTTCTCTTCCGGATCCATTTTGAAGTTCTCATACTCTAAGGTTAGAAGCCCAATCTTTGTCTCCTTGACTTCATTGGTCCCCTCATATGTGACTTCAAGCTTGTCTCATACCTCCTTGGCACTCTCACAAGAAGACATCTTCTCATAGATGGTTGGGCCAAATGTACAAAATAAGATGTGCAAGGCTTTGCAATTAAGCTCCATCTTCTTGCGATCGTCGGCACTTCACTCCGCTTTGCTTCGTTGAGGCACGAACGGACCATCTTCAACTATGTCCCATAGCTTGTAATCTCTAGATTTGATGAAGAACTTCATCTTTTTCTTCCAATGGGCATAGTGGGTTCCGTCGAAGAAAGGCGGTTTGTCGATTGATTGTGCCATTTGAACCGGTTGATGAAATAATGATCGAGCTTGCCGGACCTTCTCAATAGGATGTGAATCCCCTTCGATTGAGCCAAGCTCTGATGCCAATTGTTGAGTTTAGGAGCTCGATTCGTTCAACCGATATAGCTCACCAAGAGGTGGAGAGGTGGATTTTTGGGTGGAAGGGTTGTGGAAGCTAAAAAGATAATTGACACAATGATTTATAGTGGTTCAAACTTCTAACCAAGGTCTACATCCACTACCTTAGCTCCCCACTAAGGATTTCCAATCAATCCACTATTGATTCGTCCCCTTTTCTAGGCTTAGAAGGAAACCCTTGTACACGATCAAGCTTTCTACCCAAAGCCTTGATCAAAACCCTCTTTTACAAAGAGAAACAATAAGCAAACTTAAATCCCTCTAATAGGTATTTGTTTGCACAATTTAGCACTCACCCAAAACCTAAAACACTTGAGCAAATTTGACAATTTTGGCTCACTAGTGTTTGTCTATACAATAAATGACAATTTAAGCTCTAAGAAAATTCTTGATCATTTGTTGATTGACAATATGAGCATTAGCCTTTACTTGATGCTTGGAGGTCCCTTTTATACTCCTTGATGAGTTTATAGCCGTTGCTAGCCGTTGGGGTTGAATTGGAGCCGTTGAGAACTTTAATTCCCACCATAAATGCAGTTCTGCAGCTCACCGTTTCGAAACGCTCGAACCCGTTTCGAAACACCCTTTAAGTAGAAAGAGCCGTTGCAGTCTGACAAGGCTCCCGTTTCGGAACGCCCCTAGCCGTTTCGGAACACGTATCGAAACGCTTTAGACCCGTATCGAAATGCCTTGCATTTAAATGTTAGTTGGGAAATAGCCGTTGGGGTTTATGACCGTTGTGGTCGAAGCCACGTAGGCGTATCGAAATGACATAGCTCGTTTCGAAATGCTGGGAAAAAATCTCATCCAGGGAAAGCCCGTTTCGATACTCGTATCGAAACATTTTTTCTACTGGAATCCCCCGTATCGAAACGCCTTAAGGTGTTTCGAAACGCCTGGACAGTTTTGTGAAGTTTGGCTTTGAAAAACATGTTAAACCTTTAAAAAAACATCCCTAAACATAGCTTCAAGTTATTTGGACTTTGGAAATTGTTTTAAATACTTTTTAAATCAGTCCAAAACAATTTTCAATTATTATAACAAAACATTAGTTTTACAACCTCTCTATGTCATGCAATCTGTTTAGGTTCCGAAAGGTGTATGTGACGATATGGAAAAGATTATTTGAAGATTTGTTTGGGGTGATAAGAATGGAAATCGTGGTATGTCGCTTGTGCGTTGGGAGAAAATGTGTTGTCCAATTCAAGATGGCGGTATGGGTTTTAAGAACATTCACCAACAGAATAAAGCTTTTATTATGAAGCATGGTTTCCAATTAATTACTGGTAATGACAAACTCTAGATTCGTGTATTGAAGGCTAAATACGGTTGGGAGGGCATAGTCCTTTTCTCGCTACGTGGCACTAGTGGGTCCCGATTGTGGACAAGTATTTGTGCTATGTGGGAGGATATTAAAGAGTGTGTCTGCTGGCACATTAGAAATGGCAGGAACACAGACTTCTGGTATGATCATTGGTTGGGCTCTGAACATAGACTGTTCTTTCCTTGTACCGCACCGATCACTCCTGCCCCTGTTGTGATGGTATGCGACATGGTTAACGTTGAGGGACAGTGGGGTTGGAGCCGACTTGAGCATATGCTCCCTGATCACATTCTCCAAAAATTGTTGCGGTTATTCCCTCGAATCCAAGACTTGGTGATGACCTTCTGGGTTGGCGTTGGGAGCATAATAGGTACTTTTCGTCCAAGTTGGCTTATAAATTTCTTGATGCTAATTTGCTGGTGAATCGTGAATTTGATTGAAAACAACTATGGCCAATTTCTTGTCCGCCGCGCATCAAGACTTTTCTGTGGCTTGCTGTTCAAAATCGCCTTCTAACCAATGTGGTTCGGGTTAGACGTCATATTGCTGGCTCCGGGGTCTACTCTCTTTGTCTCAATGGTGAGGAATCTATTGATCATGTTTTGCGTTTTGTCCTACGGCCTTTGACTTATGGAGTCAGGTAATTCGGCTGGATAAATTGCAAGAGTTTTTCTAGTTACCGTATGCGGATTGGATGAGAGTGAGCATAAGTGATTCAGCTGATTTTGCTTGCCAATCAGCTAATTGGGAGGTGCATTTCTCGGTATTTTGTTGGCTTTTATGGAAGTATAGGTGTAGTCGAATTTTTGACCCCAACTATTCTCAAAGAGATGATATTAGGTGAAGCGGGGAGTGCCTTTCGGAGGAATTTGTGGCTACTGGTATTTCTAGTGTCATCAGTGCTAGTCATCCTATTCTCCTAACTTAGCAACGTCCTCCTGTTGGTTGGATCAAAGCTAATTCGGATGGGGCGGTGCAGGTGTCAGATAGTATGGATGCTTCGGGAGGGGTTTTGAGGGACGATAGTGGTGTCTGGTTGTTTGGCTTTTTGCGAAGCTTGGGGGTGCTGCTCGGTGCTTCTGGCCGAGTTATGGGCAGCTCATGATATCCTTTAGTATGCTTGGAGATTGGGTTATCGACTTGTGGAGCTGGAGGTTGCTAATTTTGAAGTTTGTCAAATTCTTTGTTTTCGTTCGAGTGCTCTTGCTGGTCATGCTTTGGTGTCTATAATTCATGAGATCTTGAGTCGCGACCGGAGGGTTATTGTTCATCATATTCGTAGGGACTTGAATATTATGGCAGATAAGTTAGCCTCGATGAGCTGTGGTGAGCCGGTTGGTGAGGTGATGTTTTTCGACGCTCCTGCCAATCTTGTTGCGGTCGTGGAAAATGAAGCAGCGGGAGGTAGAACTCCTATTGGGTTGGTTGGCCAACATGCGCCTCTTGGGTGATGTTTTGGTTTGTTTATTTGTTTAGGCTTGTGTATTTTTTTCTTTTTCAAGGTTTAATCTCGTTTGTTGGCTTGTAATATACATCCACTTGGTATTCTTTTTCTCTATTCAGGTTTAGGGAGGTTTTTAATGAGGCCGATGATCGTATTTCCCCATTTCCAATAAAAAAGAATTTTGAGAGTCCACCACAATATATATATATATATATATATATATATATTAGAAAATTCGAATAAAATTCTCCAGGGTGCGGGACCACATCATTACTATAAGTGAAGGTTACACGGTAGAAATTGAAAAATGGCTGCATGGGACCACATTATCATTATTTTTTTGAGATAATTCATTTTTAATTTTTAGAACTGTTTGATTCTTGAACTTGTTTTTTTTAAATATAGTTTACTAACATTATAATTTACAAGCAAATCTGAAATAACCAATCTAATACTATCACTATGTATTGTACCGTTAACTTTCTTTTTGAAAAAATGCACCGTTAGTTTATTATAATTAGTATATGTTTTAGTAGGTTTTAGGATAATTATTAAGCTTTTAATAATATTTTTTTTATTTTTAATAAGAATAAAAATTTTAAATACACCTATAAATAATCCTAGTATTATTTTTTTATTCACATCTCAATTTCTCCTTAATTTTTTTTCTTATGTTACTTTCTCACAATTTATTCTAGTTTTTATATATAATTTTTATTTGATATTTTAAGAGGGAAAAATTCATATATCTAAGGAGATTGCGGTTTATGAGATTTTACTACTGATGTACTATATAATCAAATTTGAGGCCTAACTTCAAATCTTCAACGACAGAGACTCGGGTGCTATCATTCTATACTTTTTGCTTTATAATTTTTACAATATAATGTTGAATCGAAAACATGCTTCCGATAGTAAAAAAAGAAAAAACGGAAAACAAACACAAGAATTAATAAAAATCACAAAATGATGCTTTAGATAATTTTTTTTCCAAATCGGGTAGAAGATTCTTTAGATGATGATGACTTGGACGTAAATGAAAATAATATTGAACATTCTAATGAAAATTTGAATGATAACATATTACCAATTTGAATAATGATGATATTACTAATTTAAATAATGAGCATGATAATGTATTTGATGGATCAAATGTTGATGTTGACATTGATTAACGTATAATTCTTCCTTTTGATATGTATGATCTTAGAAATTGGGGTATTATTGATACTAAAACTAGAGATATTTTGATTGAAAAAGGACCTATTAATAGGAATGACAACGGGGCGGGGCGGAGCCGATTTTTGGTTGCTCCTACCTCGACCTGACATATTATTTTTAAACCCGGCCCCGACGTAAATATTAATTTACTCGATTCGACCCCGACCCGATAGGTTACTCTTAAAACCAACCCCGAACCGACCCGACCCAATAATTAAAAAAAAATTAATCAAATAAATTGATCACCGGTAATGAAACTTGAATCTGACCACCTATTCGCCAATCTCTAAAACAATGCATATTAAAGAAAAAGAATGAATTTGTTCAAGATTTTACCTCAAAGAATCCATTTTAGCTACGACTTTTATTGGCAAATTAAAATTAGAAAGAAATTGTTTATCTCTCACTCAAGAGTTTTCATGAAGAGAGGATAACACCAAATACATTATTTATAAAAACAGACAAATTAGACCAAGAGATATATATAAGAACAACATAATGAGTCAGAAAGTGTACAAGAACAAGAGCATGTTGTTGAGCAGCAACAAAGGATTTACCTTGAAAACTCAAAGGGCTTAGATGAAAAATGATAACAAAGGAGCCTTCAAAATAAATAAAAAACTAATCTAACCAAAAGCAAATAAAACTGTCGATGAAAAAACTCATTTATCGATCGAAAGAAAATAATCGAACACATATTAAAAGAAGAAAGAAGAAATGAAAATTACATGAAAAAAAAAGAAAAATGAAGAGAGAGGCAGGAAGATAATGAAGTGAAGAAGAACACTAAATAGCCTATATATACGTAGGGGTATTTTTATAAATATATTAAAAGTTAACTTAAATATTTCAGGTCGGGTTGGGTTAGAGATTTTTTACCCTAAACCCAACTCCACCCCGACCCTGACTCACTCCTTCACAAAACCCGCCCTGCCCAGCCCTCAACCTGAATTTTAAAATAAAAAACCCGCCCCTATAAGGTCGGGTCGAGACCCGTCGAGTCCAGGTTAAATTGCCATCCCTAGCCATTAAAGATTTGAATCTCACATCTCCTGAGGATAATTTTTCTAGACATTTTTTCTATTCTTATTTTTCTAAAAAAAAATGAGCAATGGACTCTTGATAGAAAATGATTAGTTTACTCTAGACATGTTAATAAAACATATTATTTTTTTTGTAAACTAGTTAGTTCTCAAAATAGCAAAAGCATTTTAGCAAATGATAGAATGGATGACATTTGAGTGATAGACTCAAACAACAAGAGAATAATGTTGAGCATATGACTAATATGAATACTTGAAATCAAACAAGAATAAGATTAGAAAAGAATAAATGTATTGATAAAAATATGCAAGAAGGAATTTTAAAAGAAAAGAAACGTTAGAGACAAATTTTGATAAGAATAATATTCGTCGTGAAATGTCTTGCCAAAGATAATTTAGCTTTTCGTGGATCTAGTGGAAAACTTTATGAGGATGGTAATGATAATTTTTTTAGGTTTAATTAAAATGGTAACCGAATTTGATTTAATAATGCAAGATCATGTTAGATGCATCAAAAGCCAAGAAATTCACTATCACTACAGTGGTCCTAAAATTCAAAACCAATTGATTTCTCTTTTGGCACATAGTGTTCGAACTTCTATGATAAAGATGATTAGAGAGTCAAAATATTTTTCTATTATACTTAGGCTTAATGCACAAAATAGCCCCTAAAGTTTACTACTTTTCCCAACTTGGTACTTAATGTTTCATTTGGGACGTTAAGCCCCCTAACGTTTTCACCGTTACCCATTTTGCCCCAAACCGTTACTTTTGCCGTTACAAAAAAGTTTTCAACCGTTAAAAAATTTTCAACCATTGAGATTGCGCCACATCAGCTCCTCTTTGATAGAGTAACCCACCTGATTTTATTAAAAGGGTAAATGCCATGTCAAGTCTCCTATGTTTATTTTTTTATTCAATTTAGTCACTGAAAAATCTATTTTTACCTAAAATTGACCCCTATTTGTTTCTATTTTTTAATTTAGCCCAATATTTGTTATTAATAATAATATTGTTTTATTTAAATGTTACTATTTAATAAAAAATAAATTAAATATTTTAATATTAAATTAGTAATTTTTGATAAATTAATCCTTACTAATTTAATATTATATTATTTTTTGCAATTCCAAAATAAATTAGATTTATACTTTAGACCCATCAAAATAAATTTAATGTTAATCTTAAATAGTTGCCAATTACGTCCAAAAATAAATTAATTTTATAATTTAGTCCCATTACGTCCTAAATTAATAATTTGATATTAATTTAATGTTAAATTAGTCTCTTAATTTATCTAGTTTAACATTAAACGATTTTTTTATATAAATTACATTTTACTAATTTAAAATTAAAATATTTTTAATAAAGATAAATTAAATTAATTTTTTAAGATTAGTATTATTTTATTTTAAAATTACTAAAAAGCAACTACAACATCAAATAAATTGCAGGAGACACCATATATATACCATGAACTACGACGCATGCAATTCACATAAATTAATTATTTTGTTGGGGATTTGCAGGGAGATTCGTTGAAATTGAAAGTGAACAAACTAATAGAAAATTATAGTTCAAATGTTGCTCAAAAAATAATACAATTTGAATAAGTAATTATTTAGGGTCAATTTCATGTAATTTAATTTATCTAAAAAATTACAAATTTAATAATAAAATATTTATTTTATTTTATTAAATGTTAACATTTAAATAAAATAATATTATAAATAATAATAAATATTGGACTAAAAAGAATATAATTCGAATAAGTAATACTAAAAACAAATAAGGTTCAATTTTCTATTATTTTGGGACGTAATTGGAAACTATTTAAGATTAACATTTAATTTATTTTGATGGGTCTAAATTAGAAATCTAATTTATTTTGGAATTAAAAAATAATATAATATTAAATTAGTAAGGATTAATTTATCAAAAGTTACTAATATAATATTAAAATATTTAATTTATTTTTTTATTAAATAATAACATTTAAATAAAATAATATTATTATTAATAACAAATATTGGACTAGATTAAAAATTAGAAACAAATAGGGGTCAATTTTAGGTAAAAATAGACTTTTCAATGACTAAATTGAATAAAAAAATAAACATGGGAGACTTGACATGACATTTACCCTTTTAATAAAATCAGTCAGGTTACTCTATCAAAGAGGAGCTGATGTGGCGCAATCTCATTGGTTGAGAAAAATTTAACGGTTGAAAACTTTTTTGTAACAACAAAAGTAACGGTTTGGGGCAAAATGGGTAACGGTGAAAACGTTAGGGGGCTTAACGTCCCGAATGAAACGTTAAGTACCAAGTTGGGAAAAGTGGTAAACTTTAGGGGCTATTTTACGCATTAAGCCTATACTTTATTGTACATCAGATGTGAGTCATCAAGAACAAATGAGTTTGATAGTTCGATGTGTTAATGTGTCAAGTAATGAAATAAAAATAAATGAGTCTTTTAGAGTTCTTAAATTGTAACCCCCTTAGCCCGACCTAGACGGTTGACCCGAACTACGAAGATTACACGGGGAAAACCAAAGTCAACCCGAAAGTCAACCTTGATTAACGACCCTCTTTTTTTCTTTTTAATCTTGTCTAGATACATCTTAACCCTAGGTGAACACTTGAGAAATATATACGTGTAAAGCACAACAATCGAATTGCAATAAGGGACTTAATTGCACAATATACAAATATTAGGGACCAAAATGTAAATTCTGAAAATTAAAAGGTCTTAACTGATTTTTAAGTTACCAATATTAAATTAGTCATATTACATGTTTCCCTGTCAAATTTCACCTTAATCGGACATCTCAAACTCATGCAATTGCAATTACAAATTTCGGGACTAAAACGTAAGGCTTGCAAACCTCAACACCATTCAAAACAGTGCCCAACGGTCACCCGTTTCGAAACGGTGTTGACCGTTCCGAAACACGGGTTCGTTTCGAGACTAGTTCCGAAACAGGGCCTTCCAATGGCCAAATCGTTTCGGAACAACCTCCAGCCGTTTCGAAACACGAAGGCCATTACAGGCCCCCGTTTCGAAACGTCAGTGCCTGTTCCGATACGGTTTGCCCAGAAGCTGCAGATTTTGCTGTTTTTCATACATAAAACCACTCAAACACATCCTAATGACTTCCTATCCATGCCAACAAGTCATCATACATATAAAGAGCAAGTTTGCAACTCCTAAACACATCCATAACATCAAACATGAAATTTCACATATCTATAGGCATGCTTCCTATTATCCAAACCAATCAATCAATCAATCTCCAAAAACAAGCATTAAAAGGCCATTTACAAACTCAAACCATTAAAAGCAACATGCCACAACCTAGGGAGTTCAACACATCTCCCAAAACACATCTTAGAATCCCATTGTCAAATTACCAAAACTAATAGTATATGAAAACATCACCATACATGAGCTTGGTTTCCCTTGGACACTCTAGCCTCCTTGTTGCCCTTAAGCACTTCAATTATCTGCATTATTGGTTCAAGAGAGAGAGCGTAAGCACAATTGCTTAGTGAGGCATGCTCTAAAGAAAACAACACAATAATGCATTTTAGAAAACACTTTCAACAAAGCTTTCTAAACACATGCTCAACTCTTTTCATGCAACCTTGCATACATAACAAGCATCTCATGCTTCATCATAACCATCACATCATATTGGCTTTCAAGTGATAACTCATAACCATTTACAACTCTAAACACAATCGAATAAGCGGATTACAAGCGTTGTCCCATACGCTTCATACACACTACCGAACAACATAAGGTGGAGTTTATCGGTACAATCACAACCCCTCAACACCAATGATGAAGTTTAACGGTACAATCACAACCCCTCAACATCACTCATCGGTAGTTGTATAATTTCACTAACGAGTGCAAGGGACACATGACACAAGATCCACACACGGACTTTTAACCACCGTTGTGATCTTACCTCACTCGTTAGGGTACTTGGATGGAGTTTACGGTACAATCACAACCCCTCAACATCCAAGGCGACTTTATTCACGGTGCACCCAATCCTATAGCCAGCTAACTATATCCGATTCAAGTACTTTAAAAACATTACATCACTTGTCAATATACATCATATAACATCAACAATTCACTGTTTTAAAGCATTAAACAAAGCCATTTAACATCATGCATCACTATGCATCAAATCCATATTTACAATATGTCAAACCAAGGATCTCTTACCTTGAGCATCCTTCAACACATGGCTTTCAAAACCAGCATTAACCATGCTAAAACATTCTTTCAAAACAGAATTTAAACATGCAAATATAATCAATGCATCAAACCACTTCATGGCACATCCGAGGGAGTTTTTCCGAAAACTTACACTTGAGCTTAGCTAAGTTGTTTAGACTTAAACTAAGCTCCCAAAACCTTCAAATAATTGTTTCAAAGATGGAAACCCAACTCCATTCACCAATTCCGTTTCGCAAGCTTGCCGAAACGCCGATCAAGCCTCCGGATCAACTTCAAAAGTGTCCGAAGATGTCTCCCCTATTTTAAACACATCAAAGCAGAGGATTAATGCATCATCATACATTGAAATCTTCAGCCAACACACTTAAACTCGCTGCTCTACTTAAAGCCAACATTTCGGCTACCAAACACAATCGAAATCACCTCCAAACTCTTCCAAAACTTAACCCAGCCAAGATCCATCACTTATAACCATTTCTAAACATTAATCAACATCCAAAATAAAGCTAAACTCGTCCTTATACCTCCAGATATAACAGAACACCAAGATCACCTAAAAAACCACTATTATCATATGCAAAAACTTAAGAAATACAACCTATTCGGGATTGCATTGATAAAACCTCATTTCCACATCATTAGACAACCAAAATACATTTAAGAATCATCTCAACACCAATGATGGAGTTTAACGGTACAATCACAACCCCTCCACATCACTCATCGGTAGTTGTATAATTCCACTAACGAGTGCATAGGACACATGACACAAGATCCACACACGGACTTTTAACCACCGTTGTGATCTTACCTCACTCGTTAGGGTACTTGGATGGAGTTTACGGTACAATCACAACCCCTCAACATCCAATGCGACTTTATTCACGGTGCACCCAATCCTATAGCCAGCTAACTATATCCGATTCAAGTACTTTAAAACCATTACATCACTTGCCAATATACATCATATAACATGAACAATTCACTGTTTAAAGCATTAAACAAAGCCATTTAACATCATGCATCACTATGCATCAAATCCATATTTACAATATGTCAAACCAAGGATCTCTTACCTTGAGCATCCTTCAACACATGGCTTTCAAAACCAGAATTAACCATGCTAAAACATGCTTTCAAAACAGAATTTAAACATGCAAATATAATCAATGCATCAAACCACTTCATGGCACATCCGAGGGAGTTTTTCTGAAAACTTACACTTGAGCTTAGCTAAGTTGTTTAGACTTAAACTAAGCTCCCAAAACCTTCAAATAATTGTTTCAAAGTTGGAAACCCAACTCCACTCACCAATTCCGTTTCGCAAGCTTGCCGAAGCGCCGATCAAGCCTCCGGATCAACTTCAAAAGTGTCCGAAGATGTCTCCCCTGTTTTAAACACATCAAAGTAGAGGATTAATGCATCATCATGCATTGAAATCTTCAGCAAACACACTTAAATTCGCTGCTCTACTTAAAGCCAACATTTCGGCTACCAAACACAACCGAAATCACCTCCAAACTCTTCCAAAACTTAACCCAGCCAAGATCAATCACTTCTAACCATTTCTAAACATCAATCAACATCCAAAATAAACCTAAACTCGTCCTTATACCTCCAGCTATAATAGAACACCAAGATCACCTCAAAAACCACCAATATCATAAGCAAAAACTTAGGAAATACAACCTATTCGGTATTGCATTGATAAAACCTCATTTCCACATCATTAGACATCCAAAATACATTTAAGAATCATCTCAAAACAGAGCCCAAACAATCACAACGAAATTCTTCAAGATTTCTTCCAAATCTTGAGTTTTAAGCCAAAATCAAGTTTCTAACATTAAAACCATTTACAAAACTTAAATTAAGGATTGAAAACTTGGGAATTACAGTAAAGAACTGAGTATTTAGAGGAGAAGAACAATCTTACCTCTAAATGGTGATTTCTCCTTGATTTGAGCCAATTTTCTTGAAAATCCAATGAGGAAATCAAAAGGATTTGATGCAAGATTGATTAGGGATTAATTGATTATAGAAATCTCATCAATTGAAGTGAAGATCAATGCAAAATTTGCTAGAGAAAAGTGTTTGGATGATGGAATTTTGAGAGAAAAAGGAATGAGAAAAAATCTAGGAAAAGGTAGTTATGAATTTCCAAAATGTAGTTTCTCTTCTCTTTTAATTAATTAAAACATTAATTGATTCACCTAAATTAAGGAAAAATCTGGAGAAATCATTTTTGGGTAAATTAGCTCCTTAAAGATTCAAAGTTTCAATCCTTACAAAACAGTCACCACTTAACTTTTCAAAAAGCGCATTTTAGTCACTACACCGAAATGTAGTATTTCCAAACCTTATTTTTTAAAATTGATTTCACCACTCTCTTATATATATTAAAAGAAGATTTTTAGATGTTTTCCATATTTTTAAAGCATTCCGAACTAGGCTTTCCTTAAAACATCCTTTTATATTCGAACCGAAAATCAGATCGGTTCGGTTCAGACCCTAAACTTCTAAGCCCAAAATTGGGGTGTTACAACTCTCCCCACCTTAAGAAATTTCGTCCTCGAAATTTACCTGGAGGAAAAGGTACGAAAATTGCTTCTTCATGTCATCCTTTCTTTCCCACGTGGCTTCCTCAACACCACGATGCTTCCACAACACCTTAACCAAATAAATGGTCTTGCCTCGAAGAGCTTTACTGTCCGAATCCAGAATTTCAACTGGCTCCTCATCATAGGTCAAGTCTGGATTCAACTCCACTTCCTCCACAGGCATAACATGCGAAGGATCCGATCTATACTTCCGAAGCATAGAGACATGAAACACATCATGTATCTTTTCCAACTCTTGCGGTAACCTCAGCTTGTACGCAACAGGACCCACACGTTCAATCACCTCGTATGGTCCAATGTACCTAGGGCTCAACTTACCCTTCCGACCAAACCTCATCACCTTCTTCCAAGGCGAAACCTTCAAGAACACACGGTCACCTACCGCAAACTCAATCTCCTTACGCTTCAAATCCGCGTAAGACTTCTGTCGATCAAAAGCTGCCTTCAATCGCTCATAAATGAGCTTCACCTTCTCGGTGGTTCCTTTCAACAAATCCGGCATCGAAACACACTTCTAACTTGTTTCAGCCCAGCAAAGAGGAGTTCTGCACTTCCTCCCGTACAAGGCTTCATAAGGTTCCATTTAAATACTTGCCTGGTAGCTATTGTTATAAGAAAACTCCACCAAAGGCAAATGCTTCTCCCAAGAACCTTGAAACACAATCACACAGCACCTCAACATATCTTCCAACACTTGGATAACACGCTCAGACTGTCCATCCGACTGTGGATGATAAGAAGTACTGAAATTTAGCCACGTACCCACAGCTTGATGCAAACACTCCCAAAAACGCGATGTAAACCTCGAATCTCTATCCGACACTATAGACTTTGGCACACCATGCATTCGCACAATCTCAGCAATATACAACTCTGCAAGCTTGTCCAAGGTATACGTAGTATGCACAGGTAAGAAATGCGCACACTTCGTAAGGCGGTCCACAATCACCCACACCGAATTCTTTTTCGATGGCGATAAAGGCAAACTAGACACAAAGTCCGTGGTAATCCTTTCCCACTTCCACTCAAGAATCCTCAACGGTTGCAACAACCCAGAAGGAAACTGATGCTCAGCCTTAACCCGCTGACAAACCATGCACTTACCCACGTACTCCGCAACATCTTTCTTCAAACCCACCCAATAGTACTCATCCTTAAGATCACGATACATCTTTGTACTACCAGGGTGCATAGCAAAAGGACTACTATGAGCTTCGGTCAGAATAATACGCCTCAACTCAGCATCATTCGGCACTACTATCCGACTCCCAAAACATAGAACCCCATCATCATTAAAACAGAAATTCGATGGTCTGTCCTCAGCAATATCCTGAACATGTGGCACCAAAGAATCATCCAACAACTGCTTATCCTTTATCAACTGAACCAAAGATGGTTTCACTTGAAATTCAGCCACAAGACCCCCATCTTGCGAAATACTCAAGCTGGCAAACATAGCCCTCAACTCCACTGCCACCTTTCAACTCAAGGCATCCGCTACAACATTAGCTTTTCCCGGAAGGTACTCGATCGTCAGATCGTAATCTTTAAGCAACTCCACCCAATGTCGTTGCCTAAGATTCAACTCTTTTTGAGACATCAGATACTTCAAACTTTTGTGATCCGTGTACACAGTACACTTCTCACCATACAGGTAATGCCTCCAAATTTTCAAAGCAAAGACCACCGCAACTAACTCAATATCATGCGTAGGATAATTGCGCTCATGCACCTTCAACTGGCGCGATGCATAAGCCACCACCTTACCCTCTTGCATCAACACACAACCCAAACCAACATAGGATGCGTCGCTGTACACTACAAACTCTTTCCCTGATTCAGGTTGAACCAAGATAGGAGCTTGCGTCAAAGCTGCCTTAAGCTTTTCAAAAGCTTGTTGTCTTTCCTCTGTTCACTCATACTTGACATCCTTCTGCAACAACTTCGTCAAAGGTGCAACAATCTTTGAAAATCCATCCACAAACCTCCGATGGTATCCTTCCAACCCAAGGAAACTACGGACTTCATGAACAGACTTAAGAGGCTTCCAATTCATCACCGCCTCAATCTTTTAAGGATCAACACGAATCCCCTCAGTAGAAACCACATGACCAAGGAAAACAACTTCCTTAAGCCAGAATTCGCACTTGCTCATCTTAGCATTAAGTTGATTCTCCAACAATGCCTGCAACACAATCCTCAAATGCCCTTCGTGCTCCTCCTCAGTACGAGAGTACACAAGGATATCATTGATGGACACCACAAAAAACTTGTCCAAGTATTCATGGAACACTCTATTCATCATGTCCATAAAAGGTGCAGGAGCATTCTTCAAACCAAACGACATCACAAGGAACTCATAATGCCCATACCTCGTTCTAAAGGCTGTTTTTGGTACATCCACATCCTTCACCTTAAGCTGGTAATAACCTAACCTTAAATCAATCTTAGAGAACATAGCCGCTCCCCGAAACTGATCAAAAAGATCATCAATCATCGACAAAGGATACCGATTCTTGATAGTCAACTTATTCAGCTGACGATAATCGATACACATTTTCATAGTGCCATCATTCTTCTTCACAAACAAAACCGGTGCACCCCAAGGTGACACACTTGGCCGAATGAAACCACAATCAAGCAACTCCTAAAGTTGCGTCTTCACCTCCTTCAACTCCTTATGTGCCATTTGGTAAGAAGTAATGGACACTGAAGTTGTGTTTTCATACAACTCAATCCCAAACTCCACCTCTTGACTAGGAGGCAATCCAGGTAACTCCTCCGGAAACACTCTAGGGAACTCTCCAACGGTCCTGATATCCTGAACTCGCAACTCCTTAGAGCTAGGATTCATCATAAAGGCCAGATAAGCCTTACAATCTTGCCTCAACATTCGGCTTGCTTCCAAAGTAGACACCACATTGGCAAGAAACTTCACATTCTCGCCAACCACCACAACCTCATAATCATCCGCAAGTTTCAACGAAACTCACTTGTTCTCAAAATCCACCATAGCTCGATGTTCAACAACCCAATCCATTCCAAGGATTACATCAAAACCATAGAATGGCAATTCCATGAGATCAACAAGAAAAACATGGTTTTGCACTACCAAAGGACATCTTCTATACAACTTCCGCGTCACAACGGTCTCACCAAAGGAACTAGTTACACGCATACCAACATCCAATGACTCAACAGGCAAACCAAGCAATTGAGCATGTTCACGCAATATGTATGAGTGTGTAGATCCAGAATCAATCAAGGAAAGTAATGATAAGGATTGCAAAGTAAAGGTACTTGCGATCACATCCGTATCATTTCTCCCCTCACGCTGAGCATACACTCGAGCCTGGCCACCACCCTCAGGTTGAACAACCACCACATGCACCACATTCCTCCCACCATCATCTCTGCGCTGGAAGTTACCACGGCCGCGCCCACGACCTCTCTGTGGTGCAACTACCCCAGGAGCACGTCCCTAACCACCACTGGCCAACAAAGGACACTCTCTTCTCATGTGGTCTGTCGAACCACAATTCCAGCATGAATTACTGGTCACTGCTACAGGAGCCTGAACTTCTCTCGCCGCTCGAGGACAATCTCGCCTCAAATGGCCACGAGATCCACACGTCCAGCACGTGTTCTGGTCAGCTCTCATCCTATCTCATTGAACAGGCGCACCATGCCCTCCATTACCACGCCTAGCAGAAGACTGATACCTCTTATCCCGTCCTCTCTTGTTTCGTCCACCACCGGAACTATAATCAACAACTCTTTTGCCTGAGCTAGAACTAACACCTCTGGAAGACAGACCCAAGTTCTGCTCAATGTCCTTCGCTCTACTTACCAGCACATCAAAATCCGTATACTCAGCTGCAAGCATGAAAGTCTTCACATCCGTCACCAAACCATAACGGAAACGTTCACACCTCTCCCGCTCATCAGGGATAAGCCCAGGTGCGTACTGACTAAGACAGATAAACTGGATCTCATACTCCGCCATCGTCATGCTTCCTTGCGTAAGAGACATAAATTCTCTTTTCTTCTCATCTAGGTATCGCACACCTAGATACTTTCGCTTGAACGCGTTCAGAAAGAACGTCCAAGTCACATCATTGTCCTCCATTCCAGAAACAGTGGTCGTCCACCACGTATACGCATCATCATGTAGTAGTGACACCACACAACCCAATTTCTGCACATTGTTGCAGTTCATTTGCCCCAAAATCCTCTTGGTGCTTTCCAACCAAGATTCAGAACCTTCAGGAGATAAACCTCTGAACTCAGTCCCTCCCAGACTGCGAAGACGTTCCAAAGGCAATCTCACGTTAGCATCACCCTGATGCGCAGCTTCATGAGCTCCAGCTACTGCTGCCTGGAAGGCTCCAGCAATAGCCTATATCAAGACAGTCATGTCAGGAGCATCTTGCCCCTGCACACCTTCAAGTCCAGCGACCCCAGCACCAGCACCAACGCCAGCATTATCACCTCCAGCACCACCACCGCCAGGTGGTCCACCCCTAGAGGGAGGAGGTATATCCACAACATTATCAGCATTTCCCTCGTTCTCATTCTGAGCCATAGCTCTCGTATTCACCCTCAACTCCCTACGAGGCCCCATTTATAAGAAAACAATGCACTGACACAAATGCAATAAACATAATTAGGCTCAACAAGTTAAGTAATCCAAGTACTCAAGCTCATTTTCCAAAAACAATTCCTTTCATTAGT
The DNA here is from genome assembly GCA_958450335.1 of Hibiscus tridactylites. Lineage (NCBI taxonomy): Eukaryota > Viridiplantae > Streptophyta > Magnoliopsida > Malvales > Malvaceae > Hibiscus > Hibiscus tridactylites. Next base: position 10,720,865 of record OY288269.1, on the reverse strand, counting down.
TTTATTATGGCAATGGGTTCCCCTAACATGCTTTAACATAGCATAGCATCATAATTGCAACCATACATCACAATTCAAACAACATTCTTTCATCCAAAGGCATATCATGCAAATACACGTACATCACCCACATAACCATTCCCATTTACACGAGAACTCAGCTCTGATACCACTAAATGTAATCCCCTTATCCTGGCCTATACGGTTGACCTGAACTACGAAGATTACACAGAGAAAACCAAAGTCAACCCGAAAGTCAACCTTGATTAACGACCCTTTTTTTTCTTTTTAATCTTGTCTAGATACATGTTAACCCTAGGTGAACACTTGAGAAACATATACGTGTAAAGCACAGCAATCGAATTGCAATAAGGGACTTAATTGCACAATATACAAATATTAGGGACCAAAATTTAAATTCTGAAAATTAAAAGGTCTGAACTGATTTTTAAGTTACCAATATTAAATTAGTCATATTACATGCTTCCCTGTCAAATTTCACCTTAATCGGACATCTCAAACTCATGCAATTGCAATTGCAATTACAAATTTCGGGACTAAAACGTAAGGCTTGCAAACCTCAACACCATTCAAAACAGTGCCCAACGGTCACCCGTTTCGAAACACGGGTTCGTTTCAAGACTAGTTCCGAAACAGGGCCTTCCAGTGGCCAAATCGTTTCGGAACAGCCTCCAGCCGTTTCGAAACACGAAGGCCATTACAGGCCCTCGTTTCGAAACGCCAGTGCCTGTTCTTAGGGGTGAGCAAAACTCGACTCGACTCGAAAAAATCGATATTTTTTTTCAATTTCGAGTTATTCGAGTCGAGTTATTCGAGTTGTTCGAGTTATTCGAGTCAACTCGATTAACTCGAAAAAATTTCGATTTCGAGTCGGTTTGGAATTTGCCCAACTCGAAAAATTGAAAAATCGAAAAATTGAATTTTATAGTTTTGCAATTTAGTCACTGATTTCATTTTTTTTCAATTCCTCCTTCGTTTAAATTGGAATCAAATCGTACTATAACATGGTAAATAATTACAATTAAATTTGTATAGAAACTCGAAAACTCGACTCGACTCGAACTCGACTCGAATTTCATAAACTCGACTCGAATCGAAAAAAATTCAAATTAAGTTCAAGTCGTAAAATATGATGCGTCAACTCGAATAACTCGAAATTTTTTGACTCGACTCGACTCGCTCGAACGCTCACCCTACCTGTTCTGATATAATTTGCCCAGAAGCTGCAGATTTTGCTGGTTTTTCATACATAAAACCACTCAAACACATCCTAATGACTTCCTATCCATGCCAACAAGTCATCATACATATAAAGAGCAAGTTTGCAACTCCTAAACACATCTATAGCATCAAACATGAAATTTCACATATCTATAGGCATGCTTCCTATTATCCAAACCAATCAATCAACCAATCTCCAAAAACAAGCATTAAAAGGCCATTTAAAAACTCAAACCGTTAAAAGCAACATGCCACAACCTAGGGAGTTCAACACATCTCCCAAAACACATCTTAGGATCCCATTGTCAAATTACCAAAACTAATAGTATATGAAAACATCATCATACATGAGCTTGGTTTCCCTTGGACACTCTAGCCTCCTTGTTGCCCTTAAGCACTTCAATTATCTGCATTATTGGTTCAAGAGAGAGTAAGCACAATTTCTTAGTGAGGCATGCTCTAAAGAAAACAACACAATAATGCATTTTAGAAAACACTTTCAACAAAGCTTTCTAAAAACATGCTCAACTCTTTTCATGCAACCTTGCATACATAACAAGCATCTCATGCTTCATCATAACCATCACATCATATTGGCTTTCAAGTGATAACTCATAACCATTTACAACTCAAAACACAATCGGATACGCGGATTACAAGCGTTGTCCCAAACGCTTCATACACACTACCGAACAACATAAGATGGATTTTATCGGTACAATCACAACCCCTCAACACCCGTGATGGAGTTTAACAGTACAATCACAACCCCTCCACATCACTCATCGGTAGTTGTATAATTCCACTAACGAGTGCAAGGGACACATGACACAAGATCCACACACGGACTTTTAACCACTGTTGTGATCTTATCTCACTCGTTAGGGTACTTAGGAAATAAAACCTATTCGGGATTGCATTGATAAAACCTCATTTCCACATCATTAGACATCCAAAATACATTTAAGAATCATCTCAAAACAGAGCCCAAACAATCACAACGAAATTCTTCAAGATTTCTTCCAAATCTTGAGTTTTAAGCCAAAATCAAGTTTCTAACATTAAAACCATTTACAAAACTTAAATTAAGGATTGACAACTTGGGAATTTCAGTAAAGAACTGAGTATTTAGAGGAGAAGAACAATTTTACCTCTAAATGGTGATTTCTCCTTGATTTGAGCTAATTTTCTTGAAAATCCAATGAGGAAATCAAAAGGATTTGATGCAAGATTGATTAGGGATTAATTGATGATAGAAATCTCATCAATTGAAGTGAAGATCAATGCAAAAGTTGCTGGAGAAAAGTGTTTGGATGATGGAATTTTGAGAGAAAAAGGAGTGAGAAAAAATCTAGGAAAAGGTAGTTATGAATTTCCAAAAGGTAGTTTCTCTTCTCTTTTAATTAATTAAAACATTAATTGATTCACCTAAATTAAGGAAAAATCTGGAGAAATCTTTTTTGGGTAAATTAGCTCCTTAAAGATTCAAAATTTCAATCCTTACAAAACAGTCACCACTTAACTTTTCAAAAATTGCATTTTAGTCACTACACCGAAATGTAGTATTTGCAAACCTTATTTTGTAAAATTGATTTCACCACTCTCTTATATATATTAAAAGAATATTTTTAGATATTTTTCCATATTTTTAAAGCATCTCGAACTAGGCTTTCCCTAAAACCTCCTTTTATATTCGAACCGAAAATCAGACCGGTCTGGTTCAGACCCTAAACTTCTAAGCCCAAAATTGCGGTGTTACATAAATGTAAATGATATATCTGAATTGAGGCTTTTTAATGAATTATTAGATGCATGTAAGTCACTTGATTTAGATGTTAATGATACTAGAGGTTATGGTTTTGACAATGGTTCTAATATGAAAGGAAAGCACCATGAAGTTCAAAAGAGGTTACTTGAAATAAATTCAAGGGCTTTATATATGTCATATGCTTGTCATAGTAATTTCACTTTATCAGATATGTCACATTCTTGTGTGAAAGCTACTTTTTTAGAATTGTGCAACGTATATACACATTATTTGCAAGTTCTATCAAAAATGAAAGATTTTAGTTGATAATGTTAAGGGTTTTACAATTAAATCTTTGTGTGATACTCAATGGGAGAGTCAAATAAAGAGCATTAAAGTTATTAGATTTCAAGCACCTCAAATAAAATTAGCTTTATTGGCTTTATACAATTCTAGTAGTGAGGATGCCAAAACAAAAAGTGAAGCGGAGAGTTTAGCTAATTCTCTTACAAGTTTTGAGTTCTTACTTAGCATGGTGATTTGGTATGATATTTTATTTATTATTAACAAGGTAAGTAAGAAATTGTAATCTAAATCTATGTGCATTGAAACTACAGTTAGTGAAGTGGAAAGTGTAATGCTATTCTTTGAGAAATTTAGAAATGAGGGGTTTGAGTCTTGTATCGATATTGTGAAAACCCTTGCATTTGATATGAATGTAGAACCGATACTTCTAACAAAGCGTCATGTGTTTACAAGAAGACAATTTGACGAGAATGATGATAGTGAAGAAGTACAATCACCCGAGGAATATTTTTGAGTCAATTATTTTCTTGTTATTGTTGATTTGGCTATAACTTTTTTGAAAAATAAATTTGAACAATTAAAGTTATTTTACAATAATTTTAGATTTTTGTTTGATTCTAAAATGTTAAAATCTTTAGGTAATATTAAATTACAAAAATCTTGCGTAAACTTTAAAAATATTTTTTTCTCATAACGATTTTTCTGATGTTGATGCAGATGATTTTTTTCCAGAATTAAAAGTCTTGCATATGAATTTGTCAAATGAGTTAATGTCGGCACTTGAAATTCTCAAGTTTGTCAAAGCTGCGAATTGTTATCTAAATGTTTCAATTGCTTATCGAATCCTTTTAACTATGGTGGTGACCGTTGCATCTGCTGAAAGAAGTTTTTTGAAACTAAAATTGTTGAAAACTTTCTTGAGGTCGTCAATGTCGCAAGAAAGGTTGAATGGTCTAGCCATTTTATGTATTGAGAAAAATATGTTAGAACATATTGACGTAGCCACTATTATTAATGATTTTGCTTTTAAGAATGCTCGTAAAAATTGTTTTGTATGAGTAGTTGGATGTTTAATAAAATTTATTGATGCTTTTCATTTGAGATTTGATGTGTAACCCCCTCGTCCCGGTCTGGACGGCTGACCAGTCCGAGTGAGTCACACGGGGAAAACCGAAGTGAAATCCGTTAAGGCTCCCATTCGGTTAGCAACCCTAGAAAATTTCTTTTAACATTATCTTGTCTAGATATTTAGTTAGTCCTATGTGTGACAAACGGCAACAGAAAACAAGGATAGGACGAGACATGAGCATAAGTTAATTTAAATTTACCAATTGTCAAGTTAATCCAATTTCTTGCAAACGTGATCAAAACACACATAAAGGATTACAAACATGGCTCACAAGGAAGCTAACATCAAACATGGCCTAAGCTCAACACTTGAGAACCTTTAGAGATGCCAAAAGCCCAAATTGCAGGCCTGTGTTTCGAAACTGGCTTGCCCGTTTCGATACACGGGCCCCAGTTCAAAAAGACAAACACCGTACTGATACGCTCCACCCTGTTTCGGTACAGGGGTCTATTTCGCCTATACGTTCCGAAACACGTTCCAGAACAGTCCCTCACAGTAGCAAAACCGTTTCATTACGCGTATCGGAATAGGGGTTCACAGTTTCAAACCGTACATGAACGCGTTCCGTTACGGGTATCCCTGGAACCACACCCATTTCAAAACGCCTACAGTCTGTGTAACACCCCAATTTTAGGCTTGGAAGTTTAGGGTCTGAACCAGACCGGTTTAAATTACGATTCGAATATAAAAGGTGATTTTAGGGAAAGCCTAGTTCGGGATGCATTAAAAATATGGAAAATATCTAAAAATCCTGTTTTATTATATATAAGAGAGTGGTCAAATCAATTTTACAAAATGGGGTTTGGAAATATGACATTTCAAGTTAGTGACTAAATTGTAATTTTTGAAAAGTTGGTGACTATTTTAAAAGGATTGAAACTTTGAATCTTTAAGGAGCTAATTTACCCAAGGGAGGGTTTCTCCAGATTTTTCTTAGATTTTAAAGACTCGTTTAATGTTATTTAATAAAAAGAAAAGAGGGAAAAGAGATATTTTGGTTTCATAACTAACTTTTGCCAAAATTTTCCCATTTCATT